>CM014273.1:65954302-66008034 GCA_004135705.1 Alloteropsis semialata
GGGAGCGGGCTGATGCGGTCGACGCCGTCGGGGGAGGGCGAGGCCGGGAGGGCGGAGAGGCGGGCGGCGGTGGAGACGGGCGGGGCGGGGAGCGAGGTGTAGAGGTAGTGGAGGACGATCTTCGTGCTTCGCTATCTCGTACGGGTCCACGCCTTTGCGTGGCATATCGGCCGCCGCGCGGGCGTCGATGTGGACGAACGGCGCCTGATTCTGGTTGTCCATGGCCGCCGCCGCTGGTGATGGCAAGCCAGAGCAGACGGGAAAGCATCGGGATGATGAACAGGACGGAGGAGACGAGGCCCTTCGCGACGCTTCCGGCAAATCCAGAGTCGGCGCGTGGCCTTGCGAGGAACGAAGCGACGCGGCAGCGGATGCCCTGCGGAGAGGAATCAGCAGCCGAGTCCCCGCCGTCGGATCCAAATAGAGCGAGCCTGCTTTTTTTCGCCGACGTGGACCCGCTGGAAGGCCGAGGTACCCGCCACCTTTAATAAGGAGAAGACTAGTGATTGGCGCGCGCCGGGCTGCACGATTATTTGCCTTGCAGAGGATAGAAATTGATAAAAATACATCAGATTAGACACAGGTTCACGTCTAATACATAGCATTTGTTCTAGTCAATTAATTTAGCAAGAGAGTGGTACTATTGAAAGGCTAGACTAGCTATGCCCGTGCACCGCCGCCACCGCCTGCGGCCATTCGGAGGGAGAAAGGACGACAGGCTGCCATTGAATGATTGAAGTGGAGGCAGGATTATGAAGTACGTAGATGCAAACGGAGCAATGATGATGGATAAAGATTGAAAACAAAATTTATATTTTGGCTAGGGCAAAGGAGTCGAGAGACTTCCAGCCAGCAACAGTATGCACACGATATTTTTTTAGCGCCAAACGCTGTGTGACACGTGGAGCAGGGGCTGGATTGAATGCAAGACTTGCTCTGCCAATGACGATCGCCATAAAAAATCAATCGAACGGTATCAATTTTTTTTACCGAGGCCGAGATACCTGCCCACTTTAATAGAAACACATGAAATTAGAGAGCAAGGGGAAAATGAAGGCATGTATCTTTCGTCAACAAAACCATTAAAAATGAATGCTTTTGTAAATGACCTCACTAAAAAATTATATCAACTCAAATGTTTCCCTCCCCTTCATCTCTCTCTAGACTGCAAACAGGGTCTTGCACATGTTAGTTTTGCAGTCAATTTTTATTGACTGCAAACAGGGTTTGCAATATAATGTAACCTCTTAAAAGTGTTTTGTCCCTACTGAATGTATACAACTTTTGGATGTCTCTTCAGATTTAAAAAGGAGCAGACTCCAAACCAAACTAAACTGGTTAAAAAAAACATATTTCATCAGAAGGTATGATCCTATTTTCTCATTCGATATTCGAGAACTTCAATTGATACATAGCTTTGACTTTATGTGATCTGGCAAGATAGGTACAATATGAAAGCAAGCAAGGAACTAAGTTACAGTACATGAACTGTGTACCTGTATGGACATCGAAGAGGTAACCTTGCCATTCTTCCTCCTGTAAGGTGTAACGCTGGAAAAAATGTGAACACATAAAGCAACTCCATAACTACCAGTTTGCAAAACTAAATGTAGAAGGATATGAGGGATGTTCTGTATACATGATAGTAGAATAATCGATAAGGACATGTTAGGTAGATGTTCACATATACAAGAGATTATCATTGAAATTGGAACTTGTCAGAGGCATATACTAATTTTCAGTTACAAAGACTTAGTATCAAATAATATTGTCACTAATTTTGTCAAAATCGTCGGGGTCCCGATAAAACAGCGTAGATCCGCCCCTATTTGCTTGAATTGTGTTCAAATGTCAGGCATTTTTTTTTGTTTTTCTCTGTTTTCCCTCAATATTTTTCTGCTATTTTTTCTCACATTGTGTTAATGGGGAAAGAAACAATCATCACGAGAAGTAGTACAAATCATAACTACATAAACTAACTACGAACATCTTTTCCTAATCGTAAGCTGAAAGGGGAGAAGCATGCCTACTTGTTTCAATCCATTGCCACTCTCTTGAACCCAAATAGCAATTCAACTCAAAACCACACTAAAATCTATTGAACTCTAACAACAAATAAAATTTTCTATTGAGGGCAAAGGATATGCAAATAAGTGTCCCGCACTGTAATAGCAGAGGCACTAATCCTACTGGTGCTCTATTTTTCCTGATCAAACTTTTGCACAGAATTAGCTCTAGCAAAATCAGATCACCCCATAAATCTTGTTAGTGCTATGCATTATAATCTATCGAATGGATTGGAATGAAAAAAATTGAATATGCAGGCCACAATCACAAAGGAACTTCTATCCACTCAATTTTTTTTGTGAATTAGGTCCATGAAAATCAGATCTCACCTCCACCTTCAACAATGAGCACTTGCTTCTCCAACTATGGTCTGTGTATGAGCATGAGCAATCTGCTACTATACTGCAAGGTCGACATCCATTATAAACTCATATAGCTGATTTGGATAATAACTGTTCTTGCACTGGCTATCTGATGACTAAATGTGCTTCCATGATCCCAAACTATTTACCTACCTAACTCAAAATGGATACAATTAGTAACTTAGGACATCATACTTGAGCCGAAATAAAATACTGAGCAACTTCAGTAGCAAAACTGCAAGAGAAAGCAACTGTACCAACTTGTCTCGCTATAAATGCCAGTCTCTCAGTTCACATTACATATTTAACATAGGAACCAAAGCAATGGATTTATAAAAACATACCTTGTGAAACAGGGTGACCAGTACCAGATCAAATCAAGAAATTGGTACATAAGGCAAATGAAGTAGAGTCACATTTTAATGCCCCAAAATTGTTTGGTTTACTTGCAGCATTTATGAACAGCAAACAAACACAATCCAGTGGGCACGAAATGCCCAGACAATGGTAGCCCAATTTTTTAGTATGCCCACCATTCACATGTATAAAAGTGAAATGTGTCAATGGATAGCAAGCATAATTAAATGTAACTGAATCTCATAAGTTGATTGTGTTAAAATTGACATTTTAAAAAAATGTGAGGTGTGTGTCTGTGTGAAGACAAATGGTAAAGCCCATAATTCAGTCATCAGTAGATATTGCTTCTACTGTCAGGTTAATCACTCCATGATTATTCCATCTCATTTCATGTGGCAACTGCAAAACATGAAGATAATTTATCTCCATTAAAACAAATCAGGCACAATTGGTAGTCATCTTTACATAAGTGTATGGAAACACGAATATTATTTTCCTCCGGACTGAGTGGCAGCACATAAAATATGTAATAGCTTATGGCTTTATTAGCAGATGAGAAATACCAAAATTCTCAAACAGTTGGCAAAAGGATCAATATCCCAATTCGCCAGGCCATTGCAATGGTATCAACTAATTTGTGCCACGATCTGCGATCACAATGCCTCAAAGACAAATGTAACAGCCATGACGTTTCACAATCACTTCACTGTATGTGCAGGGGGTGGGGGGAGGGGTGTCAGATGCAAGGCAGTGTACTAATTAGTGCCTCATCAATCAAAGACTCTGAAGACTAATAATCTAGCAGCCACAACTTTTCACAATCACTGTAAGCAGGGATCAGATACTCAGATGCAAGGCAGTCATCCAAAGAAAGGACAGAACTGAAAAATGATAATGGGAGATAAATGAAGTAAGCTTACCAAAATTGATCTACTGTCAGACCAGAACCTGCAAAATGAAGCAAAGATCGGATGAAGCATTATATAACCTGCAACAAAAGTATTCTTTTTATATGCAGCAACACTCAAACATTAATAGGGGATCATTTTTTTCATAACCTGCAGACACACACAGGAGCAAAGGAACATCTGCATATGTGCACGTGAAGAATGAACAGCCAGCAAATGTTGACCAGCGGATAGGAAGTACAAAATTGAGATCCCGGATTCTAAACAAATAGCAAAAGCAATCTAGATTCATCTAATCGCTTTCACCAACACTCACCTAAACCATCAGCAAGTGGGAGAGGAGTCGAAGGGGCCATGTGACGAGCGCGTGTTGAGGCCAGCCACGGCATCTGTAGCTCCACCGTGGTCGTGCCTCTGCCACCGCGCAGCAGCCAAAACTGCAACAGGAGAGGACCTTGGTGGCGGTTCAAAGGGGTGGCAGGACAAAGAGGATGTGCAGGGAGGGCCGGAGGGGCGGCACACGGCGAAATCCAGTGGCACCAGCAGAGGCAGTGTACATAGGGGAGGGACGCAGCCTCGCCCGTTCACCATGGAAGAAAGGGAGGGGTTCGAGGAAGGGTGGGGCGGCGCGCACGGCGGCGGCGGCGGCGGCGAGGAGGTGGGGGCGCCGAGTTAATTTGGTAGGAAAGGATGGCCGATGGATCACGGGAGGGATAACGCGCGGAATAACGAGGAAAGAAAACATCACTAGATATTTTATCTTCCCTGTATACGTGGTGTGATTCGCGAACCCTCCAGTCAACCCGAGAACAGCAGCACATCGGCCGAAAATACTCAAGTACTGTAAGATAAATCGAATCGTCAATGCAAAATCCGACGGTGAAAAACGTTTTTTACTAACGTGGCCACCGTGAGCAGCCGAGATACCCGCCCCGTTTAATGAAGTTCAATATCCCCCAGGCGCAGAAGTCAGAAGCGATCTATTTCACGCTTGACGGTTCCGTCGACGGCCGCCGAACGCCTGGAGCTCCCGACTGCCGAGATAACCTCCGCCGATAAGGCAAGCACGACGTCCGTAGGCTGGGCACAGCACAGCATCGCACGCAGCAAGAACAAGGCCAAGGAAGGAGACGAAGCAAGGTAGCGAGCGCCATTGCGTTCTGGCCAGGAGCCCTCCGTCGCGATCATTAGGTAGTGTTTGGTTCCGGTGATTGTTTCGGTTTTCCTGTAATCGCTTCTGACTGTTAACGGATACGGGCTTCACAAATTTGTTGCCGTAGGCCGTTTCTCAGATACAAATAAGCCGTCGTCTTCCTCGTCCACACAACCTCAGCACCCGTTCGCCCGGCCAGCCATCTTATCTTATCTTACTATTACTAATTGGAGGCTCCTTTCGAAGCCTCCAGATGAAGTCATCTAGGATCCTAGGTGGACACTCTAGAAAAAGAGAGAAATCCTAGAAATTCTCACAAAAAAGCAAAACATCTGGCCATCAATTGAAACACTCAAATCATCATAGCCATTAGATCTATTATATTTTCTAGAAAATTACCCACCTATGCCATTATGAAAATAGCTTAAAGTAACCCCCTAAATCTATATCAAAATTACCCATCTCTGCCATTATATAAAATAAACCAAAGTAACCCCCTAATTTTCATCAAAATTACCCACTATGCCATTATAAACAATATTTAAAATAACCTCATAAATTTGCAACTAAATTACCCACTATGAATACCTAAAAATAACTTAAAGTAACCCCTTAACTTTACATTTATATTGCCCACATATGTCATTATTAAAAATAAACATGAGGTAATCCTATATTGGAATCCAAATCACCTTAATTAAAAATATAAACCAATATAAGATTCTAAATTGTGTATTTCATACACTATTGGTATATTATATGATGATTAAGGTATATAAGCATAATTTGCATTGTCATTTATAAATATATAGGGGAAGTGATAATAATATAGAATTCTACGTTAAATTATAGTTCAAACTTAGAGTTCATTAAATAAATTCAAGGCATACTTTACATGTGATGCAAAGTGAAAATTTAAAGATTATAATTGTGTTATGAAAATATTATAGAGTAATTACTAACAAAGATCTATCACAATCGGATAAAATAATAATTATATATATATAGGTATTGTGTTTTAATAATTAAACAAGTGAGAGATAGCTCATAATAGTTTGATAGAAATGTAATCTTAACTTTTTAATTGGAGACTCCACATTAGTTTTCGCGAGACACGCTAGAAAAAAGACAAATCCTAGAAATTCCCACAAAAATCAGAAACGTCAATCATGTAAACTATAATAACTACAGTCATTAGTCTATTATATTTTAAAAAAGTTATCCACCACTATCATTATAAAAGTATTCTAAAATATATCCTAAAAATGTATGTAAATTATCGAGCTATGCCATTATAAAAAATAATTTAAATTAACCCTATAATTTTTATCTAATTTACTCATGCATATCATTATAAAGGATAACTTAAAATGACATTCAAATTTATATCTAAGTTACCTACGTATGTTGCTATTAAAGATAACCTAAACTAAATACCTGAATCTTAATCTAATTATCTTCATGTGCATCCTATCGAAAAGTCCAAAATTAAACTGATATATGATTCTAAATTACAGTAATTTATCATTGTTAACATAAAAATAATAAGTTAAGGTATATAAGCATCGGTGTCACCATGTAGACCATTTATACATGTACTAGCAACCTTGCCTGTGTGTTGCTACGGATGAAGGCCGTTATATCATTTTTCCAAGCAAGTTAAACTAATTAACTTGCTTTTTCTAATCGGATTGCGGTATACAATGGACTACTCCTAATCCAATCAGGGGACAAGATGAAAGCATGTCTAATCCGATCATGAGACGTATATGACAAACCGCTGAAACGTTCCTTCCTTTAGAAATAGGTAAAGATATATATAGATAGAGATAGAGATAGAGAGGTAGGAGATAAAGATTGATGGGTTCAGTTAGGACTCTAATCCAATTAAAAATCGATGTTGGCATTTAGAACCATGGTTACGGTTCGTCGCAATAGGTGGGACGCATATGTCAGGACGGAAAAAAGGAAGAAGCAATCCTCTATTTAAAAATAGGTAAAGATACGCGAAGAAGTAATAAAAAATTTTGATTTTTATGTTAAATATAATGTATGGAGGCGCGATACAAAATGTAAGAAGTGTGAATGTGGATGAAAAAATATATAGAGTAATTACTAATTAAAAATCAATCACAAATGAAAAAGATAAGTACACATCTATATGAGCATTATGTTAAAGTATTGACAAAAATGAAATAGTAGTATGTAAACAATTTTGATTATTAGGAAGTAGTTTAATTTTTGAATAATTTTAAATACAATAACTTTTAAAAATATTAGCCCGTGCGGAAGCACGGGTTGATGGACTAGTAGATCAAATCAACCTGAACGCGTGATGAAACTAGATAAACTTTGATCAAATTCAAAAAAAGAAGAATAATTTTCACAACAACCTACGAACACCAATAGGCTAGGTATGAAATATATTTTGATATTTTACTTACTTGGTAAGTTTGACTTAGGACAAACTCAAAATGCATTTTATTCTAGGATGGAGGGGGAGTAGCTTCTTCCGTACGTTGCTATTGGATCCTTGAACAGACTCCCTCTTTATCTAAATATTTGTCACTATTGATTTTTTATTGCAAAATTTGATAATTAGTTTTATTCAAAACTTTATTGCAAAAATATGAATAGATAAGTCATTATTTATAGTATTTTTGATGATAAATTAAGTCGCAATAAATAAATAATATTTATTTAAATAAGACTGATTGTCAAAAATTGTGGCAAAAATCAAATATTCCAATATGGAGGCAGTATAATACTGCATATAGAAAGTTGATCAGCCGATCGGTTACGTGATCACCGAACATCCAAATAGTAAGTTCTCAGTGAAATCAACTTTGATTCACAATGATGTCCCTAATATTAATAAACATCTGTGGAAAAATAAAAGCCCATTACAAATTAAAATCTTTATGTGGTACCTATGTAAGGCCAAATGGCTAACAAAAGATAATCTGGCGAAGCATAATTGGTAAGACAATAAACAATATTGTTTTTGTCATAAATATAAGGCAATTAATCACCTATTTTTTGAATGTCGTTTTTGCTCGTGTTCTGTGGGCTACGATTGCAACCTCGTAGTGTTTGTATTTCAAATATGTTTGGAAACTGCCTAGAAGGGCCTAGTAAAAGAGTTGAAGTCTTTAGTCTTGCTAGGAGCAGCGGCTACGGGTTGGTCCTTATGGCTCTGCAGGACTGATCTTGTATTTTAAAAGAAACCAATTTCTTCTTTTTTGCAGGTTATTTATTCGGTTATGCATTGGCTTTATACATAGGCTATCCTACATAAACCAACTTCCGATATTTTGGTTACAGCGGCATCTCAACAGTTGGCGCGAGTGGCCAATGATATTTTTACTGGGGCACATGGGAGGCTGTGTGGCACTTTAGTCTATGGATTGAGAGCCATCAAAGTGCCTTGTTTTTTATAAAACTTTTGTAAGATTGTGTGCATTCGGGTACTGCAGAGGCCGAAAGTGTCTCAAGAACTTTGTATGAACTCGATGCATTTCCTTATTCTCAAAATGTGATCACTGAACGGCGTGACAAAGAGAGCGACTAACCAATTCCAAATCCAGACGACGACACAAATAAGGCGGGAAGATTGAAGTAGGTTGTGCTGGTCTGCTGGTGATTTTGCTGGCCGCCTCCAAAAGTCCAAAGCCAAGCCGGCCCGCCCGGCCTTACCTCTGTTTCTCCGTGACGGTTGCTCTCGCCAATGCTGCGGAGGAGCCCTCATTGGCTACCAGAGCCCCCGTCGTCATCCTTGCCCGGCCGCCGTTCGCCCCGTCTTCCTTTTCCTTCCTTCCTTCCTTCCTTCCTTCCTTGGGAAAGAGAGCAGGCAAGAACAGGCATCTGCCGGCCGGCCGTATCTCCCTCTCTTGCCAGCACCGCCGGCCACGAAAGTGAGCTCTGGCCGGGCGGGAATCGATCGCGCCTGCCATCTCACCATCAGATGATCCATCCGATCCCCGTCCCCCACGGGCGGACGATTCAACCCAACCACCCAAAACAACAATTCTTCCCACTGCAAGCTCTGCAACGGCAACAGGCAGCATGCTCCTCCCGCTAATCCTGCCAATCAGCCCATCAATCATCACGGCACAGGCGAATTCTCCCTTCATCATCAACAAACAGGTGGTTGCATCCCGTGAGCACGCAAGCTGAACAGCTCGGATGGACGCAACGGGGCACCAAATGTGCCACGGCCACGGCGGGGCGGGGCGGCAATAAAGAATTCAACGCCGCACCAACCACGCCCCCCCTCCCCCACTCCCCTCTTCATCCCTCAAAGCCAAAGCCAGGGAATCAAAGCCTGACAGATAGGCGCCAACTAACGCAGCAGCAGCAACAAATCAACAATTGTTTTTTATTCTATTTTATTATTCACTTATTATTTTACAGGAGAAAAAATTCTGCATCCACCAGTTTGGTGACCGCTGACCCAGTCCTCTCCTGATCTCTCATCTCTCAGCAACAGTATGATGCATGTACTAGTATTTTTGGTAGTATGCCATGGTTCATATGCCTCTGTGTGTACAAAGGCAGAGGCATACTATGGCTGGCTACATTTCTTTCTTTCTTCCTTTGTTTCTCCTGCAGACACACACACATATGACACCCCCCAATTGGAGATGGACAACCCCTTTTTGTTTTGACTCAGACTTATTCCCAATCTGTTTCAATACACTTCACTTGCCCTAACCAACTCTCTCTCTTTTCTCTCTCTGAATAATATGCACACAAAAGAATCTCAAAACATTTGGTGAACAAAGAAGAAGAAGAAGAAGAACAGAAAAAAAAAACTCACATGATGAACTACCCGGTGTGGTACCATGCAATGCGACGCGATGCGATGTGTGGCCAAGCAAAGCAAGCGGCATCACCTAGCAAAGACGACTAGGAGCTAGCTAAGTAGCTATAGCCCAATCATCGTCGCATCAGGACACGCACGCTCATGGATCCTTCCGATCAGATTTTGCCCGGCCACGGTGACGCCCACGGTGCAATTCTTGGCACACAAGCATTGCATCGCCCCCCTTTCTTGCCTTTTGCGCTGGTGATCGGTTGCCGTGCCGTTCGTCAGAAGAGCATCCAGTCCAGCCGGTTCGTCGGCGGCGCGCCGGAGGACGCCGTCGAGCTCACGGTGGTCGTCGACGACGCCGACGATGTGGACGGCAGCGACGACAGCAGGTCGAACATCTCCCACCGCGTCTGCCCCGCCTGCGGCTGCTGCTGCTGCCTCGGTTGCTGCTGCGGCTGCGGCTGCCTTGGTTGCTGCTGCTGCAGGGGCTGCTTGGCGGCGGCCTTCTCGCCGGATTTGCGGACGATGGCGGCGTTCTTGGCCGCCACCGCGTCGAGCGTCTCCACGTACTTCTGCACGCGCTTCACCTGCAACCGAGGGGAGGAACGGACGGGCGCGGCGGCCGGATTCGATTCAATTAGCCGCGGCATTCGAGGTGGGGGGACCGAGATGTTTGATGCGGCATCGTACTCCCAGAACAGAAATGAATCGCTACTGAATGAATGAATGAATGCTCACCTGCATCCGCCTCTGCGCCTTGACGTCGCCGTCGGCGACCACCGCGTCGAGCTTGAGCAGCTCGTTCATCAGCAGCTCCGTCACCTGCACCACGTCGTTCTCCGCCACCTTCTCCCCCTTGCGCACCGACGCGTCCAGCGCCGCCACCTGTGCCAATCAGTCGCAGATTCAGAGTCAACTCCCCTGCTCTGCTCTCTCTGTTCGCCACTCGATGGGCTCGGAAAAAGATGCAATCTTGGGATGGATGGACGGCGACCAATGGGAATGCGGGCCAGGGACGGACCTTGGGGGCGAGCTTGTCGACCTCGGCGGTGACCGCGGCGACGGCCTTGGCGGCCTTCTCGAGGTGGCCGTTCCGGCGCTCCTCGATGAGGCGCCGCGCGCGGGCCTCGGGGTCCTCGACGACGACGAGCTTGGACCGGTCCTTGACGCCGGACATGTCGAGGAACGCCTTGGAGTCGCGCTCCTTGTCCTTGTACAGCACCTTCTGGTCGTCGGGGTGGAGCCCCGTCTTGGCCGCCACCAGCTTCTTCAGCTCCCCTGCATCCAAATCCACCCAACCCAATCCGCCGGTCAGATAATCGAATTGGCAGCAGGAGGATAAGAATCGATCGATCGATCGATCACCGACCGAAGGACGCCTCGGAGCTGATGTAGATCTCGTGCGTGACGCCGGCGTGCTTGACCTTGACGCGGATGGTGGGCACGGGCTTCACGTTGGGCGACGGCTCCTCGTCCGACAGCCCGCCGCCCCTCTTCTGCACCAGCATCCCGCCGGGCCGCACCTCCCACACCTCCTCCGCGGGCACCTTGTTTTTCGCCCCCGCCGCCGCCACCGCCACCGCGGGCGGCGCCTCCTTCATGGACCCCAGCTTCGCCGGCGCGCCTTTCCTGGCCTTGGGGGTCGCTCCCAGCATCCTGTCCCCTCCTCCTGCTGCTCCCTTTGCAAGCTACTACTACTAGCTCCTGTAAGTAGGTGAAGCTCGGGCGCCGGGCCGGGGCCTTTGACCGAGGCAAGGAGGAGCAATGGCGCGGCAAGGAAGCACGAGAGCCTCTGGGGCAGCGAATATGAAGGCAGCGGGGGATCGGAGGAAGGAGACGGATGGATGGATGGACAGCAAAGAGGAGAAGCAAATAATGGCGAGGGCGATGAGGGAACCACCGCATGGACAAGGGGAATATATACGCCAAATACAATAGCGGCCACTGGCCACATGGCAAATACATTATCAGCTCCAAAGGAGAGGAGGAAGACGACTTCAATTAAAATCGCAAACAGTTTTTAATTAGTCTCTGCATAAACCTTATTATCATTTCGGCCATGATGACAAGCTTGGCTTGATTGCAACTATTTTTAATCTTTTTCCTTCTTCCAGAAATAAATAAATCTGATGCAACTGTAGAAGGAGAAAGGAAGGACACATCACACATTGCAACAACTGCTTAGCTAGATGCTAATGGCACCAACTAGAGCCTATCTATTTTATTTATTTATTTTTCTCTATACTCCTACTATGTGATTTCGGTGCTATTTCTTTGCTTGTCTTGATGCTACCTGCCTGAATTTATTTATCCGATTAAAGGAAACTGAAAAGAAAGGGGGATCCTCCTGCGGACGTCCGGGGGCCCGATTCGTTTTCTCGTTTGGTTGGACGTTCGAATCGCCGAGTGTCGGCTGTGGCTGCTCTCCTGCTGCTGAGAGCGCTTGGTAATCACACACGCTTTGCGATGCTTTTCCCTGCGTTTCGATCTGCTAATCGCGATGCGCCGTGCCTGTCGAGACACAAACTTCTCAACCGTCGCCGCTAGAAATTTCTTCAGCTGCTAAACAAAAACATTTTTGCAATGAGCCGAGCCAGAACATATACTGAAGGTACTGGGTCACTGCGAAACGAGCTGCTACCGCTGCTGCATCAGCAGGTAGGTAGTTGAGGTTCAGCGGCTGATGAGGTGGCGGGAATGCACAGCACATGCGGGGGCGATGGGAATTGCTGAAATAATAATCAGGGGATCGATCGAGCCAGCATTATTGGCGCCGGCAGAGGCGTGAGCATGATTTGCATTGGGTTTGTTGGCTGGCTCTGGCTCTAACCACTCACTCTGATGAGCAAAAAAATGCAGTATGAACTCGGCTCTGTCGACTGATAGATAACTTTGGTTTATTTGTCCTGAAGCAATGCGGCATCCCTGGGACTCTAGAAAATTAATTTCAATTTGATGCTAATGCATTGTCTAATAAGTAGCACGAATAAACTGGAAATTCACAATGCACTACAAATATGCTATCTTTTCCCCCAAAAAAGATTCCGACAGTAATTCTCTACTCAATGACCTGCATTCCTAGTATGATTCGTATTTTTCACACCGTTATAGTATAGTACATGGTTATATCTAGAAAGCGTTAGCCAACTGCAAAAGAAGTAGTTTAAAAATGTTAAGTAGTTTGTCACGGCAACAGGAATCGTAGCATACACTAGAACGGGAAATAATGCTGTGGCATCTGACTGTGCTACACAGATCAGATCATAAGGGGAGCCGGCCGACAGAAATGAAATTAGCAAGTATGCGGTCCGCGTCTGGGCGTGATCCCATCGGGCATGTTGGTGCCGCGCGCCTGGTACGATCGCGTACACGATGGAGAAAATCGTCAGGCACCATCGACGTTTTATTGAGGAGAGGACGAAAGAAAGGAAAACTGGCAAAACTGTGGCAGGTCGCCATGGCCAATGGCCATTAACGGGTGAACAGTGCGAGCACGGAAAGTGAGCAGTGGCATCTAATCAGGTAGATCAGATGGCAAAGCATTGTGTGGCGTCTGGGTCAATCTCCAATAATGGATAACCATGGAGATCGAGTGGCCGCCACGCACACTGACAGTACACCCTGCTGCTATTGGTATGTATAGTGGTATACATTGGTACAACCGCGTGATGTTTATACTTAGTATTACCCATCAAGATTACATGTAAATCATAGTTTTCTATGTTGAAGTAATTTTTAGTTTTGGTCGGAAATGTAAGGTCTTGGCAAAATTAACATAAATGTTTTTTTTTCCAATCTTTGATTAGGAGATGGTGAACTCGCAAAAAAAAAAAGATTAGGAGATGGTGACACCAGATGACTCTTTAGGAACGTACTAGAGATCTTGTTAAGGGAGAGAAACGGTTGGGTCCCTACCGTTACCGGGACAATCCCTGCAGATCTCAACATGATCTGAACAGTGAGATAGCTCAGCAGTTGATTCGTACAGTAACCGGTACTCCATGCTCTCAAATATGCTACTTTAATGATCTTGTTACCAGTGGTTAACTGTAACTCATCATGTGGGTGACAAGTCGTCTCCCGAGGCTTGGTAAAACCATTGTTAAACTTTTCCTCTTTTTTGTGTGTGTGTTCTCTTTCCATGGAGAATCTGAAAGCGGTAAAACAAAGCAATCAATCAGGAGGCAGCTGCTGCTGTATTTTAGGAGCAGGAGAGTGGAGAGCAAGTTGGCGTGTTGCGAAGGGCAGAGCAAGAGGTGATGAAGGCGAGGCAGAAGCTGGACAGTCTGAGCTCCACCGACAGTCATCAGGAGTGTCGCACGGCCCCCACGTGGGTCTGCCACGCTGGCCGCCGCCCATCGGCTGCTTCTCGGCTGGCCGGCGTTGACCGCCGAAAAAGACGCTGTAACCTACCAGTACCACACCACACACACCGGCGCGGCGAGCGCTCCGTCCGTTCCCTGGAAACCTCGCAAATGCCGGGAATCCGATTCCAGAGCACCCAACCATGCACTCGGTCCTTCAGTTGGTCCCTTTTTCTTTTCATCAGAAACAAAATCATCGAGTCAATTCTCGCCAATAACATGTGCAGTAACCACGTGTTTATTCTCGATCGTATTATACTCAAGATCTGATGAATTCCAGTTGGGTTTGTAACTTTTTATCCCATGAATGAAACACAGAAACAGGCTGGTTTTTTCTCTTTTTTTTTGGCAAGCACAGAGAAGCACAGAGTAGCTTTTGCGGGTTCTTCAGCCGCCGGAAGAGAAGACAAGGGGTGTTGGCTGCCTGCTGTTCCAGGCATGTTCCCCTTGTTTGCGCAGCCTGCCTGCGGCGGCCACGGAATCTGAATGTTTGTTCCCAACGAAAGCTCCTCCCAACCATGGCATATACGTACTACCCCTTGTAGCTTAACACACCGACCGACGCTTAGCTTAGCTATAGTACGATATATATATATATATATATATATATGTATATATATATATATATATATATATATATATATATATATATATATATATATATATATATATATATATATATATATATATATATATATATACATGCGCATTAGCATCAGTCGATCACAGGCTAATTAAATCAAGCAGAAGCAGGGGGTTTGTTGCCCGGAAACGCCACGCCGACGCCAGGATGGCGATAGCTTATGGTTAGGGAGTCATGTCTGACACCTCTCCAGTCTCCACAGGAAAAGACAAGGGAAAGGGAGGCGTTAGAATAGAATGGAGTTGCATGCACAGACCCAACACACAGGGTCGCGGAGGCATTATGTAATACTCCAGCGATCATGGTATGGAATCATCAGCAGCAGCGACGGGATCGCCCGCTCGGATCGGAAGGTGCCGCCTCCCTGTCACCCCATGTCACTCGCCGTCGCCGCCGACCGTCACCGACCCACCGGAGCAAGGCCGGTCGCGAGAACGAGAACGGAACCGCTGCTGCTGCGGCTGCCGCCGTGGATGGTGAGATGGGCAGGTGCCGAGTTACCCTCAGCTGGCATGGCTACAGAGAGGAGAGCCTACTACAGGCGTGGCGACGGCGTCCGTTCACCTAACCATCCAGCTAAGATAACCTAGGTAGAATCTACTAGATTTTGCTGTCACTGCAACATCGAGTGCACGCTAATTATTCGACTATTCGTGGTGCAATAATCAATCGTCTTGCTCACCCATCATCGATATCTCCTGTCCATATATTATATATAGATGTTACTGCTACATGCTGTCACTGATATAGCATAGCATCAACTCCATGCCTCCTCGTGCGCATAGCATAGCTGCCACGAAACTGCCCTTTCCCTAGGCAATGGCATGGTCCATGCCTCCTTTATCTTTCCATGGCAGCGATCGAATCTGATACGTATAGCGGCTGATCGAGTGGATGCCTTGCTACTTTGCTAGTCCATGCGAGAGGATCTGAGAGGACAATGTGTAAAGCGAGATCGAAGCGGAAACAGAACCATCATTTCGCGTCTCTACTCCTCCTCCATGTTATTTCTATGACTACTGTACTTGATACATCTTCTTCGTCTTTGATTAGAATCCAGCGAGATCTCGATCGTCATCCATGGAGTGTGTGTGTGTGAGATCCTGGATGGAGAGATTATACTGATTCAGCTTTGAATTGACCGGCCGGCAGACGGAAGTGTCGGTCCGGGGGCCATCATGGCGCCCGAGGATTTGTTATCCTGGCTGCATATAGTATAAGCATGTGAAGACTTTTAGGCCTTGTTTAGGCCCTGTTTAGTTACTTATCACATCAAATGTTAGGACACTAATTAAGGGTATTAAACATGAATTAATGACAAAACTCATTCCATAACCTCCGGGTAACTTCGCGAGACGAATCTAATGAGCCTACTTTGGCCATGATTAGACAATATCGTGCTACAGTAAATAATCTCTAATGATGGATTAATTAGGCTTAATAGATTTGTCTCGCGATTTTCCGTCCATCCATGTATTTAGTTTTATAATGAGATCATGTTTAGTCCTCCTAATCTTCGATTTAGTTTTGCTACAGTAAATTTCGCAAACTTTCTCACCGAACTAAATAGGCCCTTAGTTCGTGGATGTTGATTGAATTTCCTGTAGAAAAAGTGCATTGGAAAACGTGTTGCAGAAAGAGGGGCATGTTTTCCAATACGTTACTTTTGATTGAATTGCAAAAACTTGCAGGAACTAAACAAGGAATTAGAATAAGAAAGCATGTGAAGACCGAAGACACGTAATAAACCTATTGAAGGAAGAAGGGATTTGGTAGCTCCATCTCTTCTTCCATCAGTAGGCACCAGGCAGGCATGATACTGCTAGAGGCAGCAGTTGGCACGGAATATACAACCAATCATTGGCCGGCACAGTTGAGTTGCTAGCTTCTTCGAAGCGCCATTGCAGTTGCAGTTGCAGGCTAATAGACCGTGTAATAAAGTACAGTTCGCAGTTGGATCATTGGCCATGTGCTACATCATCGGCTTCTCTCATTTGTTAGCTCGTTTTGGTCAGTGGTTCCAGCGAGTGATCATGTGGAGGCCGACACTGTGCTGTGCAAACTGCAAAGTCGTCTTCTCCCTTCTCTCTCTCTCCCTCAAGAGTTTCAGCTTTCCTTTTTCTAAGTGCTACTGGTGAAAAGTAAAGTTTAAGCCAGTGGACCTCCATCAGTCTGAACCATGCTCGCATCCTGACCAATGCAACGAAACATATCCGGTGCAGCACGAGTTTCAGACACTGGATCGGAACCGCGTGCGTGCATGTTCAGTCAGATTGTTCTAGCGGCCGGTCAGATCGGAGACGCGGATGCAGAGTCAGAGCTCGCCGGGGTCAAAGCTCCCAACCAAACAACATGGATGTAGGGCATGCCTGGTTCTGATCTGTGCACATATCCCGGCATCCAGTGTGGTGCAGTGTGGTCGCTTTTGACCTTGGACAAGCGCCCGCTCCGGACCAATGATCGGGTTCTGACTCCCCGAGGCTCCACGTTCCAGTGCTCCTATCCAAGCTTGTCCTCACTCGCTCACTCATCAAAGTTGACACGAATTCATAACATCGGAACAGACAAATTCAAACCTACAACTCACATCGGGATTTAAAAAAAAATAAAAATCACAGAACCATTTCTGTTTTATAGCTACTATATATGAGCATCTAATCCAAGTGAGTAAACTGCATCAGCTCTTCTCAAACTTGTTGAAAGGCGTCTACTATGTTTCCAAACTTTCATAATTTAAATATCTTGATTTCTGAACTTGTTAATTGTGTCACCTAAAGTCCAAATATCATCAACTAGCTATGCTTGACTTGTGGCATCACTTAGATATTCCTTGAGTCAATGTTCTTAAACAAAGCGCGTATGTAAATTATTAGTTCAAAGGCAAAAGCTTTGCCAAAAAAAACTAAACATTTCCGTTGAAATGTGGTGTACCTGTAACTTAATCGGAAATATGAATATGCTCGTTCGTTTTCATCATAACCCAAGGTTTTTTTTTCTTGCGGATATTTGGTCTTGGATTTTTAATTAAGTTCCTCGCATTTTTCCAAACCAATAGTTCCTCGTATGGGAATTTTAGGCCCCATTTGGCAGAGTTCGCAGAGCTGATTATTGGCTCAACCCAGTAGGAGCTCTGCCAAACAGTTTTCCAGAGAGAAGTGATTCTCTACTGTTTTTGTGAAATGATTCTCTGAAATTAACTAAGAGGTTGGGAACCCAAAAAAATAGCTTATCATGATTTTGTGAAGTGATTCTCTATCCTGATTTTGAGAGTTTATGCCAGCGAATCACTTTTGGGCACAAGATCATTTCTCTCCAAGAATCCGCTCTCATAGAAAATCATAATCATATGAAACTCTATCTAATAGGCCCTTAGTTTCAGATGGAACTCTATCTAATAGGCCCTTAGTTTCCCTCATTTTCTGTTTGAGATTTCAGCCCTAGAGTGCTTGACGTGTGTTCTTACAATGGCCCAAGAAAAGCGAGAGAAAACACAAAGATCTCCGACACCAGCCCACGAGAACCCTGCTTGGGCCTACAGAGAAATTGTAGGGAAGCTTGCGCCACGTTCCCCGGTATGGGCCTTTTTAACAAATGGGCCTCATGTCTGCACTTCTTAGTTCCGAATCCTCCTGGGCTCCAACTGATGCAAATATCCGGCCCAAGCAGTGTGTGGACTCGGCCTAGTCTACGACCCGATCTTGCCTCCGACCATGCCGGGTTGAGTTGCACTTGCTCTGCGCTCCGCCGCCGCCTCGCCGGTCGCCGCTGCATGCTCGATGGCCGGATCATCTCTGACGACCCGGTTTTGCATGCGCCACACCATGTCTTTATAACTGACGACGACACGCGCGTCATTGCTGCATCTTCCCTCACGTAGCTCTCGCAGCACATCGCGATCAACACTAGTGTCAGTCGTGCTCGTATCGTGAACTCGTCCGCGAGCAGAGCCGCCATGGCGGACGTCCTGCTGGGCTCGGAGCGCCGCGTCCTCATCAGCGGCTACGGCCTCCCCGCGCCGGCCCCGCCACCGCCGCCAGAGAGCCTGCTCGGCCGCCTCGATCAGATCGACCTCCGGGTTCGTCGTGCTTGCCCGTCCACGATAAATGCAGCGCGCGATTATATAAAATTGCTGTGTTGTGCTGCGTGCGTGCAGTTGCGTCAGCTGGAGGAGCAGCGACGGCCGGCGCCCGCCGACGACGTCGCCATCGCCCGGCGCGCGGCGCCGCACCAGGCGCAGCACCACCACACCAAGTCCCTGCCGTCGGCGCTGCAGCACGTGCAGCTGCGGGGCACGCTCATGGACCGCCTCAACCTGCTGGAGTCGCGCATCAGGCAGCTCAGCTGCGAGCTGGACCTGGACGTCGGCAAGGCCGGGGCCGGGGCCGGGAGCTACGCCGCTCAGCTGGGGCTGGGGAGCTCCTCCTCGTCCGTGGCGCCGCGGCCGGCCCCGCCGCCGGTCGAGGACCCCGCGTGGTCCGAGTCCGCGGCGACGATGGTGGAGCCGTGCAGGGAACCCGCGGCGCCTGCTGACAGGAAGCCGGCGGCGGCCGTGGCGGCGCCAGACGGGAGCTGGAGCGCCGTCGAGATCCTGCAGAGGGGCGCGCGCCAGCTCCACCGCAGCAAATCCAGCGCGCCGAACAAGGTGAGCTCCACCATTACAATGACAGTACCGATTTTTTGTACGTTGATCCAGAGTCTTTTTTTTTTTACCAATGTTGAGAATCTGTTGATGTTTTGATTTGAAGGTGAAGAACCTGAAGGAGGCGAAATGCGCGTGCCAAAAGGAGAAGAGGAAAGCCGAGCGCGTTCGGACGAACAGGAGATGGTTCACGGTGGGATGCTGAATTGCCCATCAGGAAGACGCTTGGATGAACTGATCTTCACAGATCCATAGTAGCAGCTATATATTTATTTGTTCTTTGTTTCCCCTGTAACTTTTTCCTGGCTTTTTTGAGTTTACACTTGCACTCTTTTCCATCTGCAGCACCACACCGGCTTGTTTATTTGGGATCAGTAGCACTAGCACCGTGTAGTTTTGCCTTGTCACAACTGAATGAACTGATAGTCTGCAGTGTCAAGCATCAATTTTTCTTCCTGATGAAACCTTGTTTCTGTAGCTGCTCGCTTATACAGCTATTACAATCTCCAGTCATTCCAAGTTGCGACCTGTTGGGTCAGTCCATGTACCATGTTCCTCACAATCACAATCACTCTGTGTCCGTGCTTTGTGATGATTGAACGGCGCGAGTGCAGTTGCAGCGTACTAGCAGTTAGGACAAGCCGGCCGCCGATCCTTGTCGTCACTCGCTCACTGGATGACATGACATTTCAGTCCACGAGAAGAGAAACGAATCCTTGCTGACAGCCTCCACCTCCTCGTCTGAACCTGCCTGCCTGTGCTGCTCTGCGCGGCAGCTTCCTCATTTCCTCTCCTCTTGCCATCGATCGATCGTCCAGAGACTTTGAGCTTCGGCGTCGGATCGGAGGAGGTAGCCGGAACGAGGGAGGGCGCGATGGAGATGGCAGCGGGATCGGAATCGCCGGCGGCGGATCCGTCGTGCCCGCCGTTCCCTCTCCTGGAGGAGGAGGAGGGACAGCATGAGCAGCACGAGGAGGACTCGCCGCACGGAGGGGAGCTGGAGCTCCCGACGGTGGACCTGGAAGCGCCAGGGGAGGCCCTGGCGGCGGCGTGCCGGCGCCTCGGCGTCTTCCGGCTCGCCAACCACGGCGTCCCCGCTGACCTCACGGCGCGCCTCTTCGCGCTGGCCCGGGACCTGCTGTGCCGCGCGCCGTTCCACGACAAGGAGGCCCAGCCCGGCTACTTCTGGGGCACGCCGGCGCTGTCCTCGCTCCGCGTCCGCGACGTCAATTGGGTCGAGGGCTTCCACGTCGCCCTGGCGGCCCAGCAGCACCGGACCTCCGACGACGACGGCCTCGCCGCGCTCGGGGACCTCGCGCGCCAGTACGGCGCGCACATGGCGCGGGTGGCGCGGAGGCTCTTCGACGCGCTCGCCGCCGACCTGGGGCTCGGCGCGGACCAGGCGTCGTCGTACCTCGCCGAGCGCGACGGGTTCCTGCGGGTGTACCGCTACCCGCCGTGCCCGGAGGCCGGGCACCTCGGGATGGAGGCGCACACCGACAGCTCCGTGCTCTCGGTCATCAACCAGCACCTCGTCGGCGGGCTGCAGGTGCTCCACGACGGCGCGTGGCGTGACGTCGCGCCGGGCGGCGTCGGCAACGATGATACGCTGCTGGTGAACCTGGGCGACATGGCGCGGGCGATCAGCGGCGACGTGTACCGCAGCGTGCGGCACCGGGTGGCGGCCAGCCGGGGCGCGGACAGGCTGTCGCTCTGCTACTTCGCGTTCCCGCGCGACGACGCCGTCATCACCTGCGCCGGCAGCAGGTACAGGCCTTTCACCCATGCCGAGTTCCGGGAGCAGGTGCAGGCCGACATCAAGGCCACCGGATCCAAGGTCGGTCTCGACCGCTTCCTTCGCCATTGATCTACATAAACAACTTCGTATTCAAATCACGTTGCTGTTACAAATTCAAACTTGTTGATTCCCTGCCGTCGGTGTATTTATATATGTATGTATAGAAGTACTAGTATCTGAAGGTATCAGCAGGCAATAGGACGGAACGGGATTGAATGCAACACTAGCAGTATAACTCAAGTGAAAGCGAAGCTCATGGCAGGTTTAAATGAAATTGACATTTGGGTTCGATGATCATGCCCGGAGGCTGCTAGAGCTGGACGTGATTTCTAGCTGCATTCACCGACTCGCAACAGAGAAGTCAGCCACACGATCTACAGACTACGGCCTTGTTTAGTTCACGCACTATGCATAACGTTTTGCATAACGCACGTTTCTCAATGCACTTTTTCTCTCTGTAAACACTATGCATAACGCAAAAACACTATGCATAACGCTGCATCTAAACACCCCCTATAGAGTAGATCGGGAATAAAATCTGGAAGTCAACTTGCACCCAAGAGAAGCAACCCAATTAACAAAGTACAGAGACAACGATTTGTCCACCGAAACTCGATCCCATGAACCTGCAACTTGGATGCTCTGCCAACTGATTTGCATTCAGTCCTTTTCAGTTATCAGTTTATTGATATATGCTCATCTTTATGATCAGTTGTTTGATCAACTGATGTACTAGCTAGTGCATTCCAAGAAGATTATACATGATTAACTGTACCGAGCGAGCATGGTAGTAGATTATTGGATCTGGGCTTCGATTACATCTCGCTTTTGGTTGCTTCAGCTTTTGGTTGTATGCTTTTCTGTTATCGTGTGACTCGAACCTTGTAATTTCGTTATCCAATGGTAATGAAATCAGGGCTATGCCCGTAGTGAAAAAAAAATTACATCTCGCTTAATAATTGATCTAAATACGTTAACATTACACACGTGCGACAAATGTCTCGCTTAATAATTGATCTAAAGACGTTAACATTACACACGTGCGACAAATGGTTCGCCACAAATCTTGTGGCGCTCGCCCGTTTGGCACCATGCACGTTCGCCGCAACGATGAGATGCGAGCTAGGAGAGACCCTGCCAACAGTCCACGACACGAGGCGACAGAGACCGAGCATCAGCAAACGCCAAACGGGTCGGATCCGACGCTGACACTCTAACAAGCGTCCTCGGTTCTAGCTCTGTAAATACAGTATCGTGAGGATGCATGAGCTTAGCCAGTGCCTGCAGACCGAGAGGGAGTCTGCACGTACGGGGCGAGATGGTGGAGATGGCGGCGGAAACGGAACTGGAATCGGAGACGCCGTGCCTGCCATTCCCTCTACTTGGGGAGCAGGAGGAGGAGGAGGACGGAGCGCACGAGCAGGACGGCGAGGAGCTGGAGCTCCCGACGGTGGACCTGGAGGCGCTGGACGCGGCGTGCCGGCCCGCCGCCTCGGCATCTTCCGCCTCGCCAAGCACGGCGACGGCCTCAGTGACGATCAAAGAGACAAACAATACCTTTCTAATATCCACGGTCTACGGCCCATCTCGGGATAGGGAAAAATCAGATTTTCTAGCAGAATTATGTGCGATAGCGCCACAGAGTGACATCAAGTGGCTAATCTTGGGCGACTTCAATCTCATCTACCGGGCCTGTGACAAAAACAACACCAACCTAAATCGACGACGCATGCGAGATTTTAGAGCTGCCTTAAACCGCTGCAACTTAAAAGAAATCCATCTACAAAATAGAAAATTCACATGGAACAACGAGCGTCGCCGACCAACATTAGTGCGACTAGATCGCGTTTTCTGCAATGAGACCTGGGACCTAGAGTTCAGCTCACACATATTGCAGGCACTGGCAACCTCTCTGTCAGACCATTGCCCGTTGTTGCTGTCCAACCAAGAAGGTCCATCAAGACCGCGGCATTTCAAATTCGAAAGCTTCTGGCCTTCCATGCCGGGTTTCAAGGAGGTTGTGCTAAGGGCTTGGACACCACAAAACCACCATACAAATCCTGTACGCCGCCTTAATTTCAGGATGGCTTCCACAGCAAAGGCCCTACGACAATGGAGTAGGAGCCTTTTTTCAGAAGCCAAGCTACAATTCCACATGGCCCAATTCATCATCCTGCAGTTTGACATTGCACAAGAAAACAGAATTTTGACGGACGCGGAACGAGAACTACACTACAAGCTAAAAAAGAGGGTCATGGGGCTAGCCATACTAGAACGCCTCAGGAAGAAGCAATGTTCCCGGGTAACACAACTCAAGCTTGGTGACGCCAATACAAGATTTTTCCACCTAAAAGTCAACTCCAGACGACGTAAGAACTTCATCACCAAGCTTCGCAAAGAAAATGGCTGGGCAACGTCCCAACAAGAAAAGGCCGAGATTGCTCAGACACACTTCACAAGTATCCTAGGCCGTCCGCAACAAAGAGATCTCGACTTCAACTGGCAATCACTCGATTTACCATCGCTTGATCTCTCATCCCTCGATGCTGAGTTCACAGAAGAGGAAGTGCTCCGGGCGATAAAACAAATGCCGAGAGACAAAGCGCCAGGACCAGATGGCTTCACAATAAATTTCTTTCTGAAATGCTGGGACTTAATAAAGGCAGAACTGATGAGTGTCATCCACACTTTCCATAGCCAGAGACACAACCATTTTGACCTTCTCAACTCGGCTAACATAATATTGATCCCCAAGAAAGAAGGAGGTGACAGCATAACGGATTTTCGTCCGATCAGCCTCATTCATTCAATAGCAAAAATCATAACAAAAATGCTAGCCCTTCGACTACAACCACACATGAACAGCTTGATATCCAATAGCCAGAGTGCCTTCATCAAGAACAGGGCAATTCATGATAACTTCATGTACGTCCGGAACCTTGCCCGTCGTTTCCACACCTCAAGAACACCAGCGGTGCTAATGAAGCTAGACATCTCAAAAGCCTTTGATTCAGTTCGTTGGGACTACCTCATGGACTTACTTCAACGTCGTGGTTTCCCCCCGAGATGGCGAAACTGGGTCGCCACACTTCTTAGCACAGCAACATCCAAAGTTTTGATGAATGGGGCACCGGGAGACGACATCACTCATGGCCAAGGGTTACGTCAGGGTGACCCGCTATCCCCTCTACTTTTCGTCCTCGCGATAGACCCACTGCAGAGACTACTTGAACTGGCGACCCAGAACCACGCCCTAACAAAGCTCAGGGGTAAATATGCGCGATTACGACTATCTCTTTATGCCGATGATGCTGTGATCTTCCTCAACCCGTCCCTCACAGATATCACCAACATCAAAGAGCTTCTGGATAAATTTCGTCGTGTCACAGGTCTCAACACTAACGTTCAAAAGAGCTCCATCACGCCCATCTGATGCCACGGGATTGATCTTGATATGGTTCTTGCACCTTTCCCAGCTGCACGTACATCGTTCCCAATAAAATATTTGGGCCTCCCTCTATCTCTAACAAGGCTAAAGAAGGTGGATTTCCAGCCACTAGCAGATAAAGCGCATGGACGACTTGCAAATTGGCTAGGCAGATTCCTAACTACGGCAGGACGCAAAACGCTGGTAAAGGCAGTCCTCTCCTCGCAAGCAATTTACTATTTGTCCGCCCTAAGAGTACCAGCAGAAGTGCTTGAGGAGTTTGATCGCCGGAGGAAACGGTTCCTTTGGACGGGAACTGACCAGATTGCTGGAGGAAAATGCAAAGTGGCCTGGACTATAGCATGCAAGCCAACACGGCTAGGGGGCTTGGGTATCTTGCATCTAAAGAGATTTGCTCGTGCATTGCGTCTAAGGTGGTTATGGCAGGAATGGGTTGCTGACGACAAACCATGGGTGGGCATGCCAACACCGTGCAATGATAAAGATCGATGCCTCTTCGCAGCGGCTACCACCATAACCATTGGTGATGGTGAAAAAGCAAAGTTCTGGGAGGCAGCTTGGCTACAGGGCAATGCGCCCAAAAATCTCGCCCCAACCATCTATAAAATCTCCAAAAAGAAAAGAAGATCGGTTAAAGATGCAATCACCAACAACGCATGGATCTCGGACATAAACCTCAGGGCGATAACATCAGCAGATCAATTAAGAGAATTTGTTATGCTCTGGGAGAAAGTACATGACATCCAACTCAACCCAGAGGTCCGAGACTCCATCACGTGGAAGCTCACACAACACGGTGAATATACAGCTGCTTCGGCATATCAGGCTCAATTCCTCGGCTCCATACCGTCTGCCATGGAGCGACTAATATGGTGTACTTGGGCACCTCCAAGGTGCAAATTTTTTGCATGGCTTGCTTTTCAGAATCGACTCTGGACGGCAGACAGGTTGATCACAAGGGGATGGCCCAACCAGCGTGTCTGCCCATTATGTCACTCTCGCGATGAGACGCTGCTCCATCTACTCACGCAATGCCGCTTCACCTCAATCGACGAATGGTGGTCGGAGGTCGGGAATACAACAGGAGCGCCGATGAAAGGACTACGATCCTTGATCATCCTAGTATGTTGGGAATTATGGAAGGAGCGCAACATGAGAATTTTCCAAAAGAAATACCTGCAACCGAACAACGTGATAGCAAAAATCAAGGACGAGACAACATGTTGGGCCTTGGGAGGAGCCAAGCACCTAGAGGCTCTTTTTTGCGCTTGAGTAGTGTCTATAAAATACTTCATGTAATACAGTTTCTTTTTAGTTTTCTCTAGGCCTAGGCCTATGTAACTATCTTCTATATCAATATAAAAGTCTGGCAGTCTGTCAGCTTTACTTTCAAAATCAAAAAAAAAGCACGGCGACGGCGTCCCCGCGGAGCTCTCCATGCTCAGCCGGGACCTGCTGGGCCGCGCGCCGTTCCGCCCCAAGCAGGCCCAGCACGGCTACTTCTGGGGAACACTGGGGGCCCAGCGCCAGGCCGCCAGGGACGTGAATTTTTTTTTAATTTTTTTTACGATTTTACAAAAACAATGGTTGGGTGACAGATTTTGCAAATCTGTCACCCAACCGCCGTTTCATACGGCGCGGCAAGTCTTGTAACCGCCAACTGCCATATGAATTGGCTGTTTCTTTTAAAAATATATATGTGCTTCGTATGCCGAACCTAACCGCCGAATGATTTGGCGATAGGTGTCGGCGCTTGGGTCCGACCCACCTAACCGCTGGATCATTCGGCGGTAGAGGGAGACAGGGCCTTCCCGCGTCGTTTGATCCGGCAGCAAGGCTTCCCGTCGTCGGATCCACGGCCGCAGCCCCGTACCGCCGTATGATACGGCGGTTAGATCGCTGTCGCCTATATAAGCCCAAAAACAGTTGGAAATTTCATTCTAAATCAGTAAAAAGAAAAACTAGGGTTAGAGAGGAGGGTGAGGGAGAGGAAGAATCAGCGGCGAAGCCCTGCCGGTTCTGCGCGTCGGTTTCAGGTAAAATCCGAACTCGTAGTTGTAACTTCAATTTCGTAGATATATGACTTTATAGTTATTTTAGTATTTAGTTTACACATTATGAAATCGTAGTATCATTTTTGAGTTACTGATATTAGATTTAGTGATATTAGTTTGAGTTACCTTATATTTAGTGACATTAGAGATAGTTACAGTCATTACTTTTAGTGACATTAGATTTTTATTAATATATCTTTTAATATTAGATGTACTGATATTAGAGTTTACACTAGAATTTTATATAAACTGTAATTATACATTTTAGAGTTTACATTAGAGTTTATATCTTTTTATATTAGAGTTTATATTAGAGTAATGACTTTATATTAGAGATTATATTAGAGTTTATAGTAGAGTTTTATGCATATTAGATTTTATATTTTATAGTAGAGTATTATGCATAAATCTTTTTATGAGTACAAAATTATATTAATTCTTCTTATTGTCCTGGTTTGGTTTTAGGCATGTCTGAACCCTTATGGTTCCAATTGTACTATGGATCAGGGGAGGTTAGATATGGTCCTGAAGGGGTAGACCTGTCAGAATTTAGTTCTACCACCAGAAAAATAGCTAGAGCAGCAGAGAGAAATTGGGTTTCAATAAGAAAGTGGCTTTATCATTCAGTTGGACTTGATGAGGCTCAGCATGACCTGTCAGTGATGGCAGTGATGAACAGAACTTCAACTACGTATTGGGAACTTGTTCCGCTTGAAGGAACCCAGAACTGGATGTCATTTGTGACACTTTGTACACAGCATGGTATGCCGCTGGTGTTGCTTGTGCGAGCCTTTCAAAAGGCTGGGTCCAGTAGTGAAGTGCACGAAGAAGTTGAAGATGCTGCACAGGAAAACCTTCAAAATGCTACTGGAGAGGAAGGTGAAGAAGTGGAAGAAGGGGCAGCCGGACAAGATTATTACGTACCCCATAAACCATCGGCGGAGCTTGATGAAGCAGAAAATTTTTCTGAGATGGTTTTGGAGGCAGAGAGAGAGGGCACAGAGCATGAGCAGTACATTGAGGAGGGCTCATCGGATAATGACGATGACGAGGAGGTACAAGCGCCAAGGAATTAGGACAACTATGACTTCTCACAGCTTACGATAAATGAAGCCCAACAAGTCCCCTAGGAGTACAGGTGCAACGAGGTTTGCCTCGGTTCGTGCTACAAGAGTGTTGAAGAAATGAAGGATGCAATAAAACAGTGGTCCACTTTGTGTTTGCAAAGGGAGTTCAGGGTTGTTAAGGAGCAGCAAACAAGTCTATGACATATGCTGCATCACAGAAGGGTGTCCTTTTCGGGTTCACGCATTCTGTGGGAAGTGGAAGACTTACTGAGAGGTGAGCAGAATCGAGGATCATACATGTATGCTTGAGCAGTTGGACACAGACCACCGAAACCTCTACATCCGGTTTTGTGGCTAACTTCATGTATGCACAGATCATTGATAATCCAAGCTACGAGCCCAAGTCTATAATATGTGCCATCGAGGAGAAATTCAAGTACAAAATTAGTTACGACAAGGCATATAGAGCGAGGCAGAAGGTATTCGAGATGAAGTGGGGGGCTTATGAAGCATAATATGACAACCTTCCTGCTTTGCTCCACGCCATATGCCAGCAAAATGAAGGGAGCTTCTATGACCTTAAGACTTTCCCCTCTGTCTTAAGGCCAGGGAAGCAAGTGCTGCAGCGGGCATTCCTGGCATTGGGGCCATGCATTAAGGCTTTCCAACACTGTAGGCCAGTCATATGCATTGATGGGTCCTTCCTGACAAAAAGGTACAAAGGCACAATCCTCACCACTGTTGTTGACGACGGTAACAATCAATTAATGCCTTTGGCTTTTGCTTTTGTGGAGAAAGAGAGCGGAGACACCTGGTATTGGTTTCTGGAGAGGCTGAAGAGTATGGTTGTAGGGGATGTGCCAAACGTGTGTGTCATACACGATAGGCACAAAGGTATTCTGCAGGCAATTGAAGAAATGAAGAATGGCAGCACCGAGCGGCAGACATTACCACGATGGCCCGACGTCGTGAGCAGGTGGTGCATGCGCCACATGGGGGCAAATTTTCATAGCCAGTTCAAGAACAAGGCATTGACGAAGCTGTTTAAGCGCTTATGCAGCCAGAATCAAGAGAGGAAGTTTAAATAAATCTGGAAGAAACTAGATGACCTTACGAAGAAACAATCAGAAGAGCTCGCAAAGAAACCCATGACAAATCAAGAAGACGAGCCCAAGTCTCTTGAGGATGTTGGGTTGGACACTAGCCAGACTAGAAGGAGAAGGGGTCGTGCAGTTAAGACTTTCAGCCAGTGGATTGAGAATGATCCCAAAGAAAAATAGGCATTGATCTATGATGAAGGAGGTGCTCGGTATGGTATAATGACTACAAACTATGCTGAGGTTTATAATTGGGTGCTTTGTGGAGCTAGGGGCCTCCCTCTTGTGGGAATCATCGAGTTCTTCATGTACCGCACAATCAAATATTTCCATGATCGGTATGAAAAGGCTATGGATGCTGTGAGAAACATCCAATTGATATACGGTTACAAGATGACTAAGTATATGGATGAGAAGCAGAAGAAGGCTCTATTGCACTGTGCGTATCCGCAGGGTTCAGCTGAACGGTGGTTCGAGGTTCTTTGCAAAGACAAATGGAGGACGGTGGCCGGACGGGAAAGGGTCAAACAAGAGTATGTTCTCCGGAACGATATTTGCATTTGCTCGTGCCAGAAGTCTCAGCTGCTACACAGGCCTTGCTCCCATGTGATTGCTATCTGCTATGAAGCTTGGGGACTGCAGCCCCGTATGTACGTCTCCCCCTACTTCTTCAAGCAAACCATTATGGCTACTTGGAGTTGTGAGGTGTATGGCTATGAGATATTTGGCTCCTTCACCAATAACCCGGGGAAAAATGCAACTTATATCCCCGATCCAGATCCAGAAATGAGGCAAGGCCGTGGGCGACGAAAGAAGAAGCGCATTAGGAATAACATGGATCGATCTGAAGCTGGTCCAGACGTGCGTATCTGCTCTAAGTGCAATGAGGTTGGGCACACATACAAGAAGTGCACTGCGACGTCTTATTATGATCCAAGCGGTGCAGGAGGGTCATCAAATGTGGTCTCAAATCCTCCATCAAGGGGCGCTGGTCGTGGCCGTGGCACCAATGAGGGCCTCATATAGAACTACTTTACCATTGTTCAGTTTAGTGGATTGTAATATTTGTAACGTAATATTAGTTCTATAATATTAGTACCATAATATTTGCAAAGTACTATAAGTTCTGTAATATTAGTTCTGTAATATTAGTAATGTAATATTAGTTCTGTAATATTAGTACTGCAACATTAGTAATGTAATATTAGTTCTGTAATATTAGTACTTTATAATTATTGATATCTGTTGTTTTATTTGATGTTGTGTTTTTAATTTTACTTTTATTTTTGTATGTCTATGTTTATCTTATTCTATATTTTTTGGCACTAAATTCCCTACAGCTATGGAGGAGCCTTCTGCAGGAGCGTACGTAACTCTCGAGTTGCTGGACAGTCGACTCGACCAGCACCACCATTCGTACTACTCCGTCGTACTGGGGGCCGACGTCGGGGGCACCTTTCGGTCTCGTATCGGCATGAACTACATGCCACTACACCCTCGCTTTGTTCCGAGGTAAAGCCGTCATTTCAAATTGTGAACATATATCATATCTTGTAAATTTATATTTAATGAGACCACTACTTTGCGTTGTAGATTACGCGCAGCAGGCCTTCTTCCTCTCGCGCGTCTGGTGGAAGGCGACATGGACCAGTCGCACGTTCCAGTACCGGACCGCATGACACGGTTCCAGTTCGACTACTCCTTGCTGGCGGCTCTCCTCGACAGGTGGCGGCCAGAGACGCACACCTTCCACCTGACCGTGGGGGAGATGGCGCCCACTTTGCAGGACGTGGCCTTCCTGCTTGGCCTGCCGATAGCAGGCGACGCCATGGGGGCGATCGACCCTCCGGCCACTTGGCGGCGGGACCTCCTCGACAGGTTCACGCACGTTCAGCGGAACGAGCGCGCGGTGGGCTACACCGAGTTCACCAGCACGCACGGACCCACCAAGAAGTGGTTGCTTCAGTTCAGCGTAAGTACCTACACCGTTCCTTACACGTTTCTCCTTGGAGTAATTGCAACGGCTGACTCGTTATGTCACTTATTGCAGGCGGACTATATGAGGGCTGACGCTGACAACGAGACCGTCCAGCGTCACTTGAAGGTGTACTTGCTCTGGCTGTTTGGGTGGGTCATGTTCTGCAGCTCACAGGGAGACTCGTGTCCCAAGGTCCTCGTCCCTTACGCGACGGCCGTCACGACTGCCCCGCTCGAACAGATTCCCCAGGTCAGCTGGGGCTCAGTGGTGTTGGCCGCCACATACAGGGGCCTCTGCACGGGCGTGCTGAAGGTTAAGAAGGGAGAGCCTATCTTCGTCGGTTGTCCCTTGCTTCTGCAGCTGTGGTCCTACGAGCGGTTCCCAGTGGACAGGCCAGCGATGAGCCCCGACCCGTATGACTGGCTACCTCCTGATATAGGCCCACGCGACTACCCCACCATGGGGTCTTTGTGGTGCCTCCGGAAGGTATGTGATCGAACATTTTTTATTTCTAACTTCCTTTTGTTGTTGGGACTTGCTATATTATTTGTATTACTTGTGCAGCCGAGCTGGGTGGGCCAGTAGACGAGGATGTCGTACGCAGAATTCGTCGGGCAGTTCGACGGGCTCGTTGACGCGGACGTGCGTTGGACCTCATACTCGCCTGACACGATCCACGCTCGGGCACCACAGGGCCTGTCCTCCTTGTGCTAGCGCGACCAGGACTACTGGATGACGAAGAAGCCCGTGGTCTTCGACATCCACGTGGAGGAGTACGCGGTGCATAGGGTGATGAGACAGTTCCACCTGTATCAGGAGTCACCCCTGCCGGTCGTCCACACCGTCCAGCCGATCCACCACAGGTATGTGTGTCATTTTTCCATCCCGCAAGTTTTGCAAATTTCTTAACTTACGTGGTCAATCGTTGAATAGGTGGACGCGGAAGGGACACACAGCTGGCACACTGTGGGAGGGTGCGGTGGCGCCCTACGTGGCGAGTTGGACAGAGGCATTGAACGACGTTGTCGACGAGCACCGACCACACTCTGAGGAGGCCTTCGCAGCGTACCTGCCATGGTACTGGCCTCGGACCCGCGTTCGGGTCCTCCGCGTTCCGCCCCAGCCCACTTTCCCCTAGGCGCAGGTGACGACTACGTACGCAGTACGACGCGATCAGAACTACGCGTTTGGGGTAAGTACTACGTCCTTACTACTATAACACATTCGTACGATACATAATTTAATTAACATAATTGAACAGTACGACGTGCTCGCGGAGATCGACGCTACAGCTGCGAGGAGCCGAGCGAGGGCGGATTTCATGACCCCGCCGAGCACGTGGCGACGTACGACCGGATTCTTAACCTCCTCACGAGGTTCAGGCAGGCGGTTTCGTGCCGGCACGACGACGCTCCAGCGATTCCACGCCACCCCGCCTCGTCCTCGAGCTCGGCATCTACTGGACGTTCGTACCACGCACTGTCCAGCTCCTCGCGGCCACCCTTCCCTCCTATGGGAGCAGGTCCATCGACAGTACCCCCGTGCTGAGCACTCCTCTCCCAGTTCAGAGCGCTCCCTCGGGGATACCCACGTACACGCCGAGGCCAGCAGCTGTCTACAGCACAGGTACACCATAGTATCCACATTTTGTTCGTAACATCCTAGCATTGTGTAATTACGTTCTCGACTAACGTTTTATGTGACAGGGCAACCAGCGATGACCACAGGCGGCGGGTCCACGTCGGCAGGGCACGCCGTCCACGGCTTAGGTACGTCCGTAATTGACCAAACCATATGACTACATACTTTTACACACGTACTAACGTGATTGTATATAATGCAGCGTACGCTTCAGGCGGGACACCCGACGACATAGTCGAGGAGCAGCACCCAGCACGACCCAGTGGACGGTCCCCTCCGAGATTGACCGGTGGTACCAACAGGGGCAGGGGTCGCAGGATAAAATTGGTAGTTCACAGTTAGCTGGCGCCCCCGTACCTGCCACATAGTTCTCGCAACCACCATTCGCAACACCGCTTCCTGCGGATGCAGGGCGCCGGAGTCGGCAGGCGCCACCACCTGACCCCCTTACGTGCTCCGCGCACCACACGAGGGCCGCGCAGCAGGCGGCCAGGAGGGCAGGGCTAAGGTGGCCAAGCGAGGCCGCATTTAGTTTTTTACTTTCTACGCTCGAGTCATTATGTATCGTACTGGATGTTGTATTATACTTTTCATGTTGACTTGTTTGTTATTTGTGATATTATTCCGTTCGATGTTATAATTTCCATTCATTCGTAAGCATTTTAAAAAAATTAACGGTTGCACATACAAATTACACCACTTTTTTAATGCAAAAATGATAAAAAAAATTAAAAACCACATACCGCCGTTTCATTTGACGGCAACAAAAACCGCTATTTCATTTGGCGGTTCCATGAACCGCCAAATGCAGGCCGGCGGTTCCTCCCAAAGGAGTGAACCGCCGGTTTAAATGGCGGTTTTATTGAACCGCCGAGTGAACCGGCGGGCGGTTAAGTCTAACCGCCGAATGATTTGGCGGTTTAACCCCTTGCCGCCGTTTCATACGGCGACAGCCTTATGAAACGGCGGTTGGATGACAAATTTGCAAAATTTGTCACCCAACCATTGTTTTTGTAAAATCGTAAAAAAGAATAAAAAATTGCAGGGACGTCAACTGGCTCGAGGGCTACCACGTCCACCTGGCCCAACCGCGGCCCATCTTCGTCGGCCCCGCCTCTCTAGGGGACCTCGCCGCCGAGTACGGCGACCACATGGCGCGCGTCGCGCGGACGCTGTTCGACGCGCACGCCGCCGATCTGGGACTCGACGCGGCTCGGGCGGCGTCATACCTCGACGAGCGCGGCGGCTACCTCCGGGTGCCCCGCTATATACCAATCGCGCTGCCCGGAGCCCGGCCACCGCGGGATCCAGCCCCACACCGACAGCACCGTGCTCTCCATCATCAGCCAGGACGTCCTCGGCGGCGGCGGCGACCGACGATCAGTTGAGTGAGGAGTGACCAAACCTGGTCACCTGAACCAACAGTTCCATATTTGCATCCAATAATAGGCAGGCGAGAGGGTAGCTGAGGTGTGACGGCGTGGCATGCGGCCGGTGGAGCGCGCGGGTCGGTGGTTGACCGGGTCGCCGGCGCCAAACATAGCGCGCGCCCTGCTTAAACTTGGCACGCCGCTCGCCAGCATAACCCGCCATTTTCACGCCACCACCTCCCTCTCCCTCTCCTCCGATTGGGCCCACCAACCAGAGAGAGGGTGAGAGGGCCCCGCCAATAACACCCCCCTCCCTCCTCCTCCCCGCACCCCACGCCATCACCACCACACCACATCGTTCCTCCGGGCAGCCGGCGTCCGTCGATCACGTAGCGGCCGCCGTGTCCACGCGGCTCGCTCTGGTCGTGTAACCTCCCCCGGCCACGATGCGCCGCGGGGCGCTCCCGCTGGCGCTGCTGGCCGCGCTGGCGGCCGCTGCGGCGGTGCAGGTGGCCGGGCAGGGCCGCCCCGTCACCGACAGCGGCGCGCAGACGCCGCCCACGCCCTCCAGCTTCACGCCCAAGGACAGCTTCTCATCGACTGCGGCGGCACGTCGCCACTCACGGCGGACGGCAAGTCCTACAAGACCGACGCGCAGGCCAACCACCTGCTGTCCGCCAAGGACGCCATCCGCGTCGCCGACGACAAGGCCGACGTGCCCTCGCCGGTCTACTCCACCGCGCGGGTCTTCAAGGAGGAGGCCGTCTACAGCTTCCCGCTCACCGTCCCGGGCTGGCACTTCATCCGGATCTACCTCTTCCCGCTCAAGGGCGGCGACGTCGACCTCGCCTCCGCCACCTTCACCGTCGTCACCGACGACAACGTCCTGCTCCACAGCTTCACCCCCGAGAACAAGCCCGTCATGAAGGAGTACCTCGTCAACGCCACCGAGAACCGCTTCGCCCTCAAGTTCCAGCCGCTCTCGGGCTCCGCCGCCTTCGTCAACGCCATCGAGGTCGTCAACGCCCCCGACGAGCTCGTCACCGACTCCGCCCTGGGCATCGCGCCCCTGGGCGAGACCACCGGCCTCGCGCACGACGCCTACCAGGTCCTGTACCGGCTCAACGTCGGCGGGCCGGCCATCGGCCCCGCCAACGACACGCTCGGCCGTCGCTGGGACCCCGACACGCCCTACGTGCAGTCCAAGGAGGCCGTCAAGGACGTGTCCGTGCCCACCAGCACCATCAAGTTCCCCGACGGCACCTCCAAGCTCGTCGCGCCCACGCTGGTGTACGCCAGCGCCGCCAAGATGGCCGACGCCGACGTCGGGAACGCCAACTTCAACCTGACGTGGAAGGTGGACGTGGACGCGTCCTTCAGCTACTTCGTGCGCCTCTTCTTCGCCGACATCGTCAGCAAGTCCGCCAACGACCTCTACTTCGACGTGTACCTCAACGGGCGCAAGGCGGTGTCCGGGCTGGACCTGAGCACTGTGACCGGCGGCGAGCTCGCGGCGCCCTACTACAAGGACTTCGTGGTGAACCAGTCGGTGGCCACGGACAAGCTGAGCATCCAGGTGGGGCCCATGGGGCAGGACACTGGGCGCATCGACGCGCTGCTCAACGGCATCGAGGTGCTGAGGATCAGCAACTCCGTGGGCAGCCTGGACGGCGAGTTCGGCGTGGACGGGCGCAAGGCCGACGACGGCAGCGGCAGCCGCAAGGCGGTGGCGGCCGTCGGGTTCGCCATGATGTTCGGCGCCTTCGCGGGGCTGGGCGCCATGGTGGTGAAGTGGTACAAGCGGCCCCAGGACTGGGAGCGGCGCAACAGCTTCTCGTCGTGGCTGCTGCCCATCCACACGGGGCAGTCCTTCACCAGCGGCAGCAAGGGCGGGTACGGGTCCCACAAGAGCGGCAACACCTTCTCCTCCACCATGGGCCTCGGCCGCTTCTTCACCTTCGCGGAGATCCAGGCGGCCACCCAGAACTTCGACGAGAAGGCCATCATCGGCGTGGGCGGGTTCGGCAACGTGTACGTCGGGGAGATCACCGACGACGACGGCGCCAAGACGAAGGTGGCGGTGAAGCGCGGCAGCGCCGAGTCGGAGCAGGGCATCAACGAGTTCAACACGGAGATCCAGATGCTGTCCAAGCTGCGGCACCGGCACCTGGTGTCCCTCATCGGCTACTGCGACGAGAACTCGGAGATGATCCTCGTGTACGAGTACATGCACAACGGCGTGTTCCGGGACCACATCTACGGCAAGGAGGGCGTGGCGGCGCTGCCGTGGAAGCAGCGGCTGGAGATCTGCATCGGCGCCGCCCGGGGCCTCCACTACCTGCACACGGGCACGGCGCAGGGGATCATCCACCGGGACGTCAAGACCACCAACATCCTGCTCGACGACAACTTCGTGGCCAAGGTGTCCGATTTCGGGCTGTCCAAGGACGGGCCCGGGATGAACCAGCTCCACGTCAGCACCGCCGTGAAGGGCAGCTTCGGGTACCTGGACCCGGAGTACTTCCGGTGCCAGCAGCTGACGGACAAGTCGGACGTCTACTCCTTCGGCGTCGTGCTGCTGGAGGCGCTGTGCGCGCGGCCGCCCATCGACCCGCAGCTGCCGCGGGAGCAGGTCAGCCTCGCCGAGTGGGGCATGCAGTGGAAGCGCAAGGGCCTCATCGAGAAGATCATGGACCCCAAGCTCGCCGGCACCGTCAACCAGGAGTCGCTCAACAAGTTCGCCGAGACCGCCGAGAAGTGTCTCGCCGAGTTCGGCAGCGACCGCATCTCCATGGGCGACGTGCTCTGGAACCTCGAGTACGCGCTGCAGCTGCAGGACGCCAACCCGCCCGAGGGAGCGCAGCAGGACGGCGACGGCGCCGACGAGGGGTCCGTCGCCTCCGCCGGCGTCACCACCACCGTGCCCGACGCCTCCACCACCTCCGCCGGGGAGCTCTTCCAGCAGCTCGCCGACATGAAGGGGAGGTGATCCGGCGATCCGTGCGTGCGTCGATCCATCCACCCAACACTTGGCAATTCGAATAGTTCGTTTGCTGGCGATGCATGCATGTATGCACGGTGAGATGATTGATTGAGATGGGAAAAAATTAAGAAGATCGAGTACCTACGCCTTCCTATATAATGTATACGGTACGGTATACCTGTCTGTACGTCTGTATTATACTACTGGTCGCATGCAGTGCAGTGCAGGCAACAACTAGCACACTGATCGATTCTTTCTTCAACCTGCTAGCTGTCTAAAAACTCTGAAACTCGTGGTGATGGCGAGGGAGCCGATTCATTCTCAAATTTAATGTATTTAATTCGTGTCGTGGTGTACCACTGATGACTGGTCCTGTTTTGCAAATTTTGTAGCCATAGGAGAATCATATCGCTGCAGCTTTTATCCTTTAATTTCTTTTTGTCGATGAGGTTTGTTGTACATGATCGCAATTTCTTTTTGTCGATGAGGTTTGTTGTACATGATCGCAATTCATATACTGCGTACTGAAACAATCGACACGTTCAGTCAGTTTCATACTGGAGCTCCAGCTTAGGGCGTGTTTGTTTCCGCTTATAATCAGCTTATCGGTCAAAATAAGCGAGAATCTCACCCAAACACCTTGAGTATTTTCGCTTATTTTCGATTCTCTAATAATCCATTTCAGAAATTTGAACTACAATAATCGAGAATCAAAAATCAAGAAAATTTTCGCTTATCTTAGAATCTAAGCATGGTTGAGAAAAAGCGGAAACAAACACGCCCTAAATCACTAAATTACTAAATTTAGTATGCTTATCTTAGTATGCTTGAAACAATCACTCAATCAGCTAAATCAAGACACTAAAGAAGAAGTTGAGCAATTGGGTCAACCCTGTGATTCATAAGCTACTAGTAGGTGATAAGGTTAAGAACCGAAACATGCAAGTGAACTATTTAGTTTTTCCAAGCCTTTGTTTCTTGTTTGATTCCCATTCATCCTTCTGACAACTTTTCTAGTGATGGCGACCCTGTCATCCTCTGTTTTGTTGATTTTGCTGAAGCTACTCAAGCAGCTTGGGGGTGTTTAATTCCAGTGAAAGTAGAAAAAATGGTGAAAACTTTTTGCATTGGAAAGCGTGTTCTGTGAGAAGGGGCACGATTGTCAGTGTGAAAAACTTTTTGCAAAAAGTGGAAAGTTTGGAAATCTAGTGCTATTGACGCTTTGCAAGGTGAAATCGATGAACTTTGACATATACAGACACTTTCTGAATTATGCTCAGTTGACAATTAGTCATTTGCTAGAATTACTTCCTAAACTATTTTTGGTTGCATCAAGTCATATAGCAACAACTCAATGATCCAAATAAGACCACATATCTTAAGAAACATTAAACTTAGCTCCATAAGGAGAATTAAAGTATCCAGTGCTCAAAATTTACAAAGTTGGACCTTTTCAAATCAAAATAGGCCTTACATTGATGGACAGAGAGCACAGATTATCACTATAAGGACGCTACAGAGTGATGAGAAATAAAGTTATGTTGCATTACCAATTGTTGCAGAAACTATACAGTCTGTAGAAAGTTAATTGTGACTTTTGACAACGTAAGTTTGCCAAAAAAAAAAACTGCCTTATGAAAGGTGTCGTATCACGTGGCAGCAAATCAAACCACCCAATGTTTCTTACTTGTTCCCAGAGTAAATGGATTCGATGCTGCTAAAAATGTTTAGATTTAAACCAATGGGTTCTATGGAACATTTATATATGAAACCAGAACACTAATATACTTCAATTCATTTGCTGGAACAAATATATATAAGATTTAATCCACTAGCAGCAGCAGAAATTAAAATGGTAGCTATAGCCTGAAGAAGAAAAAGAGAGGGACCCTCGTATGCTCACATGGAGAAGGCAGCAACCACAGCCATGCCAAATAGGCCCTTGGATTTGCATGTATGACTCTGTTCCTTCACTTGTTCTGCAACTATCAGGTCCTTAGCCTTGGCACCCTGGGACTGACAGCGAGCCATGATAGCCTCAATGTTCTCGATCCGCAAAGCAGTCAAGCTAACCCGGAGCCGTTTTTTCAAGTAGTTGGCTTTGTGTTTGTGCCGGCGACAAGAGGACACTAACCCAAAATAGTTACTGTACACCCCCCACCCCAATTACATCCCCGGGTCGCAACCGTTCATCCGCGCGCCATGATTCGTGCGGCTTTCCAGCATGTAACGCTGACATGGCTAATCACGAACGGGCGGACAGCGTGGCGAGCTTAGCCAGAAACGGCGCAAACCCCTGTCCACACCGGCATCTGGACGCGCATGGGGAGACAAGCATCAGGTGCGTGCTCTTTTAGACCCCCGAACCCTAGTCCCTAGGCCCCCCTCCCCGCTGCCGCCCCCGCCGCCGGCGGCCCCCTCCCCACTGCTCCGCCCTCCCTCTTCCTCCTCCCCTCCTCTCTCCTCATCCTCCTCCCCCATCTCCTTTTTCTCCTGGATTTGTTCGGTCGGCGTGGCGGCGCGAGAGCGGCGGCCCTACGCGGCGCGGCTCCAGGCGGCCTNAGGCGCGTGACCTGCGGCCCGGGTGGCCGGCGGAGGCCGCGCGGCGCGGGTGGCCTGCGGAGACGGCGCGGACCATGTTGAGTTTCCACTCCATTTTCATTGAATAGTCTATACCATCTGCTGTCTGGCCCATGTCTGTTGCAGCACATACATGTTCATTTACTTCTAAATTATTCCATGGTCCAGGTGATGAATCACCATAATTTTGTCAAATTTTCATGTTACCCTTTGCCCCGTTAGTTTGGACTTGCGAATTATAACTTGATAGTCATACTGGATGAACTCGGGAGATTGCAGGTTTACTTACAGGAACCAATTACATGTACCAATGTTTACACAATTGATATTGTTTTTGTGATGAAGCATGTCGTTCTGCTTTCAGTTAAACTAATTCTGCTGAATTTTTAACGAAAAGCTAGTACTAGAGATGGTCAAACTTCTTACAGTTGCTGAATTTTGCAAAATGCAAAGTGGTATTAGATTTCTTGACCAATTCCTCTTTGCCTGTCAAATAAAATTATCGGAATGTGAGCTTGCATGATTTTTTAGATAAAAGGTCATTAGGACCCTGCTTTTTAATAGAAAGCATACATAGTTTACTGGGGATACCAGTTTAGCGATTACATCCTAGGATTAAAAAAAGCCTTTTTCGCAAGGAATAATGGACTCTGTCCTCATTCTAGACTCCCTCAGTTTTGTGATAGATCAAGAAACAACTGAAAGATAACAGAACACTCTCTAGCACTCCCTCTACCAAAAGCAGAACAAAAAGAGAGCAGAAGCTAATTGTTTCAGGTGTCTTGTTGTCCTTCGGTAGCCTCAGTAGAACGCAGTACCACTGACAGGGGCATGTATCAAGAGAATGATCATATTGGAAGCCCTCTTGTACTGTCAAATTTTATATCAATTCATTATATCTTATTTCTTTTGGGTAAGCCAAATTTTGAGGATTTACTCGATGCTTGTCTTAGTGTACCCTTTGCAGCTTTCTGAACTTCTGTCAGCTTATTTTCATTGCATCTCATAGCTGCTAGGAATGCCATTCTGCATGCATATGTATAACTATACCTTTTGGCGCATAAGTGTTTGCGCATTACATTATAAAATGAATGCATGTACAAGTTCTGCTTTGTTGTGATCTATTAGTGCCACCAAGTCCTTTTTTCTAATGTGTTTCATATAGGATCTGACTGCAGAGATTTCTGAATTGTAGAGGCAAAGTGATGAACTTGAGATGGGATCGTGTGAAGAAGGTACATTATCCTGAGACCTTTGTGGAAAAAAAATTGTTTCCTTGTTGGCTTCTCCTGCTCTTACTATTTTGTGAAAAGACAAATGCTATTTTTTTTATCTTGATTCTATTTCCAATCTTTCATGATGAACAGGTCAACATTTCATTGAATGCTGCTAATGGCCGGCTCAAGCATACAATGGAAGAGAGGGACCAATTTCATGAGGCAAACAATGAGATGATCTTTAGTTTACAAGCAAAGGTGCATACACTTTTCTGATTATTACTCTTTTAACCCTGTTGTAAAGCTAAAATTATGAATTGCATAATCCATTTCTCTGTGACAATGCAATATGTTTACTTGATTCTGCTTGACTTCTTGTTTAGAGATGAGCTGGAGAGATGCACAAACAATTTTCTGAAGTTGACTGAACGAAACATTTCTAATTTCAAGTTCAGTAATTGGTTACATGCTGTTCAAAACGCTTGTTGAGTTTCTATTTAAAATTGTACTGTTGGAGTATATATTTCATTCAGTTTCTCATATGCATCTTTTGTCTTGGGCAGGATGTTCTTACTCCATCAATTGAGCAGATCCACACATACGTGGATACTTTGGCAGTCTTAAATTCAAGGTTGTTCAAATTTTCTTTGTGATGTCTTCCATGAACTCTTTTTTTCCTACAACAATACAACTAATGGTCTTGCAATCTTGTGTTTGAACCGGATCTTGTAGCGAGGAGTCAATAGAACATGGAGGGGACGATGAAATTTCCGAAAAGACAAGTCCACAGAAACCCCTTGAGGAGGAATATTTGGAAACTGAAAAGAAGGTTCTCTTTTAGTACCTTGCATCGACATTGCTCGTTTATTTGTTGCTTCTAACGTCATAACCTGCTCAAACAAACATCCTAGTTGTCCTTATGTCTGAGTAAAAGTCAAGTTGGATGTTCCAGTAGAATTATGAACACATGCTTTTTAGCCTGTTCAACATTTTATAAAGATGGATACCTGGTTGACGATGTTCCCACATTTTCAGATTGTGATTGCCTTTAGCATTGTGGACTGCATGAAGAAGATGTTTTACTCTGAGCAAGCAGCTTATTCTAGGTATTGCTGGCTCTTCCCATCTGTGATCTGTCCTTACTAGATTTCCTTCTTGTGCTACTATTTTTTCTAGTTGGACAAGTCATTTTTCGTCTGTATGATGAAGAGCAAATAGCTTATGGATTACAGAGATATTTGAACAGAAATTCCTGCTCATGTGCTGAGCAGGGGGTCGTCGTTGTTTCACCAATTTCAGCCTTCAGTGTCCTTTAAATTCGTTAAAACAAGTTTTTCTTCTCTTCTCTGTTCATCTCTTGCGACAAGTCTGAAACCCGCAGTGCGATTCGAACTTACTGACTGTATATATGCATTCTATTTGCTGCAGTTTCTACAAGGAGCATGGAGCACGACAAGTGATGCCAACAATTTAAAGCTAGGAGATGATGGAGATTCATTCCGTTTGCTGCTGCTGTCGTCGGAACTCGCAATTTGAGAGTTTCAGTTTGAAACCATGGAACATAAGCCTGCAGTTTTCTGTGGCTAGAGCATTTCCTTTAATTCTTTGAGATTCTTGTATTGACAAAGTGGATGATGCCTGTATGTACATGCATAGAGATTTTGTATTGAAACATTGTCCATGTACAGACACTTTCACAGGATCAATGTACCATGAATCTGTTTTACACAAATAGATATGTATGTTTTGAAATCTACAATGTGTTGCATATGTTAAAAAATATGAATGTTTCTGAGTTCTTGCAAATGACATAATTTCTCTGATTGGCTATATAGAAGATGATAGGTTCACGTGAAGAAAAATAGTTTGAACAAATTGTTTGGAAATAAACAACTCCATTTATGAATGTACAGAGTGCTAGTGTTTGCGACTACATTCAAAATAAATCCAAACTGAAACATAATGAGTAGCATTCTCACATGTACTAGTTAATGTTTGATTCAGTTGTAACATAATGCAGCAAACAAAAATTCATGCTTACATCGTACTAAAATTTAGGTCAAATTAACAAAAGAGTGTTGTATCTTGGCCTCCTCCTGGAAATGCACCTGGGTCTTCTTTCCTGACCATTAATTTGCTTGAAATATTAACCGAAACACACTATGGGAATTATCTACAGAAAGAGGCAGCCAGCCCCTCCAGAAAGAAGAATCGTTATATATTGTAAATAGGTGAAACCTACTTGTTTTAAGCATTACTGAATATTGCACGTTTTGGACTTGATTTTTCAGGTTCAATGGATGTCATCTATTTTGTTTAACATAAAAGTACAATTGGGTTGGCCTTTTGTGTTCTGTCGAACCTGCTGATAGGAGTTGTAAGGTACTAATAGTCCAATATACTACTAAGAGAAGGGACATATCCAAAAGCAACTTCCTAACTGTGAACCAGTGAACCTACTAAAGTCTGCTCAGCAATCTACACACCATAACAATTATAGTTTCAGATTGTGAACCCAGAAAATGACTGGAATTACAGAACCTACTATTAAACTTGAGAGTTGAGACAAAGAAATTGAAAGCTAATTTCAGTTACTACTCATGTCACCGGTATGGACTAGAATGATAACTGAATCATAGGCAACCTAAAGATGGATAATAAGTTACAGAGAACCAATGAAGACTGTAAAGATCACATTCATGACCTTGGATCTGTACCCCTTCTTCAGGATTAGCTTGGACCTGTACCAAATCCTCAGCGAGTAGCTGCAGAAGAGGAGCACCATGACCATGCCCTTCCCAAGCCCCGCAGCAAGGACCTCCCAGACGCCGCCGACGATGGCGAGGTGTGACTTCGAGTCGGCGGTGCGGTGCACGCCGAAGAAGCTGATGGTGTCGTCGAACCCGCCCTCCTTGAACATGGCCGTGACGGCCACCGTCGGGCTCACGCCCTCCTCCGAGCTGGCGATGTAGAATCCCTGCGCCCAGCCCACCGCCGTGGACCCCAGCTCCGGCGCCACCGTGAGCTCGTCGTCCACCACCGTCATGGTCCCGAACAGGAGCTTCTGCAGCGTGGTGCCCTGCGGGAGGCTGTATTGCCGACTAGGTGTGAAAGGAAACGTCATTAACAAAAGTCGGCGCTGACCGGATCACTTGCCACGCTGGCGACGACCAGCCTAAGCAACGCCACGCTGTACTCAGGACCTGGGGGTGTATCTGTTCCGGGTGTGCACAAGAAGGTTTGCGGACACCAACCTGATCAAACAGAAGCTGCCCTGTCCTAGTGGACAGAAGAATGGCCATGGAATCTTGTCCTCTGACGCCACCACCACTTTCAACTCCTGGATTGATAACGAGGGAGTGCTCACCGCCGCATCGGAGGTGGACGAGGAGACATCATCGATGGACATGTAGAACAAGGAAGCAGAGCCAGTGATTGTCTTGTTGGACACGAGGCAGGCGGCGAAGATGCTGCCACCGACGGGCGCAGCCTGGCCAACAAAAGGCAGGTTCTCGTCGTGGATCTTCTCCCACGTACGTCTTGTTCACCACATGAAAAGCATAAGTTCCTACCACTAGCTCTGGTTGCGGGGAAATCAAGATGTATGAGCCCAGGACAGCATAGGATGAGACTGAAATTTCGGGCGGATTGCGAAACTCGTAGGGATTCATGAATCGAGGGAAGAAGGGTGGTGGTGGCAGGTGGCTCCAGGAGACCCAAATGCCGCAATCTTTGGAGGGCACACCCTTGTTGAAGCTGAGGCATTCGAACCATGGTTGGCAGTCGATGCGGGGCACCACCCGGGGGCGGCGCGAGATGGCGTATACCTCGCTGCCGTGCGAGATCAGGACGGGCTCGTGCTTGGGGTACGAGAGCCGCGGGCCGTAGAATGTCTTCAATGTCCTCGGGTCGAAGATGATGGTGCCCGCTTTTAGCCCACCGCCGACGCCGACGATCCAGGAGCCGTGCTTCGAATGCGCCGCGACGAAGGACATGCCAGGCTCGCAGTAGCAGCCTGGCAGACCGGCGACGGTGCGGATGCGCGGCGGCTTGTCGCCACCGGCAGCGGCAGCGGCGTCGATCTCCAGGACGGAGTAGGCCGCCGGGTCGTCATGGCGCGCCGCCACAAGGTAAACCGGCTTGGCGAAGTCGGCTGACGATTCCTTCGTGTCGCCCGGCGACTTTGCGACGAGCTCATCAGCTGGCGATTCCCCAGCGCCGTCGCCATCCGGCTTCCTCTTGGGCGCCATCTTCGTCTCCCTCGAGCAAAGGGGATGCTAGGGTTTGGGTTGATTTGATTTGGGTTCAAATTTGATTAAAATTATAAAAAATATAAATTTTATATTTTAAAAATAATTTAATATGAAAATATATTTTATAATTAGTCCAATAATACATATTTTGTATCATAAATATTAATATTAATTTAGTCAAATTTGAAACTGTTTGACTCTTTCGAAAAACAAGAGTTGCGTTATTTCTGTGTGACGGAGGAAGTATAAACGAGAAAATGCCAGTGTGCATCCCGTTGTGTGTCCAGTATGGTCACATCAGCTGCAAAGGGCCATCTTATATGTGGAGCATATTTTTTTTGAAGTTCTAATTTAAGGGCCTGTTTAGATCACCACGAAATTTTTGAAACTTTGAAACTTCACTATTCATCAAAGAGAATCTTAGTATTAAACATGTGTTAATGACAAAACCCATTCCATAACCCCGGCAACTTTACGAGATGAATCTAATGAGGCCCTGTTTAATTCAGCAAGATAAGTTTAGAAAATTTACTGTAGCAAAACTAAATCGAAGATTACGAGGGCTAAACATGATCTAATTATAAAACTAATTACATAGATGGACGGAAAATCGCAAGACGAATCTATTAAGCCTAATTAATCCGTTATTAATTCACATTTAATACCCTTAATTAGTGTCCTAATATTTGATGAATAGTGATGAATAGGAAAAACTTATGGAATTAAACATGGCCTGAGCCTAATTAGGTCATGATTAGACAATGTCGTGCTACAGTAAACAATCTCTAATGACAGATTAATTAGGCTTAATAGATTCGTCTCGCGATTTTCCGTCCATCCGTGTATTAGTTTTATAATTAGATCATGTTTAGTCCTCCTAATCTTCGATTTAGAATTGAAAACTTTCTTTCACAAACTTTGTTTCCAAACTAAACAGGCCCTAAAAGAGGAAAATAGGGCCTGTTTAGTTGGGAGTTGGAAGTTTGCGAAATTTACTGTAGCAATTTTAAACTAAAGATTAGAAGGACCAAACATGATCTAATTATAAAACTAATTACACGGATGGACGGAAAATCGCGAGACAAATCTATTAAGCCTAATTAATCCATCATTAGAGATTGTTTACTGTAGCACGACGTTGTCTAATCATGGCCTAATTAGGCTCATTAGATTCGTCTCGCGAAGTTACCCAGGGGTTATGGAATGAGTTTTGTCATTAACACACGTTTACTACTATGCATGTAAGATTCCCTTTGATAAATAGTGAAAGTTCAAAAAAGTTTGAAAAGTTGAGGTAACTAAACAGGCCCGAGTCTACGTTTAACTATTGAGATATTTATTTAGTAACCAATATCGATCGGAGCCCCTGGAAATTGGATCACTGGGAAAATTAAGAAAAAAACATAGGTCGACAATGGATCTGATACACGAGAAAAGGAAAAAAAAACATCTTCGTTGCAGAAGAACTCGTGCACAGACCGCTCAAGACTGATGGGCAGGGAACTCTCCGTCCGGCGGCCGCATGCCCCGTCTGCGCCTCGTCTCCAATCCAGGTGCACCGTCCGGCGGCCACCTCTCCGCCTGCGTCAGCGGCCGCGCGCGGCCACGGATGTGACGGGTCACTACGAGGGTCAGAGACTGCACAGGCGGCGAGGCCGGAGGGTCAGGCTGTCCGCACCGGGACCTCTGTCTCATCCTACAGTATCAAATCAGCCCGTTCGGGTGGCTGACGGCTGGTGCTGATTTGTTGTGAGAGAAAAATACTGCTGGCTGGTGGCTGGTGGCTGGTGCTGATTTGTTGTGAGAGAAAAGTACTGCTGGCTGGTGGCTGATAAGCCAAGCGAACAGGCTGAGGAGGCCACGCTATTTTAGCGTTTCATTCTGGATCCGCTTTTCCCAGCGGGACAGAGGAGGAGCGCTATGCGCCTTGCCGGTCCCACCTCTCCACCAGCCGTTGGTCTCCCGCGCCGGTCGCCGCTGTCGCCCCGCGCTGCTGTGGTGCTCGTCTTCATCGGCGCGGAGGGGCGCCGAGGAGTGCGGCGTCCACGGGGATGGGCCAGAGCGCGGCGGACGCGGAGGCCGCTGCCGCCACCGCGGCACGCGCGGTGTCGACGAGCGCGGCGTGGACGGAGGAGTCCTGGTCCCGGACACGGCGGAGCGCGACGGCAAGGATGAGCGGGACGAGCAGGGCCGCAGGATCTCGAGGTCGTGGATGGCCTCCATGACCGCCGCCGACGACATGGCCCCCTCCTTCCCCCCTCCTTGACTTCGCCATCCCCCACTGTAACGCTTCTTCCTCCTCCGTCCTCTTCCTTCCACTCCCACCAGTAGAGAAATAGACGAAGAGAGCTCAGAGAGAGAACCGAAGATGGGGAACATCTGCGGAGGCGCAACGGGGAGAGGGCCTCGGATGCGCTTTGGTAGGGGCGGTAGACTCGGATGGGGCGCTAGCTTGGTCGCCGGTCGAGGACGGAGGCGCCCAGAGGTGGGCGTGCTCGGTCGAGGGCGACGTGGGCAAGAGATTTGGGTGACGGTACAGGTGGGGAGAAAAGAACGCGAGGCCGTGAGGGGATAGGGGAGGGAGGACTTGATAGGGAAGGAAAAAAAAGAGAACAAAAAAGTAGAAAAGAACGGCGTAAAGAATAGGGATGGGAAAAAAAGAGAAAAGGAAAAAAAGTAGAAAAAACGGCGTGAAGGCGAGGAAAATAACGTGGAGAGAAAAGAAAAAAGAAAAAAGGAAAAAAAGAAAAGAAAAAATAACCATTATTATTTAATTGAAAGTTGTATTGCTAATTGTTTCTTATCACATGATTTAAAATAACTATTCTAAATGATTGTGTCAGGAAGAACTGTGTTTGTTGAGAGGAGTTGGTAGTTGGGAATGATTGAATAAAATATAGGGTAGTTGGTATAGAGTATGAGATATAGAGGATGATGGATGCGGGAGAACTGGATATAGAGGAGAATCTAGATGACTAGGACAGAATTTTTTTTAAAAAAGATAAAAATAGGGTATGACGCAGAGGCCTCTGACTCGTCCGTTCGGAGGGAAAACCTCACATGGTGGAGCCCACTGGCGTCTCAGCAGGATCGCGACGTTTGCTACCTGGGCGCCCAAGTGCGGAACTCACTGCCAGGTGGGGCAGAGCTGAGCGGTGCCCACTCGTGATTGTGTAGCGAGATGACTGTGTAGCAAGATGCGCTGATTACCCTCCTTGTCTTTCATCCCAAGAGTCTCTCTCTCCTAGTGATGGTAATGGGTGGGCGTGGTGCGGGTGCAACAAAAGCAAAAGCGCACCCGCACCCGCACCCAGTAGATCTAACCATACCCGTACCCACGATATCTAATGGGTGAATTTTCACGCCCACCCACTGGCACCCGCAGGGTATTGGGCACCCATTGGGTTTGTTCATATAACAACGCATACATTGATATAGCGTATCGCATCAAGCAAAATAGTATGAGTTTAGCACATAAAGTTGGAGGTTTTCATCTAACAATAGGATAGCTAGTTGGCTACTAGCAACAAGCCAATCTTTAATCTGACAATTGTTATATATTAAATATGTAATCAAATGTTAGTAATAGCATAATTAAAAGGAAGATGAAAGTAATTTTTTCACTTTAATTTTCAAGATAAGTCTAGAAGGCAATAAAAATAGGGGACCGAGCTTTTATTGAATGAGCATTCAAATGTTAGTGATGTCATAATTTTAAAAACTAAGATATTGTGTAAAAGGGTCAACGACCTAGCACAAAACCAATAGAGACTTTGTAATTATGGTCTCCCATGGGTCACCCACGGGTGAAAACCTACACCCGCACCCGACCCGTCCTAATACGGGTCGGATCGGGTGTAGACCCATGGGTGAAATTTTGCACCCACACCCGCACCCATTGGGTCCGAAACACGTGGGCATCCGCACTCGTGGGTGTAGGTAGGAGAAAGGAGGGGGTGAAAAATTTTGGTGAAATTTTGCAAAGAGAATCTTACCATTTAGGAGTACTAAATGTAGACTAATAATAAAAACTAATTATAGATCTCGCCTGGAAATCGCGAGACGAATCTAATGACGGTAATTAATTCATGATTAGTGGATAATTAGCGGATGGTTACTGTAGCATCACTGTTACAAATCATGGCCTAATTAGGCTCATTAGATTCGTCTCGCAAATTTACCCGGGGGTTATGGAATGGGTTTTGTCATTAACACACATTTACTACTCCATGCATGTAAGATTCCCTTTGGTGAAAAATTTTGGTGAATTAAACACCCCCAGAGACGACGACGGCGAAAGAGGTGGAGAGCAGCGAGGGGAGGGCATCTACCATGGGTTCTCGTGCCCGCGCATTCGGTAGGGCTCGCCTACGCCCGCGGCCGACGCGGTGGAAGGGGCGGGGGCATGGATGAGAAGCGGACGGCGTCCGACGACGGCGACGGGTGACGGCTACGGCGATGGGCAGCAATGGAGGGATGACGCGGGAGGCGTTTGGCGACGGCGACGGGCTGCAAGGGAGGGGTGACGGCGACGGCGACGGCGACGGCGACGGGTGATGGCAGCGGGCGGCGGGCGACGCTGGAGACTCGGAGAGAAGAGAACAGGGAGGGACGGGGACGAAGGAGTGTGGCGACCGGGAGCAGGGAGGGACGGGCGACGTTGGCCGGGGAGGGGCGACGATAGGTGGCGGCGGAGAGTGACAGGGGAGGGGGCGACGATGGGTGGCGGCGGCGACCTGGCGGGGGAGGCGGCGACGAGGGGTGGCGGCGGAGCGGCGTGCCGGGACAAGATGGGTGACGGCGGATAATGCCGGGCCTGTGGGACATGGGGCGGTCAGTAAAAATTTCTGTGCAACCGAATACATGCAAGGAAAACAGAATACGGCGAAAATACATGACGCGGGGCCGCGAACAACAATCTTGATGCGCCACGTGTAAGGTGCAGATAGTCCCTGCTCGGCATGTACATGTCGTATTGCATTTTCGCAGCAGAAAGGGGGCGGCCGCAGTGTGGCTGGCCTTGGTCGGGTTGAATCCCGCAGTTTGGACGTGCCCATGTGGGTCGGGCCGGGCCTACATTGTACGTATTGGCCTATTGGGCCGGTCCTTCACCGCTCGTTGACCAGTCGTCGTCTCTCTCGTCTGGTCTCGGCAGGGGAAGGGGCGAGGGGAGAGAGCGAGATGCCGCACCGAGCGCACCTTCATGGACGGGGCTGCTCGTCTTCATGGGCGTCAACCTCGTGCTCGTCAGCACCATCTCCCCCGTCTACGACTTCGTCTGCTTCCACCCCTACTGGGAACCAAGGGTACTGGCCTCACTACTTTGGCCGTGTTCAGATTCCTTGGGACAATAATGGAGTTCTAAATGAAGTCTATTTACAAAACCTTTTCACAGATGAGTGCTACTTTACGCGACGAATCTAACGAGCCTAATTAATTCATGATTTGCTACAGTAATGCTACAGTACCATCCTCTAATCGTGCGGTCAAAGGCCTCATTAGATTCGTCTCGCGAATTTGCCAGAGGGTTGTGGAGGTAGTTTTATAAACTGACTTTATTTAATACCCCTAATTAGTAGTCAAAGTAGAGTGAAAAAATTTGCCTCACGATCTGAACACGGCCTTTGTCCTCCTCCACAATCCTTCGGCCCTACGATCGCAGACGTCAGGGATTTTGCCTTTAATCCTCCTCCTTGACTACTGCTCTAGCAGCAATATTGACACTCTGACTGACCAATGCTGCCTGCCGCGCCTTTAATTGCAAACACTTGCTGACCGCCACTACTACAGAAAACGTTTGTAGGGGCGGGTAAAATGGCGTTTGTAGGGGCGGCGCCGAAATCCGCCCCTGCTTTTGGCTGCTAAAAATGGCCATTTGCAGGGGCGGGTATTTAGGCCGCCCCAACAAATGTTTTGCAGGGGCGGATGATGGCATGGTCCGCCCCTGAAGATGGTGTTTCCAGGGGCGGACTATGCCATCACCCGCCCCTGGAAATGTCTTCTTCAGGGGCGGGGCATGGCCCGCCCCCGGAAATGTTTTGTTCAGGAGCGGGCGATTGCCTACCCCGCCCCTGAAGATGGTGTTTACAGGGGCGGGTCATTCCATCGCCCGCTCCTGGTAATCATTTTTTTTTGTTTTTAAATTTGGTATTTTTTTTTCTTTTGGTTTTTTAATATTATTCGATTTGTCTAATACCATTTCTCCGGCAAATAATATAAAAGTAATCACAAACAGTCACAATTTAATCTCTTTGTAAATTCTATAAAAGCAAATCCAACATAAAACAAGATTGTCATCCAAATGATATTACATGTATATTACATTAATCACACAAGTTTAGTGTCCACACTCCACACCCTCACATGGTTAGGCGATACTTCTCCAAGTGCCAGTTACGAAGAGAATCATATTTTTCTTCATAGAAATAATCTTGTAGCTTATCGATGTACTTGCCCTTCTCATGAAGCACATGAAGCATTGTGAAGTGACATAGTTCGCTGACTATCTTGAGAAGATCTTCCTCTTGGAGTGGTTTAGTAGCGCTGAAATCAGTAATCAACTGCAATTTACGAGAAATGAATGTAAAATGAATATTCACACACATTCAGTATTGAAATATGATAGTTAGGCTTAAGCGAGTGATAGTTAGACATAAAATGAATGTGCTGAAATATGGTAAAGACGCTTACACGTTCAGTATTTGGTGTGTAATGCTTGCGGCTCCTAATATATTCACACACATAATAGCCGCAAAGCAAGGTACCGGCTGGTTGCTTATGGCATGGGTAGTGTGTGCGTGGAATCCAATCCTTTACTCCCTCAGGAGCCGGCCCTTTATAATGGTCAATGTAGAGAAAAAGAGCACTACTTGAAAGAATGGGACAAGTTAGTATATAATCATCGCCTCAAATATTTTGTAAGGTGTGGAGAATCTTATCGGTTGCTACCTCTTCAGGATGACACAGAAATCTTTGTATTCTGATTGCGGGTAATCCAATGAGTCAAAGACCACATATTTGGCTTCCCTCGGCAATAGCATAAAAGCAACCCAGTGTTGACTGTCACAGTGTTATGTAGCGACGATAAGTATCAAGCTAATCGATATATGTAGAATTTGAGAGAGAAATTAGCAATATTGGGACTGCAAACATTGACCCTTTGCAGTTTTGCCATTAGGCCCACATTTCATGGACACAGATGGACCTATTTTGTCATTCACTTGGAGTGGCAAAACTGCGAAGGGTCAATGTTTCCTAACTCACAGTTTTATACGGTGACCCTACAGAAAAGCCTCACCGTACGAAAGCCCATTCATCCTATGGTCACAAGCAGCAGTTATATAGTCAGGCCGCGCACAGTTTGATCCGGTGGTTGTAATATAGTGTGGAGCGGATGATCCTGTGGTCGTCTGGTGGTTAGATCAGGATCATCCGCTCCACACTATATTACAACCACCGGATCAAACTGTGCGCGGCCTGACTATATAACTGCTGCTTGTGACCATAGGATGAATGGGCTTTCGTACGGTGAGGCTTTTCTGTAGGGTCACCGTATAAAACTGTGAGTTAGGAAACATTGACCCTTGCAGTTTTGCCACTCCAAGTGAATGACAAAATAGGTCCATCTGTGTCCATGAAATGTGGGCCTAATGGCAAAACTGCAAAGGGTCAATGTTTGCAGTCCCAATATTGCAAATTTCTCAATAATCAATAATATTGGGACTGCAAGAATTGTTGGAATTTAGACGACGTACCCGAAAAGGTAGGGCGCCCATATGCAACTCGCATCACGATGTCGATCCAACATAGTTGCTATGTATATTGCCACCTTCTTCCTAAGATCAATGGAAAGCTCCTTTCGTTTCTTTGTCTCTCCTTGTGCGTCTTACAGTCCTTTAGATCTTCGGCGTCGTCTGGGTACTTGAGGGGGAAGTCCCACCTAGCCTTGCAAATAATAAAAGGGTCAAGATACCCAACCTTGGTCTTCGAATCCATTGCGAGGCGACCTTGCATCCTGCACAACACATCGCAAAAGAATTCATTTTGAGACTACAAAGGCCAGTACCATATGCATATATACATGGTGTATGGAGATGAACCACTTACATACACCACAGTCTCATGGGGCTTAGCTCCATCATTTGCAAGCGGTACATTGCATGGAAGTCATCGAAATCCATGACTATGTCTGTACTTCGGTTTTCCCATCTATTGCAACCAAACACATCCACATCGACCCGTGCCCATACAGTTGTGAGACCTAGGGTGCATGCCCTGCGGTACCAACTATGGAACTTCTGCATTTCACCAGGACAATCATGAAGAGCCCACCCGGGTAGCAAGTCTTTGCCATACACGAATTTCTGCGGGCAATCTGGCAAATCTGGTATGTCATGAACCCCAACTTTACAAACGAAATCAGTGTCTGTACGAGGCTTGGAAAACCCCGGTCCAGTCACCACTGCTTCCTTTCTATTCTTTTTTTTGTCGGAGTCAGCTTCTTGTTTGCGCCTTTGTTGGCTGTCATCCACCTGTTCACAACCTCAGGCTCTGTATTCTTGTATGCCTTTATCACCCGTGGCACCGACCCCATTAACCGCTTCGGTCGTGCTGGCGACTTTATGACCATCTCTGGCTCATATTGCTGCACTGGTGATGGGGGTTGTTCCTCCTGGTGTACTTGTGGTGATTGGGGGTGTTCATCCTGGTGTAGTTGTGGTGATTGGGGGTGTTCCTCCTGGTGTACTTGTGCTGACTGGTGGTGTTCCTCCAGCTGTACTTGTGGTGATGGGTGTTGAGCCTCCTGTTGTACCTGTGGAGTTGACGGGTTGGAGATAGTGGTGGCCACAATTGCTTGCTGTGGCACATGCTCTTGTGTGTTCTTAGCATGAACTTGTGCCGGTGTCACCATCCTCTGGGAGCAGGGTGTGAGTGAGAGAG
>CM014273.1:66009034-66037221 GCA_004135705.1 Alloteropsis semialata
ATAGGGGAGGGCGCGGCCTGTACAGTCGGTGGCGACCACCTTGTGGTTCTGGTTCCTGCTGCTGTCCCCACCGGCAGCAAAGAGCATGAAATCCATGTACCCAATGCAGACGTTGCCGGTGGGAGGATCGAACTTCATGGCAATGGGCGGGAGGCGACCTTGTTCCAATGGCGGTGGCTCATCCGCTAATAAACTCTCGCGTTTGGGTAGGAAGAAGCGCGGCATGTCGATGCGGCGCAGGAGGAAGCTGCGGCGCTTGGCGTCGTCCGTCACCAGATACACGAACCGCCGGAAACTCATTAGCTAATCCCTTCTCGGGTACAGCTATTATTCTCCGACGAGACTAATTAACATGCCAGGTTCAAAGGGAAATGGGGAGGGAGAGGAATTTTGTTACCCATCTCGATCTTCAGATGAAATCAAATAAAGGTTAGAAACGAATCTGTAGTTTAACCCAACCCTAATTCTCCTTGCGGCGAGCCAGTAGGGAAATCCAGCCGGTTTAGGTGTCTATTCGAGAACGATGCATATGAAACATACGAACTGGTACAATGATACACGTACCTCCGTCAAGAGGTCTCGAGTAGTGGAGAAGATGGTGGGTGCCGGCCGCCGGACTTAGGGTGTTTGTTTTCTCCATAGATTATATAATCTAGCTTATGGTTGAAGGGTAACATGGTAAAAGGTCACCATGGACCACAGAACAATCTGAAATAATCTATCTATGTGCAGCTTATTTGAGATTATTTGGTGGTCTATGGTGATATTTTGCCATATTGCTCTTAACCATAAGCTAGATTATATAATCTTTAAGTGAAATAAACAGGGAGTTAGTCGAGATTTAGATGCGATGAAGCACTTGACGTTATGCGCTCGGCGTGAGCAAGGTACTACGATCTAGGGGCTCGGGTTTTGGAGGGCGAGCGGCAACGGAACGGTGGGCTCAGTTGCGGCCTTTCCTGCTTCTGGGTCCCACGGAATAATGGGCTTCAGTTACGGGCTTTTCGGCTTGTACTCCAATTTATTCGGCACCGCTTCGATCGGAAACACGATGCGCAACGCGTCGCGTGTCCGTGCCGTAGATCACTGAGATCGATCATCGATGTTGGCACGGATCGGAGATACGCATCGCAAGGGAGGTTGAGGGAGAAAGCATGGTGGGTCAGTGTAGTAGATTGAGCTGGGTTGAAGTTTCGAAGCAGACGACCAGAAGAATCTTCAGGACTGGCTAATGACTAACATCCTCGTCGCCTAATGCTTCCAGGTTAAGGATGCAGTGCTATCTTCTACACAGCCAAATGGCAAACCCACACGTAAACTCGCAATACTGAAACTGGGGATGCCTTGGCTTGCCTGGCTCACAACACAATGGGCAGCGGAATATGCTGGGTCACAGTACCAGGGCAGTGGCCTTTTTTTTTTCTTTTGGCCCTACATTGTGCTTATCAATAGGAACAACTCAAAATTGATCTTCAGATAGACATTGCTTTGGCACTAAGAACTACTCTATTTACAGTATCTGGTTAAAGCAACATGAATTTCAGAGAGCGTTATATTCATATGCACATGGATTTATAGTATGAAAATAAATATATTTAAATCAATGGCAACATGTACTATCTCCACGATAAATCTCCTCCATGTTCCTCAACTATTTTATGTAAAAAAGATCAACAATTACTCATTAAACATGCTGGATACTCGTAGTCATCAACACCATGATCATGCAGATCATGATTGCTTTGCCCTTTCGATGCCAAGATTCAGCCTGTTTGGTTGGCTGGTGACTGGTGCTGATTTGTTGTGAGACCGAAGTACTGCTGGCTGGCTGGTGGCTGGTGCTGATTTGTTGTGAGACTGAAGTACTACTGGCTGGTGACTGATAAGCTAAGCGAACAGGCTGATTATCTGGCAATCCGAATTATATGCTTCCATTGTGCACGGCACAGTAATCAGCTGGATGTGAAACACTGGTCCAGCCTAGCAGAAAACAACGCACGCCAGTCAAACTCAACCAGCCTGCTGGGCCCCACCGCCTTCCCCAACAAGAAAGATGAAGCTCTAAAGATTGTGGCTCGCCGTGTGCAGATCCCTGCGTGCACGGAGCAAAACGCAAAACCGCTTCCTCGACGAACAGTGTGGTCGGCCCTGGATTGCCATTGTACCCGCGGGCAAGAAGGAGTCACTGAGATGCGGGCCCCAGTTTACGTGTACCGACATGTCAGTGAAATGTTTCTTGTAACGGTCTGTACCCTTTGCTAACATGGAAAGGTCCAGCGCCCGTGTTCACATACCAACGGCGGCACCCAGGACACGCAAGCAAAACGACTCACTGACGCCGTGGGCCCACAGAAAAAGAGACCGAACATCAGACTCCCTTTGATTTTTTTTAAAAAAAACTTAAGGTTCATTCGGAAATTGGGAAATAATGCAGCAATAAACTTTTGATACTGGTTTGAACACTTACATTATCCTTTTAAAAATGAGTGGAGAGATCTAACTCCAGTTTTATTTCCTTATAAATCCTCCCCTTTATTTTACAAGAGAGAGAGAGAGTAATAATATCAATATTAGTAATCATCTCAGCAAAAAATAATATAAGAAAAACCTTTCTCGAAATCACGAAGGGCCAGCAGCCGCCGACCCCACGCTGCCGGCGGGGCCCCACCGCCCTCTCCCCACCTGCCCTACCCCTCCCGTGTACACTCGCCGGGTGCACGCAGCCACGAGACTAACCCACCCCTCCCGGTTGCCTTGGCCCCACCGCCACCCAATCGCACGCCGACGCGTGAAACTATCCGCCCCTGCTGCCCGATCCGACGGCCGAGATCGCTCCGGCGGGCCCCGCCAGGACCGGCGAATGCCAGTCGAAACGAGCCGGCCCACGGCCTGCGTCCGGTCACCCCGTCTCGGGCGCCGCGGTTCTATTTAACCGGTTGCTCGCGGGGTCGGCTTCCGCTGCACACAAACACAAAATCACAGAGAAATAATTCAGCAGCGGCACAAGGAGCACGAGGCGAAGCAGAAGAGAAGCAGCAGTGAGCCAGCGTGGTGGTGAGATTTTTGTTCTTCTTTTTCTTCCTAAGCAACCGATTGATTGCGAGGGATGGATTGAAAGAGGGAGCTCGAGCGATCCTAGCGCTTCCGGCGGGCTCTTGCTGGGGATTTTTTTTTGACGGATTTTCGTGTGGGGGGATTTTTTTTGGGGGCGGACGGGGGGCGATTCCCGCAATGCAGCGCCCGAATTTTGGGGTTCGAGGCGGGAATTTCGCGCTTGCTTGTGCTGTTGTGGTTTTTGCTGCTTGTTTCGATTTGTTTCGCGGCGTGTTTTGCTTTAGGGTTCAATTCATCCGTGGGGAGCAAAGTTTTGGGGATTTTATCTTGCTCAATCTCCACCTCACGAGCACGCGGAGTCTAGTTTTCTTCAACCTTCCCCAATCTCTACCCGAACTAAAACCAAAATCTCTCTCCCTTTTCCTTTTCTCTGTCGGGATTAACTTGGTCAGGACTCAGTAGCAAACTGCATCCTTGCTTCCTCCAACAGCGCCCGCCATTATCGTTTGCTTGGTTCCGTTGTATCAATCTTTCTCCACTCTGTTGCCGAGCATATGGGTGGTTGGGCCGGAAAAGCAATACAGCAGAAGTGCTCCATGATTTTAGTGTTGCGTGATATCCTTCCCCCCTAAGCTTATTGTTTCAAATCCACTCTTTCTTCTTTTTTTTGGAGTACTTTCCAGCCTTGCTTCTCTGTGTGCACTCCTGTGTTATCCGTTCTTTACGATGCAGAGTGTCTCCCAGCTTTGTACATGTAGAGGTTTTCTTCCCTTTTTTTTTGTTTGCTATAAGATTGGGCGTATAACATCTTCACAGGCTCTAATGCCTTCGATTAATGGAGGCGGTACAGCTAGCCATATATAAATCAAGAAGATAGGAAAACTCAATCTTTTACGTTCTTTGGTCAATTAGGCAGCTGTCCCACCCCGCTGCTGTGATTTTGGGGGAGAATCAGTGCCTAGTCACTAGTCAGGCTGAGGGCATGGCGCTTTCAGCTTAAATCATGGCCCGGTCAGTCACACAGGTGCACTGGCATAAGGTCTCGCAAGTCGGCTGTCTAGGTGGTACCCAGACGCACTGCTGCCTAGTGCCTTGCGTTTTGTAAAACACGGATTTTGTGTTGAAATGGTAGTCTTGGGGATCCAATTTTAGTGCCTCTTTGAAGGTAGGCGTGTTTCATCTTGGTGTTAGACAGTAGCTTTTGGTATGCCAGTGAACGACTAAATACCTGGTTTTGCGTGCTGAAATGGTTTAAGGTGTATCTTGAAGTTGGTGTGTTTTGGTGCTGGAGTGCTTTTAGGTGTTTCTTGAAGTTGTCTCAGGGGCCTTTATTTCCCAAATGCAGTTTGATCTAGTTCTGATCTTGTTGTTATACTCTGTTACTTGCCTTGTTTGCCGGTCAAGAAACCGTCCTTGCTAGGTTCACTTTTACTAGATGAACACGATTTTCATATTGCTGATGTGAACTTGATCAGTTCACTGAACACATTTTTTTGGTGATAGTGCAAAACAAAGGAAAAACATTGTCCAAGTCTCTTTGCATGTCTTAAATAGTGCTAATACCTACTTTCGTTTCGCAGGTTCTGGCAAAATATTTTAAGGTCTTTATCAGCAATCCCGGTTATGCGCCTTGCCTCTTTTACGTGATTCTACAAGGCAATGAACGGAGCCCATCCCTGGACCTCCATGTCCGGGGTTGCATGCTCTAACCTCGGACTTGTTGCCAGGGAGATGAATGGTAGTGTTCCAATTAGCACTACAAATTCCTCGGGGCCAAGCATTGGAGTTAGCTCTTTGGTGACTGACGCCAACTCGTCGCTTTCTGGAGGTGCCCAGTTACAGCAAAGTACTAGCATGGATGGTGATTCATTCACGCGTGTTCCTGCCTCCCCAATGTCATTTTCATCTAATAACATCTCTGGCTCTTCAGTCATTGATGGTTCCATCATGCAGCAAAGTCCACCCCAAGAGCAGGTGCACAAACGGAGGTCTTCGAGTGTAACATCACAAGTGATTGATGCTGCTGGTGCATTGCATGCTCAGAAGAAATCAAGGATTGATGTTAGTCAGGGTGATATTGTGCAACAACAGCTGATTCAGCAGCTGGTCCATGGTCAGAATTCTCTGCATTTTCAGGGGCACCAGAACCCACACCTTCAAGCTTTAATCCAACAGCATAAACTGGCACAGCTCCAGCAACGGCAGCAGCAGCATTTGTTGCAACCATTTTCTCAGATACAACAACCCCAAGTTGGTATTCCTCGACAGCCTCAACTTAGGCCACCACTGGCACAGCCTGGAATGCAGTTAGGTGGTCCTGTTAGAACTCCTGTTGAGAATGGGATTTGTTCTCGCAGGATACTGCAGTATTTATTTCACAAGCGTCATCGGCCGGAGGTGAGTTTCTTTAGTGTTTAAATTGTCAGTTGGATTATGAGGTATAGGCCCTTGGCAATACAATTTACTCGAATGATGTCTTCTAGAATAACTCTATAACATACTGGAGGAAGCTTGTTGAGGAGTACTTTGCACCACGAGCAAGAGAAAGATGGTGTGTCTCTTCTTATGAAAATAGAGGGAATTCTTCAGCTGCTGCTCCGCAGAAAGCTCTGGTAATTAATAGATTGCACCTTTTTGCATGCAGTGCTCTTGTTTCATGGTCCACCATCACTTCCTGCTTGATGTTCAGTATTATACTATTAATTAGAATCACTTTTTTTGCATGCAGTGCTCTTGTTTCATGGTCCACCATCACTTCCTGCTTGATGTTCAGTATTATACTATTAATTAGAATCACTTTAAAGTTTTGTTTGGGTTACTGAAAACCACATTTAATTTATTAAGTGCCTTAGGTACAGCTTTCTGCAGTAAAGACTTCCATTGTAGCCTGCTGTATCTAAATTTCCTTTTTCTATACAAAAATATGATGGACACACATTTCATATAATCTATTTTCTCCATGCTACAGGAGACATGGCGATGTGACATTTGCAATACACATGGGGGTAAAGGATATGGTTAGTTGATCTCTGACAACTCTGGCATACTATATTCCTGATGATGCTTCTTTCATTTGTTCAGATTCTTAGTTTTCTCAGTTTGTCTTTGTGATCTGTTAGCCTAATTCACTATTTTCTGGTAGTCTTCTTGTGGTCTATAGAAGGCGTTGCCATTTCAGACTAGAAAAAATATAACAATATCAATTTGTTCATAAGCATTAAGAAAGTATATACTGTGAAGATCATTGTCCTGTTGAAATTTTAATACCTGGATCAGTTGAATGCATTTGAAATAAATGAAACAAATAAAGAATCTTGAAGGATCTAAAGATTGTAGGCTAAAATAAAGTGTTTGAGCCCTTTGTTTTTAGTCTTAAGTTGGAAACAAGATTGTTCACTTAAACACCTCTAGTCTACTTGATCTCTCCCATACAGACCCTTGGAACAACAACGTTATGCCCTATTGATGCACACCTCACATTGAGTCTCTGTTACAGCCAGATATGTTTTATGTCTTTGTGTTATCTTCTGTGCGCTTTGCATGTGCTACTAAAGGTAACATAGATGAACACATCAGCATATCTTCTGAGTAGTTTTCATCTTAACATCTCACCAGATCCTTTCGTGTTTTTTATTTTAATCTGCCATTGGGCTCACTAAGTTAATTTTGTCCTTCGTCTTTGATCTGTCTGACAGATGCTACCTATGAAATACTTCCTAGGCTATGTCAAATTAGATTTGACCATGGTGTTATTGATGAATACCTATACTTCGACTCGCCCAATGAATTCCGGTTGCCTAATGGACAAATGGTGCTGGAGCATGCAAAAGTTGTTCAAAAAAGTGTTTATGAACATCTACATGTTATACATGAGGGGCATCTGAGAATCATTTTCACACCAGAACTGAAGGTACGCTGCTTAGCTGTTGTGGTAACTTTGACCTGCTGTTAGCAATTTTGGTAATACGTCCATATTTGCATAGCATATGTGGCATTTGAATGTTTGAAAGGAGTGTCAAGATAACACTTATCTCCTGATTGTCTGTCAACTGTGTAGATAATGTCCTGGGAGTTCTGTTCACGACGCCATGAAGAATATACCACTCGCAAGACTATAGCGCCACAGGTGGAGTTCTTAGTCCCTTGTGCTGTTGCTTTTCTTTTTGCTGCAATTTTTAGACTAATTTTGCAATGCAATTATGGTTGTATAATCCCTCATACCTATGCGCTATTGCTTCACACCGTGGAACTTAGAATGCAATCATATACACGTCACAAATCGTTGGATCCTGGACTATTTGGGTGAAAAATGCCTCTCTTTTCACAAACTACTCACATATTCACTATCTTCTCTATATTTTTAATTATGCCCTGGAATTTGACAGCTGTACGTAGAAGATCAAATATTAAAATTTGAACTCCCTAGATTCATTGTTATTACATTCTTATTTTATTGTGTACCCATCTCTGTTGAGAGTGCTGTCATTGTGCATATACCTTGTACCTTAGTGAACTTCCTTGCATGGTATATCGTTAAATTTGGTGACCTTATCTTGGACTCACTGTCTTTCCAGGTTAATAATCTGCTGCAAGTTGCCCAGAAATACCAAGCTGCTGTCAATGAAAGTGGGCCAGCTGGGATATCAAACAATGACGCACAAACCATTTGCAACATGTTAGTGAGCCTATTTCAGCTTCAGAACTTGACATCTATTTTGTAGTGCTCTTTTGGCACAGTAAATGAAGAATCTCATGCGTCATTGTGTACAAGAACAAATTGTTTTCGCTATCTAATCTTTTCCTTCTGTTCTGTTAGGTTTGTCTCTGCGTCACGGCAACTAGCAAAAAATCTAGAGCATCACACCTTAAACGAACATGGACTTTCTAAAAGATATGTGCGCTGCCTGCAGGTAATTAGAGTTCCCCTTGTATCTTTTACAGTTCAGTAGCATGTATCATGCTTATGGTTGTCTGTCCTTATCAGATATCTGAGGTGGTGAATCACATGAAGGACCTGATTGAGTTCAGTCACAAGAACAATCTTGGTCCTAAAGGTATGATGACCATCCACATTTATTTACCTAACAGTGTCTTCATTTTTCTTCTAGTTGTTAGACATTTAGCTGCGCGAATAATTTTTTCTAGAGCAGGTTCTTCCGCTCTGATTTTGATTTTCTCCTGGCATTTGCATGAAGATAGTAGGATTTAGTATTAAAATCACAATTTTGTCTTCTTTAGAATAAGTTGAACTGCTAGGTCAAGTTCTGTTTTATAAGAGAAATCTACAGCGCTAGAATCCACCTTTTGACCATAATGGGCTGAACCCGGACAATTTGATGTCATAACTTGGTAGACATGGTTGTTTTGACCTACTGAAGCAACAGAGCCATGTGGTTGAAGAGCTAATGTGGGTAGTAATGTCTGTACACATGATTTACATAGTGAAGTTATGCATGTGTCGCTTCTTATGTTTTTTCAGCTGATAAGAGCAGTGCAGTAAAGAAAAGTAGCAAATTAACAGAAACAACATGAAAAATGGTAAAAACCTGCTTGTTGTCCAGATAATAATGTGATTTTATGATGATCTGCACTTCCTTTTTGCGTCATTTGCCTGCACTGCAGTTCTAATATTTTTTGTGTTCATATGCAGAGAGCCTGAACAGTTATTCTAAAACTATTGCAAAATTTCAGAATATGCATGATTCAAGACAGCACATGGCTGCTGCTAGCCTTGCGAATAACCAGAGCAACACCAAAGTAACAGGGATCCAGCAAGAGACTAGTGCTCCTGTGAATAACCAGACTCCTGGTGTTGGAGCCATTGGCAATAACACACAGCAGAATGCCACAGCTCTAAACAATTACCACAATATGCTCAGAAGCTCCAGTGCAAATCAGATTTTGCTTCAGCAGGAGGCATCAAGTATTTTCAAAGGCCCTGCAGCAATGCACAATGGCATACAGCTGGAAGCGGCCAGATCCTTCCATGGACCTAGCCAAGCGCAGCATGCGCAATTCCAACATCCAGCGTCATTTCAGCAGCCTATGCCACAGCAAAACAGTCTCCAGGGCTTCAGTACTAGCCCACAATACCAGCAGCATGTGCTTAATCAGCTGCTGCAGGAAGTTAAGAAGAATAACAACCGTGGTTTTGCGCAGCAACCACTTCCAGATGGCCCTAATGCCAGCAGTGGTCTGGCATCAGGAGCTGCTATCCCCAATGTTGCTGCTGCTGGGGAGCAGGCGCAGCGCATCAATAACAATAACAGTAATAACAACAGCGCGTTGAAGGGTGCTGCTCCAGGTGGTACTGGGCCTAGTAATGTGATCAACAATAACACAGCCAGCATCGTCCCCAGCAGAAACAACAGTTTCAAGTCGGTGAGCAGCAATCCAGCTGCTGCTACTGGAGGCAATGCCGCAAATTCAAAGGTTGATGACTCCTTCCAAGAACTGGAGGACCTAGACCACCTGATAGCTAACGAACTGGTGGAAAGCGGGCTGTTTGGTGCAGGGCAGGGTGGTAACACGTTACCGTGGTAACATGTGAGCATGTCACATGGTATATAAATGTTGTGCTACTCTGAGCAATAGTACTCTGCTTGTTTGTTGGCAAGTGGTGATGGAAAGTTGGCCTAGGTTCTAGTTTATTATCCCCCCCTCCCTCCTCTTTTTGTAGCTTGTGTATTGCTGTTTGGGACAGTTCCTGATGATCATACACTGATGTAAGTTCAGATGTGTGAGTGAGTTGGATTTGGCTTGGGAATATGGGAGCAGTGCAACCCATAGCTATTAGAATAACTATGACATATTACTGAATCCCTTGTTGTGATTACCAAAGGTCACGACATTACCTCTTGTCATGTATACCAGGTTCATGCCATAGGAGTGCCAATTACAATGTCCTGTTTTCTGCGACAGGTGCTTTTTTCCCCATCTGTTCTATTCAGATGATTGCTATTTTTCTTGTGTCTCCTTTCTGGTTGTTTTAGTGAGGGATAAATGATGTGCATGTATGTTGAGGTCAGTATGTGAACACTGGTGCACCGTATGCATTCTGCCACTCGAGCTTCGAGCTGGAACACCATGAAACGTGAAGGGACCATAAAGGAATTTGCCTCAGTCTGCACAGAAGCTGAGAAGGAAGAAAGCTGCGACCTGTTTATGTGGAGTGGTCTATGTAGCTGGATGTTGAACTTTGTCAACAGAATCTGGAACATGTCTTGGTCTTCTTTTGTTTTGTTTCTTATATCCGTGTTTATGTACTCTGGTAGGGATCATTCGTGGTCTAATAGATCTTTCTTTCCCAAAGAGACAGTTGTTGATCGCCGATTTTACTTCTATCATCTTCTCGTCACATTTCCTTTGACTCATCAACTGCAGTCCTAACTCATTTCCTTTGACTCATCGACTGCAGTCCTAACTCTAACCCTAATCTCGTTGGAGGTAATGGCTGGAGGGTAAAACAAAAAACAGAGCCCCAATTGGCGCACTATATTATGGAGACGCAGGGAGAGAATGTAGTGCACGTTTGGTTGGTTACCCATCGTAGCCATTCCAAAAAATTGGCGCGCCCTCGTGATTTGGTCAGGGTTTGTACATTGCCGATTATTGACTGCAAACGAGCTGCTAGCTCGAGAATAGTGTAATTGCGGGCGAAAGTAGGGGCGGCCAAATGGTTCGCCTGCGTTTTGGCAGCCAATGGAAGCTGCAAAAGCTACGTGGCGGCATTATATTAACTGCACAAACATCGAAAAGCAAGTATTATCAGGCTTTAAGCTGTAATATCTCCTAAACCGCACCGATGCATCCGGTTCAAAATCTGTTTACATAATAATACTTATTATAGTTAAATTTAGAAAACAAGATCTCAGTTGACTATGTTTAGATGACAAGTGGGACTCATATGTCATACTCACATGTTAAACAATATTTAGTAAATCATTGGCAAGGCCACGGTTCAAACAATGATGCATCCAGGATTTGGCATTGTAACGATTTGGTCATAACCAACTTTTGTTAAGGTGAACCTGGGCAAAACCAAACATGCTCTTCCACTCTATTTTACAAGAAGTAAATATTCAATTTGCCTGCTTCCCAAAAATATAATTTGCATTGCACAGCAAAGACACATAGTCATGGCAAGAAAAAAAAAACAAACTTCTAACATATCTAAGATTATGATTCTTAAGTACATTTCCAGAAGCCAAAAAGCCAAAGGTGATTGTGATTTTTAAGTACATCCACAAGCCAAAAAGCCAAAGGTACGGTAAAAGAAAAATGCCGTTAGAAATCAGGATCAAACACTTCTTTTTTGTTTTTTATTCCTTGGGCGATCAAGCATCTACATTTCCTAATTTTTTTGTTTCCTTTTCCTTTTGTTCTCCTTTTGGATTAACTTTTGATTTTTTTTCATTTTCAGTTTTCTTGGCACTGAAAAAGGTAGATGAACCAGCTGGGTGGGACGCATCATCATCTATCAGCTTCGTGTCCGCGTCCTAGCAAGGTCCAAACGGTTCATATTTGCAGACAGGGCAGGTCTGTTTCCCAAGAACAACGGGAGATGCAAGGTCAGTAAATATTTTCATATTCTCTTTGGTGAATAAAGCGCAAGTAACTGTAATGACACGGCATAACAAATTAGTACAAGAAGAGCATGCTTCATCTGCATATTTACCTTGTTGAGCTTGAGCCATGTGGTGACACAAGCCGCGTGGTAGTAATGCTTGCACGGCAACGTTATCATACTTTCTCGGTGTCTGAAAGTAGACAGACAGATAGTGCAGCTGCATCCAAACAAAAAGGAAAAATTCAGTGATGTGATGGAAAATTCACAACTTTTTCACTATTATGGAAAAATGATCCCATTTCACATGTTGTTATTAAGCATATAAATCAATATTTATGCCCCATGTATATTTGCATTTCATACTATTTTCAAAACCTGTATTTGGAAACTGAAAAGGCAGGCATACTCTTCATGGTTTGTCTTCCTGGAGAAAAACCCTGATGCCTTGTACTTCCATGTCTGCAGATAAGAGATGAGCTCATCGGATAAACCTCTGTCCTCAGTCCCCACAGATTCCACGAGTGCTTGCCTTTGCTGCACCACAGAAGAAGTGCGAGAATCAGCAGCCTTTCCAAACCAGGTGTAAAGGCACACACTATATGCATAGCTCTGTTTTGTTCACAAGCTTTACATGTCACCAGAAAAGAGCAAAAAAACATTTGATATAGCACAAACCTCATAAGTCATGTTGTCTGGATCATCATCATGACCATCTTGCCTGTCAGCCTGCAGACACAATTATCAGTATCTTCACTTCTTTTGCTTTCCGAATACTAACAGAATTGTTAATTCAGAAAGATAGATGAGCTCGTTCGAGGAAAAAAGAGAGAGAGAGAGACCAAGTTGAGCAATTACCTCTTCGTCGTTATGGTCATGGTCATCATCAGAGTCTGATGGAGAAGGCACGCAGCTGATATCTGAAGAATCAAACCAACACCAACACAAGAACCGCAATTATGAGATGTAACATCATGAAAAGCACACCTGAACTTGCTGAATCATCATGGGCAGATCATACCATCATCTTCGATGCTCAGGTCCTCCATCTGCTGCAGCCGCGTGGCGTACTCGAAGTCCGAAGCGATCTGTTCTTCCCTGCCTGAAGTTCCGGATGCAGTTGCTGCTGCTGCTGCTGCTGAAGTAGCAGAGCTGCTCTCCCCATGGTAGTGCTGTGACTGTGAATTATCAGATGGGGCGCCTCTCATGTGGTTCTGATTGCTGTTTGCTTCTTCCAAGATCGATTGGTGCAAACCCTCCTGCGATTGCAAAAGTTTTCTCATGATATGCCTGTTGTTGGCCTAAAATTTTGCCAATAAACATTGAATTCTAGTTTTATGATGAAAAAATAGAACTCATGGAAATGATACGCGAGTCTTCTGAATCTTCTCGGAGGAAACAAAGATACAAGCCTGAAAGGGACCCCATGTTTAACTACTTGATCTGAAGATTCAGAGATGAAGCAGCATACCTGACCAGGAAGAAGATCAGCAAGCACAATCTGGACCAGGTCTTCGTCTAGGTCGTCAAGGCTCGCATCTCCCGTGCTGCGCGTGGGCGAGTTGACGTAGTGCACGGTGACCCTTCTTAGGGCGCCAGGCTGCCCCACGGTGGCCATGGTTGGCCGGCCACTGAGACAAGCGTGAGGCAAAGCTAGAGCCGGTTACCTGCAAGCCATGGCACGCAACCTCTCTTAATTAAAAAAGTCTCTGATCAGCAAGAACAATAAGTAACCACCTCCCTTGCTGTTAACATCTAACAATAAGGATTTTGTTTGAAAAAAGAAAACTGAAGCAAACTCATCCCAATCTCTCATGCTCTTGTGAGTTATGCAGTGTAGCTGAAATTGCAAGAACGAAATTGCAGAAGGCACTCAAGGGTCAAGAACAAGCAAATACTGGCAATTGGGAAAAAAAACCTTTCGATAATGACCTCTCTGAAGACCGATGAAGCAAAAGAGCAGAAATTGGAGTGCAAAACAGGTAATGGATCTGCTCTGACGAAGAGAAGATAGGAAGAGGAGGAAGAAACAAGAACAGGGCGGCAGAGAGATGGTTGCTTTACCTCGGCTTGTGTCGTCTCCTCTCTGTCAGCCACAGCCAGGCGTCTCAAGTTCGTTGAATGGATGGGGGGCTTTGTAAATGGGAGAGTGGGTGGCTGCCTCGGTATTTATATATAGAGACACACAAGTCGCTCTCACTGTCTCTGCACTTAATAACTTTAATCACAGTAAAATCCAAATCACTGTCCGGGCAGTTCGTTGCTATCCTAATCTCGGCGTGCCATGCGTCTTCAGTTGAACAAGATCTTTGCTGCTGATTTCTTGTCGCAGTGAGTGCGTCCTGCCTATTTATTTCTGGAGAATGACTGCCTCTCCGATCCATAGTCTAATGTTAAACCCAATTATAATTCCACATTTGTTTTTGAGGAGTATAGTAAATCACAATAATCTGAGCTTGACCTCATCCAATCAGATGGTGAAATGCAAAGATTTTTGTTGAGAACACAAAAGTTTCTGATGGACATTTTTTGTTTTGTTTCAAGAGTGAGTCACACGCCCTGTACCTCATTGGCTTTACAGTTTCAGGTCGTTATCATCCATGACCCCATCGCGTCCGAACCGTGTGAACTGTTGCATTGCGTCCATGTGAGCCGTTCATTAAATTTGATTTATTTTTGTTGAGTCAAGGTCTTCTGCGACGACGACAACTGAGAAAACAAGGAAAAATTTAAATCGAAATGGACCACTAGAAACCTTTGAACCAGGCACTAGTAGTAGAGTAGTAGCAATTGTGAACTTACCTCACCTTGATGACAACATGGTTGCATCATGAAATAGACAATGTGGCTTGTTAGAATAATCGGCGATGACTTGGAGTCTTCACCAGATAAAGATAAATCAATGCATATCTTAAGCATAATTATTAGTGTGTGATCACGATTGCAGCGCTTAATGACAGCTCCATCTTTGGAATTGTTATTTGCATTGTCAGTTAGTTCTCTGAAGGAGCAGCTCACTATGGTGGGAATTATAGCACGACGTTTTGTACTTGAAGTTTGATGATATGTTCATTTCTTGCAAATATTGTCCAGATGTTAAATTTAAATGGTAGAATGCTTCTAATTTGTTGAAAAAAGGGAAGGAAGAAAGAAAGCAAATCTAGGTTCCTGGCGCAGGAACCTTCATCTGAGATTCTGAGATCACCTTTTGGTACACACAAAAGAAGATCCTAGTTATTGCCAACAAGAAGTAAATATAGAACACCCTACTTGCTTTAGACCATGTTCCAACAAACCGAATTCTTGGCATCAACGGATGAGAGGATCTGCTCAAGATACTACATACCAAGGCATAAATGATGTATCTTTGGCATACATGCATATTCCAAGGAGGACACTGCATTGTTTTTTACAGCAGTAGGTGGCAATCCCTTTCATAGCCAACGACATCTCATGCATGCCTCTGCCTGCCGTCCAATCAGTGGATTATCATGTGGTTAAGACACCGACCACGCCAGTGATCTCCCCATTACTAACTGATCACGACCTCAAACAAAATCATTGTGTCCATGTCGTCATGCAGCGAAATTTCCGAGTAGGATCGCTGCAGCGTCGCCACGACATGAACCAAAAGATTGGGTGCCAAGACAGCCAAGACATAGACGCCAAAGCCTTGGGTCCAGGTCAACCATAAACTAGTGCCGGCAGTTGGTGTTGCCAAATCGATTCAGCTTCCTCCCCTTAATTTTATTTTGAAAACGAAGCAAGGAAGTGTAGTTTCTACTAGCCGATGTGAGTCACGGAGATAACTACAATAGAACAGAGTTCCATGGCAACTGTTTCATGCATAGCATCAGATTGGTACCAGAATTGCCACTTTTCCAGGCCATGCTAGATTTTCACAGCACGTCATTAACCCAACAAAAGCTTCTCTTACTCAACTAACCACATGAGCTGTAACCCTAAATTTTACTGTAAGCTGTAACGCACCCAGGAAATGGACAACTAATTGACTATACATACATCAGTGTACTTTCAACATGTACCAGAGTACACGGCCCAGAAAACCATCTTATCCCCTTCTGACGCTCCTCAGGAAGAAGCATCTGATTGGTAGCTCCTGATTGCAGGGCGTCATCAGGGATCCAGTGCACGATCAGCCAACTTTTCAAACACAAAAGGACGAAGAAAAAATCACAGTGCAAACTATTTCAATGAATTAAACACGACAGGAAGCAAAACTAATATTCTTCATCATGTTTGGTCATCAGCACCTACAAGTCATGTCAAGCATCTTATTATCTTCGTAGCTGTGAAACTGACATGGAGAAATTGGCTTTCCAAATCACATGGCAATCTGAACATTGACCGGCGTCCACTGTGTCCTACTGGAGTGTCCTATCTGAGCAAATCTTTCTCCTTGTTTCTGCTGGCACGTTCACACCTTAAGTAGCAGAAGTCATTTTCAAGTTCGCACAATCCAGACTGATACACAGCACACAAAAAGTTGTAAACTTGTTCAATACACCAGTTGCAGCTGTACAAAAAGGAACCAAGGAGAGGACCAACGAAGCACAGTAAATACATACTGTAAAGGCGGAGGGCATATTCCATTATTTTTAAAGAAAGTGGAGTACAAATTATGCTTCTTATTTCTGCCATTTGACAATTTCATGTTTGCCTTGCTTACAGGCTCCAGACAGTATGAGGGTGATCTCCATTCTCCAGACCAAACAAAGGAACCATTTGAACCTGATGGGGACAGAGATGATGTCGATCATTCCCGTATCATACTTTCAAGCAATCTCATGCATAAATCCAAAGTTTGAGAGTTATCTCTAGAGTCTTCCACGGTGAGCTGCACATCAAACAAGTTAGCGAGGCATTTAGCTAATGCAGAAAATGCAGAAAGCATACAACGCTGTGGTACTAAAGCATATGCTTTCTCAACATAGTTTTCTAGTTTCTATTTAAACAATTTAGCATGTCAGATCCAAAGTTCCCAATTTAAACAGAAGTGGAGGAATGCACCTGCTTGGGTTATGTCATGAAACTACACGTTTTTTTCTTCCTGGTACTCTTGTACCTCTGAACAGTAAGCACAAGTGCACAACAGAAACAACCATTTGGTAGTAGAAGAAAATCTGTTTATATTCAGGTGGTGCGTTCACTTGATATGTCACATCTTCTGGTACCTACTTGATATATCCCTTTGCAATTCAATTTGTTACGGAAGATCAGAGCAAGAAGTTAATGATCAATCTCAAGTGACTTTATCTCAGTTTCTTCCCATATCTACGTGCCTTAAAAAGAGAAGGAAAGTGGTGTTGGAAAATTAGCTTTCCTCTTGTTCTGAATTTTCCAAGTTGAAAAGCTTCATGGTAGGCGTGACGCTATCCAGGGTTTCATATACCTCCTCAAATCTTGGATGCGACTTATCCTCAACCAGGAACTTATGCATCCTACCATCTAACTCAATGAAACTGTACCCAGCTGATTTCTTGTGATCTTTTTCCCTCAGTAACTTCCATACCTGGGAAACACTGTCCCATTTGCCACTTGACGCATATATGTTTGAAAGGATCACTAGGTTTGCTGTGTTTTGCGGCTCCAGATGCATTAGTTTGTCCACAGCTATTTCTGCTAGTTCTAGGTTGCCATGGAAACTGCAAGCTCCAAGCAAGGCTCCCCATATTATGGCATCAGGCTCCACTGGCATGCTCGCTATCAGACTCTCGGCTTCTTTTAAGAGACCGGCACGCCCCAGTAGGTCAACCATGCAACCATAGTGCTCAATTCTTGGCTTAAGACCAAACTCTTTTCTCATTGAGTTGAAGAACAGCTTGCCTTCATCCACTAAGCCTCCATGAGTACAGGCCAAAATGACTCCAACCAATGTAATGCCATCTGGTTTAAACCCTGCCATCTAAACAGAGTAAAATAAATCAGCTTCAAGTTTAACAATGACAATGTAACAGATAACATGGTTTTAAGGCTACTAGCCACTAGTTTTATGCTTTCAAAGTTATAACATGTTTAATCCTTGGACATCTTTACAACCAAATTGCAAGCAACACAACATCTGTTTAGTAGGTAGACAATACAAGATTACAAGCAAAGAGATCCTCACCCTCAACTTATGAAACAAGCCCAGCGCCTCCCTCCACAGGCCATGTACAGCGAATGCCATGATCATTGAGTTCCAAGAACAAAGATCCCTTTGCCGTCCGATGCCCTGAAACACCTTCCAAGCTCGTCGAATGTTCCCACACTTGGCATACATCTCGACCAATGCATTTGCCACATATATGTTCTTCTGAAGGCCCCTCCCTCTCGCATACTTCTCCACCTTCCTCCCCAGCTCCATCGCCCCAACAGCCGCGCACGCAGGCAGCACGCTGCTCACTGTGAGCTCATTTGGCAGCACACCTTCCTTCTCCCACATCTCCAAGAAAGTTTGTACTGCCTGCTCATGCTTCCCGTTCTGGGCGTAGCCGGACACCATCGCGGTCCAAGAAACAACATTCTTCTCAGGCATTTTCTCGAACAGTTTCTCTGCAGCGTCCATGAGCCCGCCCCTTGTGTATGCCGAGAGCAGCGCATTGTACACGGCCGCGTCCCTGCGCGGCAATTCATCGAATACCCGCCTGCCTTCAGGAAGGAGGCGGTTCTTGGTGTAGAAAGAGACGAGAGCGGAAGCGAGGAAGGGGTCGCCGCCCGACGCGAAGTGCCCGGACCTGATCAGTAAGGCGTGGGCACACACACCGAACAGCGCGGACGAGGAGGATGCAGCGGCGGACGCGGCGGAGGAGGAGAAGAGAAGGGTGAAGGAGAGCGGGGTGAGGAGGCGGAGGCGGTGGACACGAGTGAAGAAGGGGAGCAGCAGCGGGTGGCGGGCGGAGGCGAGCGCGTGGAGGAGGCGGTTGTGGAGCGGCGCCGAGGGCGGAGACGAAGAAGAGTACGGGACGGACTCGAGCAGGAGCGCGGCGTAGCTGAGGTCGCCGGCGGCGAGCACGCGGAGGAGCAGCGGCTGCAGGCGGCGCTCGCCGCGGCGGAGCAAGCGCGCGTGCAGCCGCTTCGCTTCCTCCATCCCCCGTTGGCGGGGGGACGGGCCGGCCCACGATCCATTTTTTTTAACCGCCTCGACCGTTCGTTGGTGGATGGACGGCTGAGATGCAGGTGGGGGGCTCATAGAGTTTGCTCCCGGGCCTGAAGTTACGGAGCAGGCCGGTTCCAGATTCGGATGGGCCCTGTTGGGTGGCGACTAATAATCGCGATCCAAATTCGGATGGCTGTTGGGTCGCGTTTAATAATCGCGACCCAAATTCGGATGGGCCCTCTTGGGTCGCGATTATTAATCGCGATACAAATTCGGATGGGCCCTATTGGGTCTCAGGTTTTCTCGTTAATATGGATTGGGCCTGAATTTGGTCGCGTTCTGTTTTTCGTGGGCCGAATAGATTTCGGCCTTTGCGGCCAGGATGTTCGCGGGCCTTATCTATCCTACTGCTTCCTCCCGCCATCTTGTCCGCCCCCGGCGCCGCTCTCGGCCGCCGCCGACCACCGCGGCCTTCTAAGCAGCCATGGAGTCAGCGTTCCTGGTTCCGATTGGCTGACCATTCCAATCCATTATCTTGTTCGACCGACGGCATCGTATCCCAATCGAGGCGAGCAGCAAGTGAGTAGCTGAACCTGAAGCTCTCATCAGGCTCACCAAGAGAACAGTGATCTCGCATAGGAGACGCAATCGCCATGTCCTTCGAGGACAGAAGACTGTCGCGGCCGGCTGGTGTTGTTGCCTTGTTGGCCTGGTGCTGCCCTCTCGTCAACAAGTCTGGGTTGTGGCAGCAGACAGTGCAGCCCAGCCCCTGGACCATTCATACTATTCAAAGACGTGGACTGATCGATTGGCACCGGTAGGGCCCAGCCGATTCCATACTGTTGCTCCGTGATTGGCCGAGCTGGGTTCAGATTCCCTCCCTCCCTGATGGCAACGAGGAACTGTCCAAAAGGGCGTATTCATCTGATCCCTGCTTATATATCCTTTTCACAAGTTATATAAAAAATTTCAGGTTTTTTAGATACTAACATCTGTGTTCCTTTCTTCATAATATTCTCTGACCTGACGCAATGTGACCGTGCTTCGCTAGACCTTTTCCAAAGGGCGGCAAGACCTGCCGTGGAGATTTGACAGCATGCATTTGATACTCAGGCCTTAGGCCTTGTTTAGTTTCTGCAAGTTTCTGCAATTCAACCAAAAATAACGTATTGAAAAACGTGTCTCTCTCCTCTGTGACACACTTTCCTATGCACTTTTTTTTACAGAAAATTCAACCAAATTCAACCAACTAAACAAGGCCTTAGTTGCAGCAAAGTTTCTGCAATTCAACCAAAAGTAATGTATTGAAAAACGTGTCCTCCTCTCTGCAGCACGTTTTCCAATGCACTTTTTCTATAAGAAATTCAACCAACTTTTACGAACTAAACAAGGCCTTCATGGCAATTGGCAATGAGAAGGAAGTCAGCCAGGATTGCATTTCGTGGAAGCAAAGGGAAGGGAGGAGAAGAAGAGGACGTCAGTTCGTTCATGTGAGGTGGTATTTGCTATAGACTAGACGCTGACGCCCCATGTGTTGTCTGCAGGGAAGCAACAGCTTCTGCTGTCTATTTTTGTATTGTGTTTTGAGGGGAAAAACGAAGGAAAAAATCTGAACAGGAGCGAGAAACGCACGAGAAAAAAAAACATTTGTGTGTAAATCTGGACGAGCACGGTTCCGTCATTGAAGAGCTGATACGGACTGTCTAGGATTGGTTCATTGAACCTGGCCGGAAAAATTTAGGTGACTGAATGAATGTGTACACACAAGTGTACATGTGTGTGTGTTTAAGGCCCTGTTGGATCAGCTAGCTAGGACTAATTTTTAGTCCAGATTAGAACAGAGAAGGGCAAACGAGGCGGGTCAAATGGCTTCCCCGCTAAGGGCTTGTTAAGGGACTAGTGTATTAAAGGGTAATGAGAGGTACTGAAGAAGAAATTAGTTCATTTTTTTCTTAATCTCCTTTGTTTCACTCCAATACACCTCTTATCAAACAAGGCCTAATGGGGGCTGCAACTGCAATATATTGATTGAACATCGTCTCCCCGATCCCATCTGGCATCAAATCATGAGACATGCATGATGACGGTACGCTACATCTACATGCATGCTATTGCTTGATAAAGGGAAGAGGCAGGACAATGCGTGCTCCGTGATCCATAGCGTCCACATGCATAAACAGACATGTGGCCCGGCGACCCCACAGCTGGGGCCCCACATGCCAGAGGTAGAACCAAGTGGTTGCTGTCCTTAGTTAAGCAGCCAGTGTGGGCAAGTCCTCAATACTATCATATGGAGTACATGTTTGATATAATCATAAGTCAGAATTAGACTAGTTGTTAGTCCCTATTTATTTTGTAAAGTTCTGTAAATTTCGCAAAAGTTGCCATTGAAAAACATGTCTCTTTTTTCACTCCACGTTTCCGAATGCAACTTTTGCAACTTATTTTTTACAACTTTCGCGAACTAAACAAGGTTTTAGTTGTACCAATATTTTAAAGTTCGATCCAAAGATGTGCACACACGCGATTAGTTATCAATTGCTTGGCAGATATTTCCACAAACATCCCTGTCCCAAAAAAAAATGAACAAGAGAGCAGTTCTGTATTAATTAGCTGACAGCAGCTATAGGAACAGCAGCAGGAGCTGAGGACCCCAAAAGCCCAGGACAGGTAGGCAAGCGTGCCACATCGACTCCCCCAGCTACCATGGCATCCTCTCCTCCTCCTCCTCCTCCTCGCCGGGAAGAGGAAGAGCAAGAGGAGCGCCGGCATGACGGCGGCGACGACGACCAGATCACCTCCCCGCTCTGTAAAAAGATCGTCCCACAGCTGTCTGTCGGTTTCTTTCCATGCTAGCTGCGCCGCGCTGATCGCGCGTTCTTGTTTGTCACGGATATGATGTACAGTGCCGCCGGAGCCGTCGACGTCGCGCGGCTCGCCGGGGGACGACGAGGAGGAGAACTCGCCGATCGAGCAGGTGGCGCTGACGGTGCCGGTGGGCGACGACCCGGAGGCGCCGGTGCTGACGTTCCGGATGTGGGTGCTGGGCACGGCGTCGTGCGCGCTGCTCTCCTTCCTCAACCAGTTCTTCTGGTACCGCAAGGAGCCGCTCACCATCACGGCCATCTCGGCGCAGATCGCCGTCGTGCCGCTGGGCCGCCTCATGGCCGCCGCGCTCCCGGACCGGGCCTTCCTCCGGGGCACGCGCTGGGAGTTCTCCCTCAACCCGGGCCCCTTCAACGTCAAGGAGCACGTGCTCATCACCATCTTCGCCAACTCCGGCGCCGGCACCGTCTACGCCATCCACGTCATCACCGCCGTCCGCGTCTTCTACGGCAAGCACATCACCTTCTTCGTCTCCCTCCTCGTCGTCCTCACCACCCAGGTGCGCACCTTCACCTAGCGCCGCCGCGCACAGCCTGCCTAGCTACCCACACGTGCTCCACGACGTACGGTCCACGCACACGCTCGAGCTCCAGCATCGCTGCCGGGCCGGCCGGTGCCTGTGCACGGCGAAAGCGTTTGCTTCTTCCTGTTGCGTGGCGTGCGAGGCTTGCTTCATTGGTGGCGCGTGTGACGTGCAGGTGCTGGGGTTCGGTTGGGCGGGAATATTCCGGCGGTATCTGGTGGAGCCGGCAGCGATGTGGTGGCCGTCCAACCTTGTGCAGGTCTCACTGTTCAGGTACACTCATCTGACCTAGACTCGTCACCATTCGATCCCCCAAAACTAGCTCTTAACAGCGCTGAGTATAGTTATAATAATTAGAAACAAAACAGCTGAATTAATTATTATTCCCTCCATTTTTATTTACATGTCTTATTAGATTTGTCATAAGTCAAACTTAATCAACTTTGATCATTTATATAAAAAAATAGCATTTACAATATGTCAAATTTGTTGCATTGAATTCACCATGAAATGTATTTTTGATAGTGGTTGCTATATTTTTCTGTAAATTTAGTTACAGTTGGCTAAGTTTGATTTGAAACAACCTAATGCGACATGTTAATAAAAACGGAGAGAGTATTGGTCAGTTTCACAAAAACAAATTAAATTGAGGCTTACTAGCAAATATGTGATGTGTATGATTGGCACGCAGTAGGTGCATGTGGTCGGTCTCAGATTTTTGAGACCAGCGTTTATGATAGACAATGGTTATCGATTACCTGTGTGGCTGTGTCATGGGCCATGCCACGTCGGGTTGCCCTTGCTTACATCCAAGAATATGAAAGGGATTGCAATGTGACTGCTTCACTGGGTCCATTTGAGATGATGAACAAAAGACAAACCAACACAAATGCCCATCGATCCCTAACATGCGGATTCATATTTTAGCTAGCAACTTGGGAATTGTTTGTGATTCAAGTCATGAGTAAGCATGCGATGGACAATTCAGCAACGTGGTCGCCATGTTGGGCTATCTCCAAATGTGATCGAGTTGACCAAGCTGGATCTGAACGATCCCAACAACTAGTAGCTCTGGCAACTTGTTATTATCGCCTATCTCCATTACTATCAGTTTATAGTTATGATCAGCTCGTTTCACTTTTTTTTTTGGTTCTGAAAACGACTATTTATCTCACAAACACAACCAAATAGATTTTCCTTGTCAGTCTAGTCAAGCTGAAGGAAAGACAGTGTGGTAACAGAGAACATGCCATGAGCTAGTCATGGAATTTTGTTGAGGGTGTAAAGAAATAAAAGATTCAAACAGATGTACAATTAAATGAACAGTTTTTGATCCTGCACATGTTCTTCAACAAACCTTTGCAATGTATGTGCTCATCAGGGCGCTCCATGAGAAAGAACAGCGGGTGAAAGGCGGCATGACGCGCAACCAGTTCTTCCTGGTGGCCTTCGTCTGCAGCTTTGCCTACTACATTTTCCCGGGCTATCTGTTCCAGATGCTCACATCCCTCTCCTGGATCTGCTGGGTCTTCCCCCACTCCGTGTTCGCCCAGCAGCTCGGCTCAGGCCTGAGTGGCCTTGGCATTGGAGCGATTGGTCTCGACTGGTCCAGTGTCTCCTCCTACCTTGGGAGCCCTCTCGCCAGCCCCTGGTTTGCCACTGCGAATGTTGCGGCAGGGTTCTTCTTCATTATGTACATAATCACACCCATTGCTTACTGGTTCAACTTCTACAACGCGAAAAACTTCCCCATCTTTTCTGATGGCCTCTTCACCTTGTCTGGGCAAGAGTACAACATCTCCAGCATCGTGGACTCCCAGTTCCATTTCGATACAAAGGCGTATGAGAAGAATGGCCCACTGTACCTCAGCACTTTCTTTGCTGTCACATATGGTGTTGGTTTCGCATCCCTTACCGCAACGATTGTTCATGTTTTCCTCTTCCATGGAAGGTGAGCAAGTTCTTCTGGGGTTTGTCATTCTGCTAAGGAAAAAGAAACAAAGAAACTGAGAATCATGATGCTTGTGTGCAGTGAAATCTGGCAGCTAAGTAAATCAGCTTTTCAAGAGAAAAAGATGGACATACACACAAAGCTCATGAGGAGATATAAGCAGGTCCCGGAGTGGTGGTTCATCTGCATCCTTATTGCTAACATTGCTGTCACCATATTTGCTTGTGAATACTACATTGAGCAACTCCAGCTGCCCTGGTGGGGTGTTTTACTTGCATGTGCCATTGCCTTTTTCTTCACCCTCCCAATTGGAATAATCACAGCAACAACGAATCAGGTACATATTTTAACACCATGTGCATATCATGCCACAAAGCACAAGAACACTAGCTTAGCACTTCAGCTCCTTCTGTTGTATGCAGACTCCAGGCTTGAACATCATCACAGAGTACATCATGGGATACTTATACCCTGGACGGCCTGTTGCAAATATGTGCTTCAAAGTATATGGTTACATCAGCATGAGCCAAGCTCTGAACTTTTTGCAAGATTTTAAGCTAGGTCATTACATGAAGGTTCCCCCAAGGACCATGTTTATGGCTCAGGTAAGTTCTAGTGGCCATTTCTCCTACACAGATACATATATGTTTCTGTTTTATTGTGTCACTAAGCAGCTTCTTACAACATTGACAGGTAGTCGGAACTCTGATTGCAGCATTTGTATACATCGGAACAGCATGGTGGTTGATGGACACAGTGCCCTACATCTGCAACACTGAGCTCCTCCCACCAGACAGCCCTTGGACCTGCCCGGGTGATCATGTGTTCTATGATGCATCAGTTATATGGGGTCTCATTAGCCCACGCAGAATATTTGGTGACCTAGGCACTTACTCAGCTGTGAACTGGTTCTTCTTGGGTGGAGCTATTGCTCCCCTACTAGTATGGCTTGCACACAAGGCATTCCCAGGCCAGAGCTGGATCTTACTCATCAACATGCCCGTGCTGATCGGTGCCACTGGCCAGATGCCACCTGCTACTGCAGTCAACTACACCACATGGATACTTGTTGGGTTTTTGTCAGGTTATGTGGTCTACAGATATCGGCGTGACTGGTGGGAGCGACACAATTATCTGCTTTCGGGTGCACTAGATGCTGGTTTGGCGTTCATGGCTGTCCTGATTTACTTATGCCTAGGCTTGGAGAACATCAGTTTGAACTGGTGGGGCAATGATTTAGACGGATGTCCTCTAGCTTCTTGTCCAACCGCTAAAGGTATTGTCGTAGAGGGCTGCCCAGTGTATACATGAGAAGTCATGGTGTGACCTGGGGAAAAGAGAACAAGGAGCAATGTAAATAATCAAACTTTATTTCAAACATTTTCGAGATGAGTAATTGGTCTTATTTTATTGTATTTTGAAGACCCCATGAAGATTCAAAATAATATTTAAGGAAAACGGATAGTTATTGCAAAAAAAAAAAACTACAACTCCAGCTTGGAATGAAGTCATTCCGTGGTACTACAAAACAATAGGCAAAATTTGTTCATTACAAATGAACAAAGAAAGATGCGTCTTTTAGACTGGTATAACCACTATCAATAATGGATCTTTCCTTGTGTGTGTGTGTGTGTCTATGTGCTACACAAATTGTCTGATCGCAATGCATCCCAGTAATGCCAGGCTCATGGGAACACACTGACCTGATTGCTTTTTTGAAGCCCAATAACACAAGTTTCATGAGAAAAAGTCTCAGAACAAATAATAAGTTCCAGGCTCCAGCTATAATCTGAATTCTTTGTGGCTACAAATTTAGCACCAAATCAAAATGCTTTTTCCAAGTTTCATCTGTATCTACCACTTTTCTGATAAATATTTCCCACGATTCAGTATTCAAGAAACCCTGACCACTTAAAGCAGCAGCTTCAACTATAGTGCAAATAGTATCAGTGTGACTTGGCTCAGAAAGGCTATCAACCAATACTTGGTAAAGAAACTTGCTTGGAGTACATCCTTTGGCCATCATCTCCTTAAACAGTGCAGCACCTTCATTTGACTTGCCCATTTTGCAGAAACCCTTGATGAATGCCTCATAAGTCATTGCATTTGGTTCATATCGCCGTTCAACCATGTCATCCCACACCCTCCCAGCCTCCTGTAACTCCCCATTCTCACATAATCCTAAAATAAGTGAGTTATATGTCAACATGCTTGGCATGAAACCCCTCTCAAGCTCATCGAACAACTTCCTCGCATCCTGAACCATTCCGTTCTTGCATAACCAGTAGATCAATGTGCTCGTGACATTGTTATCTGGTGGGACATTCTTCTTCACCATCCATCTCCACATCTCATATGCCTCCCCCGCCTTTCCATCCTGGCATAGCACATCAACTACTTTAGCACACAGCGGCGTGTCCGGAACATATCCTGCACCTAGCATCTCCCTCATCAAATCGCGTGCCTCTGCTGATTTTCCCTCCTTGCAGCATGACTCAATCACCACAGAGTATGTAACCTCATTCGGTTGCACCCCAGCGGCTTCCATCTCATCCATGATCCTTGCTGCATGTTGTAGCTTCCCACGCAGGCAGTACCCATCTATGAGCACTGTGTACATTGTAACATCCGGCTTTCGCCCACTGGCAATAATATCATCGAAGAGCTTCTGTGCACCCTCTAGATCCCCTTTGCCACAGTACGCAGTGAGAACCGTGGTGTAGGTCACGACGTCCGGAACTATCCCCCACCCAGTCATTTCGTCGAGCACCTTGAGTGCAGCGTCGAGGTCACCGACCCCAACAAGCCCCTTGAGCAGGATGTTGCAGGAGACGAGGTTGGGCGTGATGTAGAGCTTGGCTTGCGCGGCGCGGAAGAGTGCCGTGGCGAGGCGGTGGCGGCGCGCGGATACGAGGGAGTGGAGGAGCGCGTTGAATGAGCGGACGGAGGGGTGGGAGTTGAAGGACGGGAGCGAGAGGAAGAGGCGGAGGGAGGGGAGCGGGCGGAGCGCGCGGAGGAGCGGCAGGAACGGGCGGTCGGAGAAGGCCGGGAGGCGGGCGGCGCGGAGCAAGGAGAGGACGGGAGGCAGGAGGCGGGCCGCGGCGTCGGCGTCGGAGGCGGCGGCGTGGGAGAGGCGGGAGAGGGCCGCGGTGAAGACGGGAGAGAGGGCGGAAGCGGAGGGGCGGCGTGGAAGAGCGCGTGGCGGAGCGCGAGGACCGCGAGGTCGGGCGTGGGCGTGCGGAGGAGGAGGCGGGAGAGCGACCGCGCGGTGAGGCGGCGCGGCCAGGGCTGGACCGGCGGGGTGACGGTGTAGCCGGATTCCGGCAGTGAGGACGGGAGCGGGGCCAGGTGCGCGACTGGCACGGTGGCCCGCGCGGTCGGTGCCGGCGCTGTGGAGAAGGCGCGAGCGCCGAGGCTCCACCGGCGCAAGCCCCTGAGCATGGCGTGCGGCGCTGCCCGTGACGCGCGCGCCGAGCGGCGAACAAGACGAGAGCGCGGTGAGCCCGCCTCTCGCGACGAACTCGGGCTTTTTACTGGGCACATTTTTCATGGGCGTGCTCCTATTTGACCCAAAACGGGCCATTATATTTCTTCTTTTGGGCGCAGAGTACCGGGCTTATTCGACATTGAAGCCCACCACGGCACTCCTGTCGATTTCTTTTCATTTAATTTCCGTGTGAATAATGATACAGTCCCCGTGAAAAAAGGTTGAAAAATTCCGTACTAACCTCCGTTTTCAAATACTTGCAAGATTGGGCCAAGCACGGTTATCAAGGTGATTCATTTTTCTAGGATGAAAGTGACCAAAATGCCCCTACAAAACTAGAGTATCTTTTAAGTATTTCTCTAACGTTTCAATAGTCCTTGTATAAGGGCAAAATGAGAAAGTATGTCTCGGAAACATGAAGTGCCAAGTATTTTGAAATAAATAAAGTAGTAAAAAATGTCAAGTAATTGGAAATGGTGGTTAGTAGTAAAAGTAATGTTTGAAATAAATAAAGTAGTAAAAATTGTCAAGTAATTGGAAATGGTGGTTAGTAGTAAAAGTAATGCGGACAACACTCACACATACGAGAGTTTGTTATGACCGAGATCATAGGGTGGTGGT
>CM014273.1:66037229-66084416 GCA_004135705.1 Alloteropsis semialata
ATAAATTTCAATCAAGCTTAAACTATATTTAATGACCTTTGAAAATATAAATTTACATAAAACCAATTTGCTTAGAGTGTACCTATAAAATAAGTATGTAGATCTGTACCTAAGCTTGATGCTCTTTAGTTTTATATTTGCTGAGGGTTGCATGCACACATACTGTGCATCCGCAGCAATCGCGGGGGGGTGGGTGGGGCGGGGGGCTAGCAGGGATGCAACATACTGTGCATCTGCAACAATCGGGCCCCTGCCAGCCACACCCCCCCCCCTCCTCCCCCCGCGTCGTCCCTAACCGTTAGTCGTTAGACTGGAATCCTAAAGCCAAGAAACCCCATCTTTGTTTGGAAATGAAACAAGTATCGGTTTATAAGCAACCTTCCTTTTTTATGTTTTTGTATTTTTCTTTGCCTGTCTTGAGTTGCAACCTAATGACTTTATTGGTTAGCCAATGACTCTGAGATCATACATCCTCTCTTCTACGGCCCTCCATCGAGGAGCCCGACCCAATAATGCTGTATTTGCCTGTTGCAATAACCCGTATCTCCATGGCGATATAACTTATTCACATGGTTAAGAGGGCCCCCGATGCCCCCTTGCCTAGCGACACCTCTAGCATCTCTAATTTGTTTTGAATCCCTACTACCTGCACATTGCTTATTATGGTTAAATTTTTTCCGAAGATCTATGCAGGTCAGTCTACTACTTAGAAATCTCTAATTTATCACATCATCCCGAGTCCCGACGCCTTGGTTGGTCAATCTATAATATATGCTTTGAACTCGAGACGACCATGTCAGTCCATTTTGACGAATTTTCTTTTTTTTTTGGGAAAATCTCTCTAATGCTAGATTGTCCAGTTACTGGCTCGTGGACTAGAGGAAGCTACGGCGATGAATTACATGAGACGCCGCAGGAGTTGTCATCATCATATTGAAAATTCAGACAACGTGATGTATCGTTGTTTGCATTTGAGCAGCAACGAGTGCTGAAGGTTGCGTGCATCTGCTGGCGCCGCGTACAATTGATCGACCGAGCTAGCTAGGCAGCAGACGAGGACATCGCGGGGCCATGGCTGGGCAGGCCCGGCAATGGTCAGCCGCCGGGCCATCGACGTCGGCGAGGATGTACGTGCGGCGGATTTATTTTATTTTTGATTTTTTTACAATTTTGTAAAAATGGCTTCTGGGTGGTAGAATTTACAACTCTGTCACTTAACCGCCGTATCAAATGGCTGTCGCCATATGATACGGCGGCAGGAGACAAAAACCGCCCTCTCAAATGGCCGATAGAAAAACCGCCATTTGATTTAGCTTTTTTTATATGAAAAAAGGTTTAAATTATTTTTTGGTGGCGACGCCAGAGGCAAACCACGGAGTCAACTGGCGGTAGGTGTCGGCACGTAGGCCCGACCCACCTAACCGCCAATTGAATCGGCGGTTGCGGCTTCCGCGGCGGCGGCAACACATGCCGCCAGATCATTCGGCGGTTAGGTCCCACCCCCCTACAAAAACCCAAAAAACAGTGTTGCAGGCAGTCCTAGCATCTGCGCACGGACATTCCCAGTATCTGCGCGTTAGAAGAGAGGAAGAGAGGGAGGGGAGGGGAGGGAGGGGGTGATTCAACGGCGAAGCCCTGGCGGATCTTCGTGTCGATTTCAGGTAAATTCGTAACTCTTAGTTGTAACTTCCAATTCGTAAATGTATTAGTTCGTATTTTTTTTCAGTACTTAATTTAGACGTAGTGATATATACTGATATGGTAGTATGATATTAGAGTTAGTGATATTAGAGATAATGATATTAGAGTTAGTGATATTAGAGATAATGATATTAGAGTTAGTGATATTAGAGATATTGGAATTAGATGTAGTGGTATATTAGATGGCTACTAGATTTTGATAGTTGATGACAGTAGCAGTATTGATAGTACATATCAGTATATGGCATTTCTGCTTAGATCTTTTATGAGTACAAAGTTGTATTAATTCTTCAAATTGTCTTGTTGTGGTGTCAGGCATGTCTGAACCCTTGCGGTTCCAATTGTTCTATGGATCAGGGGAAGTTAGATATGATCCTCAAGGGGTGGATTTGTCAGAATTTAGTTACATCACAAAAAGAATATCTAGAGCAACAAAGAGAAATTAGGTTTCAATAAGAAAGTGGCTTTATACTTCATTTGGACTTGATGAGGAGCAATATGATCTGTCCGTGATGGCATTGATGAACAGAAGTCCAACTCTGTATTGGGAACTTGTAGAGCTTGAATGAACACAGAACTGGAGATCATTTCTGACACTTGCTACCCAACATGGTATGCCGCTGGTGTTGCTTGTCAGAGCCTTCCACAAGGGTGGGTCCAGTAGTGAAGTGCACGAAGAAGGTGAAGATGCTGCACAGAAAAACTTTGAAGATGCTACCCAGGAGGAAGGTGAAGAAGTGGAAGAAGGGGCAGCTGGAGAAGATTATGATGCACCCCGTGAACCATCGGCCGAGCTTGATGAAGGGGAAGAATTCTCTGAGATGGTTTTGGAGGCAGAGAGGGAGGGCCAAGAGCACCAACATTATATAGAGGAGGAGGAGTCGTCGGATGATGAAATTGATGAGGAGGTGCAAGTGCCAAGGAACTGGGAAAGCTATGACTTCTCACAGCTTATGGTAAATGAAGGACAAAAAGTCCCCTGGGAGTACAAGGAGAACGAGGTTTGCCTCGGTTCGTGCTACTCGACTTCAGAAGAAATGAAGGATGCAATAAAGCAATGGTCCACTTTGTGTTTACAAAGGGAGTTCAGAGTAGTGAAGAGCAGCACAAAAGTCTATGACATATGCTGCGTCACAGAAGGGTGTCCTTTTCGAGTTCACGCATTCTGTGGCAAGTGGAAGAATTACTGGCAGCTAACCAGAATCGAGGATCACACATGTGTGCTTGAGCAGTTGGACACAGACCACCGGAACCTCACATCCGATTTTGTGGCTAACTTCATGTATCCCCACATCATTGATAATCCAAGCTACGAGCCCAAGTCTATTATATGTGCCATCGAGGAGAAATTCAAGTACAAGATTAGTTACAGCAAGGCATACAGGGTGAGACAGAAGGCATTGGAGATGAAGTGGGGGGACTTATGAAGCATCATATGGCAACCTTCCAGCTCTGTTGCACGCCATATGCCAGCGAAATTCTGGGAGCTTCTATGACCTGAAGACGTTTCCCTCCGTACGAAAGCCAGGGAAACAAGTGCTGCAGCGGGCATTCCTATCATTGGGCCATTGCATGGAGGCTTTCAAACACTGTCGGCCAGTCATATGCATAGATGGGACCTTCTTGACAGGAAGGTACAAAGGCACAATCCTAACCGTAGTTGCTAGCGATGGTAACAATCAATTGTTGCCATTGGCCATTGCATTCATGGAGAAAGAGAGCGGAGACAGTTGGTATTGGTTTCTGGAGAGGCTGAAGAGTATGGTTGTGGGGGATGTGCCAAACGTGTGTGTCATTCACGATAGGCACGCTGGTATTCTGCAGGCAATTAAAGAAATGAAAGAGCGTAGCACCGAGCATCAAACTTTACCACTTTGGCCCGACATTGTGAGCAGGTGGTACATGCGCCACATGGGGGCAAACTTTTATAGCCAGTTCAAGAACAAGGCACTGACGAAGCTGTTCAAACGCTTATGCAGCCAGAATCAGGAGAGGAAGTTCAAACAGATCTGGAAGAAACTAGATGACCTCACCAAGAAACAATCAGAAGAGCTTGCAAAGAAACCTGTGACTACTGAAGCAGATGAGCCAGTATCTCTTGAGGATGTGGGGTTGAACGCTCGCCGTACTACAAAGAGAAGAGGTCGTGCAATCAAGACATTCAGCCAGTGGATTGAGCCCAAGGAAAAATGACCATTGATCTATGATGAAGGAGGTGCTCGGCATGGTATAATGACTACCAACTTTGCCGAGATTTATAATTGGGTGTTGCTTGGTGCTAGGGGCCTCCCTGTAGTGGGAATCATCGAGTTCTTCCTGTACCGCACAATGAAATATTTTCATGAGCGGCATGGAAAGGCTGCGGAGGCTATGGACAACAATCAGTTGATGTACGGCTACAAGATGACTAAGTATATGGACGATAAGCAGAAGAAGGCTCTATTGCACCGTGCCTATCCTGGTGGTTCAGCTGAACGGCGGTACGAGGTACTGTGCAAGGACAAAAGGTGGATGGTGGCCGGACGGGAAAGGGTAAAATAAGAGTGTGTTCTCCGCAATGATATGGCCATTTGCTCCTGCCAGAAGCCGAAGCTACTGCACAAGCCATGCTCACATGTGATTGCTGCCTGCTACGAAGCTGGGGACTGCAGCCCCGTATATATGTCCCGCGCTATTTCTTGAAGCAAACCATTTTGGCTAATTGGAGTTGTGAGGTGTATGGCTACGGGATTCTTGGTTCGTTCACCAGCAATCCCGGGCGAAATGCAACTTATATCCCTGATCCAGATCCAGACATGTTTGAAGGTGTTGGGTGACGGAAGAAGAAGCGCATTAGAAACAACATGGATCGATCTGAAGCAGGTCCAGACGTGCGTATCTGCTCTAAGTGCCATGAGCCTGGGCACACATACAAGAAGTGCACTGCGATCTCTTATTATGATACAACCACTGCAGCAGGGTCATCAAATGTGGTTTCTAATCCTCCAGCTAGGGGCCATGGTTGTCGTGGCCATGGCACCAATGACGGCCTGATATGATAGTAGTGGAGCAGCATTTAGTAATGCCCTATAACGTGTTGTAATATTAGAATGTTTAGTTGTTGTATGAACAGCTTCATGTAATATATAATTATTGTTATGTGTTGTAATATTTGATGTAATGTTGTTTCCTTTTTACTTTTATTCTCGGCTTTTGAGTTAATGCATGTCTGATAATGTGCTCCTCCATGTCCTTCTAATTTCCCTTTATTCAGTCCCCCCAGCATTAATTTCTGAATAACATAAAAGTACATCACACGAAGGATAACGATGCCACGTAGCACCCATCCTTAGCCTACACAATCTAAAACAAGTTGCAATGGCATGTGCAACAAACCAAATACATTGGCAGTTGCTGTTACAACTAAACCTAACATGCCTTAGGGGAAGTAGATTGGGCCGGGTGCTGAATGAAGGGTCTACTGAGTACAACAGGGATATTTTCCCTTCCTGATGGCCTCTGGACCAGTAGCCTTTGCACGGCGTGCCCTCTCCCTCTTGCACTCTCGGTTGGCCTCACGTTCTTCGGCCTCCTGTCGATCGATGTCCTCCGTCCTCTTGCGAATGGCCTCCTGGTCCTTCTTCCGCTTCTCCTCCTGCTGCTTGCGAAACTTCTCTCGTTCTTCTGCCTGCATCATCTCCTTCCACCACTCTCTTGCATCGGCTACATTGCTCTCAACATAGGCCTTCCCCTCCTCGGATTGCTCGGCATCCAACCACTGTGCAAAATCACAAAGAGAGGGGGGTTATCCCCCACCGATTAGGCATGAAATTAGCAAAAAAAAAAAGAAAAGGGGAAGAACAAGTACTTCCCACTACCTTGGCCCTGTCATTGCCAAAAGCCTTTGGATTGTCATATGCATAGTTCTCGCACATGAAAAACCTCATGCCATAGAAGACACCAACCACTTCGGTCTTCACCAGCATATAGAGATCACCGTAGAAGCACATCGGCACCTCCATCCTTTCTGGAACACTTGCTCTCACCTTCCTCATGGTAAGCAGGTCGGGGTCTACAGCCGCCATGGGAGAGAGAGCACGGAGCGGGGAAGGATGGAGTTGGTTTCTGGCTGAGTGAGTTGCAAATGGGTGGCAACCATTATATAGGAAGTGTGGGATGGTGTATAGACCGAGTGCATGAAGTGGCTGAAAGCATTGCCTACAAACTATAGGGTGTGCTTCCTTTGAGTCACTGAAACAAACACAAGCCACGGATTGAATGGCCCACAACATCTCCTTTCTGAGTCACTGCAACAAACACGCCACACGGATTGACTGGCCGACATCATCTCCTTTCTGAGTGATTGCAACAGGATGATAAGAAATTTTATAACCTATGAAAAAAAGGGATTTTATCATTGAAAGTATGAAATTATAATTGAAAAAAATGAAACCGCCATATCATTTGGCTGTTTTAAAAACCACCGTATGCAGCGACCGGCGGTTCTTGCGAAGCAAAAAACCGCCGCTCCATTCGGCGGTTTTTAAAAGCCGCCGATTAGAACGGCGGGTTGTCTATCCGCCGTTTGGTATAGCGGTTTTGTTTCCTGCCGCCATATCATATGGCGACAGCCATTTGATATGGCGGTTGGGTGGCAGAATTGCAAATTCTGCCACCGAATCAAAAATAAAAAAAATTCAGTGCGGCGAATGCAAAAGCGTCGATGCGTGTCGGGCCCTGCTGCCCTCTGGGCCAGTGCATGGTCCAAGAAGCGTTTGGGCTCTCTTCCAACAGGGGAGCAGGTGTGGGCTTGTCAACTAGGCTAAACGCTTCTTAGCTCACTCTGTATCCACACTGGTGGTTTTGGGCCGTGGTGGCGTTCGTGGGCTTACCATTGCTACGGAATTCCCCGTTACTCTCTGTTCCAAGCTGTGCATTCTTTGTAAGAAAACCCCTTCCAAAGTATCCAACCAACCTCCTCTCCTTTTCTACCATATAATATGCACCAGCATCATTCACTAAAGTACGTGGCGGTTTATGCTTTCTCCCCCTGTCGTGCCCACTGACGGGCTGTTAGCATGGCCCCTGAAAGCTGTGACAAGCTAGTAGTGGCATCGTGCTTTGGATAATAACAAGGTAAAGGAGAAAGGGTTCGAGCTTGATTTCGTGTTCGCCCTTTTCTGTACAAATACGTTTCGGTCCTTGCAGAGGAAGCCTTTGGAGCATATATGCTTTTCGCGAAGACCGACGGATTTATATATAGTACAATTAATGACCCGACTTTTCCTTTCCCAAAAGAAGATAAAAAAGACCACAGCAGGAGTACAGGACAGGAGATGCTTCCTCTGCTTTTGTCAATCGGTCTACATATATATAGGCATCTGGTGCACGACAGATATGTGCAGCAAAAAGCAAATCTTTGCCTTTGGATTATTCCGCACGTATTATGTACGTCATCTCCACACGTATGCTCCAAAGGCTTTCCTGCTGGGTGGGTTATGTCACAAATAAGACAACTCACACGCACCCTCCTCCTCTCCTATTGTTTGTATTGGCCCATGTACTGCCAGCAACATTAATTTCTACTACAATACATTTAAAAAAAAAATACGAGTACCCGTGTGTTGAATCTAGCTAGGTTTTGAATCTTGGTGGGAAGATTCCACTCCAAGAAATCTAAGAATGCTCAGTTCGCTGCTTCACTGAGCCATATGATGATCTATCCAGTTGTCTAAAAGAAATTCATTTCTCTAGAATATATCCTTTTTTTTATTACCATTTGTATTACTATTTTTCATGAGGATTAACGTGGAGTTTTTAACTAGTATTACTAAGAAAACTCATTTTGTCCAGAAGAATGAGAAAGAACTCAGGGGGTGTTTAGATACCGGCATTCTGCGGAATGGGGTGGTGTTGGAGAACGTGCGCAGAGAGAAAAAGTACATTGAGAAACGCGTGTTTTGCAAAACGTTTTGCATTCCATGGGAGCTAAACACCCCCACAGCAATGAGTGCAGAGTTGTTGCTTCCTCTGATGGCAACTGGTGCGCGCAGCGGTTGTCCATGATGCATGCAATCTGGTTACTTTATTCGATCCTTCTGACGAGCCAACCCAGCAGCAGTCTGGTAGACTTTCCTTCCCACAATTATGTTAATCATAATTACTTTGTCGCAAGGTACGCTAGCCCAGATACCCTCGTGTCTCATGCATAGCCTTTTTTGATCGGGTGTGTTGCAGGATAAGAAATGATCCATTGCACTAATGTATAGTGCTTAAAGTTCCAAGTCTCTTCGTTAAATGTTAGTATTACAAATAAACTAGAGATTACGCTGGTACCTGGCGGCCAACACTCTCACCTACCACAAGATTCGTGTGTCAATATACTAATACTGCTGTCAATGGCATTTTAACAAGAAGGCAACAACTTTCAGCCTGTTCGGTTGGCTGGTGGCTGGTGCTGATTTGTTGTGAGACTGAAGTACTGCTGGCTGGTGGCTGATAAGCCAAGCGAACAGGCTGCTTGTATGGTACTTTGGCAAATGGTTCCAACATAATGGGTATGTCCATTTTTTTTCCTTCTCTGTGAAAAGTGAGAGAGCACTACTAGCTATAGTCCCCTCGTAAATAGAATACTCATTGTTAGCTTTGGGGTTAGCATGCACCATGATTTCTGCCATCTCATTGCAATTTTAATAACAGGTGCAGATGGACCCTTTCAGAAAAAAGAGAACCAGGTTCCGTAGACTTTGGGTAGCATTGCTTGGCAGCAGCGCCCCCTTTGAGAAATGTTTACCCAAAAATTACTCAGGCTTATCGCAAAAGCTACTCATAAAATGATAGCATCCATCAACAATGGGATTCTTTTAGGTTTTTGTACAAAGGGCTAGCAGGGATTAGCATCTCAAAACTATAACTTAGTGGTGTGCAATTCATTAAGAAAATAAAGCCACAGTTGGAGGCTACAGGAAGGAACGAACCTATTGACTGAATTATAAAGGCGCGCATTGATTCTTACTTCGTCGTCTCAATTACCTTTCTAGAGCCAAGAAAAACAAAAAGCATGCGGTTAGTGTATGTTGTGAAACCAATAATTAGTGATCAAATATCTTAATTCAGTAATTAGTGATTAATGATGTCATCAGCAATTGTAATTAGATTAGCAACTGCTGTTAGTGAAAGGGCCTCTCCGAAGGGGCCTGTCTCTTCGAAGAGGCACCTTCATGCCCCTTGGGCTAGTATATATTGTAAACAGTACCCCCAAAGCAATCAATCATTCCATCCATTTCCATTCCATTTTTCACTCTACAACACATTATCAGTCACTTTCTCTTTACACTGTGTTGGCGATCAAAATTGGCACAAGGACAGCAAGGCAGGAAGAACCGGTGGAACCGGATTCTCAAACCGGTGGAACCGGTTTGTTCACTATTGCTCGTCTGACAGAGCAAACCGGTGGAACCGGTTTGGGAACCGGTGGAACCGGTTTTCCCCGAGTCCTAGTAGGTTTGGACTCTTTTGTAGATCCGAGTTGTAATAGGACTTTCCTTGCGGGGTACGACCTCCCCACCCTATAAATATGAAGGGTCACGGCCGATTGAGGGTTATCCAATCGATCAAAACATTTATTACCTTTACTTTTTTGTCATCTCCAAACCTTAGCTTTTCTAACCCTAATTCTGTTCGTTCTTCGTCTCCACGGCGTTTGACGGCTCTCTGAGTGGCCTGCCGATCTCAGAGAAACCCTAGGCGCGCCTGCCCTGACGGGGTCCCTCCCGGGCCGGCGATCTTAGGTCTACGCAGCAGCTCCCGAAGAACCGGTTCCACCGGATCCTAAAACTGGTTCCACCGGTTTTGTCTGGGCCTGCTGTAGTTGCTCGATCCGTTGCGGATCCGCGCGTTCTAGTGCAAACTCGATGTGTTGACCGCGAAAGGCGTCAACACACTGAGCGCAAGACAAGAGAAGAGAGGCCCGCAAGGCCTCGACAACAGCGGGTAAAAATGGACCCCCGGCCTTCAGTTCTTCGAAGTAGAAGATGGCTTCCTCGTTTTTCCCATCATCGGACGGCACTGGAACACCGTCAATCGCCCTAGTCACTGCTTCCTGAAACGACCCGGATTCTTATTTCTAAGAATCCGACTCCCTGTACTATAGTGTTAGTCCCAGAATCAACAGCTAACACGTACAGAACTCATTCCAGCGGATTATCACATCCATACTTCGAATTTAAGCAATTAAACAATACATTGAAGTCTTACAATAGTGGATAACTCTGGAAGTACGTTTATTACAAGCCCCTTGGGCTAAATGCGACAATATGAAATACTAAACGAAGCGGTAGCTAGTCTTCTGTCTTGGCGGTCATCTCCACAGGCTCTTCAGCTTGAGCATAGCAGCAACCTCAAAAGCACTCAACTCCTGTTCTAACGCGTAGAGCATGATTTTAGAAAATTATAGAAACTGGTTTCATAATTTTCTGAGCTAGGATGAATTTATTATGAATTTTCTTAGATACAACCTATTTCTGAAATTAAACTAAATTCCGAAAATGCAATAAATCACAGGGCCGACACATGGCAGCACCAGAAGGCGCCACGTGGCATGCTGACGTCAGCATGACGTCATTAGTGGGGTCGGCCACTGCTGACGTCATGATGACGTCAGCGTTGACCGGTCAACAGTCAACGTTGAGTGGTCAACGAAGTCAACAGACAGGCGGGGTCCACAGGTCGGTGAGGCAGGGTGTATGACAAGTGGGGCCACGGTGTCAGCTGCGGAAAAAGGAAAAGAGGGAGAGCGGGTTGGTCTTGGGCCGGTTTTGCTTGTGGGCCTGGTTTTCCGGAGGGGCCTTTGTGGACTTAAAAGGGATCCGGCCCATTGGCCTTTTGCTGGCGTGGAGGATCAGATCGGCGGCTGACGGGGCGGTCCCACGGGCCAGTGACACGGGTGCGCGGGCCCACGAGTCAGTGAGGGATGGACAGCTGTGGGATTTGGTGTGGCTTTTGTGGCTGCTTGCGCATGTGGTCCCCCGTGCGGCTTTTCCCCCGACGAACTCCAGAGCGCAGTCGCGGCTTGCGGTGGCGTCCTCCAGGCGTGGGCGTTCGACACGGCGGCGCGGCCTCCTGGCTTGGTCGCTTGGCGCGTTGGCGCGGCCACCTGCACGCGGCCAAGCGCGGTCCCAACGCATGGGGTCACGGCACAGACAAGGGCTGGGCGAGCTCGGTGCGGCACCGTGGCAAGGGCGCCATGGCGGCGAGCAGGGCGGTGCGAACGGCGATGAGCAGCAAGCAGCGGTGGCTTCGCGATCCACGGCCCGGGCCACCTGCCCGCGGTGTGCACGCGAATGAAACAAGGGTGCGGGCGTAGAGAGAATCAGGGAGAGCAGGGACACCAGGACGGCGAACGCCGTTGCGCCCAGATCACGACGAGCACACGACGGCGAGCAGGAGGTTCAGAGGTTGGGGGGGTTCGGTTTGGGTTTCCTGCACAAGAGGGCATGCGGCACGAAGGCCGAGCAGAACACAGAACAGAACCACGCGGTGATCATGGCGTCGGCGGAACGGCGGAGCACGGCGAGCGGGAAGGAATGGTCGGAGCGGGGCTGTGCTCACCGTGGGGCGGTGAAGTAGTGCGTAGCCGTGCTCGAGGAAGACTCGACGCAGGCTTGCGGTTCTCGGCGGCGACTCCTTCTCCTCCTCGGTGTGACGGTGGCGACGATGGTGCGGCGGCGGCGCTCGGCGCGGTCGGCGTCTTCGTGGGCGGCCTCCTCCCGAGCAGCTTCTCCACCACGGGCGGCTCCACCAACTCCGCCTCCTTCTCCTCTTCTTCTCCGGTTCCGGTGGGGAATGGTCAGGGCTTCGCCCTCGGTTGATTTGGGAAGAGCAGAGAGATTTGGGGAGGATGGGGATATTTGTAGAGGGGTTGCGTGGGCGCTGCGTTTCCTTGGTGGCCAAGGGAGAGCGGGGCAGCGGCACGTGCTGGTGGGGCCTGGCGGTTGCGGGGCAGCGTGATTCGCGGCGGGGTTGGCGCGGGCGCGCGCAGGCGGAGCGGGAAAACGCGGAGCGCGGCGGCGTCGCGGCTGCGTGACGAGGAAGAAGAACAGGGCGGCGTCGCGGGAGTGGGCCGAGCGGTGCTGGGCCGAGAGCAGCGAGCGGAGAGGGAAGAAAGGGAGATGGGCCGGTGAGTCACTGGGCTGAGGTCGGGCCGAGCGTGGGAGAGGTGAGCGGGAGAGGTGGAGGGGTTAGCAGGCCGGGTTAGTTGGGCCAGGGAGGATTGGGCCCGGGTAGAGTTAGTAGGGTTTAGTTAGGTTTTGAATTTGTATTTGAATGGTTTAAATTCAAATACAAATTCCACTCAAGCACACACATAAACCGAAAGAAACCAAATCACTCTAGCATAATAATTTCCCTAATGCAATGCACATGAATATTTATTAGGAAATTTTTAGAGAGAGAAGTATTATTCTTGGAGTTAACACACATGTTGCACAAAAATTTTAAAATTCACCAAAATTCAAACTAGGGATGTTACACTTCCACACCAGGGGTGGTTGCTCCATCCCTCGCTGTGGACATCGTCCTGCAAGGCGTCGTGGACGGCGCGGTCATTGTGGTCGCTGGATCGCTCCACCAGAGAACCACGGCCAGCGGCCTGGTCCCTCGACGCCGGCACCACGCAACCTGTCACCGGCCACAAGCACTACCAGTGACTCCTCCGAGCGCACCAGGACGCAGACTCCGCCGTACACCAGAGGCCTGATCATCCTTCACTGAGGTTCCTCCATGGCGGCGTCCCGTCCTCCGGCACCGACACCAATCGTCGCCCTCTGGTGATTCGCTTCTAATGCCCTGGAAGCAACGAAGTCGGCACTGGGGTCATCCCCGACTTGAACGCACCTACAGCGACGACCGGCAACGCCGGATTTGGCCTCCAGGCCGGCCCTCCGGCCGCGGCAAGGCACCCTACACTACTACAAATAGCGTCATCCCCAGCGCCCCCTTCACCAGCGGTTCTGGCCAAACCGCTGGTGAAGACTCATCACCAGCGGTTCGTAAGTGTCGGGTCTCGCTAGCTATTGGAACCGCTGGTGATGGGTACCTTTCACCAGCGGTTCGTATTACGAACCGCTAGTGAAGGTCCGGCCCCCTTCACTAGCGGTTCGTATCACAAACCGCTGGTGAAAGGTACCCATCACCAGCGGTTGGTGAAGGGTATAAATTAATTTTCCATACAAATATTTTTTATTTTTATATTGATATTTTTTGTTTATCTAGGAGCATGTAATGGACAACCACAAAAAATTACGGCTTGATCGGACTTTATTTGTGGCCTCTAGAAATTTATAAAGATTCAGAGAGGTTAATATAAATAGAATGCATCTCCTATTCAATCACTAGTGATGGTATGGTCAGTGGTTAGGTGAGTAACGCGCGAAGGCAGAGGTCATGAGTTCGAATCCCACAAAATGCAATGAGTGCAAAAAATTGTGCTGTTAGAAGGGGACGATGGCTGGTTCCTTGGAGGGCCTCTCCCATTCAATATATATTTTTTTTGCTGTCATTTGATATTTTTTACGCCTGTTTTCGGTTCGTAATACAAACCGCTGGTGATGCCAGGGGCATCACCAGCCGGGGCAACACCAGCGGTTTTAAAACCGGGGGTGAAGCTCAGGGTCTTCACAAGCGCTTTTTTAGCAGTACTTTCAAAACCGCTGGTGAAGGGCCCTTACGAACCGCTGGTGATGCCTCTAGCTGTAGTAGTGCTAGCTTCACCATTGGGACAATGGCCGCACGCCGGGGTGCCCCACCTTTCTTCAAGGACGCCAACGCCACCACTGCTGCACCTCCGGCTTCTTCCATGGCTTCATCTTTGACCCCAGCACAGGCGACAACAACCTCACACCCATCACCACCCGCTCTTCCACTGGTGGCCGCACCTGAGGCACCCCCGGCGGCGGTCCTCCCAACCCCGGCCGCTCTGCTTGGCCGTGTGCCGGCTCGGGATTGCCGTCCGGGTGTCTGACGCGGCCGCAGCACCTAGAGCCCAGCAGTGCTGGGCTTCTCCGACTCCAACTAACTGGCCGGCCATGGCCGGCCGCCGGCGGCAAGCCGTCGTAGGGGGCGGGCGCAACGGGAGGAAGCGGGCGCGGCCTGCAGTAAGGGAGAGAAAGGGGGCAAGGCGGCGTAAGGCCAAGACGGCGGTGGCGTCATCTGGCGCAAGCGGTGGCGGCCCATGGCAACAGGGGCGGCGGCGCTCCAACAGGTGGCGGCAGCGGTGGCTCCAGGGAGGAGCGGTTAGGGTTGGGAACCCTATCCGGCTCTCCCACCTCCTTTTATATGGGCCTGCATCAGTCGGACCCAACTGGGCCACTGGGCCGCCGCGTTGCGGGGCACCAGCCAGGCCACAGCCCCAACTGGGCCGGCGCGCTCCGCCCAAAGCCCGGGCCAAGCCGACCAGCCCGCATGGGCCGGACCGGGCCAAACCAGCCGACCAAGCCATTTGCTACTACCCAGCCCGAGTTTGCTCCCACATTTCATTCAAGCCCCCAGACTGTATCCTATTTACATGTTCTAGCATGTCTATTGTTTAGACTTTCTGTTTAAGTCTCTAGATTGTTCTGAATTAATGTTCTGTCTTGTAAATTAAATACCATCCGATATCTTTAGAACCAATGTAATAAGGATGCTACAATTGCTGCAGTAATTGAGCATTATTTTGATCCGCAGATCTCACATTGGTCTTACATATTTTAGAACAATCTTTTTCATATGTAATTATTTTATTTGCATTTAATTTATTCAAATCAATACTCTACATCAAGTAGAAAATCATGCAAAATTCAAATAAAGGTATATAAATTTTGGTTTAAACACAAGGTAATGGCAACAAGCATCTACTGCACTCAAGCAGATTGTGCTCTATTACTGCGAGGTTCTACCTTCAATGTGTTTAACCAAACTAAATTAAATTTTGGAATAACACAAGGTGATGGAGACCTAGGCATTGGCTGCAATAAATTCTTTTGAATTTATTAGCCCAAAGACCATGCTTTTAGGCAGCATGTTACTTGCCCATTGCTAGGAGGTCTACATATTATGACGATTACCTTCACGGTATATATCCAAACACTTATAAAATGTATTACTCTCAAGTCATTAATTCCCACAGGAATACAAATAATACATTGAACTATACCTTCAAATTTATTGCAAGAATCATCTTGACTTTAATATTTTGCATCATTACAACACTCAATTTACCATAGTAAATTAATTCTATACATGATTTTCTCATGTAGGAAATGGCTAACCTAGTCAAACAAGACTTCACTGAACTTGCAGCAGATGGTAGCAAATATCTAACTTGGGCCATGGATGTCAAAATCATGTTTACAGCAAAAGGTTTCATGGCTGCAATAAATCCAACAAATCCACAAGCCCCTGTTTCGGAGGCCGCCAAATATATAGCCTTACATTTTCTAAGGCACCATCTTCGTTCAGATCTTAAGAATGAAGATATGATGGAAGAGGACCCTAGGGCACTTTGAAATGCACTCAAAGAGCGCTACAATCAACAACAAGCTATAATTCTGCCAGAAGCAAGACGTGAGTGGTCTCTATTTTGTCTTATGGATTTCAAAACCGTTGCAGAATACAATTCTGCAGTTCACTGGATTTGTTCCAAGCTTCGGTTCTACAATCAACCTATGGATGATGCAGAAATGATTGAGAAGATGTTGTCTACATTTCTCCCAGCAAATAGGCTATTGCAACAGCAATACCGCCGCCACAATTATGCCAAATATTCTGACTTAATATATGATCTACTTCAGGCCAAAAAACATGACGAACTCTTAACAAAGAATCATCAGCTACGCCCGTGGGCGCGGCACCTTTGCCTGAAGTTCACTTCAATGTTCAGAATACAAACAAAAAGTTTGGCGGTAGGAAATTCAAAAAGAATTTCAAGGGAAAGTGGAACAACAAGAACAAGCAGAATTACAAGAAAAATAAGGGTTCTCACAAAGGCAAGAGCACTTTCAAGAAAATACTCACAATGACAACTCTGAAGTTTGTCAAAGGGGTGGTTGTCACAACCACATCACAAAGAAGTGCCACATTGCCAAGCATTTGGTTGATTTATACCAGAAATCTACTGGTAGCAAGTTCAAGGGGAGAGAATTGAAGCACACTTCACTACTCAAACTACTGACGCTAGTTGCTCCAACAACGTTCCCGCGGAACATGGAAATGAGAAGATCCCACCACAGTCAGATGACTTATTCAGCACTGATGATATGCTCATGGAATTCCAATCCAACGATGTGTTTGGAGACACAAACTAGTCTCCTTTATCGCTAAGACTTAGCTATCTAGCCATATTTATGAACAATATTATGTTGTAAATATTTTTTTGTCAATAAGTATTGTAAGACATATGATACTTAATAGTATGTATATTGTATAATCTTATGGAGTTGATCTTAATACATTTGATTTACTCATTCTAGATTATCCTACGGGACAATCCAAATGGAGGAAGAAATTTGCTTAGTGGATAGTTGCAAACTAATACTATACATAAGGAAATTAAATATTTCCAAACTCTAACAAAGAGTAAAGGAAATGTCACAACCATCACTGATCGTGATGCTATATAATTGTTGGTTCCGGTCGAGCCACAATAATTCTCCCTATGGGTACTCAAATAGTAATTGAGGATGCACTCTTGTATCCTGACTCAACTTGTACCCTATTGAGTTACAAAGATATCCACCGAAATGGTTTCCATGTGGAAACACATAATGACAACAAAGATGAATATCTATTCATTACCAAAAATGACGGATATAACAAGCAAATGCTTGAGAAAATTCCTTCACTATCAACTGGATTGTACTACACATACATCAAACCCGTACAACATGTTGCATACAAGATAATTTTTCAAAATCTTGATGTATTCAAGACTTGGCATGATCGCCTTGGTCATCCTGAAATTGAGATGATGAGAAAAATTATCAGCAATTGAATTGGTCATCACATGAATACTTCAAAAATTCCCAAACATTTAGATTTTGTGTGTACCGTATGTGCCATGGGAAAATTAATTTTAAGACTCTTTTATCTTAAAATCAGGGCTGAACCACTACAATTCCTTAAACACATTCAAGGAGATATTTGTGGTCCTATTCATCCATTAACCGGACCATTTAGGTACTTCATGGTACTTATTGATGCATCTACTAGATGGTCGCATGTATGTTTATTGTCCACAAGAAACCATGCTTTTGCAAGGTTCATTGCTCAAATTAAGAGCACATTATCCAGAAAATGCAATTAAATCCATAAGGATGGACAATGCCGCTGAATTTTTATCAAAAGCTTTCAATGATTAGTGTATGGCTCTAGGCATTAATGTGGAACATTCTGTTCCTTACGTACATACACAAAATGGATTAGCCGAATCTCTTATCAAGAGAATAAAATTAATTGCTAGACCATTATTACAGAACTGCAAATTACCAACATCATGTAGGGGTCATGCGGTTTTACACGCCGCTGATTTAATTCAAATAAGGCCTACTGCATATCATACGGCTTCCCCGTTGCAGTTAGTACGTGGGAATCAACCAAGTATTTCTCATCTGCGAAAATTCGGTTGCGCTATATACGTACCGATTTCATCACCGCAGCGTACATCAATGGCCCCCCCCCCAATAGAAAATTGGGGATATATGTGGGGTATAAATCACCATCAATTATAAAATACCTGAAGCCTCTTACAGGAGACTTATTCACTGCCCTGCACGCTGATTGCATCTTCGATGAGGACAATATCCCGGCATTAGGGGGAGACACTACGTACCAAACAAAATGCCAAGAAATAAATTGGGATGCCACAGGTATTCAAGTTCAGAAGATTATAAATTTACAAAACATTGCAATAATCTGCCAGAGGCATTTACTGACTATAAAGGTGTCACAAAACCACACAATCCAGCTGTTAATGTACCAGAAAAAGTAGCAATTCCTACTCAAAATCTCCCAAATCAAAATAAGAGTGGGATAAGTATGGTTACAAAGGATAAGGCTCAAAAGAAGCCTCCGTGGAAACAAAGGAAGTCTTCTTCCAAAACAGTAAATGCAAATCAACATCATGTTGATGGACACCAATTGGATACTAAAAATCCAAATAAATAAATGTTCAATTAATTCATAAAGTGCCCAACACAAATGTGCACACAAATATAAATGTTGGGACATCGGATGACCCAGACTCTAATATTATGGGAAATAATGAAGCGTCAGAAAGGGTAAATAAAATTTCCACCAATTATATTGATTCTGGAGAATCATTCAATAGAAAGACTACAATTGTCAACATTAATTTCTCCTCCAAGATTGCTAGTGACCTTCAACCTGATCCAGAACCTAAGACCATGGCAGTGTGCATCAAGCGCTCCGACTGGATCAAATGGAAGGAAGCGATCGAGGTAGAATTGCGCTCGCTCAGGAAACAAGATGTATTCTCTGCGGTGATACCTACTCCTCGTAATATTTTTCCAGTGGGATCAAAATGGGTTTTCGTCCGTAAAAGGAATGCAAACAACGAGGTGATGAGATACAAAGCGAGGCTTGTAACACAAGGGTTCACGTAAAGACCCGACATCGATTTCGATGAAACATCTCTGGTTATGAGTGGTATAACATTCCAATATTTTATATCATTGGCAGTACAGAAAGGTCTATCTATGCATCTCATGGATGTAGTGATAGCATATCTTTATGGGTCACTAGATTTGGAAATCTATATGAAAGTTCCTGAAGGACTTAGTATTCCGAACAAAAATCATTCTCTGAATATGTATTGTGTAAAACTTCAAAAGTTATTCTATGGCTTAAAACAGTCAGGAAGAATGTGGTACAACCAACTAAAGGAATTCCTTCTATAGAAAGGCTTTTCCAATAATGATGATTGCCCATGTGTTTTCATCAAGAAATCCTTAACTGGATTGTGCATAATATCTGTGTACGTGGATGGCCTCAATATCATTGAGAATACACAAGATATAGATGAAGCACGCAACTATCTTAAGACAGAATTTGAAATGAAAGATTTGGGTAAAACCAAATTTTGCTTAGGCCTTCAGCTTGAGCATCTCCCTACCTATGTTACCCCGATAATTCAACGAGACCCCGTATCACGTATCTGATATGTATCCATGTATCCATATCCGATACGTATCCATGTATCCATATCCGATACATTGATACACTCTGTACCCTTATATTTTTGGAAAAACTAACGTATCAGTCGAATACTGATACACATATCCGTATCCATGCTGCATAGCTCCCTACAGGGATTTTAATCCATTAGTCTGCATATATCCAGAAAATTCTGTAGAAATTTAATATGGATAAAGCTTATCCATCCAAAACACCTATGGTCATTCGATCTCTTGACATGAATAAAGATCAATTTAGACCAAAGGATGAAGTTGAAGAGTTATTGGGACCAGAAGTTTCGTATCTCAGTGCCATTGGTGCGCTAATGTATATCGCAAATTGCACAAGGCCTGACATTGCATTTGCGGTAAACTTACTAACTAGACATAGCGCAGCCCCAACAAAACATCATTGGGCAGGGGTTAAGAATATCTTCCGATATCTTCAAGGCACAATAGATCTTGGTTTATTCTATAAATTTGGCCAAGATAAAACTATAGTTGGATATACTGATGCTGGCTATCTATCCGATCCCCACAATGCCAGATCACAGACATGATTTATTTTTTTACATGGTGGAATGGCTATATCATGGAAGTCATCTAAACAAACTCTTGTAGCCACATCCACAAATCATTCTGAAATAATTGCATTATATGAAGCATCACGTGAATGTGTATGGCTTCGCAGAATGATCAATCACATACAACAGTAATGTGGTATAGGTTCGATCATGAATCCAACTATTATCTATGAAGATAATTCAGCTTGTATTGCACAAATGAATGCAGGCTATATAAAGAGCAATATAACAAAACACATTGCTCCCAAATTATTTTATCCTCATGAATTATAGAAAAATGGGGAAATAGAAATCTTGCAAACCAAGTCATGTGATAATATTGCAGATTTATTCACAAAGTCCTTACCAATATCATTATTCTAGAAATATGTTTTTGGAATAGGTATGAGACGGCTTAAGGATTTGCAAGTATCAAGGGGAGTAAACCCCTGATATAACCTCTAAATAATCTTATGATTATAAAGATTGCACTATTTTCCTAATGAGTTTTTCCTATCAAGGTTTTCTCATACATAGGTTTTTAATGAGGCAATATACATTACAAACGATCATATATGTCATATAACTTTTCTTCTATATTTTTTCTAAGGGGTTTTAAAAGAGTTTTTCCCTATGACATATCCACATTTCTCCTTCTATTTTTCCTATAGGGTTTTTGGAGGAATTTTTTCATACACTGTTTACAAGATCACAAGAAGAAATTGATCAAAGGAGAGTGTTGTGAAACCAATAATTAGTGATCAATTATCTTAATTCAGTAATTAGTGATTAATGATGTCATCAACAGTTGTAATTAGATTAGCAACTGCTGTTAGTGAAAGGGCCTCTCCAAAGGGGCCTGTCCCTCGAAGAGGCACCTCCATACCCTTGGCTAGTATATATTGTAAACAGTACCCCAAAGCAATCAATCATTCCATCCATTTCTATTCCATTTTTCACTCTACAACAGTGTATAAGAAACTGTAGCTCCATGGAGGGCCCTCGCAACTTTTGGGTATTCTACCACACGTTTAGCAATAGGTCAATCAAAGCACTGGCGCATGTAAATTTTAGCACACGAGCAGGAATTTGAATCTTAGGTCCTGTTTGATCAGGTAGAGCTAACAACTATGAACTATCCAGTTAATTTTTCTAGTTGGTAGTGTGTCGTGGTTGGATCAGATAGAGCTAAAATTAGCTGGGTGACTCTAGCTAGATGGATCTAAAGGCCATTCTCAATGCAAGTTTTATATGAGTTTCAATCTTATTAAATGGTATGCCACATATGCAAAAATAGTGACATGGCATGAAATTTATGATGAGAGAGGGGAGTTGGGTTTCATGGTGATAAAACCCTGTATACACAGTTACCAAGGTATGAAACTCGAATGAAACCTCCACTGAGAGCAATTTATTTCATCTCCACATATTTCGTCACCTCTCATTGGTCACTTAGATGCAACATTTAAGTGATATGTTAGCCTATGAAACTGTGAAGTGAAACTTTGCTTTGAGAGATATTGTTTCATTTATCATTTCAAATACTCTTAGATGACATGGCATTCTTGAAAACCGTACGATGAAACCTGTTTGGATCAGATAGAGCTAAAATTAGCTGGGTAACTCTAGCTAGAGGTTAGATGAAGTTATAACGATGTTTCCCCAAGCGGGGTGTTTTATCCGAAGAGATGCTGGTTGCCATATGCCCATTATATGCCCTGATGCTTCCCCAAGCGGCGTGTTTTATGCTTCTCTCCCCTGTGGTGGCACTGACGGGCCGTTAGCGTGACCCTTGAAAGGTGCGACAAGAGGGGTATCCGCTTTAGATAAAAAAAAGCTGTTCGAACATCTGTAATCATGTGTTTGCCCTAGCTTTTCGATGTCCGACTGATTATAATAAAACGACCCGACTTTTTTTGTAGCCCAAAAGAAGAGAAACAACAAGTACCAGCGGGAGTGCAGAAACAAGTGCTTTGCCTGCTTTCAGCCCATGCTAACTAGGCCACCTGGTTGTGCGGTTCAAGATGCATGCAATTGGATTGCGTTATTCGATCCTTCTTCCTAACCATCTGGTGCACGACACATACATATCTGGTTCACGACACGTACATGCAGCAAAAAAGCAAAGCCTTTCCTTTTGATTATTCTGCCCAGATTGATGCAATTTTAGGTTTTGGGCATGTACATTGGTGTACACAGTCTTATATAGGGATGGGAACGGGTCAGGCAAGCTGCGGGTATCACCCGTGAGCATGTCCGCTATGTCCAGCTTTGTCCCCCTGCCAGAATACCCGCGGGTAAAATCCCTTTTTTGTGCCCATGCCCGCTGGACACCCGCCGGGTATCAGGCATGCCGGCCGGCGTCGGCAATCCGGAGCCAGCCGACCTCATGGCTGGCAGCCTAGCCAGGGCCAAGCTTTCCTCAGGAAGAGCGAAGGGCGTGGCATAGGTGCGTAGCCGAGTAGGCACCGAGCTGTCGAGGGAGTAGCCGACAGGGACTCACAGTTGAGGAGTCACGGCCTCCCGAGCATGGGGTGCCGCTGCACGCTCAATTCGTGCTCAGGAATCTGAGGGGAGCGATTGAGGGAGGCGAAGAGGATCTCACAGGGATCTCACGCTCCATCCGTGATCGAGATCTCAAAGGACGCGGGACCGCGCACTGATCCGCGTCGCTAGGATCTCACGGGGACCGCGTTGCCCTTTACTCGCGAGTCGTGAGAAATCTGAGGGGAGGGACTGAGGGAGGCGGAGGGGATCTCATGGGGCAGGAGCGGATAAGGTGCCGCCAGGGGAGTTCGGGGGTTTTTCTTTGTTGGGCCTTGGGATGGGTGGGTTGTGTAAATGGACCTCCGGCGGAGTAATCTATTGTACCGGGTAACCTTATGGGTGCGTGCGGGTGAGTTTTCATGCCCGCTAGCTGTCCGCGTGTGAGATTTTGTACCCATTCCTTCGCCCATGGGCGAGATTTCATGCCCATACCCCTCACCTATGGGGTATGAAACTCGCGGGCAGAATTTCCATCCCTAGTCTGATAGGCCGTCTCATGGATGTCAGCTATAAATTTTGGTGATGTGGAGCAACGAGAGCGAGGTGAGAGAAAGAGGTAGTTATTTGAAACAACGTCTCGTAAGCTAAAAGTTAGGATTGTGAGCTAGACCACACATCCACCGTTGCACGAGTTATCGTTGCCCTGCAACTCATAATAGTCTTTTTTACACAAATTAAAAAATTAAAAAGTTATTACGAGATAGCTTAAATTCAATACATTGTGTTAAGTCATATTAAAATCACGTGTCAATGAATAAGACTTCTTATTAGATGACTTCAATATAGAGTTAATAACAAATTAAATAATATGACCTCAGTGACCCATCATGCTGCCAGATTGGGCCAGACGCGGGCGAGTATAGCTCAGTGGCTCAACTAACTCGATGCATAAGAGAGCGTGTGTTTTGTTGTTGGATGTCTAGAGAATAATCTAGACTTCCAGGTACGTGGCCTGATCTTAGAGGCTATGAACGACTCCACTCACTCTATTTGAAAAGCAGTCATTTGAGAAACACAGCACTAAGGGGTGTGTATATTCATACGGGTGAGTTTGTATACGTGGGCGTCTCCTTTAGTTGCATCTCTTCGTTCAGCATATATGACTGATCACTCGTCACTATTACTGTATTGATAGTCAGTTTAAGAGATCAACCAAAAATATTGGCGTGTGTTTATAAGGCTAACCCAAGTGAGTAATATCATGCACATTATTTAAGTGCAATATATATATATATATATATATGGATGTTTGCTGATTTGTTTGTAAATAATGATGGGATATTATTTGATTGGCATGAAATCCAACAATTGCAAACCGCACAATACATACCTGCTTGCATACACGATTAATTGATTTGAAACTCTAAAACAACCCATGGTACTATGTATTGAGAGGGTTGTATCATATAATACTACTTCTATTATATTAGATGACAATTTTGAAGAAAATGAGATGATACAATAATGGATTGGGATTATCATAAGGCATTGTGTGTTTTAGGGGTAGCAGCACTTGTTTTTTTTAATCATAGGACTTAGAATCAATGAACCAGATTTGTATGACACATGGGTCGGGCCAACACCCTAATTTTATGTTACACCATCATTACTCAGAAGTTACACAAAAAAAAGAGTACGTGCAAATTCAGGTATATATGCTAACTGTAATTGTGCTAAGAAATAATGAAACAGAAAAGTTTTTTAAAAATGGAAAAACTAAACGTAGCAACCAGAGGTGGGATTGGACAGACACACAGAAGAAGCAGGGATAACATCGATCGGGCGAAAACAAGCGGTGCTGCACTGAATTAAGCGGCAGTGCAATTGACCCGCCGGCCAGCGCCTCCGCTCTGGCCGGCTGTGGAGAAGAAGCTGACGGGCGCGCAGGACACCTTGATCTCGTAGGGCCTCGTCGAGGTGACCCCGACCTTGAACTGTACCCTGGCGCTGACCGTCACGGAGAACTCGTTCGACCTGTTCCTGGTGAAGGCCGCCGCCAAGGACTCGCCCACCAGGGACACAGATGCGTTGATGGTCGTCACGTTCCTCGTCGGCTGGAGCAGCGGCATGGGCGTGGCCACGGTGGCGATCACCCAGTGCACCTTGTGGGGGCCCGTGCTGTTGCTCACGTCGACGAGCATGCTCTGGTACACCACCGCCGCGCGCCCGCTGGGATTGCTGGCGGCGAGGGTGAGGCTCAGATGCACCGTGCCGTCGTCGTCCACCTGGCTGTCCGGGTTGGTGACGGCGAAGTCGACACGCGCCGGGCTCAGGATGACGAACACGATGGTGACGACGGCCGCTACGATGAGGGTTGCCGTAAGAGCCACCAGGATGTAGTGCTTGGAGCTCAGGTATGTCCCCGGAGGCGCCATGCCTGCTTGGTCTACGGGAGGAGGAGGTGGCTTTCGAAAGAATCAAGTGGAGCTAGTGGCGCGAGGCGCGTATATGTGTAAGTAACATACATACGGCCGAGAGGGTTGTGAATTTTTTAAGGAGCAAAATAAGAACTAATGCTATGTAAGTAGTTTTATTTAAGGAATCACCACTAGACAACCCCAATAGGATGGTCTGTCATGGGTTTTATTCATGAATTTGGTGAAAAGACACTTTTTTTTTAATTTTTATAGTAGAAATCATGACCCTGATAGAAATAAAATAGTGATGGCATGGTTGAGCATCGGTAAGATTTACAGAGCAAGCAAGTAGTGTATGATGATGAGTGAAGCACATGACCCTCGACGGCCATCATCATTGCATATTATATTGTAGCAATTAAATCATGGCACTGATGCCAACATCATCACCATACTGGATCAACAATGTATGGCTATACCCTTCTCCAAGTTTTGCTAATAAAATGTCATGTCTATCTGGTGGGTTTCAAAGGGAAAAAAAGAAAGAAAGAGAGAAGAGTGTATCCAGTGTACATGTGATCCCATCAAGCTTGTCCACCAAGATTGTAAGTCTCCCTATTGTCTCCTCTAGCTTTTCTCTTAGCTTTTGTTTTCTTAGTCTAATGCGGTTATGCGCTAGTCTTTTGCTTTTCATTTATTTATCAATATCGCTTTCTTAATAGAACCTTTTCCTTTTTCTTAAAAAATAGAAAGTTGGGTCATCTTCACACACTTCGAATAAAGTTAACACTAATCTTCAATTAGTTAATTTTATCACACCCTATTCACCATCTTTGGCTTGTCCTTTGCTTTTTCCTAGGTTAGATAGATTCATTCATCTTGGCTGGCTTCACACAAATTATCTGGCTGAAGATTTTAATTAGATCAGTACTCCTCGATTCATATATATATATATATATATATATATATATATATATATATATATATATATATATATATATATATATATATATATATATATATACTTTTGCTTTGTATCTAGACATAACATTATGTCTAGATAACATTATGTTTAAATACATAGCAAAAGTAATACATATCTTTACCTATTTCTAAAGCAAGGAATATTTCCGCGGTCCGTCATATACGTCTCCCAATCGGATTAGGAGTAGTCCATCCTATATGTCTAGCTATGCTTCATCTTGTCTCCTGATCGGGTTAGGAAAAGTAAGTTACTTACTTCAACTTGTTTAGAAAAGCAAGTGGTCTTCGCCGTTGGCAAGATTGCTAGTGTGTGTCTATATATATACAAAAATCAGAACAACTTATATTTTGAAACGGAGGAAGTACAAGCTAAAAATAATAGTAAATTATGTAGACACACGTGATACATGCAGCCGCTAGGATAGGGTCGCTTTGAGTAATTTAATTTAGAGGCAACCGTTGTAGTGTATTATATAGGTGGGGGAGGGCGACCCGGCCTATTCACTGCTTTGGTACAGGTAGATAGTGAAAGCTAAGCTAGCGGCGTGCGCGGCCGGCCAAATGAATCTGGCCAACAACGACTTGAGTGATGAAGCAGTGAGGAAGAATATGGCGGGAGCGGCCGGCGGCGAGGGGGACGACGGGGAGAAATCAGCAGCAATCCGCCGGGTCGGCGAAGGGGAGGACGACGGCAGCGAGAAGCTAGCATTCCGGTGGCTAGATGTGGCGCGGTGCGCGGTGGCCGCCGTGGTGGCCGTGCTCATCCTCGCCGTCATCGTCAACGCCATCAAGGCGGTTCTCCGCCCCAACTCGCTTCGCCTCACGGTCGCCGGAGGCTCCATACATGTGAGGTCAGTGCTGTCGAAGAAGCAGGTGGCCTTCTACCTCAACGTCCGGGCTGAGAACCCCAGCAACCGCGCCCGAATGTACTACGTCAACATCACGGCGTCCCTGTTCGACAAGGACACGCTGGCGTCGACGGGGGCCGACCCGACGCGCTACTCCATGATCTACTCCCCTATGAACGACATAGTAGTCCTCGACCAACAAGGGGCAGACGACGCCTCCCTGAAGCTGATTGGCACGAAGGAAAACATGCTGTCGCCCTACTTCGACGAGCTGTACAACAGGACGAACGCCAACATCACCGACGTGACGCTGCGGCTGGATGGCAATCTCATCACCCAGGTGACAATCAGAAACAACACCGCCCCGACCACCTATTACTGCAGGTCGCTCGTGATCGGAGGGGACCCGGGGGACGAAGCCTTCGCGAACACGCAGGGCGACGTGAAATGCGACTGGAAGAGGATGTGAAGGCGGTGGACGAGATCACCGATCGGCAAGCAGGTTGCGGGGTGCAAGGTGCTGCTGTTATCTCTGACGGAGGAGAACTGAACTACTCTTTGTTGTTTTTTCTTTGATATATACTGTCCTGGTGTGTGCAAAGACTTGGTAGAGGGTAGTTTCTGTCGTTTTTTGGGGGGTTAGATGGTTGTAGAGCGGGTGTTCTGGACTTATGGTTTCTCTGTTAGTTCATCATATCGTTTCCTCATTGTAAGCTGGTAACCCCGGCCAGCAGTGCCACCTTCGACCTATGTAATGCATTTATGCTTTTCTAATAAAACTTGGTTATGCCTCTAGTCGGAAAAAAACGACGAGCATTATATTGCATCATCAAGGGTGTTGATCTGAAGCTGATGACCTTCGGCCCAAACAGTTAAGGGAAAAGAAACTCGAGTAACACTTTAGCTATGCACAAATGTTCAAGCACACCCAAATTGTATTCCAAAGTCGAATACTTTGCATGGAGGGGACCGAAACCCTTTTATATAGAGAGATCAAAAGACATCTAAAATGCCGGTTCATATCTCTTATGACCCATGTACAAAAATGAATATAAGGTTATACATGTAAAATTATAAGGTTGACAGATCCCAGCTTTCTCTGGGAATGCTCGTAAAATTCGCTAGGGTCACACCTTCTTTGCTGGTTTATGAGTTGACCTTTCAGTTTCAGTTCTTCCCAAAGAAATCCCAGGGGTTAGATACCTCCTGTGAGGGTCAAGTCTTATGTTGGTCCTCGCTTGTTTTGGTTCTCGAGATGCGCCTTGCTCCCAGTTGATGATGATGATTACCCTCGAGGCATCTTCCACTCAGTCGGGGTCGATTCCTTCCAATTTTTCCTGTTAATGAAACAAAATAGATTGATAATAATATTTTGTCATAGTTTCTAGGAAAAAGTCCATTTTGGACATCCAACTATTGCCTGGCCATTCAACTCTCGAACCAGGAATCTTTGATCACTGAACCATCAAAATCGTTTATATTTGGCTATCTAGTTGTTTTGATGGGTGGTTTCGCTGACATGGATGACACTTGACGCTGGGCCCACATGTCAGCTGAAACGAATGTTGTGATGTAACCAAAGGTAAATACACAGACAGTTGCTGAAACAGGGAATATGACAAGTGGCCAAATAAACCACTTGGTAACAGTACTCTCCAGGAATCAACCCTTTACACGTGGTTTAAGGTTCCCCTTTTATAGGGAGACCAAAAGCCACCTTTTACATCCCGCTTTTACCCTTGTAAAGCAGGCATCATCCCATGACTAAACAACATGAGTTTTCCAGGGATACAATAGTAAATTTACAAGGGACAGTGTGAATGTGTCGACTAATGTAATCATGTTTGAATTTGCTTCCTTTGCCTTCGTTCGTAAATAGGGTGCCGGGTTTGCCTTCGGCTTAGATTTTCCTCCCTGGGACTCGGCTCTGCCTTCGTCATCTTCGGTGTATGCTCGATCAATCCTCTTGGTCTGAAGGCCTGTATTGCCCAATTCGCCGACGAAGGAGACAACCATCTCTACTACACGAGTAGAACGACCAGTTGCCTTCGGTCGCCTGCCAGATGCGGCGTTTGTCTTCGTTCTTGCAGTGTGTATGATCGCCTTCATCGACGATCGTTGGTGTTCTGGCTTCGTCCAATCATCGGACGAAGGAGTTCATGCTTGAGGTTCACCGAGTATGGCTCATCATTCCCTTCGCCTGTGGCCCTTCTGGTCGACGCTCGATGAGAACGACCTCGTAGCCACGCCGTAGAAGGTAATTTGGCTGGCAGCTTAGACACCAACGAAGGCAAATCTGCACACGAAACATAAAACGAAGGCATTTACAGAAAATGTCCCGTTAGTTTGTTACGAAGGTGCTTTTTTGGTAAGTCAATCCCCCAACAACGATCTAGATTCTCATTTCGGAGAGTTCGACTTCCAGTACCATTGTGTTAGTCCCAGAATCAGTAGCTAACATGTACAGAACTCATTTTAGAGTAATATCAATTCCATACCATGATATCATCGCATACATAGTGTTACAATACTTGGATTAAAGGGGAGTAATACATTCATTACAAGCCTCTTGGGCTAAACGACAATATGAAATGTAAACGAAGAGATAACTAGGCTTCGGGCTTCAACTCCTTCTTGGAGGATCTCATACAACATGCATCTTCTTGAGTGTAGTGCACAACCTCAATCGTACCATCCGTCATTGTTGTTATCGTACTCAGAGTCATATCCTACAGGCTCACAAGCTGTTCCCAAAGATTGGAACAGTTTCACGTCACCATCCGTATGGAAGCTTTAAGAGGCCTATTACTAGTTTTGAAATAAACAAGGTGAAGGCTGAGGTTTCCTATGCGGAAGCAACACTTTAATTTCACATTCACCACGGACATCCTTGGCGCACCAAGTTCCCATCACCAAGTCACACTTCCGCTCACACTCTCTAGGCAATGTGAAAGCTCCCACCCTTCACATCTCAACTGCCCGTGGCAGGCTTAAGGACTAGAGGGAAGGTAGGAAGCCCCAAAACAATGGCGGAAAGGAAGGTGGCACGGCCGTCCATGAGGCCTGGGCAGTCGTTCACAAATGACGGCGCAGAGGCGGGAGATTGTGGCGGCGTGGTCTGTGTTCTGGTTGAATGGTGGGGGGATGACGGGCACGGAGCTGCACAGGACAACTAGGGGCTCACCCATGGAGTCGGAGGTTGATGAGGAGCGCTGAGGCGGTTCTCGACGTGGTGGTGGGCGTGATGGAGGGATGAACGGTGGCGACCAGGGAAAAAAATTCCTAGTGATGGGGTGTGTGCCTGGGCACAGGAGCGGTTTGGGGGTGGAGTGGAGGAGGTGGAGCAAATTCGTGTGAGAGGAATCGAGCAACGGTGCGGTGGTTGGCTGGGGATTTTGGTCGAAGCGAAGCTCGGCTGGGTGAAGCAATGGTAGAGGGAGGAGGGAGAAAATGGTGGCGAGGGGGAGGGAGGTTAGGAGGGGCGTCGGGTGGCCGTGGGCGGGCGACAACGGAGGGCTGGATCGTTGTAGGCGGTGATGCTCGGCGGCCGGAGCAGCTATGGCGGAGGAACAGACTGGCCATCGGCGCCATGGTAGACGGGCTGGAGGGAGAGGGAGGGAGGGAGGGAGGGAGAGAGAGAGAGAGAGAGAGAGAGAGGTGCTGACATGTGGGCCCCACCACCACGTGTCGTCCACGTCAGCAAAACAACTCACCAAAATAGCCTAATGGTCAAATATGAACGTTATTGATAGTTCGATAGCCAAATATTCTTGCTTTGGAGTTGGATATCCAAAACCAAACCGAGACGATAGTTGGATAGCCAAAAGTGGACTTCTACCGGAAAGGTTAATACTATATACTTTTTTTTTGAGATTTCCTTTATCTATTTCTTTCTCCTATTATTTAGTGATGAGTTCAGCCCGAACGTCAAGGCCCATTTGCAATATGTTTCGAGCGGTATTACTGAATGGCATGCTTCATTATAAACGTGAAGAGATTAGCTTTTCTCTGATTCCCAACAGTAGCCCCTCAAGGGTTGATGGCCGTCTCCAACGGGTCAAACTCTCGAACAAAATTATGATCAAAACATGATAAAATGTCACCTCCACACGTTGGAAGGATCCTGTTGTGACCGTTAGACTATTGTCATTTAAACTTCTTAATTTTTTCATTGGCACATGTTTCCCGAGGTGAATAGTTATTTCTTTGTACTATATAAAGAACGAGGGGTGTGGTATTTTTCCTGCACGCACTTGGTCCTGCACCATCGAGCTTTTCGACTCTACGCTTTCTTTAAAAGTCATGCTTTCCGGCACTTAGTCTTTCAAGTGTTTCCTTGAAAGCGTTAGATACTCTCATGCAGGGCACCATGTTCGAGAATAGCAGCACAAAGCCTTCTTTTGGTTCTGATTCAGACTCGGATAGATATGTTGCGGAAGTGGTGAAAGGTATGCTAGGTGAAGTGCCCGAAGGTACTTCTAATGTTGTCGAGGAAACCCAAAGCAATGTTGAGGCTGACCCCTCTAAGCTTGTGAAGTTGAAAAAGTCTTGTCCCAAATCTACTTATTTTGGTAAATCTCAGAGGACTCAAGCAATGCTAGATGCACTTGTTCGGGAGGGATGTTTTGGGAAAGACATTTGTCGAGTTCCAGTAGGCGAATCATCACCGAATCCTCAACTTAATAATGAGGTTGTTGTTTTTAAGGACATTTTACAGTTAGATTCTTTTCCCATGCGACGTGAAGGTTGCAGAGATTTTGGACATGTTTATGTACAATTGTATCATATAAATGCCAAGCATCAAAATTCTCAAAATTCCGATGGTTCAAGTGCATTCGCATAAATGACAACCATCCAAATTCCAATGGTCAGTACTCAATGGATAGGTCCTCCAAACCTAGGGATGGCGCACTAGACCGGAGGATCACACTCTTGGTAAATACGTCACCATGTGGAAATTCAACAAACCCAATTGAATCGGTTGCGTCAAAAACCCAATGTGGTGCACCAAAGCTAATAGTAGCGTCAATACGTGCCGGGACCTTCCTGGTCTTGGTGACATCGAGCTTTCCTGCCTCTGGGAAACTGGCGGCCTCTCGGTTGTTCTTCTCTCGGCGCTTGTCGGGCCATGTGGCGCCATCCGCCTCTGTTTCATCCTTCAGCAGGGTACGGCTCCTTGACGTGCACTCTTGCGACCACAAGGGTGTACAATATTTTCTTTTTTGATTATAACTGGTAATGTGTAGAACATCATTGCTCCTTTTATCAGTATCTTACTATTACTAATTGGCTCCTTTTGAAGCCTCCAAATAGAGCCACCTAGGATCCTAGGTGGACACTCTAAAAAAAAGAGAGAAATCCTAGAAATTCTCACAAGAAAAGCAAAACATCTAGCCATCAATTGGAACACTCAAATCATCATAGCCATTAGATCTATTATGTTTTCTAAAAAATTACCCACCTATGCTATTATGAAAATAGTTTAAAGTAACCCCCTAAATCTATATCTAAATTACCCACCTCTGCCATTATATAAAATAAACCAAAGTAACCCCCTAATTTTCATCAAAATTACCCACTTATGCCACTACAAACAATATTTAAAATAATCTCCTAAATTTGTAACTAAATTATCCACTAAGAATACTTAAAAAATAATTTAAAGTAACCCTTAACTTTACATCTATATTACCCACATATGTAATTATTAAAAATAACATGAGGCAATCCTACATTTGGATCCAAATAACCTTAGTTGAAAATATGCACCAATATAAAATTCTAAATCGTGTATTTCATACATTATTGGTATATGATATAGTGATTAAGGTACATACGCATGATGTGCGTTGTCATTTATAAAGATATAGGGGAAGTGACGAGAATACAGATTTCTACGTTAGAATTATAGTTCAAACTTAGTGTTTATTAAATAAATTCAAGCGCATACATGTGATACAAAGTGAAAATTTAAAGGTCATAAATGTGTATGAAAACGTTATAGAATAATTACTAACTAAAATCTATTACAATCAAAGGAAAATAATAAGTATATATCTATATAGGTATTGTGTTTGAATATTTAACAAATGAGTGATAGTTCAAGACAATAGTTTGGTAGCAATGTAGCCTTAATTTTTTAATTGGAGACTCTACATTAGTTCTCACGAGACACGCTAGAAAAAAAAACAAATCCTAAAAATTTTAAAAAAATCAGAAACATCAATCATGTAAACTCTAATAACCATAGTCTTTGGTCTATTATATTTTTTAAAAAAGTTACTCACCACTATCATTCTAAAAATATGCTAAAATAAACCCTAAAACTATATCTAAACTATCGAGCTATGCCATTATAAAAATAATTTAAATTAACCATATAATCTTTATCTAATTTAGTCATGCATGTCGTTATAAAGGATAACATGAAATGACATTCAAAATTTGTATCTAAGTTTAAAGATAACTTAAAATAATAAACACCTAAATCTTAATCTAATTATCTTCGTGTGCATCCTACCAAAAAGTCCAAAAGTAAACTAATATATGATTCTAAATTACCTATTTGTCATTATTAATATAGAAATAATAAGTTAAGTTATATACGTATGATTAGTGTCACCATGTAGACCATTTATATATGTGTATATGAGAAAGTGATGAAAATATTGTTTTTATGCTAAATAAAATGTGTGGAGGTGCGATACAAAATGAAAAAAGTGTGATGTGGATGAAAAAGTGTATACAGTAATTACTAATTAAAAATTAATCACGAATGGAATAAGATAAGTACATATCTATATGGGTATTATATTGAAGTATTGAAAGAAATAAAAAAGTAGTATGAAAACAGTTTTGATTATTAGGTAGGAGTTTAATTTCTAAATAATTTTTAAATACAATAGATTTTAAAATTATTAGTCTGTGCGGGAGCATGGGTTGATGGACTAGTATACATGAATATGAGAACATATACCTTCTAGCTTGCCTCAATCAAGTCATATAAAAGATTATTACTACAGGCAATGCAAATAATTCATTACAGATATTTTGTGTTACAATAATATTAATATAAAAATTGTACGACACAGTTTACACGGTAAAAGCATATCAAAGAGCCTTTGCACCAATCGCAAATCTTGGCTTTTATTTATAATAATCATCAGACTACCTCATCTCCCTATGAGGTAGTAGCTTCTTGTAGACGAGACATGGATTATTACTTCATAGAAGGCCTGTTCTCAAGTAAGCTCTCCTCGATCCACTCCCCGGCCCGTCGAGAGCAGAGTAGTAGCCTCCCGACCGCGCGCGGGATCAGCACGCGTTACGGCGGAATCCGACGGCCCCGCCGCCCACATCATAGAGCACCTCGATGGTCCGCTGCTGCAGGCTGCCGAGGATCCCGGGCATTGTGTCGTCGCGGTTGGGGGCGAAAGCGAGGCAGTCGTTGAACAGGACCCCCGACGGGTCGAGCTCCACGACGGCGTTCCCGTCGAACACCAGCGCGATCCTCGGCAGCCTGACGGTGCCGACGCCTGTGAAGTCGTAGCAGGTGTCCAGGTTGCCCTTGGGGGGCGCCGAGCGGTACATGCTCATGCTGCTCCTGAACGCGGCGCTCAGCGCCTGGTACGCCGTGGGCGGCAGGCGGGTGAGGATGGTGCGGGAGGTCAGCACGGAGCCGGCGGAGAACACCGCAGGGGCCACGTTGAGCTGCTGCCCGGCGACCGTGATGCCCCGGAGGAGCACGCGGTAGAACGTGGGCACCTGCTTGTACCTGAGCATGGGCGTCACCACGTACCTGGAGGCGGCGACGCGCGGCACGCCGAGCACGAAGAAGCCATGGTAGCTCTGCGTCGGCGGGAGGCAGTAGGAGAAAGCGTTGCCGTAGATGGAGGCGGCCTGGGACACCAGCGACTCCGGGCCGCCGCCCAGAGCCATGATCCCGGAGGTCCGGTTGTTGAAGCTGCCCTGCACGGCGTGGCTGCAACCGAACTGGAAGTTGTTGATGGCGTTGGTGGGGTCGAGCGTCAGCAGGTCGGAGCTGTAGGTTCCCGACGAGGACGATCCGTCGGGGTACATGACGCGGTACTGGCACTGGTTGTTGACGCAACCGTTGCCGTAGGGTCCGAGCCGGGTGCAGGTTGGGGAATTGCACCGGAAGGCGGAGTACGTGGGCGACTTGGTTGGGTCGTAGAAGGTGTCCGTCTGGGGGTGGCACGGCGGGACCGGGCAGGGCACGCACTGCACCCACGGCACGTCGCTGGCCGTGTCCAGCACCAGCGTCTGCTGAACCCCTGGCAGGCTCGACCATCCTCTGCCGCTGCTTGCTGCCGCTGGATCGATCATGCTCATCTGCTGCTTCGTCCAGATATCGATCATATATCGCAATTTGGAAAATATAGTAAATCTGACCGACCAGATTAATTTGGAATATATATATATATATATATATATATATATATATATATATATATATATATATATATATATATATATATATATATATATATATATATATATATATATATATATATATATATATATATATATAGCTGGAATAAATTAAGGGTCGTTCTCGAACTAACTACAACGTACCATGGAGCCGCTAGGTGCTGCTGGTGGTGGCTGCTGTGTGCCAACTTTGGTTGTAATAGTGTGCTCGGTCATGTAATCGGTTTCTTCTTTCTTTGCCGGTGGCCTGGGTGGTGGATTGTCGTCCTTGTTGTCACCGACGTCGCCCGATAGCTTTCTCATGATTTCGTCAACGCGGAGCTGGTCCTGGCGGAGCAAGTCGGCCAAGGACGGCACCGCCGCCCCCGACAACGACGACGGCGAGCACGGGCCCAGCGGAGGGTTCAACGGTAACCAGCTGCCGTTGTGGGGTGGAATCACTGTCACCAAATTACAAGTAAGTACCCACACACCAAAATTGTTCCGCACGGTGAAAATTGCATGCATTGGAGAAAATTGAATTGCAATTGCATGTACAACAAATTAAAGAGAGGTACTGGCGCGCCTACGTACCCCGGTTCCCCAAACAGGCGGCTTCTGGTCTCAGCGAGCTCAGGGCCACGATCGTGTAGTCCTCTGCATGGTCTGCTGCATCGACGACTGGAGAAGAAGAACCAGTCAGGAGGAGGAGGAGGAGCAGTGGCGCCAAGACCCAAGCCATGGCTCTGGCTTGTTTTGATTATATTATTCTATTGGCTAGGGCTTGTAGTATATGTTCTGCTTCCTCTACGCAGGCAAAGCCGAACTGCAGGGTCGTCTAGTGCTCGGCCATGCTGCTTCGAAGTTTCCATGGTGTCTTGGCATATATATAGGCACAAACAATTAATAGTTAACTTTAAAGAATGGTCTAGCTAGGTGCCAATTCATAATTGAAGTATGGGCAGGTGCCTTACTTGATCTTTATGCTGCTTCCATGGTTCTTCTAGGAATAGCTCATTCCACAAGAGTTTCAAAGAACTTTAACATGCATAATTTCATTCACTCATTAGTTATTTTAAAAGCAAGAGTTTTAATGGACTACAGGTAGAAACTTTCGAATGAAAGCGCCTATGATGAAGCCCGTCGCACTCAGATCAGAGAACACACTTATTTTTCTTCAAAATTTCAAGTATAGGCTGATTTTACCCACGGAATTTCACGTATAGTTACCGTTTGATATCTGCACTGCCGTGTGCACTGTGTCCTTGCGATGCCTCAACACTGCCTTGCGTGCCAAGGTGATGATGAGGGAACTCAGGTCACTCATTAGGCCTTTCTAGGACGCTGCCGCAGATTAAGCTAAGCACTACGTACTCCCTGTGTTTCACTTAGACTATTAAGATGAATTAGATCAAAGAAAAATCAATATATACCCTGTTAAATGACATAAAATGCATGTAATATAATAAAACGGTATCCTGAAGCATCTAGGCCATTGTCATGGCTAGTTTTGGTGACAAATGACAATACCCTTATAGGACTAATGTGTGTTTTGCAGGGTAATTAAAATCAACATTAATAAACCTAGAAGGAAACCAAAGGAGGCCCCTCAAATTTGATGCAAAGGTCGGATCGCGAAGACTAAGGACCTTTCTAGAACTAAGTGTCACAAGGAGATGAAGGACACTTAGTGTAGCTAGATCTTTTATAGTTTTCTAGATAGACCGTAACCTTTAAGAGGGGTACTCAAGTTAGTAGCTTGACCAAAACTTGCCTTGGCTTGATCATGATGCACACAAACCCATAAACCAGCCAAAAACAGCCAAATACGCTCTACATCCATCTCCTAGCAAGAAAAGATCAAGACCAAATCTCCAAGAGTCTGAATTGGACGAGATTTGAAGAAAGTCTATACGCCGGACTATCTGCCGATGATTGGCAGACAAATGAGGAAGCAAACGGTGTATGAAGACTCTGGTCAACCCCCTACGCCGGATTGTCCGGAGTTACTGTTCATATGAACGGTGGACAATACGGCGTTCGAGGGTTGCTTGGCTCAGTTGAAAAAGGAACGGCGAACTATCCGCCGATGGACAGCGGACTAACGCCGATCCTTCTCTGCAGAGTTGATTTTTGACCAAGACCCAGGGCAACTCTACACGCCGATCTATCCGGCGCTGAACGGCGGATCAAAGGGTCTGTGAAGACAAGTTCAAAAAGGTTTTGACCGTTGGAAGCTATACACGGCGTATTATCCGGCGCAGGACAGCGGACTATACGGCGTACAGAAGAAGACCGTTGAAAAGTGAATCCGACCGTTTGAAAAGTACACAGCGTATTATCCGCCGTTCGACCTTTTCAGGTCGGCGGATTATCCGGTGTTGGGACTTTTCGCAGGGGTTGTTGGAAATCGGCTGGTTTGATGGGCTGGCTATATATACCCCCCTTTGTCGAGTTCCCTGTAGCTCTTTGGACCCTCTACAACCTGAGATACCTAGTGAAAGTTGCAAGGAGCCTCCCATACACATTGGTCATCTTCTTGAGTGAGTTTGAGCTAGAGAGAGACTAAGTGGGCATCTAGTTCAAGCCTAGGCTTAGTGCCGGTCAAGTGAAGCTTGGGTGCTTGTTACTCTTGGTGTTTGATGGCACCAGGATGGCACCAGGACGGTCTTGGAGTTTGGGAGTTCTTGGTGTGCTCTTGGAGATTGTGGGAGCCCCAAGACATCAAGTTGTACACGGTGTGAAGCCCGCCGTTCCGGAGATGGAGAATGGGCACAGTGAGCACTTGATTCTAAGTGAATCAAGGGGAGACAATACTCTTAGTGAGTGTCTCAACGTGGATTAGGAGGGAACGTCAACTCCTCGATACCACGGGAAAAAAATCCGATTGTCTCTTTGCCTTCCTCTTTACATTCCCGCACTTTGATCATGTTCTTATGATTGCTTTGCTTTGTTGTTCTTCTCTTTTCATGTTAAGGACTCGTCTTAGTGTGTTCTAGTCGCTTTGAGAATTATAGGCTTGGGCAACACTAGCTTAGGCTAAGGACTTCAATTCTTAGAAATTTGAAAAAGTCCCAATTCACCCCCCCCCCTCTTGGGCCATCGATCCTTACATATACTAGCTGACTGCATTCTGTAATACTGCCCATGACAGCAATATACAAAGCATGCATCTCTACAGTAGCAAAAATGTTGTCTATAGTTTTCTCTCATGCTTCACAATGATCTGTATAGTAGTTACATTTTGAATTACTAGACCGTACATCTATCTCGACAGCTGAAATTTTTCCACCGTACGCGCCCTGATGTAACTATTCTCTCTTTCCAAATCGTTTATTTTGTGGTTACAGGTTGTTGGAAACACTGCAATAGATATGCCCTTTCCTTTGCAATGGTAAACATTCTAAAACGTATTCTCCACAGGCCATGGGCAAACATAGTGAATCAAAAGGAGTAGCAAATAGTAACCTAATATGTGGATCATTTAAAATTCTTTGGTTTAGGGCCCACCATTAGCACTGGACAGCATCAAATAATTTGGTAGTGTGTGCTTTCGCAAAGAAATGAAAAGCGATTCTAAAACAACAGTCCGAAAGGAACCAAAATATCCTTTCCAAGTCTTTTATAGCCATGCATGAAACATGCCTACTGATTCTTAATTGGGTTTGCCTCAAAGAAAATTCTTAATTGTTTCGAAGGCCTTTGTGGCCTTTTTTGTTGCAGCCCTCTGTGCAGTGCCCTAGACGGAGACCATGCTGGAAATAATCTGCCGGAGCTAGCTATGTTGTTTATCGTTTCAAGCATGAAGGGTGGAGCAACTCCTATATTTCCACTAGTCACACATCGAATTCAAAATGTACAATGCCTAGCTGGAACGCCAATTAAAGATCTTTACGGCCCTTTGAAATGTAAGAAGCAGTACCACCAATTATAATTTGGATGTAACAAATTTTGATACCTAAAATATCCTCTCTTTTCTTACCTAGGCACCAAATCCAAGTTATAATTCTAGTACCTCTTCTAGAATCGTAAAAGACACCCTTTACTACTTTAGGCTTTATTTGGTCAAGCAGTTTGCATTTATTATTTGAACTGTGTTACAGTGGTTGAAAAGGTACTAGAAGGTACCAGGAGGTCCTTTTCTATTTAGGTAAGGTATCGGGATGTACCTTTCCTATTTTGGTATAGGTCCTTTCTATTTTGGTACCGTTTGGTATCCTCAGTTGTTTCAACCATTGTAAAATTTCTCATATTATTTGTGTCTTGCCAACTGATTTTTTTTCTAGGCTACCTCTTGATTATTTTTATTCTGGAGTTAAAGCTATGAATGGCTATGGTCTTATAGTCCAATAGTTGAGTTTTTGTCTCTAGTTTATTGTGTTGATATGCTGAGTTTGTAAATTGGTTCTCCACTCCTAACTCTTGCGTAAAAGCAGGGCTCAAGTTGGTATTTCATCTATATATATAAAACACAAAAAGAAGATATGCAGAACCAAATAAGTCAACATGTTTTTGTTTTTTTGGGTATAGTCAAATAAGAACAAATGTTATATGTGCAACTATGTGTGGCTGTCAGCTTAATAAATTTTTAAATCAAAGAAATGAAGACACCTAGATTACCATTAAAAATAAGTTAGGAGATAAAAGAGTATTATCCATCACACTTAGGTCTGTAAGTGTGATGTAGTGTACCTGTGCCTATCCGATGTACTCTTTTAAAATTGTACCTTCATGACTTGTGTATATACATATTGGAAAAGGGATCAGAAAGGAACCTTAATTATATATATAAGAACTGCACCTCCATGCTTCAAAGCACCTAGTCATCTATATGTTTAAATAATAAAGATATCGTGATCTCAATAGACAACTCTCATACTTTTCGAAATTTTATTAGCTCTAGATGCATTCGATGTTTCCTTCATAAACTGATGAAGCGAGGTTCGATTCTGATGGGTGTAAACTTCTCAGTGGAAAGGGAAAAATGATTCAGCATTCAATAATCTGCTAAAGTATGATGCTGAAAGTGAGAAACAAGACAAGACAGTATGATTGGGGGGAAAGGAAGGCTATATGCCCCCCCTCCCTGTGTATATGAAATATGGGTGAGAAACATGAGCGCATGATTAGATGAAACAGAAGGCTGTATATGAGATTGCCAAAATAAAGGCAAATCCCTCAAAAGTATAGGAAAGCTTCAGAAGGCTCAACCTCTTGCACTTTTCAACTATGCGTCTATGCCAAATGTCGAGGAACAATGATGAGTTCCGGTGTTTAAACTAAGTCAACAAACCTACGTGTACAGTTAAGTTAGCGAATGATTCTTCCACTCCTTTTTTTTAATGGGATCATTTAGTCCTTAGGTTGTTTCCTCCACTCCTGCCCCTTTGCCCTCCACTCCATCCAAAGAACTCCTATCACACAATCAATATCTGATCAGAATCAGTTACTTTATCTTGTGTACTACAACATATACACACACCCAATTTAATAAGGTGAATGCTATCATTTCTGTTTTCTCCTTTCTTTATCTCTCCATAGTGGTGGCTACTATATATCTTACAAGTGCAAAAGCAGAACTCTATCTGAACAGTACAAAGTAAAACTCAAAATATTTTTGCTAGGCTTGGAGTGCAGCGTAACACTAGAACTTGAGTTTATATCTTGATGCCTACCATGCCTTTTACAAATATTGGAGTGCACTAGTACAGAAACGATTTTTGGCGACACCACTGTATTTTTTGTAATGGGATTACTTCGTCCTTAGTTTGTTTCCTATACTCCTGCCCCTTTGCCCTCCACTACATCCAAAGAACTCCTATCACACAATCAATATCTGATCAGAATCAGTTACTTTATCTTGTGTACTACAACATATACACACACCAATTTAATAAGATGACTGCTATCATTTCTGTTTTCTCCTTTCTTTATCTCCCCATAGTGGTGGCTACTATATATCTTAGAACTGCAAAAGCAGAACTCCATCCGTACAGTCCAACTCTTATGAAATGATCTATAACTTTTGTGACAAGGCTATGGACCTATGAAATGACTTCATACCAAATTTCAGATTTTTCGGACAACAATTGGATTTTATTACTATTTAATATTGAATGGTTGTAAATGAATATTTGTATTTTCCTAGAAGTATATTTGAACTTCCATTCAATTTTCATGAATATGAGTTAGACAGGTACTCATCTACACAAATATAAGTTTTTCATATTTTCTAAAATAATTTTGTGATACATAAAGTTCAAATAATGAAAATAACTTTTTTAAAAAGAGAAAAATATTTGTGCTGACGGTCGTCTTAAGTGCCCGCCAGCACAAATGATTTTTTTGATTTTTTTTTGTTTCTTCAAATGAACTCGGATGAAGATGAAGTTTATACCAAAGTTGTAGTTCTTGACAAGATCTAAAACTTTATAGTTGACAACTTTTCTAGGGACTGTTTAGATTGCCAAAAAATATACTCTAAGACTAGAACTAGTGATGTCAAAAAAATAGCATATCTTAACTAAGTCAGAACTGATACGTAGGTGAGATGGTTAGGAGGGCTTGCGCGAACCAAGAGGCCATGAGTTTGAACCCTGCACATGTCAACTTTGCAAAAAATAATGGGATTTGGGTAGATGATGGGCGGGCATGTGTATATCCCTCCTAAAATGGTAAAATACTTTTTTTGTTTTATTTTTACATTTTAAAATTGAAATAGTTGGATTTGATTTGTGCTGGTAGGCGCTTACAACACCCGCCAGCATAAATAGTGGCTCCGAATTGCTGGCGGGTGCCAAAATTGCCAGCACAGATGCGTTTTATCCGCCAGTAAAAATAAATTCTGTACTAGTGGTGTTTTGGTGGTAAAATCTTTTAGCTAGCTAGATAAAGTAAACTAAAGGTGTTTGAACTATAGTGGAAAGTCGTGCATGCACAACTCCACTACCAAACTAAAGGTGTTTTTTCACACAATTTCATACATATAGACTTTTTTCAATAGTGGAATAAGAACAGTATCCCAACCTCTACATTATTTGAAGATGCACAAACCATTGCCAATTACATAAAGCTAGCCCACATCGATTTCGTCTTCCAAATTTGTGTAGAGATTTAATTTAACAAATAGCCTTGTTGTGATACCCTAAAAATTTAGCAGGTGCACCGTGCGGCAGGGTATCTTAAGGTTTAGCCAGTGGTCGTGCCCGGGCTGCTGCCATGTGGCGTTTGATCCATACATGGACCTCCTCTGCAGACCCCGGTAAGGTCATTGTAGCAAGGGAGAGAGCACGTGGTCACTGGCAGTGATGACCTTGTTCAGTGTTGCTCATCTGTCTCAGCTCTGGTGGTGAGTCCACACCCACAAACGAACTCTACTTGGGCTCATCTCTGATAACTAAAGAAGTGAGTAGTATTTGGCCATCAAAAAGAGATCACAAATCTCCATTGGGAAAAGCAAAAGAGTAGTCTGTGTCAGCTCTGGGTTAGCACTATCATTTTTGTTCTATTCTTATCGTCAATAATTTTGATAAGAGCTATGCATGGGCCCTTAAAAGAATCAGGTTCCATAGACTTGGGGTAGTATTGTTAGGCAGCCCCTTTCAAAAATGTTTTCCTAAATGCTTATCCCAAAAGTTAGTGAAATGCTGGCAGTCATGAACGACCGGATCCTTTAATTCCTGTCTAAGTGTCCTTGAGCATTCTTCTATTCATGAAGAAAAGACTAGTTTTCCACTTGGAGGCAGCTACGTGAAGTAAGGAATGTCGTCCTCTAGAACTGACTCAACTAAGAACGTCATCGGGGGCTACGAGTAATAGGCGCACGTAATCCATGCACGCTATTTCTTTCTTCAATGGAGTCCACAACCTCCCTACAAGAAAAAAGGATGTAGTTCCAAGATGATAGCACTCGGGCAAATCTCACATGGAAGTCGAAAGCACACAGGGTCTGCTATGGAGGACACTACCGGAATCTCCATCTTTGCTGTGTGCCAGGGGCACACGGCAAAGCCCTAAATACACACAGCAAAGGTTTTGTCGTATGCTGCCCACGGCAAAACGCGCACGGCAGCTAGGGCTGACGGCAAAGCCGAGTTTGCCGTGTGCCCGAGAAAAGGCACACATCAAAGTTCTTTTCTTGCCGACCGGAAATAAACCGAAAAAATAGCAAAAAAAATTTATTCCAATGTGGGAAGGCCCCCAACTGTCCCAAGTCGCGCCATTTTTCGTGCACTATGTATCCGCCGTAACCTCCTCTACCGCTGCACCACACTCTCACCTGTGACTAAATGCTGTTTTGATTGCTACCATATTATACTAAATCAAATGTAAATTGCTTGTTTGAGGCTCTAAATGATTTCAAATTGAAAAGTTGTCAACTACAAAGTTTCATAACTTTTTAAAATCTACAAGTTTTAGTTTCATTATGGTAGTTTCTCCATCCGAGGTTGTTTATGAGATTTGAATTTTAAATTTGAAAAAAATTCAAACTTAGTTTTCATTGACAAGATGACTTCAAATAAAAAAGTTGTCAACTACAAAGTTTCATAACTTATTATGATCTACAACTCCCATTTTGACTATTTCTCCATCCGAGGTCGTTTGAAAAAACTCAATTTTCAAATTTTGAGAACTACAAACGTTCTTTTTATTGTCAAAATTAATTCAAATTAAAAAGAGTTCAACTACAAAGTTGTATAACTTCTGAAGATCTACAACTTTTGTGTATGTCACTCGTTGATCCAATATAGTGGTAGTAATATTGTTCACAAATCTTATATATCTCTTTTCTAGTTCAGAAAATTATATGAGACATATAGATTTTGTGAACAACATTACTATGATTTTGTCGAATGAAGAAATGACCAAACTAAAAATTATACATCTTGAGAAGTTATACAACTTTGAGGTTCAAAACTTTTTAATTTGAATTGATTTACTACTTCAAAATGTGGTTTGAATTATTACTTTGCCGTGTGCCTCAAAAAACACACGGCAAACTATGACTTTACCATGTGCCAAAAAAAAGCACACGGCAAAGTCATGACTTTGCCGTGTGTGCCAAAGAAATGCACACGGCAAAGCCATACTTTACCGTGTGCTAAAAAAAAGCACACGGCAATGTATGGCTTTACCGTGTGCCAAAAAAAGCCGTGTGCTAAATCTTTGACGTGTGCCAAAAAAAATACGGCAAAGAGGCTCTTTGCCGTGTGCCCGATAGATTGCACACGGCAAAGTTTCGGACGCACGGCAAACTTCGATTTTCCACTAGTGGGATACGGAAACCACGCCGACGAGGAAGGTAATAGATAAAGCCCTATGTGGTCTGCTGGGATATTAGTTCGACTAACCGATCAGGTGACTTCTCTTGTAACCCTCACCCTGGATCGGCAACTAGCTAGAACATTATCCAACAATACCTAAACAAAAGGCAATATACAAATCCATGGCATAGCAGGACATAGGGTGTGTATTATGCTATTTCGGTGGCCTGAATCAACTGTCTAAGTCCCTTTCCTGTGTTATCATCAAACTTTCGACCCGTTCGTAGCTCCGTATTCACTATTGCCGATATCAAATACCGATAGGTCCCTAGTTGATTTGTGATCAGACGTTTATCTTGATTATTGTATGATACTCCATCTTGTAGTTAAGCTAATGGTCCCAGTAAAGCGAACAATCTCTTTTTTGCTTTAGCATGGCCAAAGTTGGTGTTTGGTTGAATATAGAATAGGTATGTGTTTGAGGGCAGAGCTTCTTTCAGTTTAGAGGGTCGAGTTTTGCATTTTAGCACATTAGCTGAGACAACTTCGGCGGCCATTTTGTAAATACTCACCATTCCAATTAAATTACAATTCGATGTAGATTCATTCAAAACCGAACTTCTGTAACTTTGAACAAAAAACATCAACATCTACGACAATAAATTATGAGTTATTGGTAGTGCATTTTTTTAGTATTGTAGGAAAAAACTAAAGTGAAATATAATTTGGTATGGAGGATTACCAATTATATCAAAAGCACAACGCAATTGCATTATATTAATAAAAAAAGAGAGAGTATGTATTCATTGTAATTGGCTGGTCACATACGCACATGGATAAGTATTTTCTAGCTACTAGGATCCATTCTAGCCTTGTATGTGCAGGTTCAATACTATAGAAACAACAGTGCAGGTTCAACTAGCTAATAAATGGACTAATTATTAGCAGGTTGAAGCGCTAATAATTAGTAGGTCCCTTAATTTGGATCCCTAGTTGCTAGTTTTAGCTGTTAACCATTAGTTCTAGTGGATCCAAACAGGCCCGATTAGCTAAATTGCATATGTGCAGGTGGGGCAATAAGCTTGCTTGTTCACAAGCTTATGCTCGCCCCTTTCTTATCCATCCCGACCAGCAGCAATTGGGTCGCCCTATCTCTCCTTAACTTTTCGGGTCTTCGGCCCGAGCTGTATGAGACAGAAACTCGTCCCATCCAAAGAAAAGTTTCTTATCTGAGAAAAAAGAGAAAATTTCTTATCATCATATCAAATAATTCTAGACATATATAAGAGGTCGTTCCGCAAAAGAACCAGATTCCAAAAGCTTTGGAGCAGTATTGTTGGACCCCCTTAAAATATTATAACATAATCAAATGCTAGGAACCATATCAACAGCTGCATATTTTGTTTGTTTGGTTTAAGGGGGCCGATATTAGCACCGTGGGGGTGCCATAATCTAATAATAGCGTGTGCATTGATTCTTGCTTGGGCAGAAGGGTTTAGGGCTTGCTTTTTGTTTGTTTGCATTCATCAGCTCAATTGCCCGGCTGGAGACAACCCCGGGGAATACGAAGGAAGTGGGGATATTTAATTAATTGCCATCCTAAGAAAGGCCACTCTTTCGGTTGCCACTATTAGAATGGAACCTACATATTTGCCACAAGAAAGAAGTTTAACCTACACATTTGCCATTTTTGCTAATGTGGCAAGCCAAGTCACCTTGACAGCGTGGATCACGTACATGAAAAGTCCATACTACCCTTCCCTCATCCACAACGAGCACTACTCTAGCTTGTCTCTTTCTCTCCATCTCTCTGTCCAGTGGGACCCACCCATCATCTCCTACCTCTAGCCATCCAGCGCCGCCCGCCGGCGGTTGAACCTCCGCCGCCCATTTCTCTCCCATGGTATGCCGCGCCGCGGTCGATGCTCCCACCGCTGCCCCCGGGCAAGGCCGATCCCCTCCTCGTCGCCGCCTCCGAGGTCGCACTCGCCCTCCCGTCCAACCCGCGTCGCTCCCGGCTGCCGCGCCCGTGCCACTCCTCCGCCTCCTCCCGGCCTTCATCTCTATGTCCCACCACCTCCACAGCCACAGTCTCCCTGAACTCGCACTCCTTCTCCTCCATCTGCTCACGTCCCGCCTCGGCCGCGACTCCCCGCAGCGGCTCCTCACGCAGCTCTTCTGCACAGTCTCCCCCAATGACCCGGCCCCTCTAGTGTGGAAGCTCACCAAAGCTTATGCCGACGAGGGCCTCCTGCCTGACGCCTGCTCCCTCATCCTCCTCGCGCTCCACCACGAAGTCCGTGTCCCGATGCCCATGTGGTACGGCCTCATGAGCCGGCTTCCCGCTGTTCCTGAAGCCTACGCCTTCTATCTACAGCTGCTCAATGTGGGCGTGACCCCGGAGACCAAGCTCTTCAACGTGCTAATGCGCGACATAATTAGATCGGGCGAACTTGCCAGCACGCGGAATGTGGCCGGGTGACTCCTGCTCTCCGTGCGCCTGCACACCTGCCACTGGGGAGAAGTGATGTGTATGGATGTCTGGAGGTAGGAGATGATGGGTGGGTCCCACTAGACAGAGAGATGGAGAGAGAGACAAGCTGGATCAGTGCTCGGTGTGGATGAGGGCAGGGGTAGTATGGACTTTTCATGTTCGTGATCCACGCTGTCAAGGTGACTTGGCTTGCCACATCAGCAAAAATGGCAAATGTGTAGGTTAAACTTCTTTCCTGTGGCAAATATGTAGGATCCATTCTAATAGTGGCAACTGAAGGAGTGGCCTTTCTTAGGATGGCAATTAATTAAATATCCCAAGGAAGTGTGTTCGGTAGTTTGAGGTTGTTTAGTACGTTATTGATACTAATGCATGCAGAACCAAAAACATCTAGCGGACTAGTAGACTAGAAGTCTCTACAAGCCTAAAATATCTTTGAAACAGTCCCTCAGCCCCCGCGTCGCCCCTCCCACTCGGGCGACTCTGGCGGCGACCCCCCCTCATGGCGCCAGCGACCTTCCCCCACCTCTCTTCCTCGCCGTCGCCGGAGGGACAATGCTGGAAGCCCGGGCGGCTCCCAGGGATGGCAACGGCGGGGCCCCTCATCGTGTTGGCCGCGTGCTTGGGCGGGGCAGCGGTGGCTGGATCCGGCAAGGATGCGGCCAGATCTGGCCGGCGCGTGGCGGACTCCGTCGGGGAAGCTTGGGCATCCCGGTGGCGGCTCTTTCGGTGGCCGACGGGCTGACCAGCGGCCGTTGCCAGCGTGGCCTGCTGAGGATCTGGCGTGCCTGTG
>CM014273.1:66085608-66108745 GCA_004135705.1 Alloteropsis semialata
GGTGCCGCCGAAAGACTTCGGTTCTGCTGCGTTTGTCGTGCGGATTAATTTCCGACCCGGCAGAGTTGTCTCATGGAGGCGTGTTTGTGTGGTTTGCGTCGATGTCCCAATCCGACCGGCCTGAGTTGTTGAGCAATGTTGAGTTCGGTGCGAGTTGATGCACCAATCCAACCCACCGGTGTTGTTTTTTGTGGTTTTCCTTTTTGTTTTTGTTGCCTGGTTACGGCCTCCCTGGGCGTAACCTTGTATTTTTCTGCTATATTAATAGAAACACACTCATCGAGTGTTGTTCGTTCAAAAAAAAATATCTTTGAACAAACACAGGCACTCACGTGCGCATACACTTATCTCTATAAAATATGTGCATTCACATCGTATAAGTGAGACTGTGTCGGCAAAAATCTTGATGTTAACGGCACATATGCACTGGTCAATTGTAGCTACAAAGAAATTAAAGTGTCATAGTTCTTTGGTGAATCAGCTTGCACATATTTTCTTGTTTGGTAATTTAATTATATTTCTTCACTACTTCGGTAATGTCTATAAGGAATATTACATGTGTAATAATGTGCTACATGTGCTGTATAGTATGAAGAATGCGGATTATACATTAACACTAATTTTGTGCACCTCAATCCATTCTATTGTGGCTTCACCCTAGCTATAGTTTCCAGGTAGATTCCAAGCATAACTTTTTCACTACGATCTCTTAGCTAAGCTTCTTTTGCATTGTGACGGTTCCTTAATTTATAAGGACTTATTTGTCTGGTTTTTCTGTGTTTACTTCTGAGTTGGTAGTGGTGCGTGATAATCTTTGGTTCTATATCATGGTGATGTTCTGTAGTGAATTATATTGTATATTCATGTATGCGCTAATGATAACATGGATTTGTGTTTCAAGTTTATCTCTTCCAAATTTATTTTTTTTTTGTAGCCACAAGTTGACCCTTAAGTTCTGAACCGTTGATTCTGAAAATGGAAAAAGAACTACGCGGGGCACTAATCGGGTTTCAGGCTCAATCAATGTTTTGTATTACAGAGTTTCTTCACCCCATCACAAATATAAACAGATTAGGACATCATCGATATAGTCTACAAGAGATGATACTTTGACTAACAATGTCTATATATTCCTAAAAAGACTAACAATGTCTATCTAACATAATATCAATTCAGATTAAAAATATTACAGATTTAATATGAAAATACCTTTTAACCTTTAATTATGAATATAGTAGCATCAATCTTATATGTTGCAAAACTATTTATATTTTAGCTGTTGACGGTCAAAGTTTTTCAAATATTCACTTAGGTGATAGAGGGAGCAATAATCATGTCGAGAATGACGTGTTGTCAGCAATTAATCAAACCCACATTTTAAACACTCTCTGCTGTGCTGAGTTCCACATAGGCTATGTATGCTGGGTAAGGCTTGGCACTTCTCGAAGGACAACATGCACTTCCTTCGAATTTTGAAGAAACGTTCTTTGAAGAATAGAGTTAGGAAAACAGTCACCATGATTCATGTTTTGCCTCTACTACTCGTCCTGTTTGGTTCTTCTCCAATAGCTCAGGCAATACCTGGCTCGGTCAAATCCAAAGCAGTCTGCTCCGGCCACGGAGGTTTATTCCTTCTGCTTCTCCTTTCTGAAAAGAAATGCATGGTTACAGAGCACTAATCGAGCTACAGTTTGAAGTAGTACGAATGCGCAGCTGATCTCCCCTGTTATGTTTTGATTTCAGTGAGCATTCCACTCCCCAGTCACACTTGGCTGCCGTTGAACCACCGCCGCGGCCCTTGCTCGCCGTTCTCCGCCTCCTCTGAGACCATACCCTCGACGGCCGACGTGCTTCACCGGGACAAACTCCGCGCCAACAACATCCGGAAGAGCCTGAACGGCACTGCGGCAGCAAAGCGCGGCGATCCGACGACCGTCCCGACCACGCTTGGCTCCTCCCTGGACACCTTGGAGTACGTCGTCACCGTGGGCCTCGGCACGCCGGCGGTCACCCAGACCGTGCACATAGACACCGGCAGCGACATCACGTGGGTGCAGTGCCGGCCGTGCCCCGCCACGGCATGCTACCCGCAGAAGGACAAACTGTTCGACCCGGCCAAGTCGGCCACGTACTCAGCCGTTCGTTGCGGCTCTGCCGCCTGCAAGGGTCTCGGCTGATCTCTACGGCAATGGCTGCTCGAGGCGGCGCCGCCTGTGCCAGTACATCGTCAGGTACGGTGACGGCTCCAACACCACCGGGACGTACAGCGCCGACAAGCTGACGCTGACCCCCCAGCGCGCCGTCGACAGCTTCCGGTTCGGCTGCAGCCACGCCGCGCAGCTGTTCGGCGACAAGGCCGACGGGCTCATGGGTCTCGGCGGCGGCTCGCAATCGCTCGTGTCGCAGACGGCGATGGGGGCCTTCTCGTACTGCCTCCCGCCGACGGCGAGCTACTCGGGCTTCCTGACGCTCGGCGTGCCGCGCGCCTCCTCGTCGAGGTTCGTGGTCACGCCCATGTACAGGAGCAGCAACGCCGACACTTTCTACCTGGTGCTCCTCCAAGGCATCACCGTCGCCGGGCGGAGGCTACATGTTCCCCCGTCGGTGTTCGCCGCCGGCGCCATCATGGACTCGGGAACGATCATCACGCAGCTGCCGCCGAAGGCTTACCGTGCGCTCCGGGCGGCGTTCAGGAAGGAGATGAAGGTGTACCCGCGGGTGGCATCGTCGTCGGCAATCTTGGACACCTGCTTCAACCTCAGTAGTGTCGCCGGCGATGTCAAGGTTCCAAGCGTTGCCCTGGTGTTCGAGAGGGATGCCACGGTGGAGCTGGATCGTTCGGGGATCATTATCAACGACTGCCTCGCCTTCGCGTCCACCGGCGACGATGAGTCCGTGGGGATCATCGGCAACGTACAGCAGAGGACGTTTGAGGTGCTGTACGACGTCGGCGGCGGGGCCGTGGGATTCCGCCATGGCGCCTGCTGACTGCTTAGCCATGCACATCGATGGCTGCTGATCATCTGTGTTGCTTTTGGAACCATATGTCATGCGTGTCAGTCTTATAGTAATCTAGCTAAGGCAATTATACGCCGTATGCCAATGAGCATGCAGAATTATTGGCGATTGGACCCGGTACCATCCAACCGTGACCGATTAGGGTGGATGGATAGAGAGTTCTCCGGTAGTGATAGTTCCTGATACCTCTAATGCTGCTCAACCTACAGTTCTGGATTCAAGTTTTCAAGAAGCAGAGGAGAAAAGTATTTTTCATCCAAATAATTTAAATGGGATCAGTCCCCTTCCCTTTTCTTCTTACAAAATGTTTCAGACTTTCAAGTAGGCCCCCTGTGAAAAACATGTAGAAAAGGGGTGAACTCTGGGAGAATTGTTGCCGTAGCTAGGGATGAAAACGATTGGAAATGTTCGAAAACGGTATCATAAATTTAAGCAAATGTAAAAAACAAAAACGGTCGGTTGGGATTTTTCTATATTTTATCAAATGAATAAATCAAAATACTGTACATTATGGTGAAAAAAATAGTTGAAAATAATAATTTTTATATTTTGGTAAAAAATAAAAATAATCAGAAATTTTACCATAATATGGAATACGAAATCGGTTGGTACGGGAATTTCCCGACCGTTTTCAACCCTAGCCGTAACCAACCAGGCAAAGGACACCTTGAGAGATTCCTATAGATGACGAAGTTAAAATTCATTTTTTGAAACATTCAAATCTGTTCAGAACAGAATTGCTGGAATTCATAGAAAAAACTACAAAAACAAAATGTGACTCCTTGCCAAGTCTTATCCCAAAATTAAACCATTCCCCATCTCAAAAAGTGAAGTTCCATCCAACCATACCTCTAGTGTCATCCTAACTGCCATGAAAGCCCCTCCCGCAAGATGTGTGGGCCTAGTGGTGTCCGAGTCTGATTGTTAGTGATCAAATCACGGCATAGTTAAGTCAGGATTTACTTTCCACTCTAACCTCCTGATGTAGTACTGTAAGTACCACCCTTTTACTTCTTCCCTTCTCAGATATATTGTCATAAACTATAATTAGATTTATACCTACACCCTCCACCATCCACCTCTCATTTTTTATAGTACAATGTAGGTTGTGCAAGTGCACGCCTCACCACTCAGTGCCATTGCCGCTGCCATCTTTTTCTTGCAATTCGTTGTGTCCATGCTCTATTAGGGTTTAGGAGTACGTAGAATGATACTAAGCTAGCTGGCTGATGATGAATTTAATCATATGAGATGGTAAAACACAATAAAACATAATTTGTAAGATGTGAATTGCATAATAAGAATTGTTTATGGTCATTTTTACTTCATCCATTCAATTTTAACTTCATAAAAATTAACCAATACTCATTGTATTCATGCTTAATGTGTAAAGTTAAATGAACAGATTTGCATTTCAAATATCTTTTAGTAAGATATTAATTTTATAGCAACTGGTGATCTATTCTAAGAAAATAAATTGTAATCAAAGTATATATCTAAATTTTAAATAATCAACATTTACTAAATAATCATAATATTGTAAGAAGAGCAGAGAGCTAGAAATTTTCATGGGATACAGCTTAGACATGAAAACTAACTTTTGAAAATTGCGCATATTTTTTGGTCCATTGTCATGATGGATACACATAACCTATGATTTCAAAGGTGATTGCATGATTCCAAAGGTGATTGCACGATGCTCTGCGCCCTTTAATTTGGCAAAGTGAAGATAGTAAAACTAGTAAATGCAAAAGACAAAAGATATGATAAATAAACTAACTAATGTATTGCCATGGTGCCGTTCTTTGTAAAAGAAAGATTCTGAAATGAAATGCCAATTATCGACAAAACACAGGAAATAAACTAATTCACGATAATACGAGGATGCCAGACACTTTGAAATATATAGTAGCAGGTATGAAATCAAAACTTGGCAAAAGTAAGCTATCTCACTCGCAGGCTCACAGCTAACCAGTAACGTAAGCATGAACGTTGGGTTAAGTAACTAGACACAGAAGAAAAACTCATCAAAACTTGTGTAGATGAATTATATTGTATGAGAGTGAATATGGCCCCGGATAATAGATTGATTAATGGGGGGAGGAAACCTCCAGTACATATAGGCAAGGATGTCCCATGAATAAGGAAACCCCATGAGTAAGAAAACAACTAATTAGGGAGATCCTTGCCTATTCCAATAAACATTCTATCTATCCTCTAAGGCAGGCGCTCGGCAACAAGCCGGCAGCCGCACCTAGGGCAGGCGCACAGCTGGGAAAGCCGGCGGCCACGCCCAGGCCCACACAGGGCCAGCCGAATCCTAGGCCCATGGGCCAGAGTATGCCTCGCTAACACGCCCCCGCTGTCTGTACGTCGACACTCCGAATGTTCAGACTGGACCTAAACTCTAAGAACACTGAGGACGGGAGGCCTTTGGTGGAGATGTCGGTGTACTGTGAAGAGGTAGGTACATGCATGACACGCACATCACCAATGGCAACACACTCCCAGACAAAGTGAAGGTCAATCTCAATGTGCTTGGTACGCTGATACTGAACCAGGTTGGAGGACATGTAGATGGCGCTGATGTTGTCGCAGTAGACCAATGAAGTGCGCGTGGGGAGCGCATGAAGCTCCAGAAGTAACTGGCGCAACCAGGTGGCCTTGGCGACGCCGTTGGCCACTGCGCGATACTCGGTCTCAGCGCTCGAGCGTGAAAGAGTGTTCTGGCACTTCGAAGACCAGGAAAACAGGTTGTCGCCGAGGAAGATAGTATAGCCGGAGGTGGTCTTCCTGGTGTCAGGACAACCAGCCCAATCTGCATCTGAGTACACAAGCAGCTCATTCTCAAAAGATGGACAAAGAACCAGACCCAAGTGTAGAGTGCCGCGAACGTAGCGACAGATCCGCTTGAGAGCGGCGAGGTGCGACTCGCGCGGATCATGCATGTGCAGGCAGAGTTGCTGAATAGCATAGGCGATGTTCAGTCTGGTAAAGGTCAGATACTGAAGAGCATCAGCGAGACTGCGGAAGTCAGTAGGATCCTGAAGAGGAGGACCATCAACTGAAAGCTTGGGGTTGGTGTCGACGGGCATACTGCATGGCTTGCAATCAGCCATATCAGCGCAATCCAGTATGTCCATCATATACTTTCGCTGAGACAAGAACAGACTGGTGCCGCGGCGCTGCACATGCATGCCCAAGAAGTGATGCAACTCGCCCAAATACTTCATAGAGAACTCCCGCAGCAATGCGCCAATCGTGCGACTCAGAAGTTCTGGAGAAGCAGCTGTAAGCACAATGTCATCCACATATAGCAACAGATATATAAGGTCAGGGCCGCGATGGTAGACGGACAGCGAGGTGTCAGACTTGGCCTCCACAAACCCAAGACTGAGACGATATGCAGCAAACCGGTTGTACCAGGCACGAGGAGCTTGCTTCAAACCATAGAGAGATCTGTTGAGACGACAGGCATGATCAGGGTGACCAGAATCCTCAAACCCTACAGGCTGAGCACAGTAGACTGTCTCAGACAGGGTGCCATGGAGAAAGGCATTCTTCACATCAAGCTGATGAATGGACCAGCCGCGCGAGAGAGCCAGGGATAGCACGGTGCGGACTGTAGCGGGCTTCACAACAGGGCTGAAAGTCTCATCGAAATCAACCCCGAGGTGCTGCGTGAAACCTCGAAGTACCCAACGGGCCTTGTACCTCTCCAAGGAGCCGTCAAGTTGAAACTTGTGCTTGTAGATCCACTTGCCGGAGACAACGTTAGCACGCGGCAGACGGGGAACGAGATCCCACGTGTGGTTCTAAAAGAGGGCGGCATACTCCTCCTCCATAGCCGCCCGCCAATTCGGATCGGCAAGGGCGCTACGGAAGGTCTTCGGCACCGGTGACAGGGATGCCACCGTGAAGAGGGCATGAAGCCAGAACCCACGTTTGGCACGCATTGTCATGGAGTGCTGATTCGTCACGGGAGGAACCGGCACGGCCCCTCGCGGGAGAGGGACGGCGGGCTCGGTCGGTGAAGGCTGAGGACGATGAGCGTAGTGGTACAGGAGAGGGGCTGTTGACGGCTCTTAAGAGCGTCAATCGTGAACCGCAAGCGCACGGATAAGTTGTAGCTCTTCCCTTAGAGTACTCTCCCAAGGTATATCAATCCACGGAACTAAAGATGTAAGAAACAACTTAACTAGCATAGAAACCTTTTATCATGTGAGAGGTGAATACGAATCTAATCTACTAAACATAAAATACCAAAGGTAGCAAGAGAAAGTTAGAGATAACCAATCTAGATCACCTAGATCATGCATGCGTTGTAGATCCTAGCTAGATATAGTGAAGTGCGATATGAATCTCAATAATAAGCTTCTTTAAACCGTGCCCTCATTTCAAACTCCCGGTAGCCCCAACTTACACGGGATCACACCCTGTCACGGCACTCCCTATCGACGCAGGTAACTGCGGAGCATGCTCATCAGAACGTGTCGAGCCCCTTGGTAGATCCGGTATGAACCTCTAGCCACCATGGCTACAAGAGCATCCCGAGCAATGTATCTCGATAATAGATTGAGAATAAAGAAAACCCAAGGAGAGCGAAGTAATATAGAGAGGCACTTGATCGCTAGGAATTCGAAAACATAATTGACTTCACTATGAATGATTAGTACATCATAAGATCACCATCGGGATCCTACCTTGATCTTGATGATCCTAGCTCTAGGACTCCGACGTGGTCTTCCTCACAGGGTTCCCACGTCGGCTAGGGTAGAACCCTAGACAACTAGCATGACCCTCGGCTCTCCGAAAGGTGTCCCTCTATCTTCTCTGCTCCTCGGCGTCGTATGCGAATTGATTCTCTCGTGACGGCTGGCACAGGGGCTTAACCCTAGGTCAAAGGGGGTCGCGAGCCGGCGCAGAAAGGGGGGAGGCCGGCCAGCCCACTTGGCCCCAGGCCGGCCGGCCTGGCCCTGTTCTGGCTCGGCTCGGCCCCGGTTTTCGAGCCCTCGCTTCTTGTTGCTTCTGGGGTCTTTTTGTGTATGCATATCGGGTTTGGACGTCGGTATCTTCGAGATATTGACGATCTCTAATTGATTTTCCTTGATCCCGAAGTTTTCCTGATAATATCTTCAATGCCTTAGCCCTTACGCATCTTTGGAGGTGGGTCCACTTGTAAGCGTGCATGGAGACGGCGCCTAGGCTTGGGCTCTTTGGGCCTTGTTCCTTGTTGGATTATGATTGCTCCTGGGCTTCGTCCAAATACGCTCCAAAATACCTCAAAAACATGCATAAATAGAATTCCTCCAAAAACACATGCATATACTAAAATAGCCTGGTCATCCATCGGGGCGTCGACGGTGGAACCATCCACCAGGGCGTCGGGGTCGGGGAGGGCGGCGGCGGCGCAAGCTGCAACCGCGCGTGCCAGGGCGTCGCGCGCGCGTGTGGCAGCAGCCTCGCGCTCGGTAGCAGCGTCAGCGGCCTCTTTCTCCGCAGCTAGGGCACGAGCCAGGGCGGCGGCGCATGCAGCGACACGTTCCTGGTGGGTGGGGCCCTCGTCCGCGTGCTTGTCGCCAGCAGCAGCGGCAGTGGCAGCAGCAGCGTCGGAGGGGGAGCTCCCAGCCATGGCGCAGCCAAGGGGTGGAGGCGCGCGGGCTAGGGCAGCGGAAGGAGAATCGGGGTGAGAACCCGGATTCATAATACCATGAAAACGAATATGACTCGGGATAATAAATTGATTAATGGGGAAGGAAACCTCCAGTACATATAGGCAAGGTCTCAAGGATGTCCCATGAACAAGGAAACCCCATGAGTAAAGAAACAACTAATTAGGGAGATCCTTGCCTATTCCAATAAACCTTCTATCTATCCCCTAAGGCAGGCGCTCGGCAACAAGCCGGTAGCCGCACCTAGGGCAGGCGCACGGCTGGGAGAGCCGGTGGCCACGTCCAGGCCCACACAGGGCCAGCCGAACCCTAGGCCCATGGGCCAGAGTATGACTCGCTAACATTGTAAATTTGTGTGCTTTTGTCTTGCAATAGTAACGATAACAACTTGTAATTAGAACAGGTAGGGATATGCTAATACCCTTCCCAGACCATCATTAGAACCGATAGATATGTTAATATTCCTGGCGGCACATAATTAGCATCGATAGGGATACAATAACACCCGTGCTGCAAGTAATTGGCATGGGCGCAGTGAAATATGCTAAACGATTAACAGCATGGATGATTAGCTATCATAAGGCTACTTCCAATGGAAGTTTCATTTTCATTAAATAGGGTGCCATGTCACCATTTTTGATGATGTGGCAACAAATGAATGAGGAGAGAAATGAAAGGGTTTCATCTAGATGAAACTATGTGTGCACTCTTTCCAACATACATTGTGTCTTGCATGTTTGCCTATGAAACAACAAAAATGAAATAGTACATTATATGAGGTGTTTCATTCATTAATTAAATTCTTTTATGCTTATGTGGCAATTTTGGAAACATCAAAATGAAACTCCCCATTGGGATTAGCCTAATGGGTTGTTTGGATCTACCAGCTAGAGCTATATATATATCCAGTTAATTTTAGCTAGCTGATCCAAATAGAACCTGATTAACCCTAGCTAATAACTTCTAGCTAGAATTAATCAGCTATATAGCTACCTTCGTCAAGCTAGTTAAAATTAGCAGGATAGCTCTACATGGCGTAGGTATCCAATAGACCCTGCGTGAGGCAGGTTCCAAACGTGATTGGATGGTGCCTGTGTCCTTTAATTTGGTAAAGTGAAGATAGTGGGATTAATTAATTAGTAAACACAAAAGATAAAGACAGGATAAATAAACTAGTTCACGTATTCTCATTGTGCTCTGCGTCCTTTGGGAAAAGAAAAGATTCTGGAACTAATAAATACCAAAGGCAAGCACAGTGACAGGAAAGTAAACTAACTCATCACGTGGACATGCAAGAGGACAGACAATTATACCAAGCACTATCAAGCAAGCGATGCCAATCCCAGGCGAACAGTAAGGTGATGAGCTGCTTGAAGTGAACTATATAGGTCAAACTGGATGCTAAAGCAAAACTTGTTATGCAAGCGATGGGCATTAGCCGTCATCAACCACTGCCGAGCTCCGAGCGCAGCTTGCATTGCACACCGTACTAGCTTATATAAGATGCAATATAATGAGCCAGAGGCCGACCATATACCACAGCCAGGCAAATAGACTAAACTCAAGATTATTCCAACAGTAATCATCCATACCACGATGGTCCTTCACCTTGCACTCAGGCTTGACGAGAGAAGTCTCTGCAATCGATCAATTGATTTCTACATCGCCAACCTCACATCATCCTACACCGACCAGAGAAATGAGCCAACCATTGTGTCCTCCTCCGTCATCATGTTTGTCCTCGCCGGCCTCTTCTTCAGCCTTAATCTCTTCAGCGGCATCTCTGACGTCAGCGCTATCCTCGATCCCAAAGTCCGCCTCTTCCTCACATCGGCGCTCTCGCTCTTCCTCCCAGTGATGTCCTACCTCTTCTCGGAGGCCAAGAACTCGAGCTCCTACACTGCTGGTGCTCCCAGTGCCGACCTGTCGCTGACGGCCGGGCTGATCCTGACATGGATGCTTCTGGTGGAGCTCCTCCGCAAGAAGGTGGACGAGATCCGCATGCGTGGGTACTCGAGCACCATCCAGCGTGCCGGGCGTGTTGTGTGGCTGGGAAGCCTGGTCTTCTTCAACATCAAGAGTGCTGGTCGGAAGGCGGTTTTCAGCATCCTTTGGATCCTCTGTGCCACCAAAGTGGCCCAAAGAATCACCTTCACCGAGGTGGGGAAGCGTTCATATGCCCATGGCAAGAACGCTTCTGTACTCACCTCATACATGGCTCAGATGCTACAACCTGAGGAGCATCGTCAAGAGCACCACACTGGTGTCCAGGATGGAAATGAGCTGCTGAAGAGGTGCGAGTACATTGTCATGGGAGAAAACAAGTTGGTGAGGAAGGCAACTGCAGATGGGTACGAGTTCAACGACACCCAAAACGATGGCATCGTCACTGTTGGTAAAGTCTGGGAGCTTCCGGAGAGGGATAGCAGTGGGCACACCAATTTGCAAATCCAACGCTTCAAGAGACTCTGCCTCTCGTTTGCTCTCTTCAAGTTGCTGCGTCGAAGGTTTGAGCATCTGCCGGCGATGACAGATGAAGAAGCACGTGACTGCCGGAAGCTCATCTTGAATGGCCTGTATGGCCAACACAAAGAGGAGGACGACGCAGTGAAGAAGAATGATGCGGCGGATGCAGTGTTCCAAGTGATGAATGATGAGGTTAACTTCCTCAGTGAGTACTACCACTCTGTCATCCCAGTCGTTTTTGCAAGTCCCTTCTTCCTTGTAGCAAACTACTTCCTTCTACCCATAGTCGTGACTGTCCTGTGCCTCATGTCCATTGTTCTGTGCGGCAATGGAGATCTTGGCTATGCATTCACAAGCCTCCTTACAGACAACTACACTCTGCGGTCCGGAGTTTCAGAAATAATCATATGCCTTCTAGCCAAAGCCACCAATAATAACGCCCCGGCCTTCTTTGCCCTAGTAGACCTCACTATTACTGTCTTTCTATTCATTATCTTCTTCTATGAGGAAATATGGGAGTTCCTTGTTTTCCTACTCTCCAATTGGTTCATGGTCTCAGTGTTGTGCACCTACAGGGCCAAAAAGCAATGGCCTGAAAGCCCCACCTTTAGCGGAGCCTTCCGCCGTCTCTTGTGGCTACGGAGCAAGATGAGCCATGCCGACCTTAGGGTAAAGCAATTTTCTGTGTTGAACCTTCGTTGGCCACTCCACCTACCATTGTTTGCGCCATTCTCCTTGGTGATAAGAACTGAGGGTCCCCAAGAGTATGAAGAAGTCCATCATGGATTGCCTCGTGGAACATGCTCACAATTCTACACCTCTTACCAATGGCATGTCCGCATTAGATAAGCACGATATTTCTCAGCAGCCCTTAATAAAGGCGGCTTGCATGAGCAATAGTGTTGCGGAGGTCATCCTCACGTGGCACTTTGCCACCAGCATCTTGGAGGTGGAGTGTCAACCTCCGAGGGAGAAGCAGGAAGTAGTAGCCTCAAGAAGGGTGGCCATTAAGCTTTCCAAGTACTGTGCTTACTTGGTGGCCTTTCACCCGGAGCTACTGCCCGACAACAAGGAAAAGGTGGAGGATGTTTTTGAGGCAATGAAGGCGGAGTTGAAGAGCATGCTCGGGTGTCGAGCGTACTTTTTCTCGTCCAAGAAAGCACGGGTCAAGAAGATCATCACGAAAGCCATAGGGGTTGAGGATAACAAGGAACCTAAAAGGCAAACGGAAATTCAAGTGGAAATGACAGGCCAGAGTGATCCAAACATAACGGCAGCAAGCCAAAGTGATCCAAACATAACTGCAGCAAGCCAAAGTGATCCAAGCAAAACGGCAGCAAGCTCGAGTGATGAAAGCAAAGTTGTACTGAACGGTGCAAAGCTAGGCAAGTTGCTGATGGACCAAATTGGTCATGAAAGGGCGTGGAAGGTATTAGCCGATGTGTGGACAGAGCTCATGGTCTACGTGGCGCCGTCGAACGACGAGGAGCGCGTGAAGGGGCACGAGGAGGTCCTGGTGCAGGGAGGTGAGTTCATCACAGTGCTTTGGGCCTTAACCACCCACATCGGCGTAACTCGGCCGCCGCCGCCCCCCCCTGCAGCCAAACCATCCACGGCAGCAGCAGCAGCAGCAGGCTACAATCGTCCGGAAGTTTGAGGAGAAAACTGTATCATCTGCATGTGTATGCAACTATGCATATATGGTGTTTAGATTTTGGTTCGCTCTGCAGCCATGTTTATATAATTATTAATCGTTTGCTTGAGTATGAGTTTTGTGTCGGCATGATCTTTTAGAGTTTTTTTTTTAGTTTCCTCAACTCCTGCTAAGTTTAAAGGAGATCTGTATGTGGAGTGCTAAAATTGTTCCAGCAATGAACTGGGGACAGCCTATTCGCTTGGCTTATCAGCCACCAGCCAGCAGTACTTCAATCCCACAACAAATCAGCATCAGCCACCAGCCAGCCAGCAGTACTTCAGTCTCACAACAAATCAGTACCAGCCACCAGCCAACCGAACAGAGCGATGCTGGAATAAATATTTTGGTTCTTACATATGCTCCATTTATTAATTCATATATGAATTCCACCAAATGGCTTACGCCCATTACTAATCCTTTCCAGACGCGCTGTTGATTCTTATTTTATTTTCTTTGAACCAAACAGGGCCGCGACTTGTAATATTACATCATCCCTCAAAAATTCAGTGCTATCACCTTGCAGTTCAGACTTCAGACCACCATATGATGCCTAGCTGCAGATCAAATTTGGGAAATCGAGAAACAAGACGGCCGGAGAGCCGGAACTCACGGCGTGTGGCTCGTACGCACCTGCTGCAGCGCGTAGGAGACCGCCATCTCCTCCGCGGCCCGCACCGGCGGCGAGGCCCCGAAACCCCTAGGCCGGGAGCGAAGCGCCATGGCTCCGGCGGCGAATCCATCGTCCGTCCGTCTCCGTCTCCGTCGTGATTTTCTTCCGTTTGGGGAAAGAGGCCCCACTTGTCGCTCGTGATCATCGCTCCGTGAATGAAGGAATGGATGTGTGTAGATGGGCTCTCCGCAACGCGGGCTGGTGGCCTTTTTATATGGGCTTCGTGTTGGCCCATATCGTATCCTGGCGTACGTGGCCTCTGGATCGAATTCTTCAACCCAACGACCGTGTGGGTCTTTTGAAGAAATACCGGCCCAAGTCCTATCTCGCAAATCTCAACCCGGGATTTCTACCATCTTTCCACGCTCTCGGTGTTTTGCTATATGGATGGCTGTGCCTGTGATAAGAGAGGGAGCGAGCTAACTAGTCTGCATCATTAGCGATGGTCAAATGGTAAATCAGACCACACATAACTGTTGAATTATTAGTCTACTACTCCCTCTGTTCATTTATATATGACGTTGATTAGATCAAATTTGAGCTAATGGGCGTCATATAAACAAGAACAGAGGGAGTACCACTAGAATGTTGAAACCATGGTTCGCAAATTATTCAGAAAACATTGAAGAAGTAGGGGGATTTGTGACAACGATGATCATCGAACGATGATCCATAGAACTCCAATTCGATGCGGAACGTGTTGAATTATCATATTCGAAATGTTGACATAAGTCTGGTAGATTGTTGAATCAAGTTTAATAAAGAAATGTTGAACATCGAGCTGGGAGAACCTGGACACATGATTTGTGGACTGCCCTAGTTAAACTATATACTAGGTTTATTGGACTATAAAAGATGATTTCTTCCGTAAGCTGTACGAGATGCCTGCAATCTAATTAACCACCCCTTGATTTCTTTCTCGTTCCATATGTAACACACTTGGTGAGTAACAAATTTAAGAAGTGGTTGAGATTAGCGAAATGGCACAAATTAATATGGCATCCATCAGAGGTGGTTTTGTACGGAGTTAGATTTGGAGGAGGGAGGGATGCACGAATTATTTTTCATGTTTTTGTAGGGTACGGACAAAGACAGGTTGAGTTCCTGATTCTAATAGGAGACCGTCCGTGCGACTACACACGTTCGTGATCAATCATCTATTCATCATCAGCTTCTCTGGCGTGGAAATTAAGGAACCATCCGAGATGGCAAAAATTTACACAGTGCCATGGAGCGCGCAGGACACACGAAGCGTACGTGCACATCTTTTCGATCGTCGGGCATGATGGAATCCACGACGACCGCGCGGGCTAGCTCTAGCTTGACTTGATTTGCTACTATAGCTAGCTAGCCGGACACGACGACGGGGGCGTGTGGGCGGCGATGCCAGCGACGGTCGGCCGCCGGGGCATCGCCACCGGTGCGCTCCCTGCCGCCACGGCGGACGGCGCTGGCAGGGAGGCGGTGCGGCGCAGCAGCAGGCGTTGGCGGCGCCTGGCGGCCTTGAGCGCGGCGTCCATGTCCCTCTGGTCCTGCCTGCACTCGTCGCTGCAGAACGCCGCGTCGCCCCTGGAATCAAGCGGACATGGGCAGCACGAGGTCAGTCAAACGAGTACACACACAGATCGATCGGTCGATCGAGTGACCAAATTAAGCCTGTAGCTAGGATGATTGGACGACGTTACTTGTACATGAAGATGTGGCTGTCCCCGGTGATGTCCCGCTTGCACAGGAAGCAGGCGTCGAGGAAGTGGCGGTGGAGATCGCCATCACCCTCGCCACCGCCGTCCTTCCCGACGAGGAAGAACCGGGACGCCACCTTCACGTACCTCGCCTCCATCTATCTCCACGCCGTCCCTGTCTGTAATACGTACGTACCTATCCCCTTCGGCCCTTCGTCTTGTGGGCAACAAAAAGAGATCCAGTGAAGTAGAGTAGCTCACAGTTCACTAGGTTAGCATCAATTGACTTTGATTTCCTCCTGCTCAGCTTGCTTGCTCTGGGTGATGCCGGAGCGGAAGGCAACGGTGCCGGTTGTTTTATACACGGGGGGTCTCTCCTGAACCGGAGGGCGGAGGCTCGCCAAGTTGCGTGCGTGGCGTGTTCCGGCGGGCGTCGGCAGCCGAGGCTTTTCGTACAAACTGACGGCCGCGTCGATCAAGCCTGTCCGTGCACGGCCGACGTCACGCCCTGTCCGTGCACCGCTCAAATGTTTCTACGGGCGCGCAGACGTAGACGGCGAGGAGGGCACACGCAAACCACGGGCTGCGCCGTGCACGCGCGCTATCTTGTCGGGCTCGCAACTCGCGCAAGTTGCTGCAGAGAATTGATTGATTCCTGCAGATTACTCCAGTACCAGTATCAAGCAACACTGGCGCAGTGCCGTCTTGCAAGTTGCAGCAGCAGATGCAGCGACCAATTCATTACACTGGATATATCAAAAGGATTAAGGGTACACTCTTGGATTGTCCGTTGACACCAGATATCGCTAAACACCAATAGCCAGTAGGAGGAATATGTTAGGCAAAATAGCCTCCTTGGCATACACACAAACGTTATTCCAAGCGTCAAAGGCAAGCCTGATCATACATGACCTAACTAAATTGAACAGACAACGGGGGCAAGATATTTGTGATGTCCTGTCAAATGCATTAACCTTTAATCAGAGTATCTTGCCAAGTTGCACATCATCGTGTCGCACAAGCTGACTGCAAACGAGCACACAAGCTTTGATAAACTGCGGGCCAAAAGGCGCTCTCAATGATTTATACAGGGTGCATGTTGCTGAACGAACAGAAACCAGAGTCAATTTATTATTACAAAGCAGGTTTAGCTCAGGAAAGCGAAAGCCACTACAAGGATTCCATTCTGGAAAGGGACTTGTTCTAGTAGAGAGGTAGAATTCTTGTGAAATTCAAATGTTGCTCTATCGATATTGCATCCAGCTAGGCTTCCTCAATAGTTTCGGCCCATGGCGGCTCGGTCCTGCTGCCTGAGCCTCTCGCCTTCACGGCAAAGATAGTCCTGGAACTTCTCCTGCCAACAAGTGAAAGAACACAGTTACACCATAACAAACTGTGTGACCAAAATTAAACAAATGAAGGCTAAGAAGAGGCTGCTATCACAATCAAGGCTACAAGACATGCACATCAGCAACATGACACAGTTGCATGTACAACATTAAGAGTCACTTGAAGCAATGCGAAAATAAAAGGAAATCCTGATTCCTTATTGAAATGTATAGAGAAACACTTCTCTGTTCTACAAAGCATCCAAAGAATAGCTGGCTGCATCAGCTTGGACAAGTTGGTAGCCACTTGAAACCGACCAAGTTACCATGTTGAAAATCTTAGAATACAAACAAGATTAATATAAAGATTCAAAGTAACGAATAAGTGGAGTATTTCGTAATCTATATGCTACCCAAGTATTGGATGACCTCATGCATGACGCATCAACAGACCTACCACTTGGTATATACTAATTCAGTTCTTTGGCCAACTATCAAAATCACTCAGTCAATATGGGCAATCTTTCACTACATCCACAATCATATTCACATCTGGCAACTTGTACAGTGAATATGAATGTCATCAATTTACAGAAGCAAATCACCAGAATGCACACAAGTACCATTTTAATTGAGGATATCAAGACTGTTGTGCTTTAGGATACCTATTCTAATAGGCAGTTCATGATTTCAAAATGCATCCATTGCTCAACCCAAACTGGTGGCTACTATATTCAAGAACATATTGATCGATTATCTGTTCTTACAAATAGGCAAACCGAGCCTTTTCAGTTGGAAATGAAAACATTAGGGAAACTTGGAAGCCTAAAAAAAGACAATATAATGATATACTGACTACTGAGCAGTGAGCACCTAATCTTCCAAAACAACATACATGCTGTAAGCTCTGAATTCACTCAAGAACACTATGAACTCCATGAACGGTTTTGGCGCTGCAAAGATGCATATTGTCTGTTTATCTTGTTCTCTAATTTATAGACTGAATTAAATGGGCTTGATGGCTGAAACTAATAGCCATAGTGGCCCCCTAGCAATCAGGACACGTCCTGAGGAGAGCAGTCGACAAGGCTAACACTACCTCCTAGACACTAGGACTCTCTGACCAAATCAGCCGACTGCTAAATGCAAAGTGAATGTCTGAACCTAACTGAATAAAATGGAAAGACGACTCTGACTGAAAAACAAACACAGGGATGGGGATTACTTCCATCACATGTAAGGCTTATTTCTACACTACAGCCATAGTCAAGAAAACAAAACCGGATGTGTTGAACACCCACTAACTCATCCAGCAAGTCCAACAAGCACAATATAAGAACATCACTGGAGTATATGAACTGACCAACACAGGTGAACTGTAATGCATTAAGATATCTATTCAGTCCTGGCACTCAGTGTTTGAAGACTTATGCACTAGAGCATCATCCAGTCTCCCACAAAATCACTGAACAAGGTCAGAGTACACCCCAAGACACACCAGAATCTATCCTGCATTCTAAATTCATTAAATTCATAGTGTCCCAACAGACCGCTAATCTACTATTGCCAAGCTCAGTACAGCAAGGCTTCGGGATTAAGAAATAACAGAGCCTTAGTAAACCAAAAAAAAAAAAAAATCAGGCAAGAACATAGACAAAGCATGATCCAAAAATCCACAACACTTTCGACCTGACCCATTTAACAACCCAAATTACATAGCATCCGGACTTGCTTGCCCTAAGCTAAGCAGAGGATTCTGACTCTGCAGACAATACCTCTATCGCACCCAAATCTACAATACCTGCATTGCACCCAAATCTAGGGTCCGTGATGGTCTGGGCACGCCAATCCTCCCACCGGGATCCAAGCTTTAAACCACTAAACCAACGAGCACACACACGACACCAGAGTCTAATCCTGCATGCTAAAATCCTTAAAGGTATATAATGTCCCAAGGGGCCATTAATCTTCTATTTCCTACCCAGTAACAAAAAGGTCAGTACAGCCAGGGTTTTGAGAGATACGGCACGGCTTAGCAGGGGGGAAAAGTGGAAAACCCTCAGGCAAGAACATATAACAAAGCATGCCCAGAAAATCCACAGCACTTTGACCTGACATGCACCGCAAGTTCGCAACCCAAAAGTACATAGCATCTGCGTCAAATCAGGACTTGCTGGCCCTAAGCTAAACAAAGGGATCTGAACCTGCAGCAATAGATCTATCGCAGCCAAAGTCAGCCCCAAATCTAGGGTTCCTAATGGTCTCGGCACGCCAATCCCCCCACGGACGCATCAACTGGATCCAAGCTTTATACCACCAATCTAACAAGCACATACACGAGCGCAGGGACAATCAAAGCATCATACTCAACGGACAGATACGTAGTCGCAAGCGCGATTTGGGTTGGAGTGCATAAGGGGATCGAGGGTATGCAATACCTTGCCGCCGAAGACGAAGATCCCGGCGAGGCCGGCGGTGGCGACGCTGCCCCAGATGACGACGGTCGAGGAGAGCAGCGACCACTTGCGGTAGATCATCTTCGCTTCTTCCTCGATTTCTCGACTCGCCTCGCTTCGATTCGCAGCGGGTCGTCAGTCAGGCGGCGGCCCCCTCCCTCGCCCTCGGTTCCGATGGGATGGAGAAGAAGAGAACGAATAACTGCCTGCCCTTCTTCGGTAGCGAGATTCCCAAATGGGCCAAATCTGCTCATGTGGAGATTTCAGGCCGAACAGCCCAAAATTGATTCGGCCCAAGATCAGTAGGCCCGTTAGATGAAACGACTAGTCCTCTCCACCGTCCAGTCCATGGGCTCCAGAAAGGCCTCAGCGGCTTAGGAACCGGCCCGGCGCTGCTTTTATTTAGACTCTAAATCTCATCGTCTGCCTCTCAAGCGGCGGCGCCGCTCTCCACGCCCCCACCCCGTGTGCATCCTACGGCGGCCAGCGGCGACGTCTCGACGCCTCCGCTGCGCGCGCGAGATCGCCGGTGCTGGAGCAGAAAACATGTTCATGCGCACAGCCCGTGGATGCTTTGTCGAACGCCGGTGATGGAGCGGAGACCATGGAGGATGCATCACTCTGCGCGCCCGCGAGTCCGCGACCGACTCACAACGGTTCGTCTCTCTCCCGCCTTGCATTTACCTCGCAATGATTGAATGTTTGAACTTGATGTATCTGGTAAACTAAATAAGTCCATTGTTTCATTTTTCCCCATCCAACTATAGCTTGAACTAGAAAAGTCCGCGGCGTTGCCGCGGATGGCCAGTGGATGTGCCCGTGCTATGGTTTTTTTAGCCTTTTGGTCGTACAATTTTTTTTAGAAATAAATGCCAGAGTGTGTTGAACTCGTGAAAGCGTTCTGTGGAAATATTGTAAATTTTGGAGTGTTGGGTTTTTTTTTTGTTTTGAAGTGTTTGTTATGTTGAAATACGAAAATTTGTGCAAGAGAATTGTAAGAATTGGAAAGGAGCGTTGAATTCTATTTGCTATGTATGAATTTTTAGGTTTTGGTATTTGGAGCAATTTTTATGTTGAAAAATTATTAATTTGAAAGCATTTTGGTGGTCGGATGTTAGCTATAATGGGGGAGTTGGAAAAGTGAGTTCGATTTTTTAAGTTTGTTTTACAGTATGTTTGTTTCTTTTTTAAATTTTGAGTCGCTTCTATGTTCAATATTTTTTAATTTGAAGATGTTTTGGTGCCCAAATCGTAGGTGCAACGGAAGTATATTTGTTGGTTTTTAAATTTGTTTTTGGTGGTTGGATGTTAGCTATAATGGGGGAATTGGAAAAGTGAGTTTATTTTTTTAAGTTTGTTCTACAGTATGTTTGTTTTTTTTTAATTTTAAGTCGTGTCGATGTTCAATATTTTTTAATTTGAAGATGTTTTGGTGTCCGAATCGTAGGTGCAACGGATCTCATATTATTATTTGTGCGAACAAATTATGGAAACAATTTGAATTTGAAATTTTGCTGCAAAATGAAAATTAAGGTTTACTTTTTTTTGTATTGAGCACTTAATTTGAGGATGTTTTGGAATTGGGATCGTATGTATGATGGGTTGTACACATTTGCGCGAATGAATGACGAAAGTGTTTCGAGTTAAAAAATGTGTTATATAGTAAAGTTGTAGGTTTTAAAATTGTAACTAAATTTTATGTCGGACATATTTTCGTTCGAACGCGTTTTGGTGGTCGAATTGTACGTATAGTATTGCTTGTATGGAAGTAATTAATAAAATGGATTGTTGGGTGATTTAAATAAAATTTGAGGGTTTTTTCGAAAACATTCCTGAGAGATGAAAAGGATGGCGGGTTGATTGTAAGAAAACTCAGGGTGTTTTTTGAAAATTTAATTGGGCCGGGTTGGGGTAGGGTGTTTTTTGAAAATTTAATTGGGCCGGGTTGGGGTGGACTGCGGGTTGATTTCGATGAAATCCGGGGGCTTTTTCGCAAAAAAAACATGAGAGAGGGGAATGGACGGCGGGTTGTATTTCCATAAAACTCGAGGTCTTTTTTGCAAAATGACCAGAAAAAGCACGATCTCGGCCGTTGATCGGGCCGATCCGACGGCCGGGAAAAGCGGGCGACGTGGCCACGCTCCCCGGCCTCGGTATTGGCCACGGATCGTAAGGAAAAGATTTGGTTTTCGCGCCGCTGATACAAGCGCCTTCTTTTCGAGCTTTTACGTAGTTTTTTTAAGCGACCGTGCTTCAGCATGTTTTTCATTAAGAAGAAGAAAAGAGTACAACCTAAAGGGTAACGTCATCACAGGCGATGACGTACCCATCGACCTATTACAAAAGTTAAAATCGATGTCATTGGGATATTTACATATGATCACCAGTCTACCACGGCTAGATAAATATAAGTATAAGCTATCTGTGAGTATTGTGTTAGAATGTACTCGTTAGAATATTTAACAAATGAAAGAGTACGTGCAAGGTAAATAAGTTTTAGTTATTAGCTATGCACTTTTACTTTTTTTATGAAATTATAACACTTATGTCTCCCGAAATTATTACTAACATATCCGGGAGCAATTGGTGGACTAGTTATAGATAATGGTATAGCCAGATTTCACACAGATTCTGGAAAGAAGAAAAAGAAGAAGAGAGCTCAACTGAATTCACCCATCTCCTCATGGCCTATTTCTTTGCTGCAGGCCCAGAGCAACTATTCCATTAACTAGCAACATAATATGGACATTTAGGGCCTGTTTGGCAGAGCTCTAGCTCCCAGCTCTATGCAGAAGCTGGTGTTTGTTTAATAAAATAAAATATCTTAAATTTCTAATTTAAATATAAATTAAGAACAAAGTGACTCAACAAAAGACCCTAGATCAGCCCACAGCTCTAGCTCTACAGATTTCTAGAGCTAGGATTGACCAGCTCTAGCTCTACGAATTTGTAGAGCTTTACCAAACAGGGCCTTAACTAGTAGAGGCATAGAGCTATTCCATTAACTACTAGCATACACAGAGATTTCTGTCCCATATGTAAACACCCATTTCCATGTTGTAGCATCTTTGGGTCATTCTGATCAAACCTGATGAGAGAAGATCACAACTCAGAATCGAGAAGGATAGTTTTTTTTTAGATAATGGAATTAACATTCCGGCCTCTGCGGTAACGCACATCTGCGTGACCACACACAGCCAAACTTATTACAAAAACTAAGAATAATAAAAAAACTTTAGTATATGAAGATATATGTACTAAAGATCTACTACATCCAAAAAAGAATTGAGTTTACTACTCAAAACAGTGCTAAAGATATCGATGTCGCTTCATGGTGGTCTTCGAATCAGCCACCACGCCTTGAACAACGTGCACCAAAATGAACTTGAAAGAAACTCATTGGATGTAGACAGTTTTCACTGCAGCTGGCAAATCGGCCCACACTTGGGATAGTTGAACCATCCAAAATGTCGACATCCTTGTTCAGATCTTTGTCGTCACTGCGGCCGCCTCCCCGACACCAAGGAGGCAGCTGTCGACGAACTGGGATGTGTACTAGTTCCCACCCCCCCCCTTTTGATGCATTTTCATTTGCTTTCTGGTCTCTGCCTCTGGTTTGCAGCTTTTTTTATCTATCTATTCAATACATCAATGCACAGATTTTGTGTGTCCCGCGGACAGACAGGCCGCTCTCCCGTGGGCGACTCGGGGGGGCGATAGCCAGCGCCGCCGGCCCCCATCCACCTCGCTTCGTCGGCCGCCGCCGCCGGTGTTCCTTTGGCGGCGGCGGCCAGCGGCGGTGACCGGAGTCGGTCCCCTCCGCGGCTCGCGTTTCCCCCTTTCTCCTCTCCCCCTCCTGCTCCTTTCTATCCCCAAACCCTAGTCGCTTTGGTTCTTGGTCGCCGGTCGCCGGAGTTGGGGGGCCGCCGGCCTCTCCGGCCGGATCCGCCGCCCCTTCGTCCGGATCCGGGCCTTCCCGTCCTCGGGGGGGCGTCTTCTTCTTCCCGTCGTCGGGGGTCCGCCGCTGCCCGGGGGGCTCGTCCCCTCGCCGCTGTGGCCTCGGGGCAGGGCGCCGCGTCCCGGGGCCGGATCTTCCTCTCCCTCACCGGATCCCCTGCGTTGGCCTCCTTTCCCGTCGTGTTGGGCACG
>CM014273.1:66109745-66167072 GCA_004135705.1 Alloteropsis semialata
CGATATATGATCGATATCTGGACGAAGCAGCAGATGAGCATGATCGATCCAGCGGCAGCAAGCAGCGGCAGAGGATGGTCGAGCCTGCCAGGGGTTCAGCAGACGCTGGTGCTGGACACGGCCAGCGACGTGCCGTGGGTGCAGTGCGTGCCCTGCCCGGTCCCGCCGTGCCACCCCCAGACGGACACCTTCTACGACCCAACCAAGTCGCCCACGTACTCCGCCTTCCGGTGCAATTCCCCAACCTGCACCCGGCTCGGACCCTACGGCAACGGTTGCGTCAACAACCAGTGCCAGTACCGCGTCATGTACCCCGACGGATCGTCCTCGTCGGGAACCTACAGCTCCGACCTGCTGACGCTCGACCCCACCAACGCCATCAACAACTTCCAGTTCGGTTGCAGCCACGCCGTGCAGGGCAGCTTCAACAACCGGACCTCCGGGATCATGGCTCTGGGCGGCGGCCCGGAGTCGCTGGTGTCCCAGGCCGCCTCCATCTACGGCAACGCTTTCTCCTACTGCCTCCCGCCGACGCAGAGCTACCATGGCTTCTTCGTGCTCGGCGTGCCGCGCGTCGCCGCCTCCAGGTACGTGGTGACGCCCATGCTCAGGTACAAGCAGGTGCCCACGTTCTACCGCGTGCTCCTCCGGGGCATCACGGTCGCCGGGCAGCAGCTCAACGTGGCCCCTGCGGTGTTCTCCGCCGGCTCCGTGCTGACCTCCCGCACCATCCTCACCCGCCTGCCGCCCACGGCGTACCAGGCGCTGAGCGCCGCGTTCAGGAGCAGCATGAGCATGTACCGCTCGGCGCCCCCCAAGGGCAACCTGGACACCTGCTACGACTTCACAGGCGTCGGCACCGTCAGGCTGCCGAGGATCGCGCTGGTGTTCGACGGGAACGCCGTCGTGGAGCTCGACCCGTCGGGGGTCCTGTTCAACGACTGCCTCGCTTTCGCCCCCAACCGCGACGACACAATGCCCGGGATCCTCGGCAGCCTGCAGCAGCGGACCATCGAGGTGCTCTATGATGTGGGCGGCGGGGCCGTCGGATTCCGCCGTAACGCGTGCTGATCCCGCGCGCGGTCGGGAGGCTACTACTCTGCTCTCGACGGGCCGGGGAGTGGATCGAGGAGAGCTTACTTGAGAACAGGCCTTCTATGAAGTAATAATCCATGTCTCGTCTACAAGAAGCTACTACCTCATAGGGAGATGAGGTAGTCTGATGATTATTATAAATAAAAGCCAAGATTTGCGATTGGTGCAAAGGCTCTTTGATATGCTTGTACCGTGTAAACTGTGACGTATCAATTTTTATATTAATATTATTGTAACACAAAATATCTGTAATGAATTATTTGCATTGCCTATAGTAATAATCTTTTATATGACTTGATTGAGGCAAGCTAGAAGGTATATATTCTCATGATTCATGTATATACTGATAAAAGGAGCAACCATGTTCTACACATTACCAGTTATAATCGAAAAAAGAAAATATTGTGCACCCTTGTGGTCGCAAGCGTGCACGTCAAGGAGCCGTAACCTGCTGAGGGATGAAACAGAGGCGGATGGCGCCACATGGCCCGACAAGCGCTGAGAGAAGAACAACCGAGAGGCCGCCAGTTTCCCAGAGGCAGGAAAGCTCGATGTCACCAAGACCAGGAAGGTCCCGGCACGTATTGACGCTACTATTAGCTTTGGTGCACCACATTGGGTTTTTGACGCAACTGATTCAATTGGGTTTGTTGAATTTCCACATGGTGACGTATTTACCAAGAGTGTGATCCTCCGGTCTAGTGCGCCATCCCTAGGTTTGGAGGACCTAGCCATTGAGTACTGACCATTGGAATTTGGATGGTTGTCATTTATGCGAACGCACTTGAACCATCGGAATTTTGAGATTTTTGATGCTTGGCGTTTATGTGATACAATTGTACGTAAACATGTCCAAAATCTCTGCAACCTTCACGTCCCATGGGAAAAGAAGGCCAGCTGTAAAATGTCCTTAAAAACAACAACCTCATTAAGTCGAGGATTCGGTGATGATTCCCCCACTGGAACGCGACAAATGTCTTTCCCAAAACATCCCTCCCGAACAAGTGCATCTAGCATCGCTTGAGCCCTCCGAGATTTACCAAAATAAGTAGATTTGGGACAAGACTTTTTCAACTTCACCAGCTCAGAGGGGTCAGCCTCAACATCGCTTTGGGTTTCCTCGACAACATTAGAAGTACCTTCAGGCACTTCACCTAGCATACCTTTCACCACTTCCGCAACATATATATCCGAGTCTGAATCAGAACCAGAAGAAGCTTTTGTGCTGCTATTCTCGAACATGGTGCCCCGCGTAAGAGTATCTAACGTTTTCAAGGAAACACTTGAAAGACTAAGTGCCGGAAAGCACGACTTTTAAAGAAAGTGTAGAGTCGAAAAGCTCGATGGTGCAGGACCAAGAGCGTGCAGGAAAAATACCGCACCACCTGTTCTTTATATAGTACAAAGAAATAACTATTCACCTTGGGAAACATGTGCCAATGAAAAAATTAAGAAGTTTAAAAGACAATAGTCTAACGGTCACAACAGGATCCTTTCAAACATGCAGAGGTGACATTTTATCATGTTTTGATCATAATTTTGTTCGAGAGTTTGACCCGTTGGAGACAGCCATCAATCCCCGAGGGGCTACTGTTGGGAATCAGAGAAAAGCTAACCTCTTCATGTTTATAATGAAGCGTGCCATTCAGTAATACCGCTAGAAACATATTGCAAATGGACCTTGACGTTCAGGCTGAACTCATCACTAAATAATAGGAGAAAGAAATAGATAAAGGAAATCTCAAAAAAAGTATATAGTATTAACCTTTCCGGTAAAAGTCCACTTTTGGCTATCCATCTATCGTCTCGGTTGGTTTTGGATATCCAACTCCAAAACCAAGAATCTTTGGCTATCGAACTATCAATATCGTTCATATTTGACCATTAGGCTGTTTTGGTGGGTGGTTTTGCTGACGTGGACGACACGTGGTGGTGAAGCCCACACGTCAGCACCTCTCTCTCTTCCCTCCCTCTCCCTCTTCTCTCTCTCTCTCTCTCTCTCTCTCTCTCTCTCTCTCTCTCTCTCTCTCTCTCCAGCCTGTCTACCATGGCACCGGTGGCCGGCCTGCCCCTCCGCCATAGCTGCTCCGGCCGCCGAGCATCGCCGCCTACAACGATCCTACCCTCCGCTGTCGCCTGCCCACGGCCACCCTACGCCCCTCCTACCCTCCCTCCACCCTCGCCACCATTTTCTCCCTCCTCCCTCTACCATTGCTTCACCCAGCCGAGCTTCGCTTCGACCAAAATCCCCACCCAACCACCGCACCATTGCTCGATTCCTCTCACATGAAGTTGCTCCACCTCCTCCACTCCACCCCCGAGCCGCTCATGTGCCCGGGCACACACCCCATCACCGGGAATTTTTTCCCCCATTCGCCGCCGTTCATCCCGCCATCACGCCAACCACCACGTCAAGCACAGCCTCAGCCCTCCTCGTAGACCTTCGACTCCATGGGTGAGCCCCTAGTGGTCCTACGTAGCTCCGTGCCCGTCATCCCCCCACCGGTCGACCAGAACACAGACCATGCCACCACGGTCTCCCGCCTCTGCATTGCTGTTTGTGAACGGCCGCCCTCAGGCCTCATGGATGGCCATGCCACCTTCCTTTCTGCCATTGTTTTGGGGCTTTCTACCTTCCCTCTAGTCCTTAAGGTTACCACGAGCAGTTGAGATGTGAAGGGTGGGAGCTTTCACATTGCCTAGAGAGTGCGAGCGGAAGTGTGCCTTGGTGATGGGAACTTGGTGCGCCAAGGATGCCCGTGGTGAATGTGCGAATGGTTTGGGATGAAGTTAAAGTGTTGCTTCCGCATAGGAAACCTCAGCCTTCACCTTGTTTATTTCAAAACTAGTAATAGGCCTCTTAAAGCTTGCATACGGATGGTGACATAAAACTGTTCCAATCTTTGGGAATAGCTTGTGAGCATGTACGATACGACTCTGAGTACGATAACAATGATGATGGATGGTACGATTGAGGTTGTGCGCTACGCTCAAGAAGATGCATGTGGTAGGAGACCCTCCAAGAAGGAGTTGAAGTCCGAAGCCTAGTTATCGCTTCGTTTACATTTCATATTGTCGTTTAGCCCAAGAGGCTTGTAATGAATGTATTACTCCTCTTTAATCCAAGTATTGTAAGACTTTGTATGTGATGATATCGTGGTATGGAATTGATATTACTCTGAAATGAGTTCTGTACATGTTAGCTACTGATTTTGGGACTAACACAATGGTACAGGAAGTCAGGTTGTCCGAAATGAGAATCCCATTCGTTTCAGCTGACATGTGGGCCTAGCACCAAGTGTCATCCATGTCGGCGAAACCACTCATCAAAACAACTAGATAGCCAAATATAAACGATTTTGATGGATCAGTGATCAAAGATTCTTGGTTTGAGAGTTGAATGGCCAGGCAATAGTTGGATGGCCAACATGCTCGTCTCCATCTTGGACAACATGTTGCACATTCTTTTCTCCCATAACAATGTACTCGCACTTCAGCGGCTCGTCTCCATCCTGGACAACATGCTGCACATTCTGGTCACCAGAGCGGTGCTCCTCATGTTGTAGCATCTGAGCCATGTATGAGGTGAGTACAAAATTGTTCTTGCCATGGGCATATGAACGCTTCCCCACCTCTGTGAATGCGATTCTTTGCCCCACTTTGGTGGCACAAAGGATCCAAAGGATGCTAAACACAGCCTTTCGACCAGCACTCTTGATGTTAAAGAAGACCAAGCTTCCCAGCCAAACGACACGGCTGGCGTGCTAGATGGTGCTTGAGTACCCGTGCATGTAGATCTCGTCCGCCTTCTTCTGGAGGAGCTCCACCAGAAGCATCCATGTTAGGATCAGCCCAGCCGTCAATGACAGGTCAGCCCTAGGAGCATCACCAATGGAGAATGATGAGCTCGCATTCTTGGCCTCGGAGAAGAGGTAGGACATGACAGGGAGGCAGAGCACGAGCGCCAAGGTGAGGAAGAGGCGGACTTTGGGGTCGAGGATGGTGCTGACGTCGAAGATGCAGCTGAAGAGATTTAGGCAGAAGAAGAGGTTGGCGAGGACAAACATGATTACGGAGGAGGACACAAGGGTTGGCTCATTTCTCTGGTCGGTGTAGGATGATGTGAGTTTGGCGATGTAGGAATCAATTGATCGATTGTAGAGACTTCTCTCATCAAGCCTGAGTGCAATGTGAAAGACCATCGTGCAGGTATGGATGATTACTGTTGGAATAATCTTGAGTTTAGTCTATTTGTCTGGCTGTGGTATATGGTCGGCCTCTGGCTCATTATATCCATGACGGCTAATGGCATCGCTTGCATGCCAAGTTTTTCTCTGGCATCCAGTTTGATCTATATAGTTCAAGCAGCTCATCACCTTACTGTTCGCCTGGACCGGCATCGCTTGCTTGATAGTGTGTTGACAACCAAAATTGGCATGCCTTATAATAGGCAAGGTTAAGGCCAGAAGAGCCAATTCAGTACTAACTCTTGTTATTTTGAAAGATTGGCATATCTATGTATTATGCAGGACATGAAGATCATTTTTGGTATTCTGGGCATGATTTCATCAAAGAGACCAAGAAGCACTCAAAACAATGTCATGATGAGGTCAAATGATGAGTTTGAGTACACCAAGACAAAGCCCTCATCGATACAATCAAAACGAACACATGGATCACCTAATTCGGAATCCGGACGCAGGAGCTATGGCAAATAGAAGATCTCCAGCCTGAGGGAATCAGTTCAGACCGGTTTAGGAACAGGTCTGACCGGTTTTAGCTGCTGTGTGCCACCGGGAATTCGGTCTAACCGGATTTATAGACCGTCGGACTGATTTTAGCAAATTAGTCTGAATTAGAGTTGTAATTCGATCCTAGGTAGGTTTTTGACATGTTTTCGACCCATCACGGATACAGACCTTCTCACCCTACATATATGAAGGGCTAAGGCTGATTGAGACACATCCAATCGAACCAAACACTATGCATTTACCTTTTTACCCTAAACCCTAATTCTCTTCCAACCTCTCCATGATGATCATCTACTGATCTTCATGACCATAGATGGCATCCTAAGGCTTGCTGGTCAACCTAGGGCACGTCCGACAACGTCCACGCCCTGACGGGGTCCCTCCCGGGTGAGAGCTTCGATGGTCTTTGCTAGTTTGCTCGTAAACTAGTCGTTCTTCGCTACGTAAGTATGTTGGTTATCTTTTTGTTTGGTTTGCTTGTAAACCTAGCTGTCCTTCACCACGCAAGTGTGATAGTTACCCTCTCGAACGATCGATTCAGGCCAAGACCTAGAAAACCGGTCAGACCTCTTTCAGGAACCGGTCAGACCGCTTTTGCGAACCGGTCAGACCTTTTCCCAAAACCGGTCAGACCTCTTTTGGCAGACCCACATTTTGATCCGTTTGCGATCCGTGTGTTCTAGCACATTTGGTGTGTTGGCCGGATTCGGTGTCAACACATTTTTGGCGACTCCGCTGGGGAAGAATATTCTGGTTATATCAACAACCGAATTTTTCTAACCTAGCCAATTACTTAATTGATATATTAACCTGTTATTCACCTGTAACACCCTAAAAATTTCCTTTTCTAATTTAGTAATTAAATTGCTAAGTTATTGTGTGTGCATTCTCAAAATTTAGGTAAAAATATAAAACCTTTTTGTAATTAAAATCAACCATAGGTTTAGAAACTTGTTTGTGTGCATATCATGCCAATGCATCATTTTCTTGTATGAGTGTTTTGTGTGTGCTTAGTCCAAAACCCTAGGGCCCCAAACCCTAAAAACCCAGAGCCCGGAAAGCAAACCCTAACCCAGCCCGACACCTTTCCGTTCTCCTCCTCTCTTTACCCGCTCGATCTAGAGTCCAAAACCCTAACCCAAAATCCTCGTGGGCCCTATCCGACCTAGAGCCCAATCTAAATCCAACCCGGCCTATTTCTTTCTCTTTTCTTCCTCGTGGCCCAATCGCAGTCGGCCCAAAACCAGCCCTGCCCATCTCCCTTTTCTCTTTTGGGCCTAGCCTCTTCCCTTGGGCCCAAACAGATCCAACCCAGGCCCAAACAGATCCATTCTCTCCCCCTTCCCCTTTCACGCAGGAAGCCACCACGCCGCCCCTCTCTCTCTGTGTCGCCCCCTCCCTTCTCCCTTCGTTCTTTCTTCGCGAGAACCAGAAAGCCCTGTCGCCTTTTTCTCTCCCCACACGCAGGAACTGCCATCGCCCCCCTTCCCCTCAGGCCCCATCCCCTTTCCCCTTTCACGTACGCAGAAGGAAAACACCGGAGCGCCCCCTTCCCTGCACGTCGCCCCTTCCTGCGCCCCTCTCTCTTCTCCTTTCCTCTCCCCAACAGAAACCCCCCAATCTTTAATTTCCCTTCAATGGCATTAAGCCACAGCAGAAACTGCCGTCTCTCTTCAAATTCGTGGTCCAGAGCCCCTCTCCCCCTCTATAAATCACTGGGCAAGTCCCTTCCCAACCTCCTTTGCCTCCCCCGCAATCCAATTCCTCATCCACAGTCTCCTACGCTGTCTTCTGTGTTCGCCAAAGACCGAGAAGGTGAGAAGTCCACTGCCTTCCTCGTTCCCTTCTGTTCATACCTCTATGACCCTTTCTAATCCTTGCCTGCTGCCCAGGATCACCAGGACACCACCCTCGACGTCCAGAACTGCGACACCGAGTCCGCGGCTCTGTCTTCCACGCTCGACCACGCTCACGTGACCTGCTCTGTCCTTCCCAAGGCCCGTCCCTGCTGTTTGTCTACCCATGGTAAGCACCAGAATGGGTTCGCGACGTCGTTCTCTTGCTCAGACTGTTGTCCTTTCGCGAATCGGATGCTAGTAGTCCCTTGACCCCTATCCCCGGCAAGCTTCTGTCCACAGCAATGGCGCCACCGTGTTCTGTCCGTGAAAACCAGCGGACGGCGTCGCTCTCCTCCCCACTGACCGAACAGATCAAGCAGGGAACTCCCATAGCCATCCATCGTTCATCTAAGGGCCAAGAATAGAAGGCAGATACCCCTTCGCGTTATGTTAAAGAGACCCTGCGTTTTTCCCTAATAAACCCGCCATCCACCTTACAGTTCAGAAAAACATCCCTGCTACCCCCTGCAAACTAGGTTTAATTACGTATAGGTCCTCGGTTTTCGCAGGATAGCCCTCGATCTTGTTTTTAGTGTAGTTTAATCACCGTAAATCCGATTAGAGTGATTTTTGCGTTGTTGTGTTCGTAGAAATGCGTAGAATAGTTTTTGCTTCTGTTTATGCTGTATGATGTACTGTTCTAATAGAATTATATTTATTTGCATGTACTGGCTTGTGATGGATGTATGTGTGGTGATGGAATGCGTGTTTAGATTGCGAGCAATTCGAGGCCGGCTTTGATCAAGAATTTGAAGACCCGGTTCAGCAACACTACTTTGAGGAAGGCAAGTGTAACATGATTCATCCTTGATACCTATTCACCTATTAATCATGTTATTCATTCATGCATGTATCTAAATTTGAGAAACCATAGGGATGACTAGTATCTTTTACCTTGTACCTTGACTACCTTGGGTTTATGCATGTGGGTAGACATGTTAGCTTTGCTTAGTTGCTCAAACTCTAATGATCGATGTTAACGGTTAATCTTGATTAATGGTTATATGGAATTGATATAAAATGTGCTTTTTAGCAACATGGTTTAGGGAACTAGAGCATGTGTTGGATTGCTCTAGTGTCTCTCCTTAAGGTCCGGTTCTTAAAGCGGCCACCCAGGAAAACCGTACAACCACAAGGATCACATGGCTCTGGTCTTGGCTAAGTACGCTGTACGGCTCTAGCTTGTTTAGTGGTTACCGAAAGGCGCAAGTGGGGCTGCCAGGTTTAAGTGTGAACCTCGGTCAGTTCTCGTTGGGGTTTGTGTGTGATGGATTTGTGTGATGTTTTGGCTGGAGCCTGGAGGGGTCCATGCGCCTGTCAGGAAACCATAGCAGCCACTAACTTGTTAGGGTGTCTGTTGAAAGGCCTCGTAGTGTCCCTGTGTAGTCACACCAAAGGTAGTGTGATGAATGTGCCTGATCAGCACTGCATGGTTGGGTTTAAAGTTCTTCTGAACTTTTACGCGACTTGTGGTGAAAGTGTACAACCTCTGCAGAGTGTAAAACTGTTATAACAGCCGTGCTCACGGTTAAGAGTGGCCTGGAACCTTTTGAGCGGTTCCTTATTTTTTCGGTTAAATGGTTTAATATGATGTTGTTCATTCATAATATTTCACATGTTTTCATAATGTGGGTTACAACCGGGGCTGTCATATAATTCTAGTAATTCAGGTTAATTCTAAAATCAACCAACTAAAAATGCTAACCGCAGTTTAAACCTTGTCTAGCCTTTTGAGCCTCATTTAATCATGTTATGCTTGCTAAGTAAGATGGATTACTTACACTTGCTTCATATCAACAAAATCCCAGATGGGTACTCAGATGAGCCACCAGTTGATGCATTCCCCGAGGAGTATCTGGATTTCTAGGCTGTGTTCTCCCCCAGTCAGAGTCCCTGTGGAGGCATTTTGGATTTAGATGCTCTACTCTTCCGCTACTTTGATGAATTAAATAATATTTGTAATCCCCTATGATGTAAGACTTGTTATGGTTTATGTTATCGAGCACTGTTTTCCTTTCTTTGATATTCATTTCTGAGCTATATGTGTGTAAAGACTTCCTGGGTACACATATAGCAGCATTCGGATTTTCTTCGTAAATCCGGGTGTGACATCACCATAAGAATTGTGTCTGGTCTTTTGGACCAATAGCATATGTTCTTACATTGCATTAGGCTGCTCAAGCCGATTGCATTCAATTTTACTTGTCACTACATATTGAAGATCGAAAGAGAAAGCAAAGTGTTGGTCATTGATCGCCCAAGTTATAAAGAAACAATTGGGTTTATTGGCCACAAGATTTGAAGCATCAAGACCTACTGCTAAATATACATGGCAGGCTATTCATACATTCCACAACAGTACCACTACAGTGAGCCCAAGGTATAATTTGCAAATACATCATATGATTCTAATAATTATTTTGCAAGTACCATAAATTCTCATGTTGATGTTGCTAGATGTAATGATAGTATACATATTCCATCGGCTAGTAATTGTTCAGACGGTTTTTATTATGCAAATTATAATTCTAAAAATTATTTGCAAAAGCCAATGTTAAATGATATGCATGCTTTAAATTTTAATGCCAATAGCAACATACAACATACACCTATTCACTCTCACACATCGGCTGCAGAACAAGTTCATATGCCGGTGAGCAATTATCAAGGACAAACTAACAAGGTGAGTTCGGCCAATTTTTATAAAACATCACATGCTACTAATTCTAATAATATTTAGCAAGATGTTTCCTCTTTTAATTCATGGGCAGCAAATTCACTGTATGTGGATTCACCACAATACATGCCGGTGAATGGGAGAATTGGCCATGCTAATTCTAGCTATCCGGCCAATTATTCTCAACCATCATATATTGCACAATATTTTACTGAAGTGGAGGTTGCATCAATAAATTCAGCACCATATGCAAATACTAATAATCATGATTCGGCTTCGCATGCTACTCATAGCAATAGCCGTATTAACGAAAATTCAGCACGCACATATAAACCTTCACAAGCTAATTCAGCATATGTTTTGTCCAATGCATCATCCAAGAATTTTGAAAATACTTATTCTTCATTACCCCAAACTTTTGTTAGCAATGTTGTGCAAAAAGCTTCATCATATAGTGTTTCTACTTCACAACAGCCATATACTTCCCATGGGTGGGATGCAAAATTTGCTAAGATTAAGAAAGATTTGGCTAAAGTGCAAAAAAGTAGAACAGAAATACTATCTGAAATCAAAAAGCTGATGAAGCAAAGAACATTGCTAATTGATGAAATTGGCAATGAAAAGAGCAATGATTCAGATTTGTACCACGGTTCAGTTATTACAAAAACTGAACAAAATATTATATATTCTGAATCTGTTATACCAAAGCAAACAAGTTTAGTTGTAGAAAATCATATCATTCATAAGAAGAAAGCTATGTTTGATTTTCAAATAGGGTTGTGCATTTGTCTAGTGATTATTGTGTTAAGCAAAAACTTATGACTTAACAAGGTTCGGTCAGTGAAGAACATCGAAAGATTGAAGATCACAACTCCAGGAGCAAGAAGAAGTTGGCGTGTCAGAATTCGGTGGTTTCCAGCAACCCTGGAAAAACCGATCTCATCGATTTTATAAACGGTCTGACCGGTTGCTGCAAAATGTTGTTGCTGGCTGCCGTCAAGAGAGGAAGCACAACATCATTCATATCAAAGTTCCTCACCTCTCCAACATATTTGATAAGGTATGCTTTATAATTAATTTACCTAATTCCCAATCAGATCCTATGTTTTCAATTAATTCATCTACTAGTGATATTACTATTATCAATCCTAAGAGATCGATTGAGGAAGGAAATTTATTTGTTAGCAACAAAGTGAATTCAGATAGTATCAGCAAGTGCATTGTGAAAATTAGAAATGCTGATAATAGTAATGCTTTGGCATTTAAATTTTCTACATCATCATTGCCAAAGTTTTTGTCTTCATGGTTTGTTTGTGGTCATTCTGGATTTAAAAGCAAAAAACCAAAGTTGATAAACATTGTGAAGCCGATGCTAATGTAGTGATCAATTTCAAAACATTGGGTATGGGAAGCATAAGTAAAGGTGTAGCTAAATGGATCGATGAGAAATCTGAACCGTTCGTTTGCTTAGCCTTGAAGCCTTCTCCACAAAAGAATCAGCTAAAGAAGACAAAGTACACTTTTGATTTGACTTTGTGTGATAATTTATTTGACATATTGCTTGAGCATAGTTTTATTAAGTTATATAATCACAAAGTCATGCCATCACTTTTGGAACTAAAAGAGCAAACTTATTGTAAGTGGCACAATTCATTTGATAATAGCACTAGCCATTGCAATATTTTTCGCCAAATCATCCAATCGGCCATTAGTGCAGGACGATTGAGATTTGCTGAAATTTCAGAGGATGACCAGTTGGCTCCAATTAGTCTTGATAGCAAGGAATCATTAAATCGGTTAGAATCAACCAGTTCAGGCAAAGATCCAAAAGAAATTGCTAAAGAGGAAGATTCAACACCCTCAAGTGATAACGAGGACATCGTTCATGAGTTGCATACTCCTAAGAACGATGAGCCTGTGAAAATTCTAGAAGGCAATGGGGGGCATACGAATTCTTCTGAATCAAAGCGAGAGCCAGTTACTCTTCCTGTGCTGGAAAAAGAGGTCAGGCCGGTTTTGCAAATAGGTCTGATCGATTTTCTAAAAGAGGTCAGACCGGTTTGCCAAACCAGTCAGACCGGTTTTGGTTTGAAGCATCCCAAAATGCTAAGACCTAATTGTTCTGAGGCACATGGAGCAAAAGACCATAATGAACATAAGAGTAGAAAGCTGAAGCTCACCTTCAATGAACTTCTGGCTAACTATCAAAGAGAAAATAAAGCCAAGCATGCTAATTGGTCAAATGATGGTAATCTATCTAGAGTGTCTCCAAAACACCAATCCAAAGATTGGAATCGGCCAATAGAGGACTTTTATATAGCAGAGTCATATTCTCCTTTTGGGCTGCCGATGCCAATCCCATATGGTTCATATCTTACTGGTTTGCATCCTTATTCATCATGGGCATGGCATGATTCATGGACATATGTTCCTTCATATTCTAGGCCATATCGTGCAGAATATTCAGCTCCAGGAAAACCAGTACATGAGAGACAATCACAAATAAAAAATGACTGTTTTGAGCAAAAGAATCGGTCCATAGTTTGAGAGAAAAAAAATGTTGTCAACCAGATTTATCGAGTGAAAAAGGATGGCCGCAAAGATAGACGTTCAGATCTGAATTTAGTTGATGAAAAGACGATTAAGGTGTTGAAAACTTTGGCTATTGATGGCAGGGAAAAGAAAAAAATCAGCTACTGATGTTCCAAGTGCCAAATCTGAACAAAAGGAGTTAAAGGAGCCAAAAATCAAGAATGAGGTGATGCTGTCCAAAACTAAAGCACAACAACCGAGATCTTCACTCAGTTTATCAAATTGGCAGAAAAAGAGGCTACAAGGACTTAGTGCTCAAGAGTTGAAAAAGAAGTACTTGGCATGGGTCCCTAAAGGGAGTGCTAAGGTCCAAGACAAGGATGATGTTCAAGCAAAAGGTGCAGTGGAAGCAAAGGAGAAGATGAGAAACAAGAGACGACCTTCAAGTCTCAGGTTTGCACCAAATCATCAAAATTATTGGTCATTACATCATCCATATGCTTTACAAATTCCACGTATGTCTATGTCATGGAATCCATCCAATGGCGTGTTTGGTTATCCCTCATGTTTTTATTTTGATTCTTGATGCCACATGGATCTTTTTATCATAGAGGGTTATTGCCAAATTATCACAATATTAATATTGCTATTTATTCCAAAACTCGAAGTATTTAGTTCTAGAGATAGTTAATTCTTGCATTCATACTATTATCTATAATTTACTTCGGTTATACATATACTATGGATGGATCAAACATGGCCGATATTTTGTTATCATCTTTAGCAACACATAGCCGATGAATGCTTTTCATCATCGTGCTGAAGTGGTGACTCCTCAGTAAGAGATTAATTATAGTCATATTGATGTCTTTAATGCTCGGGGGGCATAATATTCAGGAAAGCTCCAGGGCTAATATCTTTGCACAAGAAGTATCTGGCTATCATGTTCACAAGAAACATTTTCAAGCCGATGTTTAAAAAGGGCCAACGAGTTAGTTCTAGAGAAAATTAGTCACATCAAATTTGCAAAACGGTTTAACCGAATTTTGCACTGTGTGGTGTCCGGCACACCAGAATCGGCCAGACCAGTTTATAAACCGGTACCGATTTTCCTCAGGGAAATTCAATTCGGTCATGAATTTGATAATATGCAGTGCTCAATGAATTCTGCTATCAAGTCAAAAGATGTCAATTTAGCTATTGGTCTTGGTGTGGCTGCAATTGATGTTTGGGAAGGCAAAGCTAAGGAAGAGCAAGGAATTCAAAATCAGCATTATGACTTCAAGGATTATGATAATCGTGACATGTGGATGCCATATGGAGTTATTATACTACTTACTTCGTTGAAGGAGTTGCAAAGACCAATTGTTGATAGCAATTTGGTCATTCTATGCATCTATGATCGTTTGGAGTTGTGAGAGTGATTTTAAGTATCATTCCAAACATTCATAGCCGAGGTGGTGTGTACTCAGGCTTATCTCTTACAAAAGACCTATGAGCAAAAGAAATATCATAATGAAGTTATAATCTTGAATAGATTCAAATAATATGGCCGATAGAGTTATGTCATCTTTAGGAACACGACATGGTCGATGCACTGCTATTCATCATCGTTCCATTGCAATTTTGGTTCATGAATGTTTCTTGGTATGCAAGCTTTACCAAGAAACAGGGGGGCATATGTTGACGACCAAAATTGGCACACCTTATAATAGGCAAGGTTAAGGCCAGAAGAGCCAATTTAGTACTAACTCTTGTTATTTTGCAAGATTGGCATATGTATGCATTGTGCAGGACATGAAGATCATTTTTAGGTATTCTGGGCAAAGAGACCAAGAAGCACTCAAAACAACATCATGATGAGGTAAAATGATGAGTTTGAGTACACCAAGACGAAGCCCTCGTCAATAGGATCGAAACAAACATATGGATCGCCTAATTTGGAATCCAGACGCAGGAGTTATGGCAAATAGAAGATCTCCTGCCTGAGGGAATCTGGTCAGACTGGTTTTAGCTGCTGTGCGCCACCGAGAATCCGGTCTAACCAGATTTATAGACCGGTCGGACCGGTTTTTAGCAGATTAGTCCGAATTAGAGCTGTAATTCGATCCTAGGTAGGTTTTTGACATGTTTTCGATCCCTCACGGGTACAGACCTCCCCACCCTACATATATGAAGGGCTAAGGCAGATTGAGACACATCCAATCGAACTAAACACTATGCATTTACCTTTTTACTCCTAAACCCTAATTCTCTTCCAACTTCTCCACGCTGTTCGCCTACTGATATCCACGACTATAGATGGCATCCTAAGGCTTGCTGGTCAACCTAGGGCAAGTCCGGTGACGTCCACGCCCTGACGGGGTCCCTCCCGAGCGAGAGTTTCGACGGCCTTTGCTAGTTTGCTCGTAAACTAGTCGTTCTTCGCTATGTAAGTGTGTTGCTTATCTCTTTGTTGTTTTGCTTGTAAACCTAGCCGTCCTTCACCATGTAAGCATGATAGTTACCCTCTTGAACGATCGATTCAGGCCAAGCCCTAGAAAATAGGTCAGACCTCTTTCAGGAACCGGTCAGACCACTTTTGCAAACCGGTCAAACCTTTTTTCGAAACCAGTCAGACCTCTTTTGGCAGACCCACATTTCGATCAGTTCACGATCCACGCTGTTGGGTTCTGGAGTGACCAACAAGGTTCACAGCGAGAGAAGCGGGGTCAATGGAGTGACTCAGCACGATAAATGGATTAATAATAGTGGAAGAGGTTACAAAAGTGTGTGTCTGAGAGTCGTCGGGGTGCTCTCGGTCACTATTTATAGGCCCCGGGAGGGGTTATTTACAATAGGTAGCCTCTCAACTGCTACATTCCTAGAATATTCAAGGGTACAACAGAACTTTCATAGGGGAGCAGGTGACACAGTTCCCGAGTCTAGCGGTAGTCCAGTGAGGTCGCGCCGTGTGCTGCCACGCCTGCCACGCGGGCCGGGACGGGCACTTTAGGCCTTCGCCTCCCGCTTGAACGAAGGGTCTTCACTTGGTCGCCCCGGCGTCATGCTCTGGCGCTGTTATCTGAGCGAGTCCTTGCCTCACCACCAAGAGCGAAGGGGTAGGGCCCCTTCGCTCCAAGCGAATACTCCTTGAGCACCCGAAGCTCCTGAGCCTACAGCGAGGGGTCCTTGGGTGCCTGGAACAACACTTGAGCCTGCAGCGAGGGGTCAAGCGTCAAAAATTCATTTGAGTTAGCCAACTTTTGAGCCTTCCCCAACAGTAGCCCCTCGCGGACGAATGCCCAGTCTTGACGGCGTGACGTCAACGAACCTAGTGGGAGCGTGGAAGTTGGCTGACGGCTCCATTTGCCATCCGTCCCCTCCCGTTTAGATTGGGTGTGAGGAGGTTTTAGACGGCATTAACTTTTCAATTTTTGCGCCTTGTCGTTTTCGAAACCAGTGCGCGGGCGCTTGGCCTTCTGGCCCTTGGCTTATAAATAGAGGCCGCCGCCCCCAGCGCCGTTACTCTTCTCTTGAGCCTACTTTTCCCCTTTCACTGTTTATCTTCTTCCTCTCGTCTTCGAATTGACGGCGCATTGCGGCTTCCTCTCCAGATTTGCTCTGAGATTCGTATCCAGGTTGGTTGTGTTTATTTGCCGTCTTGATTGCTGCAATGCTATTCCTCAATCTTTTTTCGTTTCCGTTATCAGATTTGTTCTTAGATCTATTTTGTTTTGGTTAGGGTTTCTTCTTGTTTGATTGCCATGGCTCCGAAGGCTGAGAGGCTGCGGAAATTGGTGAAGTTCGGGACATCCAAGGTTACATCGTCCTACCTAGCTCACCAGGCATCTGAGGGTCTTGTATCGTCTGATGCGTCTCGGCCGCCCGGGACCGAGATGGTTCCAAACCCTAAAAACAACGAGGTGGTTATATTTGTGAGCCACTTAGAAGCCGGGCTATCATTCCCCGTTGATCCTGCTGTTGCAGAAATATTTGAGATTTTTCGCGTTGGGTTCCATCACCTGACACCCAACGCCATTGTTAAGATTAACAGCTTTATTTGGGGAGTCAAAGGACATGGTTGTAAGGCTATTGGGATGGCTTTTGCTTCTCAGCATGAACTGCATTGGCAGCCTAAGGTTGTTTTGGATGATGGTGAATCCGTTTCTTGTCAGTTTGGCTGTGTCAGTTTTGTCTATCGCGAGGGTTGCGAAGGCCCTGCAATTGCTTACAAGAACCGATGGAAGGATGACTGGACACAGTGGTGGTTTTACCACACAGTTGAGGCTCCGGGTGGCAAGACCAGTGTCTTGGCTCCTCGAGTGAAGAACATGAATTTTGTTTTGAGGCCGCAGGTTAGTCTTGGCTCTGTAGATAAAAGGGTAGTTAATGTTTGGAAGTTTTTGATGAAGAAACAGTCTGTTCGGGATATTGCCGAGGAATATTGTGCCTTGAAAGTTTGGCCGCTGCAGGACTCGTGGATGTTTGTGGGCTTCGTGCGGACAGAGAAAGGGCAGTTCCAAAGGCCCCTATTCCGGGAAAGCTTTTTTGAGAAGGATGAGACTCCCAACATCAGGGTTTTGGATGTCGAGAGTCGAGTGTGTGCCTTTCTTGGGAACTATACATGGAAAGAGCACTGCCTTCGCGAAGAGTGCAGCCTGAAATGAAGGATCAACCGTGTATTTGATGAGTTCGGTGTTCGATATGGCGAGCGGCCGAAGCCCCGTCCCCCGAAGCGGGGGGAAGGCTCAAAGCGTCCTCGTGCCGTTGAAGAGGACAAGTCTAGCGAGGAGAAACGAGGAGCTTGATTACTATGAGATCCACGCCAAGCGCCAGAAGTCTCAAACTGATGCTCCACCGCCAATACTCTCTTCCAAGGCTTCTGCCTTGCTTGCAAAGCGTAAGAGGGTTGATGAAGAGAGCCAAGGTGGCAGCAGGTTCTGTCGCAAGATTAGTGTTATTTCTCGTGTTCGCCAGCCTGATGAACCCGAGGAAGAAGTTATTGGGTTTGACCAGTTTGCCACCATTGAGCGTGGTGCCGCGCAGAATGTTAGTGCACCGAAGGAGAAGTTGCCAGAGATATCTGAAAAGGTTGTTTCTGAACCAAACCCTTCGTCAGCGTCTGTGAAGGGTTCTAATGTTGAAGCGAGTGTGCCGACGCAGGTGGCTACGATTGATTATACTCCTGCCCCAGATATGGCCACGGCTAAGGCCAATTTATTTGAAATTGGAAAGAAGAAAGTTGATACTGGAATTGAGCTGTTTGATATGTTCGGTGGTGACGCCAGCGAAGCCGAGGATGAGGGCTTTGATGAATCAAATAGCTCTAATGAACTCGCTGGTTTTTCTGTTGACCAATTTAAGGTCGCAAAGTCTAAGAAGGTTTCCGCCAGCGAGCCAGAGAAGATTTCTAATGAAGCCCCTATGGATGAATCTGTTAAGGCTGTTGAGCGTGCAAAAGGTCCTGACGCTGCGAGGGAAGAGGAGGCTGATATAGCTGCACCTGCTAAAGTTGTGGATTCACAAGATTTTGAAATGCTGGGAGGCCATGACGACTCTGCTCCTAGCTCCACGATGGCAGCTCGCTCCTACAGGACTCAACATGAGGACCTGCGAAAGATGGTGGAGAAGCTTGGCGTGCGCGAAGGTGCCCATATACTTTTTGCAAGAAATGTTGCCAAGGTCAAGCTCATCCCCAACTCTTATGAGGCTTCGCTCACTTGTGACGTGGTCAGAAGCTTCTGCGCTCCTGAGATTGAGGAAAATCTTGCCCTTCGTAGTGAGTCGGAGCTTCGCCATGCTATTCAAGCTAGTGCGTGCAAAGGGATCCTTCTTGCTAAGGCCCTTCAACGCTCTACTATACGCCGCATAGAAGAGACAGAGAAACTTGATCAAGAGGTTGCAGCGCATATGTCAGATCTGGAAGAGCAAGTTGAGGTCCTCAAGGAGAAGGTTTCTATTCTTACTGATAGTGGAGCTTGTCTGGAGTGTAAGAAAGAGGAGATTATGAATGAAAAGCAAAAGGTTATTGATGACTTTCAAGCTTTTCGCAAGGAGTTGGACGAAATCGAGGCCTTAAAGGTTAAGACCAATGATTTGGAACTTAGCCTTGCAGATTGCCGCGGCAAACTAGTTGCTGCTCAGAGTGAGCTTGGAAAAGAGAAGAAACTTAATGAGGAAACTCTGGCTTCGCTTGCTGCTGAGCAGAAACTTAAGGACGAAGCCCTTGGAGCTCTTGCGGCTATTAAACGTACTTTGTCAGAGAGGGCTTCGCAGGCTGCAGGCAAGGTTCAAAATGTGGTCAAAGCCTTCGGTGCTGATCTTAAGATTCTTGAGAACTTTGATTTTGGCAATGTTGACCTGTTTTCGACTGGCTTGAGAGCGCTATCGTGGATTTCCAGTCAGTTGCGAGGAACTTCTCCAACTTTTTGGTGCTTATTGCTATCAGGAGTTATGCTTTTACCATGATGCAACTTGGTTGCGAGCACATAAAGAATGTGAAGCATGACTTTCCTGCTGACCTAAGCCACGAAGCAGTTGGAAATCTTTATGGGAATATCGCGAAGGGCTTGCTACGGCGTTTCTGGATCCCGAGGGGGATTAAGCTTGCTCTAGATGAGGCTGAATATAATCGAGCAAAGGTTGGTGTCAGTTTCCCTCCTTGTTGTTTTGACATTTCCTGGAAGTTTATTTACTTTGTCGGTTTGTTGGATGCAGAAAAAATCTGCTAGTGGATCTGCTACCCCTGGTGCCACTCCGATGACTTCCACAGTTCCTGGTGGTACGCCAAGTGTTGAGGAAGTTATATCAAGGAAGGAAGGCGAAGGGTCTGGTGCCGCTCCCGAAGCTGTTCACAGTCATGATGGTTCTGGTGCGGCTGCCCCCGGCGAAGGGCAGGTTTAAATACTTCTCTTCTTTTTTGAGGGGTGAGTGAATCTTTTCTGTATTAATACTATTTGCCTGCGTAGGTCCTTGGTGTGGACTTTGCGCAGGTTGAGGTTATTGAAGCTGTTCCTGTAACATTAAGGCGCGGTGATTTCGCTGTTGCTGGCTCTCTTTATGCGAAGTTCAAGCAGCGCTATCCCAATCGCAGGATGGATGAATTTTTTGAGCGCCGGCGGAGGCATTATGATAGGTCTAACGCGTATTCCAAGGAATTTTGGAGGGCGTTCGATCCTAGTGTCCTTCGGGAGTGTAGGATTTGGCATATCTTTTGTCGCATTGAGCGAGGCGATACTAGTGTTGCTCAAGGGTTACTTGAGCCAAAGCTTGAACCTGTAGATGATGAGGGACCTATCCTCACCTACTCTTGTAACATAAAGATAGTTGAAGCTGAAGTGAATAATGATTAGTTCGTGTACATTGATTTGGTGTTTTTAACAAGGTTGTCCTGATGAACGTACCCTTCGCTTGATGGCCAACCAGATTATCGATGGTGTCGTGGACGATATGCTTGATGAGATATCATTGAAGGTTTTGAATGAATGACCCACTGAGTGTTTTCTTGATTTGGGGCTTCACAGCCCCTAGCGTTGCACGTGTTTTTTATTTTCTTAGGCTTACAGTGTACCTACAGTTGTTGAATTCATATTGTAAATTGTTTTGTAGCGCGAAGGTGTATTGTACGCTTTGTTGACGTTGCTGTGAATTTCTTAACTACTATTAGCTCTGGGTTTTATGCATTGCGAATTTTGTTTATAATGTTCGCTAGGGCCACCCACCCGAGCATTTTAGGCTACAGTGTTTCAAAAAACACTTACAGTTTACAAGTAGAAAGATATTGACTACCACGAAGGCGGTCATGACTTGTTGCCCTTGCGGGGAATGAAGTAATCGTAGCAATCTTGGCCCATATGAGCTCATCGCAAGCTCTCTTCCAGCATCCCTTCATGCGGCGACGAACACGCGGACCTGGTTATTGATGGGCGCAGCCTTTAGATATCCCTTGGAGCCATCGATGCTCTTGTTTCGGCGAGCCCCCAGGCATGAGGTATTGCGCTGTGTGGATGTGCGTAGCATGCAGACGCTCATCAACTACCAAACCGCTCGCAAGCACTCTTCTAGCATCTTACTTGTAGTTTGGTCGGGTATTTTCCTGGTGGCCGTGTGACTGGCACTAAATGCAACATTTTTTCCAGCTTGCTGCTACTCATGCTATACGGCGAGTGATATTGCGCTTGGCGTTGGCCTTGTCGTGTATTTATAGTGAGTTTCTATACTGTAGGGTCATGATCTTTGAAGTACTGTGCAGCACGTAAGCTATGTGTCAGTCACGCTCGAGTTGTCAGATCAGCTTTTTGCAGTACACGGGCGTGAACTGTTTAGCCACGGGTGTACTGTTCTTGTCTTATTGCGCGCAGGTGGCAGTCTTATCTTCTTGAGCGTCCTTGTCACATCTGTGTTTGGGTTATCGTCTTTAAATTTATTAATTCGATATCCTTTTGTTTGGTGATCCCATTTCCATTTTGCGAAAACCAAACATTTTGTTTGCAGGTTAACGTAATGCCTCTTTGGTCTCTTCTTTGCTAAAAGTCGCTTTACTTTGCGAAGGCTAGTTTTATCGTGTCCACACTTCGAAGGCCCGTTGAGCCTGTTTTTTGTGGAATTATATCATTTCCACTTTGCGAAGGCCACTCGAGCCTGGTTTGTGTGGAGTTATATCATTTCCACTTTGCGAAGGCCACTCGAGCCTGTTTTGTGTGGAGTAATATCATTTCCACTTTGCGAAGGCCACTCGAGCCTGTTTGCGATGCTTAAGTCTGGCAAAGGTGCTATATTGCTACGCTTTGCCGACTTTCAGTTATTTTTCCTGTGTTGATAATGACATGTACTCTCGATTGTACATGTCGTTTCAACATTTAACTTGCTCAGTTTCTTGGGGTTACTACTTATATTGCGTAGTATAAGGGATACAAAGAGTCTGCCTTGTTAAAAACCTCACACCTTCCCTAGTTATGGATCTAGGCGAAGGCTTCCCCCGTGAGGAAAAGAGTACAGCTCTGGACAGTAATTGAAATTACAACAAGTTTAAAAATGAAAAGGGAACTAACAAAAAAGATCTAGATACTTTATGGGTAGTACTTGCGAAGGCTATCTGCATTCCACGAATGCTGTAGGTCATTCCCATTCATATCTTGCAACCTGAATATCCCATTCTGTTTGATTCCGTTACCAAGAATGGGCCTTCCCACTTTGATTGCAAATTTCCTGCCTTGTCTGCGTTTGCTTTTCTCTTTAGGACAAAATCTCCAGGACTTATTTCTTTGATTTGCACTCTTTTGTTTCTCCACTTTCTTGTTTCTTCTTGATACTTGGCTATGTTTTTGGCTGCTTTCAATCTTTCTTCTTCAAGTTCTTCCTTGTGCAGTAAATTGTTTTCATTTTCTACATTTGCCTGTCTCAGCCTTGGTGAGCCGAACTGTATCTCGGAGGGTAATACTGCCTCATCCCGAAATAACAGTTTGAATGGCGTAAACTTTGTTGATCTGCATTCTGTTATGTTGTGCGCCCACACTATTTTTGTTAGTTCGTCGACCCATTTGCCATTCGGCAAGCGTTCAAGGCTTTTTGCTATGCCCTTTAGGATTATTCCGTTTGCCCTTTCCACTGCTCCATTTAATTGCGGATGATATACTGATGTGAAGCATATCCTGACCCCGAGGTTTTTGCAGAATTCTTTGAATGCATCACTATTGAACTATTTGCCGTGGTCCACAGTTAACTCTCTGGGCGTGCCAAATCTGCATGTTATGTTCTGCCAGACGAATTTTTGGACTGTTTTGGAGGTAATTGAAGCTAATGGCTTCGCTTCAATCCACTTTGTGAAGGATTCTACTACCACCATAGTGAAGCGCAGGTTGCCTTGTGCCACAGGCAATGGGCCTACCAGATCGATTCCCCACCTTTGCAATGGCCAGCAAGGTGTGATTAGTTGTGTAATTGACGAAGGCCTTGACCGGTGATTTGCCATCATTTGGCAATTGTTGCATTTCTTGATGAATTCTTTTGTGTCTTCTATTGCTATTGGCCAATAGAAACCCTGTCTGAATATTTTTCCAGTTGTTGCCCTTGGACCAGCGTGCGAGCCACACAGGCCTTTGTGTACTTCCTTTATCAATTCATGGCCTTCGCTGGTTGTGATGCATCGCAGCCATGGTTTACAGACTCCTGTTTTGTACAGTTCTCCATCTAAGACCTTGTAATTCCTTGTTCTTTGGATGAGCCTTTTCTTTTCGTCTTCATCAAATGGTTCATAGGTTCCATTTATGAATGACACTATAGGTGCTCTCCAGTCTTCGCTTTCATTCATGTTTATGTGTAGTATTTGGCATTCTACTTTTGGCAAAGGGCATGTAAGTGTTTCAAAGAAGACATTGGGTGGCAATGTTTCTTCTCTTAATGCTTTCTTTGCCAGTGCATCTGCTTCATTGTTGTCGTTCCTTGGGATTTTTCTCATTGAAAATCCCACGAAGTGCTTTTCTAAGGCTCTCACTACCGTTATGTACTTGTGCATTTCTTTGTTTGCCTTGTAGTTTTTCTCTACCTGCTCTGACATGACTTCCGAGTCTGTTCGCAGGATTGCCTGCTTAGCCCCAAGCATTCTTGCCTTGCGAAGGCCTAGTAGGATTGCTTCATATTCTGCTACATTGTTGGTGCTTGGAAAACTTAGCCTCGCTGCGTATCTTAGCTTGTTTCCAACTGGAGAATGAATGATGGCTGCGATCCTAGCCCCTGCATCTCCCCAGGCTTCGTCACAGTATACTGTCCAAATTTGTTCTTTTATTTCTACCCCTTCGCTATCTCTTGCTGGTACCCACTCTGCTATGAAATCAGCCAACACTTGTGATTTTACTGCACTTTTGTGAATGAAGTCAATTGTGTATTCTGCTAACTCTGCAGCCCATTTTGCTATTCTTCTGGATGATTCCCTATTTTCAAAAATGTCTCTGAGCGGGTAGTTCATTGGCACTGTTATGTGATGTGCCTGGAAATAATGCCTTAGCTTCCTCGAAGCCATTAATATCGCATATGCTAGCTTTTCAATTTTAGAATAGTTGCATTTTGATCCAGAGAGTGCCTCTGATACAAAATATATTGGAACTTGCTCTGTCCTGTGAGTTGTTTTTTCTTCTATCAATACTGCGCTGACTGCGAAGGGTGTTGCTGCAACGTATAGAAGTAAATTTGCTTTTGGAGTTGGGCTCATCAGCGCTGTCATTTGTGCCAGATATTGCTTTAACTCATCGAAGGCCTTTTGCTGCTCATCACCCCATTCAAAGTTTGCTGAGCCCCTCAGGACTTTGAAGAATGGAAGACTTCTCTCAGCAGATTTTGCAATAAATCTGTTCAAGGCTGCGATTCTGCCAGTCAACTTCTGCACTTCTCTTCTGCAACTTGGGTTTTTCATGTTTTTTATTGCATCTATCTTCTCTGGATTTGCTTCAATGCCCCTTTGCGAGACTATGCAGCCTAGTAATTTCCCTTCTTTACCCCAAAGGCGCATTTTTTGGGGTTTAACTTGAGGCTGATTTACGAAGGTTTGAGAAAGTTTCAATCAGGTCATTGGTGTGATCCTCAGCCTTCCTACTTTTCACTACAACATCGTCCACGTAAATTGAGATATTTCTATCCAGCTGCTCGCTGAATACGTTTGATGTCATTCTGACAAAGGTGCAGCCGGCGTTTCTGAGCCCCTCTGCCATTCTGATGAAGCAGTAGGTTCCGAAGGGTGTTGTGAAACTGGTTCTTTCTTCGTCCTCCTTTTTCATCCAGATTTGGTGATAGCGAGAAAAACAATCAAGTAGTGACAGTAGCTCACATCCTGCAGCTGAGTCTACCATTGCTTCAATTCTCAAGAGTGGGAAATCGTCTTTTGGGCAGGCTTTATTTAGAGTGGTGAAATCAATGCACATGCGCATTTTTCCATTCTTCTTGGGTACAAGCACCGTGTTAGCTAGCCATTCTGGATACTGCACTGGGTGTATCACATTTGCAGTTAACAGTCGTTGCACTTCTGCCTTCGCAGCAGCTATTCTTTCTGGTGACATTTTCCTCTGCTTTTGCTTTTTGGGTGGGTAGGTTGGATCCAGTTGAGTGTGTGTTCAGCTACATCATGACTGACCCCTTTCAAGTCATTTGAGGACCATGCGCAGATGTCGCTGTTGTTTTTGAGCAACTTGACTTGCCTTTTTTCTTCTTCTTCTGTTAGTTCTGTGCCGATTGTGACTGTTTTATCCGGAGTATCCTTGCATATTGGTACTATTTTAGTGTCTACTGATGGGCTAGCTTTTTGCTTTCCTAGGTAGATTTGCTTTTCTGATATTGCTGCAGGCGAGTCTCCAATGGTGTGTATATGCTTATGGTCTGGGTTCACGTTCCCCTCAGCCCTTCGTGCTTCATCTTGGTTTCCATAGATGGTGATTACTCCATTGTGCGAAGGCATTTTCATGCACAAGTAGCCGTGATGCAGAACTGCCGAGAATTTGTTCAGAAATCCTCTCCCAAATATTGCATTGTAGGGGTAGTCAGTGTCCACTACGTCGAATGTTATCTTTTCTACCCTGTACTTTTCTGGCGTGCCAAAGTACACCCATAGCGTTACTTTGCCCAAGGCTTCGATCTTCTTGCCCCCAATACCACACAATGGCCTGTCAGCTTTTTCTAGTTTATCCAACCCAATCTTCATGCTTGTGAATGCATAGGAGAACAGGACATCAGCGGAACAGCCCCCATCTACCAAGATTCTGGAAACATTGTTTCCTCTAACATAGTGAGTGTTCTTTCCAATGTTTGTGTTGATGACGAAGGGGTCTTCGTGGGGGTAATCAGCTAGCTTGAGGTCTTGCTGGGAGAAAGTTATTGGAATGTGGCTGTAATCATATTTTGCCTGGTTTCCATCTGATACGTGTGTTGATGGTCCTTACATGCTAAATCCGACCGTCAATATACTCATTTTATAAGGATGCACTAAGCACTTACTAGCATATACCTTTATTAATAACCGAGTTCTGCTTGTATCGTAGTACTTTGTCTTACAGGGTACAAGAGCTACAATAAAAGAGAAAACGTGCTCGAACGACGGAGAACGCGTCACGCAGACTCAGCTCCGCTAGCACATGACCAAGAAGGCCCACAAACCAGTCCTACAGGGCAGCATCGCGGGGGATCCCACTGGGAATATTCCCTGGACCCACATGCTAGACACTCAAAGGAAACCTGGCAGGAAAGGAGCCCGCCAGGGTTCGGTCGACCGCAGGTTCGGCCGAACCTAGACGGGCCCCGTTCCCGCCAAGTCTTGGCGCCAAGCTTTCCCGCGTCTTCCCCTTCGCGCCAAGAAGAGTTTCCATGTGAAGACCCCCGGGAACCGGCCTCCCCTAGTATAAATAGGGGGGTAGGAGGCCTCTCTCAACACACACTCATCATCAAGAGCCTCTCTCTCTCTCTCTAGTAGTTCACTTGTAATCCTTAGGCTAGTGGAGCTCAGGCTAGGCTTAGTGCTATAGTATTTAGAGTCGTCCTTGGGCCGTTGTGGGACGTAACCTTCGGCCTTGGGTACTATCTTTGTATACTTTGTTGGTATTTATATAAGTATGGAGTTTGGTCTAATTGCTATCTCTATAGTAGTTATATCATATTCATGCTTTATCATGAGTTATGCATTGTTTATGCATAAGCTAGTCGATCTAAGCTACGACATCGGTTTGCTGTTCCCTTGGGATTGCTCTAGTTCCATGTTTCCTGGGAGGGCTAGAGTAGTTCTCTCATGCACGAGCATGGTGCTTGGGCATGACGAGAGCCTACGATTATGACTATGCCCCACGGTATGGAGGGGTAGGCGGCAGGTGGTGACAGCCCTGTCCATCCCTTGTATTCCCCCACGTTCGGGTATAGTATAGAAGGTACATAAAGCCTCGCCGCTTGCTGGCAGACCAGTGCGGTGTGGTCTCCCCGTTGTGTGCCTGGGTGTTTAGAACTAAGTCCTATGTATAACTTGTATAACCGGTGCTAGCTTATATAATGCCTTAGGATTCTTTTGCCTTGCTCCATGTAACCTTAGGACTATTCCTTATTCTTTACTCATGAGATTGGTTTGTATGATGATGTGTCACATTACCTTGATTATCATCATTTACCCCTGTATGACTTTGTCCAGAACTTATATCATAACACCTTAAGCATGAATCGTCCTGTAAACTCTTCGACACCTAAATGCCATTCTTTAGGAAAATATAAATAACGATACCCATGAATACTCACGGGTGAAATGCTACAATGGTATATCCGTGCACTTGCGGACTCATTCGCGACGTAAGAAGTACCAAAAATGTGGTTTACCCTTCGCTCCCATTCCTTTTTCTGTCACTTTGATGGGTGAATGGCTCCTGTTGAGCCACCGGTGATTGGTAGAATATTGTTCACCGTGAATGCTTCGTTTTCTTGTTTTGGTGGTGGTGGTATTTGGTTGTCATTGTTTTTGTGTTGTTGCCCTGGACCATATTGATTCCAGTGCGTTTGGCCCTGGTTGGAGGCTTGGGAGAATTGCGGGGTTTGGTATTGTGTATAGTGGGTTTGTGGATGGTACATGATCTGTGGATGCATCGGCGCTAGGCCGTAGTTTACTGGGCAGTATTGCTGATGCATCCAGGTTTCTGGGTTTTCTGGCTTTGTAGTGTGGTTGACTGGCTTGGGTTTTGGTTCTGTTTTTTCTTTCTCTAACTCTTCTTTTTTCACGATCGTGTAGGGGCACGAGTTTGTTGTGTGACCGGCGCCCTTACCATGAAAGGTGCACCATAGGTCTACTGGGTTTCTTTGGCTTGTTCTTCCCCGCCCACGGCCCCAGCCTTCACGGCCTCCGCGGCCACCTCTGTTTGCCATATTCCCGCGACCCCCTCGGCCTCCTCTGCCGTTGTGGTCATTTCTATTTTCGAAGTTTCTCATCTCACTTTCAGCTGTCATTGCTTCAGCATGCTCGATTTGATTTATAAATCTTGTTTCATAGCTGGGTCTGCCTGGGTTGTATTGTGGTTGTTGCTGGTTGAATTCTTGCCTTGGTTTTTTCCCCTTATCTGATCCCTTTCATCTTGCCTTCTGCGAAGGTCTTTATCAACCAATGAATAACTTGACATTATCTCATAGAGTTTGTCAAGAGTTTTCGGATGTTTTCTGGCTTACTTGGAGGCGCACTGGCCTATTGCTAGCCCCTTGATGGCCTGCTTCAATCATTATTGCCTCCGGCACATTCACTGCTTGGGCACGGAGAGAAACAAATCTTCTCATGTCCATTTCTAGTGGTTCATCCCTCAATTGCATGTAGTTGAAGAGATCAGCAGCCCTTTTGAGGTTGTATTGAAAACCCTTAAAGTTTTGTAGTATTAGAGCTTTTAGTCTTTCCCAAATGTAGATTGACCCCGGCTCCTGGTTGGCAAACCAAGCCTATGCTACGCCCTTCACAGCAATGGCAAATGACTTCGCTAGTGTCACACCTGATTTTGAGAACAAAATCGAATGCATCGCATATGTGTGTCAGGATCAGTTCATCACACACATGCTGACTTCATCAGTGTACATATCACAAAACCATGTTCGAAACGCGAAGAAATTACATAACATAGTACACTCACGATAGTTCGACACAAATGTCTTAAACGCACACCGAATAACTAAACGGAACAGCTTCTGGACTCCATCCACAGGCTATCAACTGGTTGACGCGCCTAGATCTCGTCGTAGTCGCTGTAGTACTCCACTTCAGTGTTGGCTTCTGATCAGCAGGTATTTAGCAAGGATGAGTACACTTATGGTTGGTACTCAGCAAGTGGGGGAATATGCAAGGCCATCAAAGGGGTTCAGGCTCAAGCGGTTAGCATTTTTAGTTGGTCAAGTTTTATTAGCAAGCACCTATTTACTAGATATAAGTATATACCAACCCAAATTAAGTATAAAGTATACCAAAAGTATCCATCCAAGACCCAGAACCACAGATTAGATCATGTTTGAGTTCAATTATCATGTGAGGGTCCAAGCCGCTCTTAATCGTGAGCACGGCTGATATATCAGTTTTACACTCTGCAGAGGTTGTACACTTTACCCACAGCTAGTGTTCCCTTGTTCGCCTGGGTTTGCAAAGCCCTTAAACACTTCCTTTGGTGAGTGGCGAGGGTTCACTACGAAGCCTTTACAAAGACCTAGGCATTAACTAGTGGCCCGCTAGAGTTTCAGCAACGGTGAGGTCCATAACTCTCCCTAGAGAGGACGTACCTTAGCAAAGAATACTCCTACAAGAGGACCGAGCTATGACCCCTTCACCGGCCCCCTCCTTGCCCTTCCGGTAAGACCAACTAGTCAACCCCAAGTCTAATTAATCAGCTAAGCCAGAGCCATATTAGACTGTGGTTGCACTGTTTTCTTGGGTGGTTCTCCAAGTTCCAATTAACCATGATGATCTTATAGTTAAGCCAGAAAGTAACAACATAAATGAAATCATGATTAAATGAGTAACCAAGTAACAGAACCAACCCAAGTTTAAGCAAGCTAAGCATTGATCTATCCAAAAGGTAGCCAGGTGGTTCAAGGTTCAAGGTAAAAAGATTCTAGTCATGTCTTAAATAGGATTCCCATCAAAATTAATGCATTGCAGTAAAGTAAAAATGTAATTAATGAATGTAAATGGGACAAAAGAGTAATCATAAAGAGGGAGGCCACTTGCCTTCCTCAAACTGTTGTGGGTCTTCTTCAAAGTTTTGCTGCTCTTCCCCTTCTTCGAGCGGCACGCTCTCTAACGATCAAACAAAGCAACACAACAACATAAATGAAAACAGTACACCAAACAGTACTAAAAGTACAGAACAAGCATTCTAAACTAAAGAGCATGCAAAGACGAACGCGTGGACACTAAAATCGCCTAAATCGGATTTAAAACGATGAAGTTACACTAAAACAGGGTTGCAGGGGCTAATATGCAATAACAACTAAGTTTGCGCACTGTTTTGAAAGAAACCGAGGGCACAAACATAAATAAACATAGATATCAGGGGCTAGCAAGTGAATATGCCATGGACAGGACGGCGGGTTCAAATATTCAAGAGTTCAGGGGCCTAAACAGATAAAACCGAGGGCATATATGTGAATAGTTTCTATAGAAGATGGACTGCGGGTTTAATTATTCAAAACTGCAGGGGCCTAAACAGAGTTATCAAGGGCAGATCTGTGAATATTTTGAATGGACAGTGTACTGCGGGTTGAATAAGAATAAACAGAGGGTCTCTTTAACAAGATTGCCAGGGCCGGCGGTTTAGACCAAGTTTGACCGGTATCTAAGGATTGATCCGGGCCTTTGATCTTGGATCCAACGGCTACGATCAAAATGGACGCCGGCAAACAAGGTTCGCGGCGGCGCCGCCGTGTGCGAGGCTCAGGCTCGCCGGAGCGGCCCTGGCCGGCGATCCCAGGCATGTGAACGACAAGGAACAGAACGGGGAGCATCGGGGAGTCACAAGGAGCTCACCAGAAGGCTTTTGGCGACGGAAAGACGACCGGAAGATGGCTGGCGACGGAGGACGGCGGCGGTGGTGGTCAGAGCGGTGTTCGCGGCGGATCGTGAAGCGAAGGTGCTTCGGCAAAGGTGGGCGACGGAACGGAGTTCGGGCAGACGGCGACAGGGGTGCTCCGGCGGTCGCTTCCGTTCCTGGACGTTGGGGATCGGCTCCGGGATCTCCTGTGGTCGAGAAGGTGAGTCCAGGGGAGTCGAGGGACGGCCGGACCGCAAGAATTGACGGCGGCGGTGGCTTTACCTCGCGGCGGCGGAACGGGTCCCGGCGAGGCAATTCCGGCGCAGGAGCGGTGGTTCCCGGGGCTCTGGAGCTTGCGAGCGTGTGTGAGGATGCGTGCGAATGCGAGAGCAGAGAGGGGAGCGGCGCTGTGCCTTTGTAGGGCGAGCGGGGAAGATCGGGCGCGGCGGCAGTTGTCGAAGAGGGCCGGCGCGGGAAAAAGAAAGGGGCGCGAGCACGGTTCGCTGTTTGACCGGGAGAGCGGGCGCGGAGTCGTGAGCGAAGACGTGCGCGCGGAGCGGGACTGGGGACGTGGCCAGCGCGCGGGCTGAGCGCGCGCGGGAGAGCGGCGGCGGTTTCGCGAGCGGGAGGAGCGCGGCGGCGGGAGGTTGGGGAAGGCGCTGACGCGCGGGGCCCGCTGTGCAGTGAGAGAGAGCGAGAGGGAGCCGGCGTGCGGGTGAGAAAGGCCGGATGGGCCGGTAGCTGGGCTGATGGGCCGGCGGGGAAGGAAAAGAGGAGGAGTGGCCGGGCCAAAATGAAGAAAGGAAAATGGAGGGAAAAGGAAATAGTTCAAACTTTGTTTGAGTTTGAATTTGAAGGGAATTTGAGATATGAAATGGAATTGGAGTAGATTTTTGGAGAACTCACAATCAAACAAAACAATGCAATGGCATGCAATGCAACACTCACTTATTGAATTAATCTAATTAATTCTTATTCAAGTATTTAGGGCCACATATTAAGCAAAAGAAAATAATTTAAACCTTAATTAAATCTAAACTAATCAAAACTTGCTAAAATTTATTATATGATGAAATTCAGGTGTTACAAATCCTACCCCCCTTAAAGAGAATCTCGTCCTCGAGATTCGGATAGATCTGGGTGCAACTGCGGGAAGTCTGCCATGAGCTCATCTTCTCTTTCTCAAGTAGCTTCATCCTCCGAGTGATGACTCCACTGCACTTTACATATTTTGATGACTTTGTTCCTCGTAGCTCTTTCTGATGTTTCTAAAATCTTGACCGGATGCTCTGAATAGGTCAAATCATCTTGCACATTCAGCTCTTCTAGTGGCAATTGCTCTTCAGGCACTCTCAAGCACTTTTTCAACTGAGAAACATGGAACACATCATGAACATCCGATAGTCGCTCAGGCAACTCTAGTTGGTATGCCACTTCACCTTTCCTTTCCAAGACTCGAAAAGGACCGATAAAGCGAGGTGACAACTTTCCTTTGACTTTAAATCTGCATAGTCCTCTGATAGGTGACACTTTGAGATACACATAATCTCCTACTTCAAAGGTCAATTCTCTTCTCCGGGTATCAGCATAACTCTTCTGTCGGGATTGAGCGGTCCTGAGATTATCCCGGATTATCTGGACTTGTCTCTCAGCTTCTTTCAGAATCTCTGGTCCAAAGACTTGGTTCTCGCCTGTCTGACTCCAGTACAAGGGTGTTCTACACCTTCTACCATACAGAGCTTCGAATGGAGCCATCTTAAGGCTAGCTTGATAGCCGTTGTTATAAGAGAATTCCGCATATGGCAAACTCTTATCCCAACTGCCTCCATGCTTAAGAGCACAAGCTCGTAGCATATCCTCTAGGATTTGATTCGTTCTTTCAGTCTGACCATCTATCTGCGGATGATACGCTGAACTGAAGTTAAGCTTGGTGTCCATTGACTCATGCAGTTTCTGCCAGAAACGAGAAGTGAACTGAGTACCACGATCAGACACTATCTTCCTTGGCACACCATGAAAACACACAATTCGAGACATGTACAGTTCTGCTAACTTGGCTCCCGAATATGTGGTTTTGACTGGAATAAAGTGAGCAACTTTGGTCAATCTATCCACAATGACCCATATAGAGTCATAACCATCCCGAGTGCGAGGCAAACCCACTATAAAGTCCATGCCAATTTCTTCCCATTTCCACTCGGGTAGCTTCAGTGGCTGTAACAGACCTGCTGGCCTTTGGTATTCTGCTTTCACTCTCTGACAGACGTCACACAAAGCCACATGAGTTGCTACGTCTCTCTTAAGACCATACCACCAATATTTCTCCTTCAAATCTTGGTACATCTTAGTACTACCGGGGTGAATAGAATAGACAGTATCATGAGCTTCCTTCAGAATTACCTCACGAAGACGGTCATTGTCAGGTACACAGATTCTTTTCCTGAACCAAACTGTCCCTTGATCATCTTCAGTGAAATCTGTCGTTTTTCCCAAACCAATCAAGTTCTTGATCTCCTTGATCTTAGCATCTGTCAACTGACCTTGCCTGATTTCCTGCTCAAGAGTAGGTTCAATTTCCATAGTCATAGCTCCTGAGTTATATAGAATCCCGAGATTGAGTCGTTCCATTTCCCAACACAATTCTTGAGGCATCAGTCGAGCTATAGCCATGTTAGCTTGACTCTTCCGAGTCAAAGCATCTGCTACGACATTGGCCTTGCCAGGATGATACTGAATATCCAAGTCATAATCCTTTATCAGTTCTAACCATCGGCGCTGTCTGAGATTGAGATCTCTCTGGGTGAAGATATACTTCAAGCTTTTGTGATCCGTGAAAATCTGACAGTTATTTCCAATCATATAATGTCTCTAGATCTTCAGTGCATGCACAATGGCGGCCAGTTCTAAATCATGAGTTGGATAGTTTTGCTCATGCTTCCTCAGCTGCCGAGATGCATAAGCTACCACTCTTCCTTCTTGCATAAGCACACAACCAAGACCGAGACGGGAAGCGTCACAGTAAACATCGAACCCTTTGTGTATATCTGGCATTATCAACACTGGGGCTGTGGTTAATCTCTTCTTCAATTCCTCAAAGCAATCCTGACAAGCTTCATCCCATTTGAACGCTCGTTCCTTTTCCAACAAGGAAGTAAGCGGTTTCATGATCTTAGAGAATCCTTCAATGAATCTGCGATAGTATCCCGCTAATCCAAGAAAACTCCTGATTTCAGACACATTCTGAGGTGGTTTCCAATTCAACACATCTTGAACCTTGCTGGGATCAACTGCTATACCTCCGTCGGTGATGACATGTCCGAGGAAAGCAACTTCCTTCAACCAGAATTCACACTTGCTGAGTTTAGCATACAACTGATTCTCCCGAAGCTTCTGCAGTACTAACCTGAAATGTTCCTCATGTTCTTCTTCATTCCGAGAGAACACCAAGATGTCATCGATGAATACCACTACGAACTTGTCAAGATAATCCATGAACACCTTGTTCATCAAGTACATGAAGTATGCTGGGGCATTGGTCAATCCAAAGGACATCACTGCATACTCAAACAACCCATATCTGGAGGTGAATGCTGTCTTGGGGATGTCTTCAGGTCGAATCCTCAACTGGTGATATCCTGATCGTAGATCGATCTTGGAAAACACCTTAGCACCTCTCATCTGATCGAACAGATCTTCAATTCTTGGCAGGGGATACTTATTCTTGATGGTAGCATCGTTGAGAGCTCTATAATCAACACACATTCTTCTAGTGCCATCCTTCTTATCAACAAAGATGACAGGGGCTCCCCAAGGTGATGAGCTAGGACGGATATATCCTTTTCCTAATAGCTCTTCTATTTGTTTCTTTAATTCACATAGATCCTTAACATCTAACCTATAAGGTCTTTTGAATATAGGTGCTGTGCCAGGTAAGAGATCAATGCGGAACTCAATGTCACGGTCGGGTGGCATACCTGGTAAGTCTTCCGGGAAGACATCGGTGTACTCATTCACAACTCTGGTCTCCTCCAAAGGTGTTCCCTTGACTTGGTTCATGGTTGCCACATCCTTGGATGACATGTTTGCCACAAACTCAACTTGATCTCCGTTGGGACTGGTCAAGAGCACTGATTTCTTGGCACATTGAATAACTCCTTTGCATCTGGCTAACCAATCCATCCCGAGAATAACATCGATTCCACTAGACTTTAACACTATCAGTTTTGCTGGGAAATCTACACCCATGATTTTCAGACTCACCCGCGGGCATATGTGAGTAGCCTTCATCTCATTGCCCGGGGAACTAACTAATAGTGTTTTCTTCATAAGGCTCATAGGTATACTATGCTTTTCCACAAATTGCTCAGTAATGAAAGAATGTGAAGCTCCAGAATCAAACAAAACTGATGCAGGTTCAGAGTTGACAAGAAACGTACCGAGCACAACATCTTGAGCATCCTGGGCTGACTCAGGGGTGACGTGGTTCACCCGACCACGCATGGAGTTCTGCTGACCCTTGTTGCCCTGGGGTTGCTGATTCCCATTGCGAGCTTGTGGAGCCTGTGGACCATTGGGCCTCTGACCCTGGGGGTTCTGCATGTTGCGCTTGGGGCAGTTATTGGCATAGTGCCCCACATCTCCACACTTGAAGCAGCCGTTGGGTGGGCGCGGAGCAGCATTGTTGTTGTTGTTCCCGCTGTTACTGCCATTGCGCACTTGAGCGCCTGGGGGACCACCAGACCTGATCTGCTGGAAGTTGGGGTTGTGGGGGACCTGCTGGTTGAAGCGCTGGGGCTGCTAAGGTCCACGGTACTGCTGGTTCTGGAAACTTCCGCCTTGTCCTCCAGAGCGGAACTGAGATCCCGGCTGAGAGTTGAAGCGCGGGCGGCTGTTGCTGGACTGTCCCTGAGCCTGGGACTTCCTCTTGAGCTCACCGAGCTCCTTGCGTGTGCCCTCCAGACCAATAGCCTTGTCCAAGAGCTTCTGGAAGGACGGGAAGGTATGGCTCTGGGCCGATCAGACCGTCCAGGAAGCATTCCTGCTTCTTCTTGTCGTCATCCACCTCATTGGGCGCATAACGAGACATCTGGATGAACCTGTCCCGGTACTCGCTCACAGACATCTGGCCTTGCTTCAGCGCCAGGAACTCGTTCTTCTTAAGCTTCATCACACCAGCAGGGATGTGGTGTGTACGGAAGCCCTCCTGGAACTCCGCCCAAGTGATGGTGTCGGGGTGAGCATGGGCAGCAGTGTAGGAATCCCACCAGTCAGATGCGGATCCCTCCAAGCGTCCGGCAGCGTACAGGACCCTCTCACGGTCTGTGCACTGCGTGATGTCCAACTTCTTGCCGATGATCTTCAGCCAATCATCAGCATCCAGGGGGTCCGCCGAGTGAGAGTAAGTTGGCGGGTGGTGACTCATGAATTCCCGGTGCCTGTCCCGGGCCTGAGGAGCCATCTGAGGAGCGTGCTAGTTCTGGTTCTGCTGAGCCTGTAGATTCTGCACTGTCTGAGTGAGTTCCCTGAGCAGCTGAGTCTGGGCCTGCATGTACTGCTCCATAACTGGGTCCGGAGGTGGTGCTGGGTTCTGCTGGTTGGCAACGTGAGCACGTCGGACACTAGGGATGTCCTGACCTCCGCCTCTCCTGGTATTTACCATCTGATTGTTAGAAGAATATTTTAGATAAGGCAGATGTGCAGATAAGAAAGAATGAAAAGAACAGAGCCAGAAAAGATATGAAAGAAGGAAACAGAGCCAAGAAGGAACTAAAACTGACTTTAACTAAATAATTTAAAAATGCATTTGTGGCCATCACTCCACAAAGCATAGCATGCAGTACAAAAGCTCCAACTCAAACATGTTCAAACAAACAAAGAAAGATACTCAAATGTAATTAATGAATGTAAATGGGACAAAAGAGTAATCATGAAGAGGGAGGCCACTTGCCTTCCTCAAACTGTTGTGGGTCTTCTTCAAAGTTTTGCTGCTCTTCCCCTTCTTCGAGCGGCACGCTCTCTAACGATCAAACAAAGCAACACAACAACATAAATGAAAACAGTACACCAAACAGTACTAAAAGTACAGAACAAGCATTCTGTAACATCCCGGATTTTTCCGGAATGTTCCTTGATTGTAAAATTGTGGATTTCAAAATTTTTGCTTGCATTGTTGTGTAAACACCTAGATTGTCTTCTTGTGAATCTCCCTAAATTCCTAGGAAATAAAAATTGACCTTTTAATTCTGCTTAGGTTAAATTTAGGATAGAGTGTTTTGGCTTTTCTTCGGCTTTAATTGGATTTTTTGAGTGTGATTTATATTTGGATTCTAAATTCAAATATAAATCTAAAGCTAACAACTAACTCGCCCGATCAAACCCTGTGGCGAAAGCCGCTACCCAAACACTATCCGATCTTCCGGCCAGTTGATCCACTAACATATCGGACCGATCATCCATCTCTCTAATCCCAATCGAAGTCTAGATCGAAATTCTCGGCGTCCAGATCAATCCGGAGTTCCAGAAAACCCTATCGAATTATGACGCTATTTTCCATTTGAACGGATTGATTATTAATTTAATTAATCTGGTTCAGAAAATAGTCTGATTAATTCATTCCAAAAATCTAAAGATTTTGTTCTGAATTATGGCCACGTTATTCGGATTTTGAATTAATTATTTCTTAATTAATTCGATCTGGATAATTAGTCTAATTCATTTGTTTCACGGTTTATGAAATAAATTATTGTGAATTTATTTCATAGGCTGATAATATCCTAGCCCATCAAACCTAGGCCCATCTAAAGCCCACAACCTAACCCTAGCCCTAATCTCTTCCTATAAATTCTCCACCCCTTCCATCTCCTCACCATCTCCCTCACCCGCCGCCTCTCTCTTATCCTCCAATTCTTCTTCCACCCGAAGCAACCAGCGCCCCCTCTCCTGTTCTTCTCTCCACCGAGCAAATCAAGCCATCACCGCATCCATCTCTTTCTCAATTCCACCAAGCCAAACAACTGCAGCAATCAATTCTCTCTCTCCTCTGAATTCCTCCACCAACTCAGTCTCTCACTCCCTCGATTCCTCTGCCAAATTCTCTCTCTCTCGAATCTCTCTTCCTCTCGATCCCACGATGCAAGCAGCGAGCAGAGCAGTGGCAGGAAGCAGCAGCGGCATGTGGCGCGCGCGGCCTCGCACAGACCAGCAGATGCGCGTGGCTGCGGGCGTGGGAGTGGGTCCGGCGGCAGCAGGGCTCGGCAGGCCCGGAGGAGGACGAGAGCAGCGCGGCGCTCGAGCGCGTGACCCACGCGCGGGCGCAGGAGCGGAGGCACGGACAGGCGCGGTGCCTCGGCGACGAGCAGCAGCAGGACGCGATGGCCCGATGCCAACCCCGTCGCCACTGGAAGCCGCGTCGACGTCGTCGAGCTCAAGCCGGTGCAAACCGAACCGCGAGCTGCAGTCAAGCACCACCGCTGCGAGCTGCTGCCATTCTGCCTCCTCGGCCCCGCCCTCTTCGCTGCCTCGCCTTGCCCTCCATCGAGCCCCTGGTGAGCCTTCCCAAGCCGTCCTCCTTGGCCGCGTGATGCCTGCCTGTGTCGCGTGCCTTCGTGCCGCTCATGTCTGACGGAGCCCGTTGCCAAACCGTCGCTTCTGTTCACCGGCCTTCGAGCCGTGCCCTTTCTGTGCAGGAACCGTCGCTCCCATGACCAAGCCATGTCCAAACCAACCCAACCATGGCTGCCTTTGCCCTTGCCCACAACGTGTTCACTGAAATGCCTGAGTCCTTCTTGTGTGCAGTTTAGCCGTCGCCATGCCTGTCTGTGTGCCGGCCTTCGTGTCGTGCAGTGCAGGTGCTTCGCAACCATACCCTAGAGCCCCGCCTTACCCTGCCATGCCGCTGCCTTCCATCTCGCCCACGACCTGTTTGACGAAATGCCTAAACCCGCTGAGCATGTCCAGCCCGTCCCTCTTTGCTGTGCCGTGCTTGCCATGTGTGCTGGTCGTCGTGCCGAGATCTTCGTGCAGATGTTGCCCGCCGCCATGCTGTTGCCATGCTAGCCTGTTTCACGGCCACGGACTGCCACGTGCTCGCACACGCACTGGCCGACCCCATCACCCCGTAGCCAGGCCGTCCCTTTGATCAGCCCATGCGCGGCCTTGGAATGCCGAGTTGCCGCGACCCTCGCCAAGCCATGCCTTCTTTGTGTAGAGGTGCCACGCTCGACGCCGTAGCGAAACCACGACCGCCCCGATTTGCTGCCCTGCTACCTCTTCACCATAGCCTGCAAACTGCTCGATGATATTCCTGAGCCATCCTTGTGTGCTGCCTTGCTGTTCTAATCTAACCTTCGGTGCTACACCACCATGCAACAAGCTAAGTATCGTGAAGCTAAATGGAGTTTTGTTGTGTACGTGTTTGAGCTTGTATTGGTTCTCCCTGAACTAATTGCCCAAGCACATATAAGTGTTGCAGCTACACCGTAGCTGCTGCTTGCTCGCAACCTTGCCTTGTCGCTCTTGCTTGCCCAGTGTGCGCACCCCTGACCAAAGCCCCAGTCGTGCCTTGTCCTACCTCGTCGCAATCCTGCGCTGTCGACATCCCATGCTGAACACATCGAGGCCATGGTAAACCAAGTGCTCGCTAACCATCCGTCCCGGCCTACTAACAATTTGGGCTCGTCTTCTGACAAGTTGGGCCCACTAACTGTTCTCCGCAGCCACTAACAATACGAGGCCCACATGATGACATGTGTACCCCACTGGCTTGATCAGCCTAGCCTTCTGACCAATGGGACCCAAATAATGACGCATAGGGTTCGCTAACTGTTCTCTAACTTAGCCAACTAACTTGGCCACTAACCAGCTGGACCGCTGACCGAACCTTGAGCCGTTGACCATATCAACCCTGGTTGTTGACTTGGTCCACCCCGACGTTGGTAGGGCCCACTACCGGTGTCCAAAACTAATCCCACGTGATGACGTCACGACGATGTTAGCACAGCTAACCCGGGCCTGGCATGTGGTGCATTTCGGTGTGGCCACATGTTAGTTGTTTTCTTTTTTCCTTTTGCGCAATCAATGAAAATCTAGATAAGGTTTTATTAAGTGAAAATCATATAAAATCAATCGTAGCTCAGAATAATGTGAATCCAGTTTCATAATTCTTCTAAAATCATGGCCTACGCGTTAGTGTGAGGTTTGGTGCTTTTTGGCTCTTATTGCTTCTTATTTGGAGTTTATTCGCATGAGATGCCGTTATTTATTTTTGCAAACGTGTGCTAGGATCTGAGGAAGATCTAGAAGACTTCGTGGACTTCGTCAACTTGGACATCAGCAAGTGAAGACTTGTACGACTACGTCAAGATGAGTTTGGAACGCGAAGTCACAGGTGTCCACGCCCATCCTACTTTGAATCCTATTAGGCATTGCTACTAGTATGCTAGCGCTTTACTTTCTCGCATGATGATGATAATGACCTATTGCATGGCCTTATTTACTTAACGTTATCCTTGATAAACCCGATACACTTTGATGCTATGAACTTGCTATGCTTGCATGTGTATGGGATGGATGTGATAGGATTCTTGGTGTGTGTGGGGCAAAAACCCGGGAAAGGAGTAAGGGGTTTTGGGAACTTTGCGGGGGTGAGCAGCTTAACTCGATCTCGTATCGAGGGCTTGGGGTGCGAACTTAGGCGCATCCTGTGTGGTACCTGTGGCGGGTACATGTTCTTGTGCTACTTGAGGAGTTTGGCGGCAATACCTGTAATGGGTGCGCGAGCGGACCACTGGAGGTGGATACGCTATTTGACGGTGACGCTCACCCCGGCACCAAAAACCGAGTTGGATTGCCTGGTTCACAGAACTTCGTGCACACCACTTACACCTACTGGGGGGTGTTCCAGCCAGCCTAGTTAAGTGCGGTACCCGGACTGTAAGGAGTTAGCGGAAGTGTGTGGGGGAAAAGGCGGAGACCTTTGTTTCCCCGAAGGAGGCTCATACCCCGGGACTTGGCCACCGCGGGGGAGGCCATCACAGTTCTCGGATGCCGAGTTGCGTCTTCGACATATCCTAAGCCGGGAAAAGCAGGAGGGTACCGTTCACTGGCTAGGGTCTGTGCTGTGGGCTGCGTCTCGAGACGGCCGTACACCGCCTCGCAGCCCGAGTGGGTCCAAGTGTACAAAACTCTGCAGAGTCTAATCTATATATAGCCGCCGTCCGCGGTCAACGGACGCTCCTGTGAATTTCACACAATCCGCCATTGTTTTAGGGATTTCTACCTCCCCTCTAGAGTAGGGCCTGCCTCGGGCAGTTGAGATGTGAAGGGTGGGAGCTTTCACATCGCCTAGAGAGTGATGGAAGATATTGGTGACGGGTACCTGGTGCGCCAGGATCGCTCGTGGTGTTGTGAGAATGGATTTGGGATGGAGATGCTGCTGCTTGCATAGGATTAACCTTAAGCCTATCCTTGATATTCTTATACTAGATTTAGGCCACCTTAAAGCTTGCATTACGGATGGTGACGTGGACCTGTCCCAATCCTTGGGGGCAGTTTGTGAATGAACAGGTGAAGATCCGAAGTGCAAGACCAACTCCGTTGAAGTTGGTGAGAAGGTTGCAGTGCTATGCTCAAGTGTTGCCTGTGGAAGTGGCGCTCTGAAGATGAAGCTGGCTTGAAGCCTAGTTACCGTTGCGTTGGTTTTCATATTGTCGTTTAGCCCAAGGGGCATGTACCGGTACGCTTTCCGTTATATATCCTTGTTGTAAGCTAACTCTGATGATTGTTTTCGTTGTATGGATGTGATATCCAGCTGAAATGAGTTCTGTACGTGATAGCTGTTGATTCTGGGACTATCACAATGGTACAGGGATTCGGATTCTCGTTTCTGAAAATCCGGGTCGTTTCAGTTGGTATCAGAGCCATACTTGACCGTAGCACGCAAACCTTAGACTGGACGATAGCTAGGAAGCCCTGACTTGAGTCTATTTTGATATATACATCTTTGGACTACTTCATAATATTCCTTGAACTACTTATGACCCTACTTTCCTTGATTTTCTTCCTGACTGACTCACTGACTTAATACCCCATCGTCTCTAGCAAAAGTGAAGAATGAAGAAGTATCAGTTACACCTCTCCGGATCAACTTACGGAAGTTTTCAACTTGTTTCGACAAGTGTTTGATGCAAACCAGAGGCAGTACTCTTCACGTCATCAATGAATGCTGGATAGGTGGACTAAAAGAAGATTGAACCACGGAAGTCAGAACGAGAGTACCTATAGTGCAAGATTAACCGACTTCAGTTCATTTTGCCGATAAGGGCCAGAAGATCAAACTCTCGAGTAAGAAACTACTCACCGAAGGAGGACACACTTGAAGGAAGAACTCGTCGAAGCCACATCCGATTGATAACAATGAGCATGGAAGATCATATCTCTGAAAGGAATGACTACCAAGGATCCATATGATAAGGTTGCCAAGAAGACATAAGGATTGGATTTCCTAGATTTCCCATTGTACTTTTGGACTGATAAGATTCAGGCAATCAAGAAAAGATCAAGCAGTTGAAGAAAGAAAGGCAAGACAACTTCTTGAACTTGGTTGAGACTTTTTAGATGAGCAAGCTTGAAGATGTCATAATGAAGTGACGCGCTTGAGTCTGTCTCACCAGCTTGTAGTAGAAGACCACCTTTTTGGAAAATCCATCGATATAGTAGAATCGCTTAGTGCGCGAGATCTCTAAGGCATTTGGAGTTGGCCTTAAGATAGCACTTAGGTTATAATGTAATGCATGTTTGAGTGATTGGTTCTTGTGTTGTTTCCTTGTTTTTATTGCTTGTTCTCATTGAGTGTAGGATAGTGTTGTTTTCTGTGTTTGTACCTCAACTCCTTGTGCAGCTAGTTAGAACACCAACCTACTTAGAAAAGACCACCACTATGTGTTGCCAAAGAATACTAGTCACCAAGTGAACTCTAGTGCTAACACTGAGGGAGAAGAGCTAAGTGATCCCCACAGGTGTACTGCCATGAGTTTACAAGCTAGTAATCTTTCTATCAACCAGGGAAGGATGAGAATCTCAAGATTTCTGTTGGAGAACAAGAATTTTGGATAAACTATCTAGAAAATATTGGAAAAGGATCACCATTCCGAGGAGAATGCTAAGCAAACAGAACCTAACATAACCCCAGCTATAGGAACCTTTGCCGGAAGTACAGCATTGGTTAAGTCTTATTGAGTACTCTGGAATCGCCAAGATGATCGAGAGTATTTGTACTCGGATACATGGACAAAGAGAATGTACTCTCTATGGAAGGATCACTAAACCATGAGATTTTTGTCGAGTACGCTTGCTTCCAATCTACGCTACACAAACCCCCAACCCTGAACCTTTAGGCTCGGATGAAGACGAAGAACAAAGAAAAACCGACAAGGCTTTCGCAAGAAGAACCACGCCAAAGTGATAGAAGAAGCATCCGATGTATACAAGTACCTTTGGAATCTGCAAGGAGATATCTAGGTCATTGGAATAAGACATGGAGTTAAAGAGCGATGTTAACAACGGAGCAAGTTACAATAGCAAAGATTCTCTATCAGGGATGACTAATGGACTTACCAAGATAGGAGAAGGACTCCATGAGGCACTGGATAAGTTGGATCAGACCTAGAAACCAAGACCTACATCCCACATAAGGGATAAGCTATAAGGTAATGTGAGAATAAGATAGGACTACAGCTCACATGGTGAAGAAACCATCAATACCATGGACATAAGTTACTGGCCTTGGATGGTAACTCACAGTTGGTGTCTACACAAGACTACCGGTGATTACCCTATTGGATTTAAAGGATCAGATGAAGTTAAGAAGTGACACCAAGACCTTCTCGAGATCAACTCTTCGTATTTTAAGATCGATGAAGTTAGGGGAAGCTAAGACCTTTTCCAGGATAGTCATTGGATTGAATATCATCAGAATAAGAAGCAATGGGATTTGTCTAAACACACGAACAACACCAAGGACTGACTGATGCCCGTAATGGACCCTGATTAAGTGGAATAAGATCCTACTGGGGAATATGGAAAATCAATGGTGGTATCCGCATAAGGAAGTATTGACTATCTTGAGTCTGTTATAAAGGACGTATGAGTGAAAAGTACTACTAAGAAGATCTACACAAATGACAGGAATACTCGAAGTACTAAGTGTGGTAATTGGAAAGAAGAATTGATCTTTTCCACACTGCCAAGGAAAATATGAATGACCCTTTGGAACAGTATGGATGAAAGGTGATAGCTCGTAATAAGGGTAACCAGGAGAAGGATTGAATACATCGGATATCCCAAGCACGAGTATGAGAATATTACCCAAATGTGTTATAACCAACACATGGACTATTTAAAAGATTGAAAAGTTGGTAATGATTTATGGATGAAAAGATAAGCTCGATGGAAGCTGAATCAACCCTAGTACTCGGGATGATACAAGTCTATCAGTTCAGAACCTATATAGGAATAAGAATGAAACACACCCGCGTATCTTGGATTAATTGAAGAAAGAAGATACAAGCACTAACTAAGGCAGACAGGATGCACCATATCAATCGATCAAGAGTATTTGCTAAAGTGTATATATTGGATTTCAAGTCACAACTCAGAATTGGCCGAAATCTGCAATAAGATGCAATATGCTAATTTGGAAAAGGGATATCGACTATGTTGAAAGCATCGGGAAGCAATCGAACAACTTGAAGAAGCAAAAGAACTCCGGTCAACCCCAGTGCAGCCTTAATCTCGAGGACGAGATTCTTCTGAGGGGGGGAGTCTGTAACATCCGGGATTTTCCGGAATGTTCCTTGATTGCAAAATTGTGGACTTCAAAATTTTTGCTTGCATTGTTGTGTAAACACCTAGATTGTCTTCTTGTGAATCTCCCTAAATTCCTAGGAAATAAAAATTGACCTTTTAATTCTGCTTAGGTTAAATTTAGGATAGAGTGTTTTGGCTTTTCTTCGGCTTTAATTGGATTTTTGAGTGTGATTTATATTTGGATTCTAAATTCAAATATAAATCTAAAGCTAACAACTAACTCGCCCGATCAAACCCTGTGGCGAAAGCCGCTACCCAAACACTATCCGATCTTCCGGCCAGTTGATCCACTAACATATCGGACCGATCATCCATCTCTCTAATCCCAATCGAAGTCTAGATCGAAATTCTCGGCGTCCAGATCAATCCGGAGTTCCAGAAAACCCTATCGAATTATGACGCTATTTTCCATTTGAACGGATTGATTATTAATTTAATTAATCTGGTTCAGAAAATAGTCTGATTAATTCATTCCAAAAATCTAAAGATTTTGTTCTGAATTATGGCCACGTTATTCGGATTTTGAATTAATTATTTCTTAATTAATTCGATCTGGATAATTAGTCTAATTCATTTGTTTCACGGTTTATGAAATAAATTATTGTGAATTTATTTCATAGGCTGATAATATCCTAGCCCATCAAACCTAGGCCCATCTAAAGCCCACAACCTAACCCTAGCCCTAATCTCTTCCTATAAATTCTCCACCCTTTCCATCTCCTCACCATCTCCCTCACCCGCCGCCTCTCTCTTATCCTCCAATTCTTCTTCCACCCGAAGCAACCAGCGCCCCCTCTCCTGTTCTTCTCTCCACCGAGCAAATCAAGCCATCACCGCATCCATCTCTTTCTCAATTCCACCAAGCCAAACAACTGCAGCAATCAATTCTCTCTCTCCTCTGAATTCCTCCACCAACTCAGTCTCTCACTCCCTCGATTCCTCTGCCAAATTCTCTCTCTCTCGAATCTCTCTTCCTCTCGATCCCACGATGCAAGCAGCGAGCAGAGCAGTGGCAGGAAGCAGCAGCGGCATGTGGCGCGCGCGGCCTCGCACAGACCAGCAGATGCGCGTGGCTGCGGGCGTGGGAGTGGGTCCGGCGGCAGCAGGGCTCGGCAGGCCCGGAGGAGGACGAGAGCAGCGCGGCGCTCGAGCGCGTGACCCACGCGCGGGCGCAGGAGCGGAGGCACGGACAGGCGCGGTGCCTCGGCGACGAGCAGCAGCAGGACGCGATGGCCCGATGCCAACCCCGTCGCCACTGGAAGCCGCGTCGACGTCGTCGAGCTCAAGCCGGTGCAAACCGAACCGCGAGCTGCAGTCAAGCACCACCGCTGCGAGCTGCTGCCATTCTGCCTCCTCGGCCCCGCCCTCTTCGCTGCCTCGCCTTGCCCTCCATCGAGCCCCTGGTGAGCCTTCCCAAGCCGTCCTCCTTGGCCGCGTGATGCCTGCCTGTGTCGCGTGCCTTCGTGCCGCTCATGTCTGACGGAGCCCGTTGCCAAACCGTCGCTTCTGTTCACCGGCCTTCGAGCCGTGCCCTTTCTGTGCAGGAACCGTCGCTCCCATGACCAAGCCATGTCCAAACCAACCCAACCATGGCTGCCTTTGCCCTTGCCCACAACGTGTTCACTGAAATGCCTGAGTCCTTCTTGTGTGCAGTTTAGCCGTCGCCATGCCTGTCTGTGTGCCGGCCTTCGTGTCGTGCAGTGCAGGTGCTTCGCAACCATACCCTAGAGCCCCGCCTTACCCTGCCATGCCGCTGCCTTCCATCTCGCCCACGACCTGTTTGACGAAATGCCTAAACCCGCTGAGCATGTCCAGCCCGTCCCTCTTTGCTGTGCCGTGCTTGCCATGTGTGCTGGTCGTCGTGCCGAGATCTTCGTGCAGATGTTGCCCGCCGCCATGCTGTTGCCATGCTAGCCTGTTTCACGGCCACGGACTGCCACGTGCTCGCACACGCACTGGCCGACCCCATCACCCCGTAGCCAGGCCGTCCCTTTGATCAGCCCATGCGCGGCCTTGGAATGCCGAGTTGCCGCGACCCTCGCCAAGCCATGCCTTCTTTGTGTAGAGGTGCCACGCTCGACGCCGTAGCGAAACCACGACCGCCCCGATTTGCTGCCCTGCTACCTCTTCACCATAGCCTGCAAACTGCTCGATGATATTCCTGAGCCATCCTTGTGTGCTGCCTTGCTGTTCTAATCTAACCTTCGGTGCTACACCACCATGCAACAAGCTAAGTATCGTGAAGCTAAATGGAGTTTTGTTGTGTACGTGTTTGAGCTTGTATTGGTTCTCCCTGAACTAATTGCCCAAGCACATATAAGTGTTGCAGCTACACCGTAGCTGCTGCTTGCTCGCAACCTTGCCTTGTCGCTCTTGCTTGCCCAGTGTGCGCACCCCTGACCAAAGCCCCAGTCGTGCCTTGTCCTACCTCGTCGCAATCCTGCGCTGTCGACATCCCATGCTGAACACATCGAGGCCATGGTAAACCAAGTGCTCGCTAACCATCCGTCCCGGCCTACTAACAATTTGGGCTCGTCTTCTGACAAGTTGGGCCCACTAACTGTTCTCCGCAGCCACTAACAATACGAGGCCCACATGATGACATGTGTACCCCACTGGCTTGATCAGCCTAGCCTTCTGACCAATGGGACCCAAATAATGACGCATAGGGTTCGCTAACTGTTCTCTAACTTAGCCAACTAACTTGGCCACTAACCAGCTGGACCGCTGACCGAACCTTGAGCCGTTGACCATATCAACCCTGGTTGTTGACTTGGTCCACCCCGACGTTGGTAGGGCCCACTACCGGTGTCCAAAACTAATCCCACGTGATGACGTCACGACGATGTTAGCACAGCTAACCCGGGCCTGGCATGTGGTGCATTTCGGTGTGGCCACATGTTAGTTGTTTTCTTTTTCCTTTTGCGCAATCAATGAAAATCTAGATAAGGTTTTATTAAGTGAAAATCATATAAAATCAATCGTAGCTCAGAATAATGTGAATCCAGTTTCATAATTCTTCTAAAATCATGGCCTACGCGTTAGTGTGAGGTTTGGTGCTTTTTGGCTCTTATTGCTTCTTATTTGGAGTTTATTCGCATGAGATGCCGTTATTTATTTTTGCAAACGTGTGCTAGGATCTGAGGAAGATCTAGAAGACTTCGTGGACTTCGTCAACTTGGACATCAGCAAGTGAAGACTTGTACGACTACGTCAAGATGAGTTTGGAACGCGAAGTCACAGGTGTCCACGCCCATCCTACTTTGAATCCTATTAGGCATTGCTACTAGTATGCTAGCGCTTTACTTTCTCGCATGATGATGATAATGACCTATTGCATGGCCTTATTTACTTAACGTTATCCTTGATAAACCCGATACACTTTGATGCTATGAACTTGCTATGCTTGCATGTGTATGGGATGGATGTGATAGGATTCTTGGTGTGTGTGGGGCAAAAACCCGGGAAAGGAGTAAGGGGTTTTGGGAACTTTGCGGGGGTGAGCAGCTTAACTCGATCTCGTATCGAGGGCTTGGGGTGCGAACTTAGGCGCATCCTGTGTGGTACCTGTGGCGGGTACATGTTCTTGTGCTACTTGAGGAGTTTGGCGGCAATACCTGTAATGGGTGCGCGAGCGGACCACTGGAGGTGGATACGCTATTTGACGGTGACGCTCACCCCGGCACCAAAAACCGAGTTGGATTGCCTGGTTCACAGAACTTCGTGCACACCACTTACACCTACTGGGGGGTGTTCCAGCCAGCCTAGTTAAGTGCGGTACCCGGACTGTAAGGAGTTAGCGGAAGTGTGTGGGGGAAAAGGCGGAGACCTTTGTTCCCCCGAAGGAGGCTCATACCCTGGGACTTGGCCACCGCGGGGGAGGCCATCACAGTTCTCGGATGCCGAGTTGCGTCTTCGACATATCCTAAGCCGGGAAAAGCAGGAGGGTACCGTTCACTGGCTAGGGTCTGTGCTGTGGGCTGCGTCTCGAGGCGGCCGTACACCGCCTCGCAGCCCGAGTGGGTCCAGGTGTACAAAACTCTGCAGAGTCTAATCTATATATAGCCGCCGTCCGCGGTCAAGGGACGCTCCTGTGAATTTCACACAATCCGCCATTGTTTTAGGGATTTCTACCTCCCCTCTAGAGTAGGGCCTGCCTCGGGCAGTTGAGATGTGAAGGGTGGGAGCTTTCACATCGCCTAGAGAGTGATGAGTGGAAGATATTGGTGACGGGTACCTGGTGCGCCAGGATCGCTCGTGGTGTTGTGAGAATGGTTTTGGGATGGAGATGCTGCTGCTTGCATAGGATTAACCTTAAGCCTATCCTTGATATTTCTTATACTAGATTTAGGCCACCTTAAAGCTTGCATTACGGATGGTGACGTGGACCTGTCCCAATCCTTGGGGGCAGTTTGTGAATGAACAGGTGAAGATCCGAAGTGCAAGACCAACTCCGTTGAAGTTGGTGAGAAGGTTGCAGTGCTATGCTCAAGTGTTGCCTGTGGAAGTGGCGCTCTGAAGATGAAGCTGGCTTGAAGCCTAGTTACCGTTGCGTTGGTTTTCATATTGTCGTTTAGCCCAAGGGGCATGTACCGGTACGCTTTCCGTTATATATCCTTGTTGTAAGCTAACTCTGATGATTGTTTTCGTTGTATGGATGTGATATCCAGCTGAAATGAGTTCTGTACGTGATAGCTGTTGATTCTGGGACTATCACAATGGTACAGGGATTCGGATTCTCGTTTCTGAAAATCCGGGTCGTTTCACATTCTAAACTAAAGAGCATGCAAAGACGAACCCGTGGACACTAAAATCGCCTAAATCGGATTTAAAATGATGAAGTTACACTAAAACAGGGTTGCAGGGGCTAATATGCAATAACAACTAAGTTTGCGCACTGTTTTGAAAGAAACCGAGGGCACAAACATAAATAAACAGAGATATCAGGGGCTAGCAAGTGAATATGCCATGGACAGGACGGCGGGTTCAAATATTCAAGAGTTCAGGGGCCTAAACAGATAAAACCGAGGGCATATATGTGAATAGTTTCTATAGGAGATGGACTGCGGGTTTAATTATTCAAAACTACAGGGGCCTAAATAGAGTTATCAAGGGCAGATCTGTGAATATTTTGAATGGACAGTGTACTGCGGGTTGAATAAGAATAAACAGAGGGTCTCTTTAACAAGATTGCCAGGGCCGGCGGTTTAGACCAAGTTTGACCGGTATCTAAGGATTGATCCGGGCCTTTGATCTTGGATCCGACGGCTACGATCAAAATGGACGCCGGCAAACAAGGTTTGCGGCGGCGCCGCCGGGTGCGAGGCTCAGGCTCGCCGGAGCGGCCCTGGCCGGCGATCCCGGGCATGAGAACGACAAGGAACAGAACGGGGAGCATCGGGGAGTCACAAGGAGCTCACCAGAAGGCTTTTGGCGACGGAAAGACGACCGGAAGATGGCTGGCGACGGAGGACGGCGGCGGCAGTGGTCAGAGCGGTGTTCGCGGCGGATCGTGAAGCGGAGGTGGTTCGGCAACGGCGGGCGACGGAACGGAGTTCGGGCGGACGGCGACAGGGGTGCTCCGGCGGTCGCTTCCGTTCCTGGACGTCGGGGATCGGCTCCGGGATCTCCTGTGGTCGAGAAGGTGAGTCCAGGGGAGTCGAGGGACGGCCGGACCGCAAGAATTGACGGCGGCGGTGGCTTTACCTCGCGGCGGCGGAACGGGTCCCGGCGAGGCAATTCTGGCGCAGGAGCGGTGGTTCCCGGGGCTCTGGAGCTTGCGAGCGTGTGTGAGGATGCGTGCGAATGCGAGAGCAGAGAGGGGAGCGGCGCTGTGCCTTTGTAGGGCGAGCGGGGAAGATCGGGCGCGGCGGCGGTTGTCGAAGAGGGCCGGCGCGGGAAAAAGAAAGGGGCGCGGGCACGGTTCGCTGTTTGACCGGGAGAGCGGGCGCGGAGTCGTGAGCGAAGACGTGCGCGCGGAGCGGGACTGGGGACGTGGCCAGCGCGCGGGCTGAGCGCGCGCGGGAGAGCGGCGGCGGTTTCGCGAGCGGGAGGAGCGCGGCGGCGGGAGGTTGGGGAAGGCGCTGACGCGCGGGGCCCGCTGTGCAATGAGAGAGCGAGAGGGAGCCGGCGTGCGGGTGAGAAAGGCCGGATGGGCCGGTAGCTGGGCTGATGGGCCGGCGGGGAAGGAAAAGAGGAGGAGTGGCCGGGCCAAAATGAAGAAAGGAAAATGGAGGGAAAGGAAATAGTTCAAACTTTGTTTGAGTTTGAATTTGAAGGGAATTTGAGATATGAAATGGAATTGGAGTAGATTTTTGGAGAACTCACAATCAAACAAAACAATGCAATGGCATGCAATGCAACACTCACTTATTGAATTAATCTAATTAATTCTTATTCAAGTATTTAGGGCCACATATTAAGCAAAAGAAAATAATTTAAGCCTTAATTAAATCTAAACTAATCAAAACTTGCTAAAATTTATTATATGATGGAATTCAGGTGTTACAGCTAGTATCATCTCATTTCCTCCCACGGAAGCGACTGCTGCTTCATAAGCCATTAGGAATTGCCTCGGGTCGTTTTGTCTGTTGAATGTTGGTAGTTTATGCGGCTTGTAGCCCTTTGGCCATGGTTGGATTTGTAAAGCTGCTAAGAGTGGAGACAGTGGGTCGATGATTTGCTGTATGTAATAGCCTTCGCCCTCATCATGGTAGTGGTGATGCGTTTGAGGTGGTTGCTCTTGGTGTAGAAGCGAATTGTGAGGTTGGAAATGGTCTTGATCTTCATCATTTTGCATTTTTGCTATATGCTCGTCTAGCTCTGCCAACAGCTGTTCAGCCCTTTGTACTTCTTGATCATGTCTTGTTGTCACTCTTTTAGCATTCAACTCTTCGATGGCTTTTCGCTTCTGCTCTATTTGTTTTTGGAGGGCCTCAAGCTTGGCGACCTGCTCTCTTTCTTCTGGTGTTTGAAATGTCGTTGTGTTGTTGCAACTATTTTTTTTCTTTTTGGCTACTGTTGCTGCGGCCTCTTTGGCGGTTCGGGCTTCGGCTTGCCTTCGCTCTTCTATCTGCCTTTGAGCTTCGATTTGTTTTTGAATCGCTAGCTGTTGTTTCTTTGCATTCTCCTCTATTCTTACACTTCTTCTGGCATCTGTTGAGTCACTTGTTTCTGCGATAGCCCCTTCGGTATCTGCGTGGGCAGGTGGGTATTTTGGCTAGTCAGATCTGGATCTACACCAGCGGTAGACGGTGCCGTGGCGGGTATAGGATTTTTGGCTGTTGGCATGCTGCTTCACTCGCCCAATCTCTCGCTTGAACGTTCGATCCCCATGGACGGTGCCTTTGTTGGGTTCTGGAGCGACCCAACAAGGTTCACAGCGAGAGAAGCGGGGTCCACAGAGTGACTGTGCACGATAAATGGATTAATAATAGTGGAAGAGGTTACAAAAGTGTGTGTCCGAGAGCCGTCGGGGTGCTCTCGGTCACTATTTATAGGCCCCGGGGAGGGGTTATTTACAATAGGTAGCCTCTCAACTGCTACATTCCTAGAATATTCGAGGGTACAACAGTACTTTCACAGGGGAGCAGGTGACACAGTTCCCGAGTCTAGCGGTCGTCCAGTGAGATCGCGCCGCATGGTGCCCCGCCTGCCACACGGGCCGGGACGGGCACTTTAGGCCTTCGCCTCCCGCTTGAACGAAGGGTCTTCGCTTGGTCACCCCGGCGTCATGCTCTGGCGCTGTTATCTCATCGAGTCCTTGGCTCCCCGCCGAGAGCGAAGGGGTAGGGCCCCTTCGCTCCTTGCGAAGACTCTTTGAGCACCCGAAGCTCCTGAGCTTACAGTGAGGGGTCCTTGGGTGCCTGGAACAACACCTGAGCCTGCAGCGAAGGGTCAAGCGTCAAAAATTCATTTGAATTAGCCAACTTTTGAGCCTCCCCCAACACACGCGTTCTAGCGCATTTGGTGTGTTGGCCGGATTCGGCGTCAACATAGTGCTTGGTATAATTGTCTGTTCTCTTGCATGTCCACGTGATGAGTTAGTTTATTTTCCTGTCACTGTGTTTACCTTTGGTATTTATTAATTCCAGAATCTTTTCTTTTCCCAAAGGACGCAGAACACAATGAGAATACGTGAACTAGTTTATTTCTCCTGTCTTTAGCTTTTGTATTTACTAATCCCACTATCTTTACTTTACCAAATTAAAGGACACAGAACATCATCCAATCACCTTTGGAACCTGCCTCAATTAGGGCCTATTGGATCCCACCCCATCTAGAGCTATCCAGCTAATTTTCCCTAGCTCGACGGAGGTAGCTAGCTGAATAATTCTTGCTAGGAGTTATTAGTCAGGCTCTATTTGGATCAGCTAGCTAAAATTAACTGGATATATAGCTCTAGGTGGATCCAAGCAGGCCATTAGGATAGCTATTCATCCATGATGTTAATCGATTAGCATATATCACTGCCCGTGACAGTTACTTGCAGCACGGGTATTATCGTCTTATCCCTATCGATACTAGACCGGTAGGGATATTAATGTATCTCTATCGGTTCTGATGATGGCCCGGCAGGGCAGTAAGGGTATTAGCATATCCCTACCTGTTCTAATTACAAGTCGTTATTGTTACTGTTGCAAGACAAAATTACACACAAAATTTAATTCATCTACACAAGTTTTGATGAGTTTTTCTTGTGTCCTAGTTTCATGTTAACCCAACGTTCATGCTCACTTTACTGGTCAGCTGCGACCTGCGAGTGGCATAGCTTACTTGCCATGTTTTGATTTGATACCAGCTACTATATTTCAAAGTGTCTGGCATGTTTGTATTATCGTAAACTAGTTTATTTTCGTGTGTTTTGTTGATCTGTGGCATTTAATTAATTCCAGAATCTTTCTTTACCAAAGGACGCAGAGCACCATGATAATACATGAGTTAGTTTATTTATCATATCTTTTGTCTTTTGCATTTACTAGTTTCACTATCTTTACTATACCAAATTAAAGGGCGCATAGCATCGTGCAATTGCCTTTGGAAAATCATGCACTTACCTTTGGAATCATGCAATCACCTTTGAAATCATAAGTTATGTGTATCCATCATGACAATGGACCCAAAATATGCGCAATTTTCAAACGTTGGTTTTCATGTCTAAGTTGTATCCCATGAATATTTCTAGCTCTCTGCTCTTCTTTTCTTACAATATTATGATTTAGTAAATGTATTATTATTTGAAAAATTAAGATGTATACTTTGACCATCAATATATTTTCCTACAATATCCCACCAATTGCTAATATCTCACCAATTGCTATAAAATTAAAATCTTACTAAAAGATTTATTTGAAATACAAATCTATTCATATAATTTTACACAATAAGCATGGATAAATTTTATGAAGTTTGCTTTTTTTGAAATCCTAATACGCATACTAAAATTGAATGGATGAAGTAAAAGTGACCATAAATTATTCTTATTATGCAATTCACATCATATGAATTACGTTTTTGTTGTGTTTTAATTACCATCTCAGATGATGAAATTCATTATCAGCTGGCAAGCTTAGCATCATTCTACGCACTCCTAAACCCTAGTATTAGCTTACAGGAACGGGTGAGTGGTGGGAGCATCAACACAACGAATTGCAAGAGAAAGATGGCAGCGGAAATGGCACTGAGTGGTGAGGAGTGCACAACCTACATTGTACTAGCAAAAATGAGAGGTGGAAGGTGGAGGGTGTAGGTCTAAATCTAATTATGTCAATATATCTAAGAAGGGAAGAAGTAAAAGGGTGGTACTTGCAATACAACGTCAGGAGGTTAGTGTGGAAAGTAAATCCTCTGACTTAACTAAACCATGATTTGATCACTGACAAACGGCACCGTGATTATTTGATCACTGACAAGTGGACTTGGAGACCACCGGACCCACGTGCCAGTGAAAAAAGTCACATTGCATTTACGTGAGGGGATCCTATCATGGCGCCGTGGCGGTTAGGGTGACAGTGGAGGTATGGTTGGATGGAACTTCATTTTTTGCGGCACTGAAAAGATGAGATGGGGAGAGGGTTTAATTTTGGGATAAGACCTGGCAAGGAGTCACATTTTATGCATACAGTTTTTTCTGTGAATTCAATTACTGTTCCAAGTTCTGGTCAAAGGAATTTGAACAATTTGAATGTTTCAAAATTTTTGAATGAATTTTAATTTCGTCATCTATAGGAACCTCTAAAGCTATCCTTTGCCTGGTTGGTTACATCACAACAATTCTCCCAGAGTTCAGCCCAGCTACATATTTTTTTCTACATGTTTTTCAAAGGGGACCTACTTGAAATTAAAGCCTCAAACATTTTGTAAGAAGAAAAGGGAAGGGGATTGATTCAATGTCAGATGAGGTAGTTGTGTACATCACATGTTAAACCATGTTATTGAGTGGACATAGACCCCATTTAAAACTTTTGGATGAAAAATACTTTTCTCATCTGTTTCCTGAAAACTCGGATCTAGAAGCGTTGATCTAGAACTCGGATCTAGTTCATTTATTTGTAAGGAGAACAAATACATTGAAAAATTGTGTACAATGAAGTTGATCAACATATGCGACGCATACGGCGTATAATTACTATAAGAAAGACTGACACAAGCATGACACATATGGTTCCAAGCAACATAGATGATCAGCCATTGATGTGCATATGGCTAAGCAGTCAGCAGGCGCCATGGCGGAATCCCACGGTCCTGCCGCCGATGTCGTACAGTACCTCAAACGTCCTCTGCTGCACGTTGCCGATGATCCCCACGGACTCGTCGTCGCCGGTGGACGCGAAGGCCAGGCAGTCATTGATAATGATCCCCGACCGATCCAGCTCCACCGTGGCACCCCTCTCGAACACCAGGGCAACACTTGGAAGCTTGACGTCGCCGACGACACCACTGAGGTTGAAGCAGGTGTCGAAGATCGCCGATGGCGATGCCACCCGCGGGTACATCTCCATCTCCTTCCTGAACGCCGCCCGAAGCGCCCGGTACGCCTTGGGCGGCAACCGCGTGATGATCGTCCCCGAGTCCATGATCGCGCCGGCGGCGAACACCGACGGCGGAACATTTACCCGCCGCCCGGCGACGGTGATGCCTTGGAGGAGCACCTGGTAGAATGTGTCGATGTTCCTGTTCCTGTACATGGGCGTGACCACGAACCTCGACGAGGAGGCGCGCGGCACGCCGAGCGTCAGGAAGCCCGAATAGCTCCCCGTCGGCGGGAGGCAGTACGAGAAGGCCCCCATCGCCGTCTGCGACACGAGCGATTGCGAGCCGCCGCCGAGACCCATGAGCCCGTCGGCCTTGTCGCCGAACAGCTGCGCGGCGTGGCTGCAGCCGAACCGGAAGCTGTCGACGGCGCGCTGGGGGGTCAGCGTCAGCTTGTCGGCGCTGTACGTCCCGGTGGTGTTGGAGCCGTCACCGTACCTGACGATGTACTGGCACTGGCGGCGCCTGGAGCAGCCATTGGCGTAGAGACCACGGCCGAGGCCCTTGCAGGCGGCGGAGCCGCAACGAATGGCCGAGTACGTGGCCGACCTGGCCGGGTCGAACAGCTTGTCCTTCTGCGGGTGGCACGCCGTGGCGGGGCACGGGCGGCACTGCACCCACGTGATGTCGCTGCCGGTGTCTATGTGCACGGTCTGGGTGACCGCCGGCGTGCCGAGGCGCACGGTGACGACGTACTCCAAGGTGTGCAGGGAGGAGCCAAGCGTGGTCGGAACGGTCACAGCGCCGCCGCCCTTCGCCGCAGCAGTGCCATTCTGGCCCTTCCAGCGGAGTCGGTCCAGGTGAAGCACGTCGGCCGTCGAGGGTATGGTCGCCGGGGAGGCGGAGAACGGCGAGCAAGGGCCACGCCGGTGGTACAACGGCAGCCAAGTGTGACTAGGGAGTGGAATGCTCACTGGAATCAACATAATAGGGGAGATCAGCTGCGGATTAGTACTACTTCAAACTGTAGCTCGATTAGTGCTGCAACCATGCATTTCTTTTCAGAAAGGAGAAGCAAAAGGAATAAACCTCTGTGACCGGAGCAGATGGCATTGGATTTGAGCGAGCTAGTTATTGCATGGGCAATTGGAGAAGAACAACCACACAGGACAAAGACAAGTAGTAGCTGCAAAACTGCGATCATGGTAACTGTTTTCCTAATTCTATTCTCGATGAAAACGTTCTTCAAAATTCGTAGGTACTGCACGTTGTGCTTGGAAAGCTGCCAAGCCTTACCCAACATATATAGCCTGTGTGGAACTGCACAGGGGTTGTTTAAAATGTGTATTTGATAAATTATTAATGACAACATCGTTATACTCAGATCAAATATAGTACTCCCTCTATCACCAATTTAAAATTAATTCCATAATATATAATCCTTTCTATTTAAAATAACATATTTTATAACATAGTATCACCACATAATGTATAATCCTTTGTGAATGGGGGGAAGTAATTAACTCCGTAGTGCAAAACGGTGCGATCTACGCACTGATCGTTGATTGAGCCTGAAATCTGATTATTCTCAGAATCAACGGCCTTCAAAACTTATTAAGGGTCCACTTGGGGTTGCGACGTGTACGGATCTTCAATAAAAACGAATTGGAGGATCGAATAAGCTCGAAGAAACACAAATTCAGTTTATCATTAACGCGTAAAGGAACCATATACACGAGTACAGCTATCTATGGGGAATATACACTGGTAGAGAAGCCTTGAATAGTCCCGGTTGGGAACTGGGATTAGTCCTGGTTTTCCAACCGGGACTACGCATCCGAGACTAAATGCCCCAGCCTTTAGTCCCGGGTGCCTGACCGGAGGAGGCCTTTAGTCCCGGCTGGTAACACCAACCGGGACTAAAGGGTGTCCTCCATGGCCGTAGCGTGGAGCACCTTTAGTCCAGGTTGGTGTGTTACCAACCGGGACTAAAAGCCTCCTTTTTCCTTTTCCTTTTCTATTTTCTTTTATATTCAATTAGTATTCATTTG
>CM014273.1:66168072-66192516 GCA_004135705.1 Alloteropsis semialata
ATTACATACAGCAAATCATCGACCCACTGTCTCCACTCTTAGCAGCTTTACAAATCCAACCATGGCCAAAGGGCTACAAGCCGCATAAACTACCAACATTCAACGGACAAAATGACCCGAGGCAATTCCTAATGGCTTATGAAGCAGCAGTCGCTTCCGTGGGAGGAAATGAGATGATACTAGCGAAGTCATTTGCCATTGCTGCGAAGGGCGTAGCACAGGCTTGGTTTGCCAACCAGGAGCCAGGGTCAATCTACAGTTGGGAAAGACTAAAAGCTCTAATACTGCAAAACTTTAAGGGTTTTCAATACAACCTCAAAAGGGCTGCTGATCTCTTCAACTACAAGCAATTGAGGGATGAACCACTAGAAATGGACATGAGAAGATCTGTTTCTCTCCGAGCCCAAGCAGTGAATGTGCCGGAGGCAACAACGATTGAAGCAGGCCATCAAGGGGCTAGCAATAGGCCAGTGCGCCTCCAAGTTAGCCAGAAAACATCCAAAAACTCTTGACAAACTCTATGAGATAATGTCAAGTTATTCATTGGTTGATAAAGACCTTCGCAGAAGGCAAGATGAAAGGGATCAGATAAGGGGAAAAAACCAAGGCAAGAATTCAACCAGCAACAACCACAATACAACCCAGGCAGACCCAGCTATGAAACAAGATTTATAAATCAAATCGAGCATGCTGAAGCAATGACAGCTGAAAGTGAGATGAGAAACTTCGAAAATAGAAATGACCACAACGGCAGAGGAGGCCGAGGGGGTCGCGGGAATATGGCAAACAGAGGTGGCCGCGGAGGCCGTGAAGGCCGGGGCCGTGGGCGAGGAAGAACAAGCCAAAGAAACCCAGCAGACCTATGGTGCACCTTTCATGGTAAGGGCGCCGGTCACACAACAAACTCGTGCCCCTACACGATCGTGAAAAAAGAAGAGTTAGAGAAAGAAAAAACAGAACCAAAACCCAAGCCAGTCAACCACACTACAAAGCCAGAAAACCCAGAAACCTGGATGCATCAGCAATACTGCCCAGTAAACTACGGCCTAGCGCCGATGCATCCACAGATCATGTACCATCCACAAACCCACTATACACAATACCAAACCCCTCAATTCTCCCAAGCCTCCAACCAGGGCCAAACGCACTGGAATCAATACGGTCCAGGGCAACAACACAAAAACAATGACAACCAAATACCACCACCATGAAAACAAGAAAATGAAGCATTCACGGTGAACAATATTCTACCAATCACCGGTGGCTCAACAGGAGCCATTCACCCATCAAAGTGACAGAAAAAGGAATGGGAGCGAAGGGTAAACCACGTTGTTGGTACTTCTTATGTCGCGAATGAATCTGCAAGTGCACGGATATACCATTGTAGCATTTCACCCGTGAGTATTCATGGGTATCGTTATTTATATTTTCCCAAAGAATGGCATTTAGGTGTCGAAGAGTTTACAGGATGATTCATGCTTAAGGTGTTATGATATAAGTTCTGGACAAAGTCATACAGGGGTAAATGATGATAATCGAGGTAATGTGACACATCATCATACAAACCAATCTCATGAGTAAAGAATAAGGAATAGTCCTAAGGTTACATGGAGCAAGGCAAAAGAATCCTAAGGCATTATATAAGCTAGCACCGGTTATACAAGTTATACATAGGACTTAGTTCTAAACACCCAGGCACACAACGGGGAGACCACACCGCACTGGTCTGCCAGCAAGCGGCGAGGCTTTATGTACCTTCTATACTATACCCGAACGTGGGGGAATACAAGGGATGGACAGGGCTGTCACCACCTGCCGCTTACCCCTCCATACTGTGGGGCATAGTCATATTCGTAGGCTCTCGTCATGCCCAAGCACCATGCTCGTGCATGAGAGAACTACTCTAGCCCTCCCAGGAAACATGGAACTAGAGCAATCCCAAGGGAACAGCAAACCGATGTCGTAGCTTAGATCGACTAGCTTATGCATAAACAATGCATAACTCATGATAAAGCATGAATATGATATAACTACTATAGAGATAGCAATTAGACCAAACACAATACTTATATAAATACCGACAAAGTATACAAAGTCAGTACCCAAGGTCGAAGGTTACGTCCCACAACGGCAAGGACGACTCTAAATACTATAGCACTAAGCCTAGCCTGAGCTCCACTAGCCTAAGGATTACAAGTGAACTACTAGAGAGAGAGAGAGAGCTCTTGATGATGAGTGTGTGTTGAGAGAGGCCTCCTACCCCCCTATTTATACTAGGGGAGGACGGTTCCCGGGGCTCTGCACATGGAAACTCTTCTTGGCGCGAAAGGGAAGACGCGGGAAAGCTTGGCGCCAAGACTTGGTGGGAACGGGGCCCGTCTAGGTTCGGCCGAACCTGGGGTCGGCCGAACCCTGGCAGGCTCCTTTCCTGCCAGGTTTCCTTTGAGTGTCTAGCATGTGGGTCCAGGGAATATTCCTAGTGGGATCCCCCGCGATGCTGCCCTGTAGGACTGGTTTGTGGGCCTTCTTGGTCATGTGCTAGCGGAGCTGAGTCTGAGTGACGTGTTCTCCGTCGTTCGAGCACGTTTTCTCTTTTATTGTAGCTCTTGTACCCTGTAAGACAAAGTACTACGATACAAGTGGAACTCGGTTATTAATAAAGGTATATGCTAGTAAGTGCTTAGTGCATCCTTATAAAATGAGTATATTGACGGTCAGAATTAGCATGTAAGGACCATCAACACACGTATCAGATGAAAACCAGGCAAAATATGATTACAGCCACATTCCAATAACATTCTCCCAGCAAGACCTCAAGCTAGCTGATTACCCCCACGAAGACCCCTTCGTCATCAACGCAAACATTGGAAAGAACACTCACTATGTTAGAGGAAACGATGTTTCCAGAATCTTGGTAGATGGGGGCAGTTCCGCTGATATCCTGTTCTCCTATGCATTCACAAGCATGAAGATTGGGTTGGACAAACTAGAAAAAGCTGACAGGCCATTGTGTGGTATTGGGGGGAAGATCGAAGCCTTGGGCAAAGTAACGCTATGGGTGTACTTTGGCACGCCAGAAAAGTACAGGGCAGAAAAGATAACATTCGACGTAGTGGACATTGACTACCCCTACAATGCAACATTTGGGAGAGGATTTCTGAACAAATTCTCGGCAGTTCTGCATCACGGCTACTTGTGCATGAAAATGCCTTCGCACAATGGAGTAATCACCATCTATGGAAACCAAGATGAAGCAGGAAGGGCTGAGGGGAACTTGAACCCAGACCATAAGCATACACACACCATTGGAGACTCGCCTGCAGCAATATCAGAAAAGCAAATCAACCTAGGAAAGCAGAAAGCTAGCCCATCAGTAGACACTAAAATAGTACCAATATGCAAGGATACTCTGGATAAAACAGTCACAATCGGCACAGAACTAACAGAAGAAGAAGAAGAAAAAAGGCAAGTCAAGTTGCTCAAAAACAACAGCGACATCTGCGCATGGTCCTCAAATGACTTGAAAGGGGTCAGTCATGATGTAGCTGAACACACACTCAACTGGATCCAACCTACCCACCCAAAAAGCAAAAGCAGAGGAAAATGTCACCAGAAAGAATAACTGCTGCGAAGGCAGAAGTGCAACGACTGTTAACTGCAAATGTGATACACCCAGTGCAGTATCCAGAATGGCTAGCTAACACGGTGCTTGTACCCAAGAAGAATGGAAAAATGCACATGTGCATTGATTTCACCAATCTAAATAAAGCCTGCCCAAAAGACGATTTCCCACTCTTGAGAATTGAAGCAATGGTAGACTCAGCTACAGGATGTGAGCTACTGTCACTACTTGATTGTTTTTCTGGCTATCACCAAATCTGGATGAAAAAGGAGGACGAAGAAAAAACCAGTTTTACAACACCCTTCGGAACCTACTGCTTCATCAGAATGACAGAGGGGCTCAGAAACGCCGGCTGCACCTTCGTCAGAATGACATCAAATGTATTCAGCGAGCAGCTGGACAGAAATATCTCAATTTACGTGGACGATGTTGTAGTGAAAAGTAGGAAGGCTGAGGATCACACCAATGACCTGATTGAAACTTTCTCAAACCTTCGTAAATCAGGCCTCAAGTTAAACCCCGAAAAATGCGCCTTTGGGGTAAAGAAGGGAAAATTACTAGGCTTCATAGTCTCGCGAAGGGGCATTGAAGCAAATCCAGAGAAGACAGATGCAATAAAAAACATGAAAAACCCAAGTTGCAGAAGAGAAGTGCAGAAGTTGACTGGCAGAATCGCAGCCTTGAACAGATTTGTTGCAAAATCTGCTGAGAGAAGTCTTCCATTCTTCAAAGTCCTAAGGGGCTCAGCAAACTTTGAATGGGGTGATGAGCAGCAAAAGGCCTTCGATGAGTTAAAGCAATATCTGGCACAAATGACAGCGCTGACGAGCCCAACTCCAAAAGCAAATTTACTTCTATACATAGCAGCAACACCCTTCGCAGTCAGCGAAGTATTGATAGAAGAAAAAACAACTCACAGGACAGAGCAAGTTCCAATATATTTTGTATCAGAGGCACTCTCGGGATCAAAATGCAACTATTCTAAAATTGAAAAGCTAGCATATGCGATATTAATGGCTTCGAGGAAGCTAAGGCATTATTTCCAGGCACATCACATAACAGTGCCAACGAACTACCCGCTCAGAGACATTTTTGAAAATAGGGAATCATCCAGAAGAATAGCAAAATGGGCTGCAGAGTTAGCAGAATACACAATTGACTTCATTCACAGAAGTGCAGTAAAATCACAAGTGTTGGCTGATTTCATAGCAGAGTGGGTACCAGCAAGAGATAGAGAAGGGGTAGAAATAAAAGAACAAATTTGGACAGTATACTGTGACGAAGCCTGGGGAGATGCAGGGGCTAGGATCGCAGCCATCATTCATTCTCCAGTTGGAAACAAGCTAAGATACGCAGCGAGGCTAAGTTTTCCAAGCACCAACAATGTAGCAGAATATGAAGCAATCCTACTAGGCCTTCGCAAAGCAAGAATGCTTGGGGCTAAGCGGGCAATCCTGCGAACAGACTCGAAAGTCATGTCAGAGCAGGTAGAGAAAAACTACAAGGCAAACAAAGAAATGCACAAGTACATAACGGCAGTGAGAGCCTTAGAAAAGCACTTCGTGGGATTTTCAGTGAGAAAAATCCCAAGGAACGACAACAATGAAGCAGATGCACTGGCAAAGAAAGCATCAAGAGAAGAAACATTGCCACCCAATGTCTTCTTTGAAACACTTACATGCCCTTTGCCAAAAGTAGAATGCCAAATACTACACATAAACATGAATGAAAGCGAAGACTGGAGAGCACCTATAGTGTCATTCATAAATGGAACCTATGAACCATTTGATGAAGAGGAAAAGAAAAGGCTCGTCCAAAGAACAAGGAATTACAAGGTCTTAGATGGAGAACTGTACAAAACAGGAGTCTGTAAACCATGGCTGCGATGCATCACAACCAGCGAAGGCCATGAATTGATAAAGGAAGTACACAAAGGCCTGTGCGGCTCGCACGCTGGTCCAAGGGCAACAACTGGAAAATTATTCAGATAGGGTTTCTATTGGCCAATAGCAATAGAAGACACAAAAGAATTCATCAAGAAATGCAACAATTGCCAAATGATGGCAAATCACCGGTCAAGGCCTTCATCAATTACACAACTAATCACACCTTGCTGGCCATTGCAAAGTTGGGGAATCGATCTGGTAGGCCCATTGCCTGTGGCACAAGGCAACCTGCGCTTCACTATGGTGGCAGTAGAATCCTTCACAAAGTGGATTGAAGCGAAGCCATTAGCTTCAATTACCTCCAAAACAGTCCAAAAATTCGTCTGGCAGAACATAATATGCAGATTTGGCACGCCCAGAGAGTTAACTGTGGACCACAGTAAATAGTTCAATAGTGATGCATTCAAAGAATTCTGCAAAAACCTCGGGGTCAGGATATGCTTCACATCAGTATATCATCCGCAATCAAATGGAGCAGTGGAAAGGGCAAACGGAATAATCCTAAAGGGCATAGCAAAATGCCTTGAACGCTTGCCGAATGGCAAATAGGTCGACAAACTAACAAAAATAGTGTGGGCGCACAACATAACAGAATGCAGATCAACAAAGTTTACGCCATTCAAACTGTCATTTCGGGATGAGGCAGTATTACCCTCCGAGATATAGTTTGGCTCACCAAGGCTGAGATAGGCAAATGCAGAAAATGAAAACAATTTACTGCACAAGGAAGAACTTGAAGAAGAAAGATTGAAAGCAGCCAAAAACATAGCCAAGTATCAAGAAGAAACAAGAAAGTGGAGAAACAAAAGAGTGCAAATCAAAGAAATAAGTCCTGGAGATTTTGTCCTAAAGAGAAAAGCAAACGCAGACAAGGCAGGAAATTTGCAATCAAAGTGGGAAGGCCCATTCTTGGTAACGGAATCAAACAGAATGGGATATTCAGGTTGCAAGATATGAATGGGAATGACCTACAGCATTCGTGGAATGCAGATAGCCTTCGCAAGTACTACCCATAAAGTATCTAGATCTTTTTTGTTAGTTCCCTTTTCATTTTTAAACTTGTTGTAATTTCAATTACTGTCTAGAGCTGTACTCTTTTCCTCACGGGGGAAGCCTTCGCCTAGATCCATAACTAGGGAAGGTGTGAGGTTTTTAACGAGGCAGACTCTTTGTATCCCTTACACTACGGAATATAAGTAGTACCCCTAAGAAACTGAGCAAGTTAAACGTTGAAACGACATGTACAATCGAGAGTACATGTCATTATCAACACAGGAAAAATAACTGAAAGTCGGCAAAGCGTAGCAATATAGCACCTTTGCCAGACTTAAGCATCGCAATCAAGCTCGAGTGGCCTTCGCAAAGTGGAAATGATATTACTCCACACAAAACAGGCTCGAGTGGCCTTCGCAAAGTGGAAATGATATAACTCCACACAAACCAGGCTCGAGTGGCCTTCGCAAAGTGGAAATGATATAATTCCACAAAAAACAGGCTCGACGGGCCTTCGAAGTGTGGACACGATAAAACTAGCCTTCGCAAAGTAAAGCGACTTTTAGCAAAGAAGAGACCAAAGAGGCGTTACGTTAACCTGCAAACAAAATGTTTGGTTTTCGCAAAATGGAAATGGGATCACCAAACAAAAGGATATCGAATTAATAAATTTAAAGACGATAACCCAAACACAGATGTGACAAGGACGCTCAAGAAGATAAGACTGCCACCTGCGCGCAATAAGACAAGAACAGTACACCCGTGGCTAAACAGTTCACGCCCGTGTACTGTGAAAAGCTGATCTGACAACTCGAGCGTGACTGACACATAGCTTACGTGCCACACGGTACTTCAAAGATCATGACCCTACAGTATAGAAACTCACTATAAATACACAACAAGGCCAACGCCAAGCGCAATATCACTCGCCGTATAGCATGAGTAGCAGCAAGCTGGAAAAAATGTTGCATTTAGGGCCAGTCACACGGCCACCAGGAAAATACCCGACCAAACTACAAGTAAGATGCTAGAAGAGTGCTTGCGAGCGGTTTGGTAGTTGATGAGCGTCTGCATGCTACGCACATCCACACAGCGCAATACCTCATGCCTGGGGGCTCGCCGAAGCAAGAGCATCGACGGCTCCAAGGGATATCTAAAGGCTGTGCCCATCAATAACCAGGTCCGCGTGTTCGTCGCCGCATGAAGGGATGCTGGAAGAGAGCTTGCGATGAGCTCATATGGGCCAAGATTGCTACGATTACTTCATTCCCCGCAAGGGCAACAAGTCATGACCGCCTTCATGGTAGTCAATATCTCTCTACTTGTAAACTATAAGTGTTTTTTGAATCACCGTAGCCTAAAATGCTCGGGTGGGTGGCCCTAGCGAACATTATAAACAAAATTCGCAATGCATAAAACCCAGAGCTAATAGTAGTTAAGAAATTCACAGCAACGTCAACAAAGCGTACAATACACCTTCGCTCTACAAAACAATTTACAATATGAATTCAACAACTGTAGGTACACTGTAAGCCTAAGAAAATAAAAAACACGTGCAACGCTAGGGGCTGCGAAGCCCCAAATCAAGAAAACACTCAGCGGGTCATTCATTCAAAACCTTCAATGATATCTCATCAAGCATATCGTCCACGACACCATCGATAATCTGGTTGGCCATCAAGCGAAGGGTACGTTCATCAGGACAACCCTGTTAAAAACACCAAATCAATGTACACGAACTAATCATTATTCACTTCAGCTTCAACTATCTTTATCTTACAAGAGTAGGTGAGGATAGGTCCCTCATCATCTACAGGTTCAAGCTTCGGCTCAAGTAACCCTTGAGCAACACTAGTATCACCTCGCTCAATCCGACGAAAGATATGCCTAATCCTACGCCCCCGAAGGACACTAGGATCGAACGTCCTCCAAAATTCCTTGGAATACGCATTAGACCTATCATAATGCCTCCGCTGGCGCTCAAAAAATTCATCCATCCCGCGATTGGGATAGCGCTGCTTGAACTTCGAATAAAGAGAGCCAGCAACAGCGAAATCACCGCGCCTTAATGTTACAGGAACAGCTTCAATAACTTCAACCTGCGCAAAGTCCACACCAAGGACCTACGCAGGCAAATAGTATTAATACAGAAAAGATTCACTCACCCCTCAAAAAAGAAGAGAAGTATTTAAACCTGCCCTTCGCCGGGGGCAGCCGCACCAGAACCATCATGACTGTGAACAGCTTCGGGAGCGGCACCAGACCCTTCACCTTCCTTCCTTGATATAACTTCCTCAACACTTGGCATACCACCAGGAACTGTGGAAGTCGTCGGAGTGGCACCAGGGGTAGCAGATCCACTAGCAGATTTTTTCTGCATCCAACAAACCGACAAAGTAAATAAACTTCCAGGAAATGTCAAAACAACAAGGAGGGAAACTGACACCAACCTTTGCTCAATTATATTCAGCCTCATCCAGAGCAAGCTTAATCCCCCTCGGGATCCAGAAACGCCGTAGCAAGCCCTTCGCGATATTCCCATAAAGATTTCCAACTGCTTCGTGGCTCAGGTCAGCAGGAAAGTCATGCTTCACATTCTTTATGTGCTCGCAACCAAGTTGCATCAAGGTAAAAGCATAAATCCTGATAGCAATAAGCACCGAAAAGTTGGAGAGGTTCCTCGCAACTGATTGGAAATCCACGAAAGCGCTCTCAAGCCAGTCGAAAAACAGGTCAGCATTGCCAAAATCAAAGTTCTCAAGAATCTTAAGATCAGCACCGAAGGCTTTGACCACATTTTGAACCTTGCCTGCAGCCTGCGAAGCCCTCTCTGACAAAGTACGTTTAATAGCCGCAAGAGCTCCAAGGGCTTCGTCCTTAAGTTTCTGCTCAGCAGCAAGCGAAGCCAGAGTTTCCTCATTAAGTTTCTTCTCTTTTTCGAGCTCACTCTGAGCAGCAACTAGTTTGCCGCGGCAGTCTGCAAGGCTAAGTTCCAAATCATTGGCCTTAACCTTTAAGGCCTCGATTTCGTCCAACTCCTTGCGAAAAGCTTGAAAGTCATCAATAACCTTTTGCTTTTCATTCATAATCTCCTCTTTCTTACACTCCAGACAAGCTCCACTATCAGTAAGAATAGAAACCTTCTCCTTGAGGACCTCAACTTGCTCTTCCAGATCTGACATATGGGCTGTAACCTCTTGATCAAGTTTCTCTGTCTCTTCTATGCGGCGTATAGTAGAGCGTTGAAGGGCCTTAGCAAGAAGGATCCCTTTGCACGCACTATCTTGAATAGCATGGCGAAGCTCCGACTCACTACGAAGGGCAAGATTTTCCTCAATCTCGGGAGCGCAGAAGCTTCTGACCATGTCACGAGTGAGCGAAGCCTCATAAGAGTTGGGGATGAGCTTGACTTTGGCAACATTTCTTGCACAAAGTATATGGGCACCTTCGCGCACGCCAAGCTTCTCCACCATCTTTCGCAGGTCCTCATGTTGAGTCCTGTAGGAGCGAGCTGCCATCGTGGAGCTAGGAGCAGAGTCGTCATGGCCTCCCAGCATTTCAAAATCTTGTGAATCCACAACTTTAGCAGGTGCAGCTATATCAGCCTCCTCTTCCCTCGCAGCGTCAGGACCTTTTGCACGCTCAACAGCCTTAACAGATTCATCCATAGGGGCTTCGTTAGAAATCTTCTCTGGCTCACTAGCGAAAACCTTCTTAGACTTTGCGACCTTAAATTGGTCATAAGAAAAACCAGCAAGTTCATCAGAGCTATTTGATTCATCAAAGCCCTCATCCTCGGCTTCGCTGCATCACCACCGAACATATCAAACAGCTCAATTCCAGTATCAACTTTCTTCTTTCCAATTTCAAATAAATTGGCCTTAGCCGTGGCCATATCTGGGGCAGGAGTATAATCAATCGTAGCCACCTGCGTCGGCACACTCGCTTCAACATTAGAACCCTTCACAGACGCTGACGAAGGGTTTGGTTCAGAAACAACCTTTTCAGATATCTCTGGCAACTTCTCCTTCGGTGCACTAACATTCTGCGCGGCACCACGCTCAATGGTGGCAAACTGGTCAAACCCAATAACTTCTTCCTCGGGTTCATCAGGCTGGCGAACATGAGAAATAACACTAATCTTGCGACAGAACCTGCTGCCACCTTGGCTCTCTTCATCAACCCTCTTACGCTTTGCAAGCAAGGCAGAAGCCTTGGAAGAGAGTATTGGCGGTGGAGCATCAGTTTGAGACTTCTGGCGCTTGGCGTGGATCTCATAGTAATCAAGCTTCTCGGTCTCCTCGCTAGACTTGTCCTCTTCAATGGCACGAGGACGCTTTGAGCCTTCCCCCCGCTTCGGGGGACGGGGCTTCGGCCGCTCGCCATATCGAACACCGAACTCATCAAATACACGGTTGATCCTTCATTTCAGGCTGCACTCTTCGCAAAGGCAGTGCTCTTTCCATGTATAGTTCCCAAGAAAGGCACACACTCGACTCTCGACATCCAAAACCCTGATGTTGGGAGTCTCATCCTTCTCAAGAAAGCTTTCCCAGAACAGGGGCCTTTGGAACTGCCCTTTCTCTGTCCGCATGAAGCCCACAAACATCCACGAGTCCTGCAGCGACCAAACTTTCAAGGCACAATATTCCTCGGCAATATCCCGAACAGACTGTTTCTTCATCAAAAACTTCCAAACATTAACTACCCTTTTATCTACAGAGCCAAGACTAACCTGCGGCCTCGAAACAAAATTCATGTTCTTCACTCGAGGAGCCAAGACACTGGTCTTGCCACCCGGAGCCTCAACTGTGTGGTAAAACCACCACTGTGTCCAGTCATCCTTCCATCGGTTCTTGTAAGCAATCACAGGGCCTTCGCAACCCTCGCGATAGACAAAACTGACACAGCCAAACTGACAAGAAACAGATTCACCATCATCCAAACAACCTTAGGCTGCCAATGCAGTTCATGCTGAGAAGCAAAAGCCTTCCCAATAGCCTCGCAACCATGTCCTTTGACTCCCCAAATAAAGCTGTTAATCTTAACAATGGCGTTGGGTGTCAGGTGATGGAACCCAACGCGAAAAATCTCAAATATTTCAGCAACAGCAGGACCAATGGGGAATGACAGCCCGGCATCTAACTGGCTCACAAATATAACCACCTCGTTGTTCTTAGGGTTTGGAACCATCTCGGTCCCAGGCGGTCGAGACGCATCAGACGATACAAGACCCTCAGATGCCTGGTGAGCTAGGTAGGACGATGTAACCGGATGTCCCGAACTTCACCAATTTCCGCAGCCTCTCAGCCTTCGGAGCCATGGCAATCAAACAAGAAGGAACCCTAACCAAAACAAAACAGATCTAAGAACAAATCTGATAGCGGAAATGGAAAAAGATTGAGGAATAGCATTGCAGCAATCAAGATGGCAAATAAACACAACCAACCTGGATACGAATCTCAGAGCAAATCTGGAGAGGAAGCCGCAATGCGCCGGCAATTCGAAGACGAGAGGAAGAAGATAAACAGTGAAAGGGGAAAAGTAGGCTCGAGAGAAGAGTAACGGCGCTGGGGGCGGCGGCCTCTATTTATAAGCCAAGGGCCAGAAGGCCAAGCGCCCGCGCACTGGTTTCGAAAACGACAAGGCGCGAAAATTGAAAAGTTAATGCCGTCTAAAACCTCCTCACACCCAATCTTAACGGGAGGGGACGGATGGCAAACGGAGTCGTCAGCCAACTTCCACGCTCCCACTAGGTTCGTTGACGTCACGCCGTCAAGACTGGGCATTCGTCCGCGAGGGGCTACTGTTGGGGAAGGCTCAAAAGTTGGCTAACTCAAATGAATTTTTGACGCTTGACCCTTCGCTGCAGGCTCAAGTGTTGTTCCAGGCACCCAAGGACCCCTCGCTACAGGCTCAGGAGCTTCGGGTGCTCAAGGAGTATTCGCAAGGAGTGAAGGGGCCCTACCCCTTCGCTCTTGGCGGGGAGGCAAGGACTCGCTCAGATAACAGTGCCAGAGCATGACGCCGGGGCGACCAAGTGAAGACCCTTTGTTCAAGCGGGAGGCGAAGGCCTAAAGTGCCCGTCCCGGCCCGCATGCATGGCAGCACAGGCGCGACCTCACTGGACTACCGCTAGACTCGGGAACTGTGTCACCTGCTCCCCTATGAAAGTTCTGTTGTACCCTTGAATATTCTAGGAATGTAGCAGTTGAGAGGCTACCTATTGTAAATAACCCCTCCCCGGGGCCTATAAATAGTGACCGAGAGCACCCCGACGACTCTCAGACACACACTTTTGTAACCTCTTCTACTATTATTAATCCATTTATAGTGCTGAGTCACTCTGTTGACCCCGCTTCTCTCGCTGTGAACCTTGTTGGTCACTCCAGAACCCAACAGCGCGGATCGTGAACTGATCGAAATGTGGGTCTGCCAAAAGAGGTCTGACCGGTTTCAGAAAAAGGTTTGACCGGTTTGCAAAAGTGGTCTGACCGGTTCCTGAAAGAGGTCTGACCTATTTTCTAGGGCTTGGCCTGAATCGATCGTTCAAGAGGGTAACTATCATGCTTACGTGGTGAAGGACAGCTAGGTTTACAAGCAAACCAACAAAAGAGATAAGCAACACACTTACATAGCGAAGAACGACTAGTTTACGAGCAAACTAGCAAAGGCCGTCGAAACTCTCGCCCAGGAGGGACCCCGTCAGGGCGTGGACGTCACCGGACTTGCCCTAGGTTGACCAGCAAGCCTTAGGACGCCATCTATAGTCGTGGATATCAGTAGGCGAACAGCGTGGAGAGGTTGGAAGAGAATCAGGGTTTAGGAGTAAAAAGGTAAATGCATAGTATTTGGTTCGATTGGATGTGTCTCAATCTGCCTTAGCCCTTCATATATGTAGGGTGGGGAGGTCTGTACCCGTGAGGGATCAAAAACATGTTAAAAACCTACCTAGGATCGAATTACAACTCTAATTTGGACTAATCTACTAAAAACCGGTCCGACCGATCTATAAATCCGGTTAGACCGGATTCTCGGTGGCGCACAGCAGCTAAAACCAGTCTGACCAGATTCCCTCAGGCAGGAGATCTTCTATTTGCCATAACTCCTGCGTCTGGATTCCAAATTAGGCGATCCATATGTTTGTTTCGATCCTATTGACGAGGGCTTCGTCTTGGTGTACTCAAACTCATCATTTGACCTCGTCATGATGTTGTTTTGAGTGCTTCTTGGTCTCTTTGCCCAGAATACCTAAAAATGATCTTCATGTCCTACACAATGCATACATATGCCAATCTTGCAAAATAACAAGAGTTAGTACTAAATTGGCTCTTCTGGCCTTAACCTTGCCTATTATAAGGTGTGCCAATTTTGGTCGTCAACATATGCCCCCCTGTTTCTTGGTAAAGCTTGCATACCAAGAAACATTCATGAACCAAAATTGCAATGGAACGATGATGAATAGCAGTGCATCGACCATGTCGTGTTCCTAAAGATGACATAACTCTATCGGCCATATTATTTACTCTATTCAAGATTATAACTTCATTATGATATTTCTTTTGCTCATAGGTCTTTCGTAAGAGATAAGCCTGAGTGTACCACCTCGGCTATGAATGTTTGGAATGATACTTAAAATCACTCTCACAACTCCAAATGATCATAGATGCATAAAATGACCAAATTGCTATCAACAATTGGTCTTTGCAACTCCTTCAACGAAGTAAGTAGTATAATAACTCCATATGGCATCCACATGTCACGATTATCATAATCCTTGAAGTCATAATGCTGATTTTGAATTCCTTGCTCTTCCTTAGCTTTGCCTTCCCAAACATCAATTGCAGCCACACCAAGACCAATAGCTAAATTGACATCTTTTGACTTGATAGCAGAATTCATTGAGCACTGCATATTATCAAATTCATGACCGAATTGAATTTCCCTGAGGAAAATCGGTCGTACCGGTTTAGAAACTGGTCTGGCCGATTCTGGTGTGCCGGACACCACACAGTGCAAAATTTGGTTAAACCGGTTTGCAAATTCGATGTGACTAATTTTCTCTAGAACTAACTCATTGGCCCTTTTTAAACATCGGCTTGAAAATGTTTCTTGTGAACATGATAGCCAGATACTTCTTGTGCAAAGATATTAGCCCTGGAGCTTTCCTGAATATTATGCCCCCCGAGCATTAAAGACATCAATATGACTATAATTAATCTCTTACTGAGGAGTCACCACTTCAGCACGATGATGAAAAGCATTCATCGGCTATGTGTTGCTAAAGATGATAACAAAATATCGGCCATGTTTGATCCATCCATAGTATATGTATAACCGAAGTAAATTATAGATAATAGTATGAATGCAAGAATTAACTATCTCTAGAACTAAATACTTCGGTTTTGGAATAAATAGCAATATTAATATTGTGATAATTTGTCAATAACCCTCTATGATAAAAAGATCCATGTGGCATCAAGAATCAACATAAGAACATGAGGGATAACCAAACACACCATTGGATGGATTCCATGACATAGACATACGTGAAATTTGTAAAGCATATGGATGATGTAATGACCAATAATTTTGATGATTTGGTGCAAACCAGAGACTTGAAGGTCGTCTCTTGTTTCTCATCTTCTCCTTTGCTTCCACTGCACCTTTTGCTTGAACATCATCCTTGTCTTGGACCTTAGCACTCCCTTTAGGGACCCATGCCAAGTACTTCTTTTTCAACTCTTGAGCACTAAGTCCTTGTAGCCTCTTTTTCTGCCAATTTGATAAACTGAGTGAAGATCTCGGTTGTTGTGCTTTAGTTTTGGACAGCATCACCTCATTCTTGATTTTTGGCTCCTTTAACTCCTTTTGTTCAGATTTGGCACTTGGAACATCAGTAGCTGATTTTTTTCTTTTCCCTGCCATCAATAGCCAAAGTTTTCAACACCTTAATCGTCTTTTCATCAACTAAATTCAGATCTGAACTTCTATCTTTGTGGCCATCCTTTTTCACTCGATAAATCTGGTTGACAACATTTTTCTTCTCTCAAACTATAGACCGATTCTTTTGCTCAAAACAGTCATTTTTTATTTGTGATTGTCTCTCATGTACTGGTTTTCCTAGAGCTGAATATTCTGCACGATATGGTCTAGAATATGAAGGAACATGTGTCCATGAATCATGCCATCCCTATGATGAATAAGGATGCAAACCAGTAAGATATGAACCATATGGGATTGGCATCGGCAGCCCAAAAGGAGAATATGACTCTGCTATATAGAAGTCCTCTATTGGCCGATTCCAATCTTTGGATTGGTGTTTTGGAGACACTCTAGATAGATTAACATCATTTGACCAATTAGCATGCTTGGCTTTATTTTCTTTTTGATAGTTAGCCAGAAGTTCATTGAAGGTGAGCTTCAGCTTTATGCTCTTATGTTCATTATGGTCTTTTGCTCCGTGTGCCTCAGAACAATTAGGTTTTAGCATTTTGGGATGCTTCAAACCAAAACCGGTCTGACTGGTTTGGCAAACCGGTCTGACCTCTTTTAGAAAACCGATCAGACCTATTTGCAAAACTGGCCTGACCTCTTTTTCCAGCACAGGAAGAGTAACTGGCTCTCGCTTTGATTCAGAAGAATTCGTATGCCCCCTAGTGCCTTCTAGAATTTTCACAGGCTCATCGTTCTTAGGAGTATGCAACTCATGAACGATGTCCTCGTTATCACTTGAGGGTGTTAAATCTTCCTCTTTAGCAATTTCTTTTGGATCTTTGCCTGAACTGGTTGATGCTATCCGATTTAATGATTCCTTGCTATCAAGACTAATTGGAGCCAACTGGTCATCCTCTGAAATTTCAGCAAATCTCAATCGTCCTGCACTAATGGCCGATTGGATGATTTGGCGAAAAATATTGCAATGGCTAGTGCTATTATCAAATGAATTGTGCCACTTACAATAAGTTTGTTCTTTTAGTTCCAAAAGTGATGGCATGACTTTGTGATTAGATTACTTAATAAAACTATGCTCAAGCAATATATCAAATAAATTATCACACAAAGTCAAATCAAAAGTGTACTTTGTCTTCTTTAGCTGATTCTTTTGTGGAGAAGGTTTCAAGGCTAAGCAAACGAACGGTTCAGATTTCTCATCGATCCATTTAGCTACACCTTTACTTGTGCTTCCCATACCTAATGTTTTGAAATTGATCACTACATTAGCATCGGCTTCACAATGTTTATCAACTTTGGTTTTTTGCTTTTAAATCCAGAATGACCACAAACAAACCATGAAGACAAAAACTTTGGCAATGATGATGTAGAAAATTTAAATGCCAAAGCATTACTATTATCAGAATTTCTAATTTTCACAATGCACTTGCTGATACTATCTGAATTCACTTTGTTGCTAACAAATAAATTTCCTTCCTCAATCGATCTCTTAGGATTGATAATAGTAATATCACTAGTAGATGAATTAATTGAAAACATAGGATCTGATTGGGAATTAGGTAAATTAATTGTAAAGCATACCTTATCAAATATGTTGGAGAGGCGAGGAACTTTGATATGAATGATGTTGTGCTTCCTCTCTTGACGGCAGCCAGCAACAACATTTTGCAGCAACCGGTCAGACCGTTTATAAAATCGATGAGATCGGTTTTTCCAGGGTTGCTGGAAACCACCGAATTCTGACACGCCAACTTCTTCTTGCTCCTGGAGTTGTGATCTTCAATCTTTCGATGTTCTTCACTAACCGAACCTTGTTAAGTCGTAAGTTTTTGCTTAACACAATAATCACTAGACAAATGCACAACTCTATTTGAAAAATCAAACATAGCTTTCTTCTTATGAATGATATGATTTTCTACAACTAAACTTGTTTGCTTTGGTATAATAGATTCAGAATATATAGTTCAGTTTTTGTAATAACTGAACTGTGGTACAAATCTGAATCATTGCTCTTTTCTTTGCCAATTTCATCAATTAGCAATGTTCTTTGCTTCATCAGCTTTTTGATTTCAGATAGTATTTTTGTTCTACTTTTTTGCACTTTAGCCAAATCTTTCTTAATCTTAGCAAATGTTGCATCCCACCCATGGGAAGTATATGGCTGTTGTGAAGTAGAAACACTATATGATGAAGCTTTTTGCACAACATTGCTAACAAAAGTTTGGGGTAATGAAGAATAAGTATTTCCAAAATTCTTGGATGATGCATTGGACAAAACATATGCTGAATTAGCTTGTGAAGGTTTATATGTGCGTGCTGAATTTTCGTTAATACGGCTATTGTTATGAGTAGCATGCGAAGCCGAATCATGATTATTAGTATTTGCATATGGTGCTGAATTTATCGATGCAACCTCCACTTCAGTAAAATATTGTGCAATATATGATGGTTGAGAATAATTGGCCGGATAGCTAGAATTAGCATGGCCAATTCTCCCATTCACCGGGATGTATTGTGGTGAATCCACATACGGTGAATTTGCTGCCCATGAATTAAAAGAGGAAACATCTTGCTGAATATTATTAGAATTAGTAGCATGTGATGTTTTATAAAAATTGACCGAACTCACCTTGTTAGTTTGTCCTTGATAATTGCTCACCGGCATATGAACTTGTTCTGCAGCCGATGTGTGAGAGTGAATAGGTGTATGTTGTACGTTGCTATTGGCATTAAAATTTAAAGCATGCATATCATTTAACATTGGCTTTTGTAAATAATTTTTAGAATTATAATTTGCATAATAAAAATCGTCTGAACAATTACTAGTCGATGAAATATGTATACTATCATTACATCTAGCAACATCAACATGAGAATTTATGGTACTTGCAAAATAATTATTAGAATCGTATGATGTATTTGCAAATTATACCTTGGGCTCACTGTAGTGGTACTGTTGTGGAATGTATGAATAGCCTGCCATGTATATTTAGCAGTAGGTCTTGATGCTTCAAATCTTGTGGCCAATAAACCTAATTGTTCTTTATAACTTGGGCGATCAATGACCAACACTTTGCTTTCTCTTTCGATCTTCAATATGCAGTGACAAGTAAAATTGAATGCAATCGGCTTGAGCAGCCTAATGCAATGTAAGAACATATGCTATTGGTCCAAAAGACCAGACACAATTCTTATGGTGAATAACAGGATAATATATCAATTAAGTAATTGGCTAGGTTAGAAAAATTTGGTTGTTGATATAACCAGAATATTCTTCCCCAGCGGAGTCGCCAAAAATGTGTTGACACCGAATCCGGCCAACACACCAAATGTGCTAGAACACACGGATCGCAAACGGATCAAAATGTGGGTCTATCAAAAGAGGTCTGACCGGTTTTGGGAAAAGGTCTGACAGGTTCACAGTCTGACCGGTTTTCTAGGTCTTGGCCTGAATCGATCGTTCGAGAGGGTAACTATCACACTTACGTGGTGAAGGACAGCTAGGTTTACAAGCAAACCAAACAAAAAGATAACCAACATACTTACATAGCGAAGAATGACTAGTTTACGAGCAAACTAGCAAAGGCCATCGAAGCTCTCACCCGGGAGGGACCCCGTCAGGGCGTGGACGTTGTCGGACGTGCCCTAGGTTGACCAGCAAGCCTTAGGATGCCATCTATGGTCATGGAGATCAGTAGATGATCATCATGGAGAGGTTGGAAGAGAATTAGGGTTTAGGGTAAAAAGGTAAATGCATAGTGTTTGGTTCGATTGGATGTGTCTCAATCAGCCTTAGCCCTTCATATATGTAGGGTGGGGAGGTCTGTATCCGTGATGGGTCGAAAACATGCAAAAACCTACCTAGGATCGAATTACAACTCTAATTCAGACTAATTTGCTAAAATCGGTCCGACGGTCTATAAATCCGGTTAGACCGAATTCCCGGTGGCGCACAGCAGCTAAAACCGGTCAGACCTGTTCCCAAACCGGTCTGAACTGATTCCCTCAGGCTGGAGATCTTCTATTTGCCATAGCTCCTGCGTCCGGATTCCGAATTAGGTGATCCATATGTTCGTTTTGATTGTATCGATGAGGGCTTCGTCTTGGTGTACTCAAACTCATCATTTGACCTCATCATGACATTGTTTTGAGTGCTTCTTGGTCTCTTTGATGAAATCATGCCCAGAATACGAAAAATGATCTTCATGTCCTGCATAATACATAGATATGCCAATCTTTCAAAATAACAAGAGTTAGTACTGAATTGGCTCTTCTGGCCTTAACCTTGCCTATTATAAGGCATGCCAATTTTGGTTGTCAACACACTATCAAGCAAGCGATGCCGGTCCAGGCGAACAGTAAAGTGATGAGCTGCTTGAACTATATAGGTCAAACTGGATGCCAAAGCAAAACTTGGCATGCAAGCGATGCCATTAGCCGTCATGGATATAATGAGCCAGAGGCCGACCATATACCACAGCCAGACAAATAGACTAAACTCAAGATTATTCCAACAGTAATCATCCATACCTTCACGATGGTCTTTCACATTGCACTCAGGCTTGATGAGAGAAGTCTCTACAATCGATCAATTGATTCCTACATCGCCAAACTCACATCATCCTACACCGACCAGAGAAATGAGCCAACCCTTGTGTCCTCCTCCGTAATCATGTTTGTCCTCGCCAACCTCTTCTTCTGCCTAAATCTCTTCAGCTGCATCTTCGACGTCAGCACCATCCTCGACCCCAAAGTCCGCCTCTTCCTCACCTTGGCGCTCGTGCTCTGCCTCCCTGTCATGTCCTACCTCTTCTCCGAGGCCAAGAATGCGAGCTCATCATTCTCCATTGGTGATGCTCCTAGGGCTGACCTGTCATTGACGGCTGGGCTGATCCTAACATGGATGCTTCTGGTGGAGCTCCTCCAGAAGAAGGCGGACGAGATCTACATGCGCGGGTACTCAAGCACCATCTAGCATGCCAGCCGTGTCGTTTGGCTGGGAAGCTTGGTCTTCTTTAACATCAAGAGTGCTGGTCGGAAGGCTGTGTTTAGCATCCTTTGGATCCTTTGTGCCACCAAAGTGGGGCAAAGAATCGCATTCACAGAGGTGGGGAAGCGTTCATATGCCCATGGCAAGAACAATTTTGTACTCACCTCATACATGGCTCAGATGCTACAACATGAGGAGCACCGCTCTGGTGACCAGAATGTGCAGCATGTTGTCCAGGATGGAGACGAGCCGCTGAAGTGCGAGTACATTGTTATGGGAGAAAAGAATGTGCAACATGTTGTCCAAGATGGAGACGAGCATGTTGGCCATCCAACTATTGCCTGGCCATTCAACTCTCAAACCAAGAATCTTTGATCACTGATCCATCAAAATCGTTTATATTTGGCTATCTAGTTGTTTTGATGAGTGGTTTCGCCGACATGGATGACACTTGGTGCTAGGCCCACATGTCAGCTGAAACGAATGGGATTCTCATTTCGGAGAACCTGACTTCCTGTACCATTGTGTTAGTCCCAGAATCAGTAGCTAACATGTACAGAACTCATTTCAGAGTAATATCAATTCCATACCACGATATCATCACATACAAAGTCTTACAATACTTGGATTAAAGAGGAGTAATACATTCATTACAAGCCTCTTGGGCTAAACGACAATATGAAATGTAAACGAAGCGATAACTAGGCTTCGGACTTCAACTCCTTCTTGGAGGGTCTCCTACCACATGCATCTTCTTGAGCGTAGCGCACAACCTCAATCGTACCATCCATCATCATTGTTATCGTACTCAGAGTCGTATCGTACAGGCTCACAAGCTATTCCCAAAGATTAGAACAGTTTCATGTCACCATCCGTATGCAAGCTTTAAGAGGCCTATTACTAGTTTTGAAATAAACAAGGTGAAGGCTGAGGTTTCCTATGTGCAAGCAACACTTTAACTTCATCCCAAACCATTCGCACATTCACCACGGGCATCCTTGGCGCACCAAGTTCCCATCACCAAGGCACACTTCCGCTCGCACTCTTTAGGAAATGTGAAAGCTCCCACCCTTCACATCTCAACTGCTCGTGGTAACCTTAAGGACTAGAGGGAAGGTAGAAAGCCCCAAAACAATGGCAGAAAGGAAGGTGGCATGGCCATCCATGAGGCCTGAGGGCGGCCGTTCACAAACAGCGATGCAGAGGCGGGAGACCGTGGTGGCATGATCTGTGTTCTGGTCGACCGGTGGGGGGATGACGGGCACGGAGCTACGTAGGACCACTAGGGGCTCACCCATGGAGTCGAAGGTCTACGAGGAGGGCTGAGGCGGTGCTTGACGTGGTGGTTGGCGTGATGGTGGGATGAACGGCGGTGAATGGGGAAAAAATTCCCGGTGATGGGGTGTGTGCCTGGGCACATGAGCGGCTCGGGGGTGGAGTGGAGGAGGTGGAGCAACTTCGTGTGAGAGGAATCGAGCAATGGTGCGGTGGTTGGCTGGGGATTTTGGTCGAAGCGAAGCTCGGCTGGGTGAAGCAATGGTAGAGGGAGGAGGGAGAAAATGGTGGCGAGGGTGGAGGGAGGGTAGGAAGGGCGTGGGGTGGCCGTGGGCAGGCGACAGCGGAGGGTAGGATCGTTGTAGGCAGCGATGCTCGGCGGCCGGAGCAGCTATGGCGGAGGGGCAGGCCGGCCACCGGTGCCATGGTAGACAGGCTGGAGAGAGAGAGAGAGAGAGAGAGAGAGAGAAGAGGGAGAGGGAGGGAAGAGAGAGAGGTGCTGACGTGTGGGCTTCACCACCACGTGTCGTCCACGTCAGCAAAACCACCCACCAAAACAGCCTAATGGTCAAATATGAACGATATTGATAGTTCGATAGCCAAAGATTCTTGGTTTTGGAGTTGGATATCCAAAACCAACCGAGATGATAGATGGATAGCCAAAAGTTGGATCCTAGGTGGACACTCTAAAAAAAGAGAGAAATCCTAGAAATTCTCACAAGAAAAGCAAAACATCTAGCCATCAATTGGAACACTCAAATCATCATAGCCATTAGATCTATTATGTTTTCTAAAAAATTACCCACCTATGCTATTATGAAAATAGTTTAAAGTAACCCCCTAAATCTATATCTAAATTACCCACCTCTGCCATTATATAAAATAAACCAAAGTAACCCCCTAATTTTCATCAAAATTATCCACTTATGCCACTACAAACAATATTTAAAATAATCTCCTAAATTTGTAACTAAATTATCCACTAAGAATACTTAAAAAATAACTTAAAGTAACCCTTAACTTTACATCTATATTGCCCACATATGTAATTATTAAAAATAACATGAGGCAATCCTACATTTGGATCCAAATAACCTTAGTTGAAAATATGCACCAATATAAAATTCTAAATCGTGTATTTCATACATTATTGGTATATGATATAGTGATTAAGGTACATACGCATGATGTGCGTTGTCATTTATAAAGATATAGGGAAAGTGACGAGAATACAGATTTCTACGTTAGAATTATAGTTCAAACTTAGTGTTTATTAAATAATTTCAAGCGCATACATGTGATACAAAGTGAAAATTTAAAGATCATAAATGTGTATGAAAACGTTATAAAATAATTACTAACTAAAATCTATTACAATCAAAGGAAAATAATAAGTATATATCTATATAGGTATTGTGTTTGAATATTTAACAAATGAGTGATAGTTCAAGACAATAGTTTGGTAGCAATGTAGCCTTAATTTTTTAATTGGAGACTCCGCATTAGTTCTCACGAGACACGCTAGAAAAAAAAACAAATCCTAAATTTTTTTTAAAAAAAAATCAGAAACATCAATCATGTAAACTCTAATAACCATAGTCTTTGGTCTATTATATTTTTTTAAAAAGTTACTCACTACTATCATTCTAAAAATATGCTAAAATAAACCCTAAAACTATATCTAAACTATCGAGCTATGCCATTATAAAAATAATTTAAATTAACCACATAATCTTTATCTAATTTAGTCATGCATGTCGTTATAAAGGATAACATGAAATGACATTCAAAATTTGTATCTAAGTTTAAAGATAACTTAAAATAATAAACACCTAAATCTTAATCTAATTATCTTCGTGTGCATCCTACCAAAAAGTCCAAAAGTAAACTAATATATGATTCTAAATTACCTATTTGTCATTATTAATATAGAAATAATAAGTTAAGTTATATACGTATGATTAGTGTCACCATGTAGACCATTTATATATGTGTATATGAGAAAGTGATGAAAATATTGTTTTTATGCTAAATAAAATGTGTGGAGGTGCGATACAAAATGAAAAAAAGTGTGATGTGGATGAAAAAGTGTATACAGTAATTACTAATTAAAAATTAATCACGAATGGAATAAGATAAGTACATATCTATATGGGTATTATATTGAAGTATTGAAAGAAATAAAAAAGTAGTATGAAAACAGTTTTGATTATTAGGTAGGAGTTTAATTTCTAAATAATTTTTAAATACAATAGATTTTAAAATTATTAGTCTGTGCGGGAGCATGGGTTGATGGACTAGTATACATGAATATGAGAACATATACCTTCTAGCTTGCCTCAATCAAGTCATATAAAAGATTATTACTACAGGCAATGCAAATAATTCATTACAGATATTTTGTGTTACAATAATATTAATATAAAAATTGTACGACACAGTTTACACGGTAAAAGCATATCAAAGAGCCTTTGCACCAATCGCAAATCTTGGCTTTTATTTATAATAATCATCAGACTACCTCATCTCCCTATGAGGTAGTAGCTTCTTGTAGACGAGACATGGATTATTACTTCATAGAAGGCCTGTTCTCAAGTAAGCTCTCCTCGATCCACTCCCCGGCCCGTCGAGAGCAGAGTAGTAGCCTCCCGACCGCGCGCGGG
>CM014273.1:66193516-66208372 GCA_004135705.1 Alloteropsis semialata
GGTGAGCACAAAACCCGATACCCAAAGTCCGAACCCAAAAAACCCGAGCCCAAACCCGAATAGCCCGAAAACTGAAAAACTCCATACTAAATCAGGTTTCAAGTCTGAAAACCCGAAATTATTTAGGGTTGTTCGGTTTAGAAGCCCGGTACCCGAACAGCCCGAATAACCCGACTTTTCAGCCCAGTGTAACAGCGTAAGCAGTTTTTAGCCCAGCCCAAGTTCGCACCCAAGTCACCATAACCCTAGCCCACAGCATCCTCCTCTCCTCCCGATGGAATCAGCCGCAGCTCCCTTCTCCAGTCTGCATCGCCGCGGCCGCCGCCGTAACCCCCGCCTTACCGCACCAGCTCTCGGTTTCTCAGCTGTGCGCCCCGCCCACTGCGCTCCCCCCAACAAATTCAGCCCTCACACCTAGCTGCCCCGCATGGCCGGTGGCCGCATCTAGCCATCAAGATTTTAGGCCGCGAGCTGTTGACCTGTTGTTCGCGAAGCCTGGTTGAGCTGCTATACGGGGGCGTTGAGCTTCTTTGCTAATCTGGTTGCCAATTGACGAGGCAACGCTGATTGACTTTGTTGTTTTTTTATTGGATTCGATCTTTGTGTCTGCAGCTAAAAGGAAAAGGAGCAGATGGTTTTTTGGACGATTGATTTGGGACTTTTTTTGACACCTTCGGTGATTCTTTTTTGCCTTGCGCTCTTCTTACACTACTGGTAGCTTGCTGGCCGGCGTAATTTCAGGCCATTCGGGGTTACCCGAGCCCGAACCCGAACTATCGGGCACCCGAATTGTCGGGTTTTCTTTATTTCGGGTGATTTTCGGGCTTCATTCTGTAGAACCCGAACTTCAGAAAACCCGAAGTATCTGATCTGATTTTTTTGGGTAACCCGAACGCCCACCCCTACACGCCGTGCTCCATCCATGGCTCTCTGCCGTCTGATGGTCGCGCACCCTTCGCCACCCGTGCTAGAGAGGGTGAGAGAGAAAAGGGAGAGAATCGGATAGAAACAGGCCAAGAGAGAGGTGAAGGAAGAGATAAGGCCCAGAATGTGGGCCCATGCGGTGGTTAGTTTATTCAGGCCTACATGTGCGATTTTTTTCTTTCCGTGCCAGACAGGGTTTTTTTTACCGACCGGTGGCCCGTTACCGCCGGCCGGCGGTAGCGGTTAACCGCGGTTACCGCCCATTACCGAACAAATTCAAAATCAAATTCAAAACACGTAGTGCAAACGATATCTAGCGGTTAACCGATGGTAGGAGCGGTTAGCCGGTCGGTAGGAGCGGTTAGCCGGCCGGTTGCGAAATAATTGAATAATTATGCATAGAAATAGAAAATGACCACAAATACATACAAACATGGATACATAATAATAATTGTGCATAGAAATAATAATTGTGCATAGAAATAGATCAACGGTAGTATTGCCTAGCCATTTCATACTCGGCGGTGGACATCACATTCAAACCTTGCCTTAGAAGCAGCTCAGCTTTGTAGTCTTGCCAAGTTTGGCCCGTCCACGCCGATGTCGTCTGCCATTCCTGAAGTAACATACTGTACCAATGGGGGTCTTGCCATTCGTACACCCATCTCATCGGTGGCTGCGTGCTCAAATCAGGTATAGGATAGTGATAACTAGACTGGGAGGAATCGCTGTATGAGCTAGAAGAGTACTGTGGAAAGTGTGGAGTGTTGTAATCCGTCGGTTCAACCGTTCTCCTCTGGGATTCCGGTGCTCCATGGTCAGCGTCCTGAGTAGCATGCGTGAATTCAGTCTCCCCTGCAACCAACCATAGCATAATTAGTACTCACAGTGAAAAACATATGTGCATATGTACGTGCACTTGAAACCTGTGAAATGAAGACCAGCACCGCCACCGCCACCACCACTGCCACCGGCACCGCCACTGCCACCACCGCCACCACGACCGGCACCGCCACCGCCACTGCCACCAGCACCGCCACTGCCACCACCGCCATCACTATCATCATCATCATCATCAGCGGAGCTGCTATCCTGAGACTCCTGATACGGTGGACTACCATCACCCTCGCCATCATCAGTGTCGTCGCTGCTCAGCACTAGTGTTGTTTTGCCTTTGCCTTTTCCCTTGGCCTGTCCTCGTTGGCGCTTCGGGTCACCCTTCGTAGGCCCTACGTGGTGCTTCCTCTTCCCTAGGTGAGTGTCGCCCACATTTCGACGTGCCCAATCACTGATGCAATCATCCCCTGTAGAAGTCCGGAGGTCTGATGGGTTTATATGATCCATGACAATATGGGACGGGAGCGGGGTGTCTCCGTCATCATCGTCCTCGTCCAGAACTGGATCCCGGTTTGATCTACCATATTCCATCCACTCCCGCACCGGATTTTTCTCATCATAGAATGAAAGATGGAACAGCTGGTCAATGAAATCACCTTCATCACTAGGGGTGGGCATTCGGTTTAAACCGACAATTCGGTTCGGTTTGTTCGGTGTCACAAAACTTCGGTATTCCAAAATCAAGAACCGATCGGTGCTGTAGGAAATCAAGAACCGACGATTTCGGTGTCGGTATTTTCGGTTCGGTGTTCGGTTTTAACCGAAGTTCATCGCTTCATGTCCTCGCTCCTCCCAATCCCCCGCTCAGCTCAAGTGCAGAAGTGAAACAAGAAGAGAGCGCGAAGGGAAGACTTACTCACAGTCTCGCAACACCGAACACATGCGCATCAGCGCACCGCCCTGGCCGAGTCTGCTTCAGGCTCGCCGAGCACCGCATCCTGTCACTTCGTCGGGCTGTTGCTCACCGAGCGCCGCATGTCGCCGGTTCACAGGATCCCGATGACGGGAGGTCGGCGTGGCCTGGAGAAGAGCCGATTCACTGGATCCGGAAGACGGGAGGTCGGTGTGGCCTGGAGAAGCGCTAATTCATGCGTTCCCTGCCGTCGTCGGCTCGTCGCTGCCGCCGACCCTGAACGGCGCGCCGCCGGATGCGAGGCCGAGATTTGGATAAGGCAATGAGAGAGAGAAGGCCTGGGCGATTGGGCGAACCACGGTGATCTGTTTTCACGTACATGCTTCTGGCTTCTCCTATGTGGGCTGTAGTCTTTTGGGCCAAGATGTTTATTTGGGCTGAACCGTGAATGGGAAAAGGGCCTGATGGGGGGAAGAAAAGAAAGTTCGGTTTTTACGGTGATTCGGTGCTGTCGGAGATGGAAACCGACACCGACACCGATCACCGATGTTGCAGAAAACTGGAACCGAAGCCGAACCGAAAAACCGAAGGACTGACACTTCGGTTCGGTTTCGGCTCGGTTCGGTTCGGTTTTTGGGGTTCGGTAAAAAAGTGCCCACCCCTATTCATCACGCACGGGGTCGCCGACATCCGCAAGTCGCAGGCGTAGGTTGTAGTTGACATAGACAAGCTTGTTCAGTTTCTTGTGCGACAACCGATTGCGAACCTTTGTATGCAGCAAGGCAAAAGTACTCCAGTTCCGCTCGCATCCACTTGACGAACAACATTGAGAAACATTGAGAGACATGCAGTTGCATAGGTGTCATTCGCATGAAAAGAAAACTTACCCCACTTCTGTGTCTCTCTGACCGCGCTGACAAAGTATGGATTGTCAGCCTGTCTTTCAGGTAATCCCGCAATATGGAAAAACTTTGACCAAGCTTTCCCAATAGCTTCCTTTGCATTCTTACCCTTCTGCGTCCAGGAGCCTGTGTCAATCCTTGGCTGCGTCGTTCCTCTCAGGCCCGCGGCCAAGTTATAGTCCCTCACCCCAGGAGTCTCCCTCACCGAAGTTGCCCTTTGAAGAATCCTCTGCACCGGATTTCCTCCCCTCGAACCACTACCCCCTCCATGCTCGTATGCACCTCCTCTCTGTTGCACCCCCCGACGGAACTCCTCTTCCGCTCTCGATTGGTTCAGGGCACGCTCCAGCTTAGCCTCCTCATCATATGCTTCATCTCCACCGGGATAGTTACCCTCCGCTGCAAGCTTCTCCTTTCTCAACTTCTCTCGAGCCCGGTCAGAAGTTGCCTTCTGAACCCTTTCAATGTCACGCTGAAAGTACTCACGCACCTCCTTTGGAACCTTCCTACAATGGACGACCTCGGTCCCGCGCCCTGCCAAATGTTGTTTCAATCTAGTGGAACCACCTCCTCCTTTGGACGTATGACAATATTTGCATCTCCAACCGGGGTAAAGATTTTCACCGTGTTCCCATACAATATCTTTCTCTCTGCCTGACATTTTGTATCTGCAAACATGGAACCAACATAAACATATCAATCACAAGTTCACAACACATACCTAAATCACAATACACCTAAAACCTTGCAACACCTAAATCACAATACACCTAAATCACAACATACCTATATCAAATCATACCTAAATCACAATAGCCTAAATCACAATATACCTAAATCAAATAATACCTAAATCACAATATACCTAAATCAAATAATACCTAAATTCTTGCAACATCTATATACCTAAATACTAATAGGCTCATACGGTCATACCTAAAGTCCTAAACAGTAAACACTAAATAGGCTCATACCTTCGGGCTTCGGCCGGCTTACTGCCGCAACACGGCGGCCAACCGCCGCTCAGGGCCGGTTGACCGGCGCAGCGAGCGGTCAACCGGGGCGGGGACGGTAGATCCGCCCTCCCCCCGGCTAACCGGCGCAACCGCCCGGTTAGCCGCTGCCTTGGGGCGGCAAACCGACGGCGCGCGGCGGTTGCGACCGTGGGCGTGCGGCGTGGGGCTGCGGCTTGGGGACAGACCGACAGAGGAGCACGGGAGGGGGAGAGTGGCTGTTGGGGTGGGGGGGGACCGGGGGAGGGGATATTTTGGGTTAGGGATGCGTTGGGCCTAAATGGGCCGGCCGGTTTTTTCTTTTTTTTTAATGCCCGCAAAAAATACTAAATGAACAAATATTTGAAAAATTTTGACACCATTAGATTATACGCACCTTGAAGTATTTTTAGAAATTTTTACTCTATTTTTTCATTTTTTGAATTCAAATTTGAAAATTTTAAATTTGGGCGGTTTGGTACCGGCCGGTACCGCTACCGGTCCGATCGGTAAGAGCGGTTACCGCGGGAACCGGACCGGTAGCGGTCGGTAAAAAAAACCCTGGTGCCAGACTGTTTAAGAGATCAGCTAGTACAAATATTTTTTTTTTGAAATCGTTTCATTGTTTACAATAGCCATAAACATGCCAAAAACACTATGCTATATCAACCACAACAATTTTGTCACGTAGAATATATAAAAACAAGTTTTATTGTGTAAAATCTCCATCAATATTTGAGCTTTTTACTATTTTCTATAGTTTTAATGAATTTTGGAGCGAGTATATGAAATAATTCTAATTTGAAGTATATGTAGTACAAATATTGTTTTAAAAATGTGAAAAATTTATACATGTGCACATTAGTACCTTTGTAGCTCATTACATGAAAATTAAATGGAAGCCCAAATCTGTTTCAAGGGTATTGCAGATTTCTTTTACAACTATTCAACTCTAAAAAGAGTAATTGTTGACGCAAAAAACCCGGCCAGTGGATTTCCATGCATGCAATACGAAGGCCTGGGAGATTTGCTTAACTCCGGCGCAGGTCCTGTATCTTGAAATTCGGGGCGTGCCAGTCAGTTTGACCATTCAACTGACAAGGAGCATAATCGATATCATATAGCGAACCGGCCACGCCTTTGCAGAATATAATCAGTACAGAATAAGGCCGATATGCTGTCCACCTCGCCTAGTTGCCGATTTGATTCATCTTATCGGACCATCTAGCCAACCAATCGGACCAAAACTGTTTCGACACGGTTTCACAGACGGATGCAGCGCACATACTCCAGCTATGATCAGACCAGATAGCTAAACAATCAAACTCGACTCACCAACCCAACAACTAAACAAGATGCTCGCACAGGTAATTAATCAGATTAAGCAAATAAGCAATCAAGTAACAAGATCGTTCCAATATTCAAAGCTGTTGAAGAATCAGATTAATTCACATGGCGCAGATCTAAATCAATCTAGCAACTCCAAACAACCATATAAGCTGCCTTCTAATAATCAAGAGAAATCTAGCTCCGACGCAGGGAATCTAGATCAAACCCGACACTCAAAGAACAACCAGATTAAGCTGTGAAGATGAATCGGACCTCAGAACGATGTTGTAAGATTGATATTGCTCAGATCGGACTAAAACCAATGCTCATAGCTGTTGAAGAATCAGATTAATTCACATGGCGCAGATCTAAATCAATCTTGACGATACAGAGATAAATCGATTGAACAGCATAAACGAGAAAGGGCGATGCGCCTCAATTCAAAGCTTACGCTAATTCGGTAATTGAACCATCTAAACGAGAAGAGGGCGATACGCCTCAGATCAAAGCTTAGATCGATTCGGGTGACGGAACTCACGGCAGACTGGAGATCGAAGACTGATGCAGCCCAGCTTGCTGAAGAACTCGTCGATAAACTACATGGTTCCTAAGGTTTTGGCGTGATGCCAGTTTGTGTATTGATCGAGAGATAGGTTTACAATCTACCGTGCACCCAGTATTTATACTTGGGCATGCCACGGTCTTTGGCGGCGGACGGAGAGTCCGGACTCTTCTACAAATACAAATATAATATATTCTAATCCCTAATTAGCTTGGCCACACATACACCTATTATTAGGTCCAACTCCATTACGTCTTTTATTCTTGCTCGTCCTGGGCCAAACCATGTACTGGCCTGCAAACATCTTCTCTTTTGGCCCAAATAGTCATGTGCGTTAGAACAGGCTAATATCCCCGTGTATACATGATTGGTAATGTGCACTAGCATGCATGAACTCATCTTGCATTCTCACCACGTCGGCAGCCAGGAATCAATGAATTTCTCTTCCCTTCATGTATGCACTCCAGCACGCAACTAGCCTTTCCCTATATCTGCTTGCCCAATGAAACAAATGCTCGTGTTCATTTAAGATTCCATCCAGGAGTGTCTCCAATATATATGGCCAAGCACTCTATCAACATAATCCTTCCAAATCACGGCCATGCATCCTGGAATCCACCATTTCACAACTCAATATTCGTCAAATCATCAGCTTCCTTCAGTGTACTCCATTGGCAATAGAATTACCAAATTCTGGTGTCAACACAGGCCCCCCCAGTTCGGAGTATGGGTACTCATGCTTCGAACTCTGTAGGTCCGATATCTTGAATCTTCCAGCTGACTTTTGTTGATGCTCTTCATAGCCGATGTTTTTCTACAAGCGTATCTCTTCTTCTGAGTCTCGGCTAATCCCGGCGCCCTTCTTTTGTTCCAGCAACCTTACGGCGGCATCGGCAGTAATAGAGGCGGGGTCGGCATTAACACATACGAGAGTTCGGGCCCTTTTGGTAGAGCTTATAGCAGCTCAGCTTCGCCTGTTTTGCGCAAAATAAGGCACTGTAGCGTGAAGCTGTTTTGAAAAAGATGCAAAAATGAACTGAAAGCTGGGCAAAGCTAGTTTTTTTAGCTGCACCAAAACAGCTAGGTGAAGCTGTTTTTGGGTGAGCTCTACCAAACGGCCCCGTATTGTCATCACCAACTTCAAACTTCCTGTTACTAGCCAAGGAATTGAATACGGTCATGTACCACCAAACAATAATTATCCAAAGTGATATGAGAGTGACCCTTCTATTATCTCGAGGAAGAAGATATATAATGTGGTCCTGCACCGCCAAACAATCTTCCAAAATGATATGAGAGTGACCCTTTAAATAATTTGTGGATTGAGGAAGAAGATGTGTATTAGCATACGAATTTATATACAAGTTTATATGTTTCACCAACTGGTGGAAATAGCTGTTACATACGCATTAAACATTATACTTAGTCGCGAGATCTACAGTTGCATATATCTTTCATGAACTAGACATGTAGAGCCTCACCAACATTGTAATTGAGGCAACACTACCAAACAATAACTGCATGCAACAAAAAGCATTATTCATATGTGGTCTTACGCCACAAGGAATCGGTCGTACGCCACCAGCATCACCATCTGGAACGCCGACGGGATGATGGCGAGCATCGCCGGGGACACCTGCACCTTGCCCAGCCGTGTGTTGGTGGTGCCCCCCTGCACCGTGAAGGCGACGAGAAGAGGACTTGATACGTGGGCTATGGTGGCGCTGAAGACGAGGGGAAGCATACGGAGCACAATCTTCGTCTCCTCCACCTTTGCCGAGTCGCAGACCGACCATGCTCCATCTCTCCCGGTGTTTATGCAGGCTTTGTCCAGGAATCTGGGCAAGCGTATGCATAGATTTATTGTGAATTTTAAGAATCATACATAAGTACAAAAATAAACCATAACAACGGCATCAGCTGTTGATTGTGTTGACACATTATTTGTGTAAATTTGTAACTGTTTTTGTGAGCGCGGGAACATCGAACTTTGCAAATAAAAAACATACCCAATACGATGAGTTGGACAAGGCTCTTCGTCACAATTTATTCTGTCGCTATTCTCTTGGGCTTCCTCCATTTTCTCAGGTAGCTCAAGGTTTCTGTTCTTGAACGCAACCACAAAAACCTGGGAGAAACAGGATCATATCAATTCAATATTTACAGGTCAGCTACCTTTTTTTTATTCGGCAGTCAAGATGGCATGATGACAAGTATAGCAAAGAATAGGTGTAAAACCTGAAGGACTCTTGTCAGAGCGCTCCCTTGAGGAACACGGTTGCGGTATAACGGAAGCCCGGCAGATGCAACGAGCAACCCAACAAGAGTTATGAGAGCACTCAAGCCGAACCCAATATCCCATCCTTTGCTGGTCTGAATCCACACGATGAGGATCAGGCCGCTAATGACTCCTATGGAGAGGAAGAAGGCGAACCAGTTGAAGAAGCTTGATTGCTGCCGGGATTCAGAGAGATCGTCGGCATCGAATTGGTCTGCACCAAGGGCTGGTATGCAGGCACGCATGAAGCCCTCCCCAACAGCAGTGATATAGAGGGCTGCGTATAGTAGACTGGAGCTCCAGCCATTGACCTGCTTGCAACTGCCAGGGTCCGATGAAGGATTGCAGTGTGGCGGATGGAGTGAAGGAAGGTGGGCTTGCATATGCGACGCATACGGCGTATAATTACTATAAGAAAGACTGACACAAGCATGACACATATGGTTCCAAGCAACATAGATGATCAGCCATTGATGTGCATATGGCTAAGCAGTCAGCAGGCGCCATGGCGGAATCCCACGGTCCTGCCGCCGATGTCGTACAGTACCTCAAACGTCCTCTGCTGCACGTTGCCGATGATCCCCACGGACTCGTCGTCGCCGGTGGACGCGAAGGCCAGGCAGTCATTGATAATGATCCCCGACCGATCCAGCTCCACCGTGGCACCCCTCTCGAACACCAGGGCAACACTTGGAAGCTTGACGTCGCCGACGACACCACTGAGGTTGAAGCAGGTGTCGAAGATCGCCGATGGCGATGCCACCCGCGGGTACATCTCCATCTCCTTCCTGAACGCCGCCCGAAGCGCCCGGTACGCCTTGGGCGGCAACCGCGTGATGATCGTCCCCGAGTCCATGATCGCGCCGGCGGCGAACACCGACGGCGGAACATTTACCCGCCGCCCGGCGACGGTGATGCCTTGGAGGAGCACCTGGTAGAATGTGTCGATGTTCCTGTTCCTGTACATGGGCGTGACCACGAACCTCGACGAGGAGGCGCGCGGCACGCCGAGCGTCAGGAAGCCCGAATAGCTCCCCGTCGGCGGGAGGCAGTACGAGAAGGCCCCCATCGCCGTCTGCGACACGAGCGATTGCGAGCCGCCGCCGAGACCCATGAGCCCGTCGGCCTTGTCGCCGAACAGCTGCGCGGCGTGGCTGCAGCCGAACCGGAAGCTGTCGACGGCGCGCTGGGGGGTCAGCGTCAGCTTGTCGGCGCTGTACGTCCCGGTGGTGTTGGAGCCGTCACCGTACCTGACGATGTACTGGCACTGGCGGCGCCTGGAGCAGCCATTGGCGTAGAGACCACGGCCGAGGCCCTTGCAGGCGGCGGAGCCGCAACGAATGGCCGAGTACGTGGCCGACCTGGCCGGGTCGAACAGCTTGTCCTTCTGCGGGTGGCACGCCGTGGCGGGGCACGGGCGGCACTGCACCCACGTGATGTCGCTGCCGGTGTCTATGTGCACGGTCTGGGTGACCGCCGGCGTGCCGAGGCCCACGGTGACGACGTACTCCAAGGTGTGCAGGGAGGAGCCAAGCGTGGTCGGAACGGTCACAGCGCCGCCGCCCTTCGCCGCAGCAGTGCCATTCTGGCCCTTCCAGATGCTGTCGGCGCGGAGTCGGTCCAGGTGAAGCACGTCGGCCGTCGAGGGTATGGTCGCCGGGGAGGCGGAGAACGGCGAGCAAGGGCCACGCCGGTGGTACAACGGCAGCCAAGTGTGACTAGGGACTGGAATGCTCACTGGAATCAACATAATAGGGGAGATCAGCTGCGGATTAGTACTACTTCAAACTGTAGCTCGATTAGTGCTGCAACCATGCATTTCTTTTCAGAAAGGAGAAGCAAAAGGAATAAACCTCTGTGGCCGGAGCAGATGGCATTGGATTTGAGCGAGCTAGTTATTGCATGGGCAATTGGAGAAGAACAACCACACAGGACAAAGACAAGTAGTAGCTGCAAAACTGCGATCATGGTAACTGTTTTCCTAATTCTATTCTCGATGAAAACGTTCTTCAAAATTCGTAGGTACTGCACGTTGTGCTTGGAAAGCTGCCAAGCCTTACCCAACATATATAGCCTGTGTGGAACTGCACAGGGGTTGTTTAAAATGTGTATTTGATAAATTATTAATGACAACATCGTTATACTCAGATCAAATATAGTACTCCCTCTATCACCAATTTAAAAGTAATTCCATAATATATAATCCTTTCTATTTAAAATAACATATTTTATAACATAGTATCACCACATAATGTATAATCCTTTGTGAATGGGGGGAAGTAATTAACTCCGTAGTGCAAAACGGTGCGATCTACGCACTGATCGTTGATTGAGCCTGAAATCTGATTATTCTCAGAATCAACGGCCTTCAAAACTTATTAAGGGTCCACTTGGGGTTGCGACGTGTACGGATCTTCAATAAAAACGAATTGGAGGATCGAATAAGCTCGAAGAAACACAAATTCAGTTTATCATTAACGCGTAAAGGAACCATATACACTAGTACAGCTATCTATGGGGAATATACACTGGTAGAGAAGCCTTGAATAGTCCCGGTTGGGAACTGGGATTAGTCCTGGTTTTCCAACCGGGACTACGCATCCGAGACTAAATGCCCCAGCCTTTAGTCCCGGGTGCCTGACCGGAGGAGGCCTTTAGTCCCGGCTGGTAACACCAACCGGGACTAAAGGGTGTCCTCCATGGCCGTAGCGTGGAGCACCTTTAGTCCAGGTTGGTGTGTTACCAACCGGGACTAAAAGCCTCCTTTTTCCTTTTCCTTTTCTATTTTCTTTTATATTCAATTAGTATTCATTTGATTTATGTTTTCGTATACTAATATACGTATTCTACACTACTGCCATGCGTCTAGTGTATATACACGCACACATTAAAGTATGAAACTTACTAACATATGTACAAATTTACATATATTACAAAATATATGAAACTAATAATTAACTAACATATATATTACAAAATGTATGAAAGCGTGTATCTAAAACTTCACTAAAATCTACTTATTTTATTGATTGTCTTTCCATCCCAGTGGAATGTGCCATTCTTGTTGACGACCTCATCAAAAATAAAGCCTGCAAGGGCCTCTTGAATTGCCTTCACTCTTTCCGACAGTATGATCTGATCCTGCATGTAATCAACCTATAAAAAGTTGGAGATATGTTAATATCTAATTAATATGAATTTCTAATAACTAATAATATATGAATAATATTAATATGAATAACATGAAATATAACATACTTGGAGGTCCCAATTACTGACGCTCATCTTGTCACCTACTAGATTGTGCATGAACTCACAAACATAGTATCCGCATAAATTGTTTCCCGGTTCCTGCCACAAACACTTTAGAAGAAATGGTCGATCAAGTCATTAGATATTCATGTAAATGGCAAACCGAGAAACGAGATGTGCCTATTACGTACCGAAAAGTCTCTCTTGAAGTGAAGTTTTTCCTTGAATTCACCTTTGTGATTTACACGGAACTTTTTCCAACAACTGCGTATAACATGAGAATGAAAAAAATGGAATCCTCGGATGATCTAAAAGGTGATAATTGGTAATTATCTTTTTAGCGCGTCAACAATGCTTTGGTAATCTTTTTTTGGATACCTCATTGAGTCCATAACGACTACCATGCTTCTGTCAGAAATTATCACAAATTGTAACCAGTGGAACCTGTGTGTTTTATACGCAGGAATCTATCATTAAAAATAACATCCTTTCAAGGAAAAATGAAAGGGATACGAGACATTAAACACTCATCGAAAGTGGTAAGGAAAAAGTATCATTATCTTGTAATTTTGTAAATGTATGAACCTATCAATGTTCTTAGTTGTATCTTCATAATGATCTCGTAGGCATGCTTCGTTTACAACCTTTGGATCGATGAAGCCCAAGTGGAAGTATGAATTTTTTCTGCACTCTTCAATCTCCATTCTACATGATAAAATTTAAAAAGAAGTGTTTAATAGATAGATCTGTAGAGGATATATAGGGGATATTAATAAGAGTAAAGTACATCCACCATACATGAAGTTGCGTCGTTGTCTCACTTTGGTCCAACAAGTATCAAATGTTGCACAATCATACATGAAGTTGTATCGTTGTTTTACTTTGATCCAACAAGCTGCAAAAGTTGCACCCATCATACATGAAGTTGCATAATTGTTTCACTTTGGTCCAACAATTTGCAAACGTTGCACCCACCATACACTAACTATCCATTATGTGCATATACAATCTACTGTACTCCAGCAGTAGCACTAACTATCCATTATGTGCATATACAATCTACTGTACTCCAGCAGTGTATATTCTATGGATGCCAACTGGCAAGCTAGAGCCAGCAATGTATACTGTGGAACCAGCTCAACAACTATTGTCTCAGCTAATGGAAGATTAGCGTCTGCTCGACACAGAAAGTTTCCTTTGAGTGTGTGGTCTAATTTTTCTTAGTGTCTTATAGAACATACATGTCAATTCGATAATTGCCTATGCGTGTTTAATAATTTTTCCTACGTGTTCTGTATACTCCAGCAAGCATTTAAGACCCTTCCATGTCCTCGCTAATATGCCACATCTGTAGAATACATCATGTGGTATAAATTGGATTATACATGCACACAATGAACAACTTTATGTATTATGGGTGCAACATTTGCAACTTGTTGGACCAAAGTGAAACAATGATGCAACTTCATGTAATGTCGGGGGGAGCAATTGGTACGCCTGCTTCGGACACTTCTATGATAATGTATCGCTCCTCCAACTTTTTTGTCGGGCCTCGTTTCGTTCTAGGCTTGTTTGTTGCATAGGGCTAAAAATTAAAAGGTATACATATTAATTTTATCCACTATATATATATATATAGGAGCGAAGTTATATATATATATATATATATCTGTGTGTGTGTGTGTGTGTGTGTGTGTGTGTGTGTGTGTGTGTGTGTGTGTGTGTGTGTGTGTGTGTGTGTGTGTATGTATATATACCTCGCCATCATTGCCTTGTCCACTATTGTCTTGGCCATCAGTATTGTCATCGGGCTGCTCCATTCCATCACCTCCGGACATATTGAGGTACATGTCGGTGTTGTTGTTGGCATCATCGGCTTCCAGCGTGGTGTTGGCATATGCGTGGCTACCTTTATCAATCACGTCCATTAAGATCTGTCGAGTTTCCTCTTCATCTATCATCTGGTCCATCTTAAATAATAGAATAAAAAAGAGAAACATTTATTGAGATAATAAAGGCATTTTCAATTTTCGAGGGAATTAAGCGTAATTAACCATAGACTTTAGGGTTAGCTATGTAAAAGAAAAAATGCTAACTAATATAATCAAAAAGAGACACATTATCAAGATAACAAAGGCATTTTCAATTTTCCAGGACTTAAGCGTAATTAACCATAGACTTTAGGGTTAGCTATGTAAAAGAAAAAATGCTAACTAATATAATAAAAAAGAGACACATTTATCAAGATAATAAAGGCATTATCAATTTTCTAGGGACTTAAGCATAATTAACCATAGACTTTTGGGTTAGCTATGTAAAAGAAAAAAATGCTAACTAATATAATAAAAAAGAGACACATTTATCGAGATAATAAGGCATTTTCAATTTTTTATAAGCATATATGAAATTATTTATAAGTCAATAAGATAATAACTATGTCAATGAAATTATCTATGTCAATGAGATTATCTATGTCAATAAAATAAGCATCTATGAAATAATAATACTACATATTATATATATAGCAATTTTATGCAACACATATTATCTAAAAAATATTTAAAAAACACACTCACACACACGCGGGCTGAGCCCAACACACACGCTCGGCCCGGCCCAACTAACACACGCTCGCTCACACCCGGGACGAGCCCAACACACACCCTCGGCCCGGCCCAACACACACAACACATGCACGCACGCACACGGGCCGAGCCCAACACACACGCTGGGCCCGGCCCAACACACACACGCCCCATAGGTACGTAACGGTGGCGCGGCGCCAGGGGTCGGCTAGGGCGGCGGCGGTGGAATGCCGGTGGGGGCGGCGCCGGTGGAGTGGCGGCCGCATGGAGTGGCGGCGGTGG
>CM014273.1:66226520-66239476 GCA_004135705.1 Alloteropsis semialata
GCGAGCCCCATGCAGTCGATCATGCGATGCTTGGACTGCTTGTGGATGGGGCAGGGTCCTTGGAGCATCTTCTCGAAGTCGGCGCTGAAGTTGGACCGCGGGCGAGGGCCGCTGCGGTCCATGGCGGCGACGGTGTAGTCTCTTGAGCGCTTCCGGTCGTCCCTTCTGCTTGGCTCAGGTCGGGAACGGCGCGCATCTTCCTTCTTTGGGCGATCTTCTCGGCGAGGGGGACGATCATCGTCCCGAGTGCTTTTCTTGCCGTAGTGGAGACGGACGGCCTCCTTGGCGTTGGCCATCTTGTTCACCCGGCCAAAGAACTCGCCGGAGGTCTTTGGCAGGTCTTCACAGAGGCGCTCGAAGACGGCGGAGTCGGCGAGGCCATCGAGGAAGTAGCTGATGATCTCCGACTCGGAGCAGCCGGGAACTAAGTTCCGGTTGTCCATGTACCGGTCGGTGTAGTCGCGGAGGCTCTCCCCCCGGTTCTGCTTGACCTTGCCCAGGTCCCAGGCGGTGCCTGGTCGGATGGAGCTCCCCTGGAAGTAGCTTTTGAACTTGTCACAGAGGGTCGCCCAGCTGTCAATGGAGTCGGGCTCAAGGCTGTGGAGCCAAGTTAAGCCCCACCTTGGTCATGGCGACGGGGAAGTAGGCGCACATGGCGTCATGGTCGCCATTCACTGCGCGGATGGCGATGCTGTACGTCCGGAGCCACAGCGTCGGGTCCGCCTTCCCGTCATACTTCTCTATGCCTGTAGGCTTGAAGTTGGTAGGCATTCTGATGGATCTTACTCGGGCAGTGAATGCCGGGAAGCCGTCGCAGTCGTTGAGGTTCCCGGTGTCCGCGTGCCCTGAGTCGGCGGAGTAGTCTTCCGGGGTGTTAGCTCGGGGTGGCCTGTCCCGTCCGAGTGGAGCCCCGTACTTGCGGTCGAACTCTCGGCGGCGTGCGACCTCAGCGGCCTCGAGTTCTCGGCGTTGGCGTGCTTCGCGATCCAGCCCCGGAGGGCCATGTTCGCGGTTGTACTCGGCGCGCCGTCGGAGTTCTTCCTCATCCCTCCGGCGGTGACGATCATCAAGGTTCCTTCGGAGATCGCGGTTGCGGAGTTGTTCGCGGAGATCGGGCTGCTCGACCACGCCGCGATCGGCATCTCGGCGACTGGCCGACCTGGAGTGGCGAGATGAAGAAGCAGGAGCCCTCTGGGCGATCATGCCCGCGGCTGCAGTCAGCCTGACCTTGATCCGGTTGAGTTCAGGAGTCTCCGGGATCCCTTCTAGATCTTGGTGCGCGGCGGCAAGGTTGGCCGACGGAGTGGCGTAGACACCCACGCCGCCGATCTCTTGGACGAAGTCGTTTTGGAGGTTACGAGTGATCCTGGGGTTTCGGCCTTCTCGCCGTGCGTCACGGCGTCGTTGCCTTTCACCGTTACGCCCGATCCTGGCGTCTCGGCGTGCTTGATCCTCGCCCTGGACCGTCGGTTCGTCGGCGGATATGTCGGAGACGAACGTCTCCCGCTTGGCTGGCGTGATCCTCTTATTTGGAGGGAGGACACGCGTCACCCGCGGGAAAGCCGGAGTTGGTTCGGGTGGAGTCGGCGTATCTTGATGGTGAGGGTGCTGCGCCGCTGCGACGTCCGGAGTAGATCCGATCTGGGTGGCCGTGATGAGATCGGCCTCCCGGATCGCATCTGGAGAGTAGTCGGCGTTCATGCGTTCGCCGAGTGCTTGCTGGTACACGGCCCCGCTGTTCCCGAGTCCCAGCGGGAACCGTGCTGGCGAGGCGATGCCCTGACGAGCGGATTCGGTGAGCTCAATGCACTCACCGATGGAGGCGATGGCGTGATCCATGTCCGCCTCGAACTGGCGTTGGCGTGCGGCCCACCGGCGTCTTCGTTGTTCGGGCGTCTCCTGCACCCTGGGTAGTCGAGGCGGAGTGGACGAAGCAGTCGGCGATGTAGGAGACGGCGTGTTCCCTTCAGATGGCGGGAGAACAACGCCGGCCGTCGCGGTCGCCGAGTGGTTGGCGATGGTTGGCGACGGGGTGGTGATGGTGACGATCCCGTCTGGCGTAGCGTCGAGTCGTGGCGCTGTCTCCTCCGGGGTGGCGTCACGGGTGAAGGAGAGCTCTCCCTCGGGCCCAGCGGTGAAGACCATGGATCCGAAGAAGAACATGGCCCCCTCAGCGATGGAAATCTTCGTGGTCGCCGGCGTGATGACGGCGGAAGTGAATGCCATCGAGCTTGCAGATTGATCTCGTCGATCAACCCCTACCTGGCGCGCCAACTGTCGGATGTTTGGACCCGGCAGTCCACACAGGGTAGCCTACGTGGTTGATTTGTCGAGGGACAGATCGAGGATCAGAAGTCGATGGTAATACAAGACGCAAGGATTGAACAGGTTCGGGCCGTCGAGATGACGTAACACCCTACGTCCTGTGTTGGCGGCGATTGTATTGCTGTGTATGAAGTTCCTGGAAGGATCTCCGTAGTTGGGTTCTGTCCTAGGGTTGTAGAGGTTGTAGTTTTTCGTGCTCTGGAGGGGGGTCTCAGGGCGCCTTATATAGTCCGGCTGCCTTGAGTTACAAGTCGGCCAGAGATCGTAACCTACCCGAATTACAAGGATTTGATCCTATAACGATTACAGATATCTTTCCCTACAACTCCGGCTAGTTTATCCTGATCTCCGAGCTTCTTGCGGGATACGCCGTGTGCTTTCCTTGCTGCGCGCGTCGTCGCGCCCATTCGGTTCGCCCGACTGGTGGGCCTTCCGACTGGTGGGCCACCTAGTCCGACAAACCGATCCAGATGTACTCGGATTGGGCCGCCCTTTGATGGTTGGGCCAATCCGCCTGCTGGGTACCCCTGGGGGTCTACCCCCGACAAGACCTAGCTTCGACGTAGGGAATCTAAATCACACTTAACACTCGAATAACAATCAGGTATAACCAAAGCTTCCTTTGACTAATCAAGATGAATCTAGCTCCGACGTAGGGAATCTAAACCAAGCATGACAATCAAAGATCAATCTTATCATATTATGAACATCTAGCTCCGACGTAGGGAATCTAAACAGACACAATACTCAAAGAACAACCAGATTAAACCACAAAGCATGGATCGGACCTAGAACGATACTGTAAGACAAATATTGCTTAAATCGGACCAAGACCGGTGCTCAAAGCCGTTGAAGAAGTAGATTAATTCACATGGCGTAGATCTAAACCAATCTAGCAACTCCAAACAAACCGCAAAAGTTGCCTTTAAATAACCAAGATGAGTCTAGCTCCGACGTAGGGAATCTAGCCTAATCTTGATGATCTAGCTCCGACGTAAGGAATCTAGACATAAAGTGCAACCCGATAAACGATCAACTGTTGAATAATCAATAGTGATCTAGCTCCGACGTAGGGAATCTAGATCAATCTTGCTTATTCAAAGATAAATCGGTTGAACAGTATAAACGAGAAAGGGCGATGCGCCTCAATTCAAAGCCTATACTAGTTCGATAAATTGACTAACTTACTGGTAAGTCGGAGATCAGAACTGATGCAGCCCGTCCACCGATAAGCTTCGTCGAGATACTACTCCTAGGGTTTTTGGTGTGAAGCCGGGTTGTATTGATTGTGAGAATAGTTCTTTACAATGGACGAGGGTTTATATTTATACCCTGGTCATGGAGAGTCCTGATCGGACCAGACTAACTTGCAGATAAAGTAAACTTATTCTAAGATAGAATGGGACTTTTAATACGCCTTCTGAAAAGGAAATAGTCCCCGCTCATGCCACGCTTCCTTTTTAGCCGATGTATATTTTCTCATTCATCATCAGATCGGACTCTCTCTCTTCATCAAACTCTTCCCCTGCATCGGTTTCCTTCTCCGGCATTTGTTTGACCATTCAACGGGTCCACTGCACAGTATCAGCCTCACCACGTCATCATCTGATTCAACATGTCAGGTGCGAAAATCTGGTGTCAACACAATGTTACGAGCGGTAGAGAGGAGTACACAAGGTATGGAAGCGTTTGCCCATAGGGTCTAGGATCACTTTGAGATGTAATCGCCAAGCAAGATAAAACCAATCTAATCTATCAATGATAAAGATGTGAACCAAACTCAACACTTTTCCTCCCGCATACTGTCACTACACAAGGGTACTCACCTATCGAGCTATAGGAACACGAAACGTTGATGTGATCTAAGCATGCAAGACTACGAGAGATATGCACACCCATGGTAATGTTGGCCAACTATTAAGATGAAAAGCACCATCAACTAAGAACATGATAGATTGATCTCACAAAAGGATTTGGCAATTACAAATCAAGATCTCCTTACAACCCCATGGACAAACAAGGACTTTACCCCATGAAGCTAAGCATGACATCGCGATTCATGGTGTGGAAGCCTCTAGCGAAGATGAGCTCCTCGCTGTCCTCCAACTTGAGACGGCGCCCGGACGATGGGTAGGACCTCCGGCGGCATCTCCTCCTTGTGTTTCTTTCAAATGGTGGCTTTTGATCTAATCTCCTCTCGTGAATGATCTTGACGGCATCCTCGGGGGTTGTTTATATAGGTCTCTTGTGAATGACGGTGGAGGGAACCCTTAGGGTTAGCGTTTACTTTGTGCTGAAGAAAGGGGAGTGTAAGCGGGCCCTAGAATGGGCTAGGCAGGCCGGCTCAAAGGCTCCAGGCCAGCCGGCCTAGACCTGTTCTCGCTCCTCTCGTCTTCATCTTTCGCAAGCTGGCCCTCCTCCTCAATCCTTATCCATGTGAGTGCTTTGGTCCACGTCAAACTCCGCCAAATATGTCGTATTTCCTGTAAAATCACAACATGCTCCAAAATACAAGACATATTCGAAAACGGGGTTATTTCAGGTGCCAAGTGGTGGGTTAGTATAAGAATTAGTCCAAAACTAATGCCAAATCAGCCTTGAAAGTGTACCAATAACGACCATCAACATCGGTCCACCCCCGCGCGTGCTCGAATCGGCCCCCCTTGACCCACAACTGTAAACCGCCTTCTGGAGTTGATCTGGGCCGTGCACACCTTAGGACGGTGGATCCAAGGGTTGGCCGACCTAGGCCCACCACCGTACCGGCCAAGCTTCGGTGCACCGCCTCTACACTGCCTCCTCACCCTATAAATTCCTGAGCTCGGGTCAGTCTTCATCATCATCGAGCTTGGAGCAAAGAAGTCAAGGCGAAGCCCTCCTCATATCTAGAGTAGAAGTAGGGAGAGAGTGAGGAGAGTCTGGAGGAGTCTAGGAGTGTCGGCGACCCTCTACTTGTACCTCAGCGGATACGAGCTCCTTAGTAAGTATCCAGGATATTCAGCTAAGTATCTAAGTCTGAGTTACAGAAAGCTGAGTTCTTTATTTGGCTTGTGGGTTCGTTGCTTTATTTGTAAAGTATCTTAATCTCTAATCAAGGTTAGGATAGCCGATATTAACTTAAGCATGGTGCTTAGGAGTATATCTGCCCTCGTTTGCCTCATAACCCCACGGATTAGTAGAGGTAGGCGGCAGGTGGTGACAGCCCTGTCCGTCCATAGTAATCCTCCATGTTCGGGTACAGCGTAGAGCTGTAGGCTGTTGACACCAGCAGTGGCAAACAGAAAGTCCACAAGCGCACGGCTGTCGTAGTAGCTATCACCCGTGAGTAAACTAGGTATCGAATCCATGGGGAACGTAAAGGCTATATAATCACTAAGAATGTCCAGATCGATCGAGTGTATATAAAGGCTGGGTAGAGAGGATAACTTAGCACTAAGGCTGTGAATATAGCGAAGGGAATTCTCCTATGCTTGCTTTGGGCACCGGGGTATCCTAGACCTCTAGGAAATTGCCGGCCAACAGCTCTACGCCGTACCCGTACGTGGAGGATTACAAAGGACGGACAGGGCTGTCACCACCTGCCGCCTACCTCTACTAATCCGTGGGGCTACGAGGCAAACGAGGGCAGATATACACCTAAGCACCACGCCTAAGATAATATCGGCTATCCTAACCTTGATCAGAGATTAGAATACTTTACGAATAAAGCAACGAACCCACAAGCACAATAGAGAACTCAGCTTTCTATAACTCAGACTTAAGTACTAGTTGGATCCCGGATACTTACTGAGTAGCTTGCATCCGTCGAGGTACAGGTGGAGGGTCGCCGACACGTCGGGACTCCTCCAGACTCTCCCTCACTCTCTCCCTATTTCTACTCTAGATATGAGGAGGGCTTCGCCTTGGATCTTCACTTCATCTCGATGATGTTGAGCCCTGCCCCGAGTCCAGGTATTTATAGCATGGAGAGGCGATTTAGAGTTAGTGTGCGGTGGCTGAGACGGTCCGGAGGTGGTCCCAGGTCGGCCGACCTAGGGAGGTCGGCCGACCGTGGGATTCACCGACTTTAGTGATCCACGGCACTGATGGCTCCCTGGAGGCGGTTGACAGTTTCTGGTGAAGGCGGTGGCGGTTTCGTCGCTCGGCCAGATCGGCCGACCTGGCTAGGTCGGCCGACCCGGGGTTGTGGCCCCTCGGCCCTACTCTGCCAGGGTCACTCTCTTGTGGGCCCCATGGTCGGTTTGCCGGTGGGTAATCGTGAAGATATGTAAGTTTAGTCGAGGATGTGGGCCCATGAATCCATGTGCTTGCCACGTGGCCCAATCCCATCTCTTCACTTCCACCGACTTGATATCAACGTCTCTGATCACTTCCGAGTGTGCTTCTTCTGATGGGCTGAGAACGGACCTCACTGGGCCAGGTCCTAGGTCGGCCGACCAGGGGAGGCGGCCGACCAGGGGAGGTCGGGCGACCTGGCCCTGGGCCCACTTTAGTCGTTCTTTTGCCACTTCATTCTCGTAATCACATATGCACCAAAACTCGTGGAATTCATTAGTAAATAACCCTATGTCTAGTTGTTTTATCATTCTTTTATATCTTTGTTGGCAATAATAATTTGTCATTAAGAACCGCCAACAAGCTCCCCCACACTTATCCTTTACTCATCCTCGAGTAAAGTCCAAGCTTCATCATGAAAATCATAAACAAACATATAGGTTATTCCCAAAGATTTAGGCTTAGTGGAATCGTATGAGTGGCTAACATGTCTTCTTGGGTTATTGCAGGAAGGAACAGCTTTTTCTATGACATGATACACTTTACTCTCAAGTACTCGGGTTTTCAGGATTTTGCAAAAGAAAACCAATGCCTTGCTCCTCAAAGAGTTTCTCTCTGAATATTCATGGTGGTTGGACAACACTCATGTTCTCCAAATAGAACTTTATATGTGGAGCTCTCAAGATACATACCTTATTTCACTTATGTTGTCATTCCAAGGATTGGATCCAAGTCAGAGACAAGTCATGTAATCAAGTCAAGATGTGCAAGTGTGTGATATAAGGTGGAAATGTACTAGTACTCCTTTGTCTTGATTTTCTTCCCCCTTTTTTTTTCTTTTTTGGATATGGGCTATTGCACTTTTCTTTTGCTCTTCTTCCTTTTTTTTTTCACTCAATGCTTTTTAGCATGAGTCTCTTTCTTCTTTTTTTTTCTATGCATATAGCCCATATCTTCTTTTCATCTTGATTTTGGGAAGAAAGCCATTTTAGGAATATTTTATTCATGAACATGGAACAAAGGCATGTTTTGCTTCACCCTTAGTGTAAGGGTTTAGCTTTTATGGTGGAGTGTACGTGATCTTGACTTTAAAAACATGAAGTATCTCTACTAAGGGTCACAAGACTTGGAACAACTCAAAGCTCAAAGGATATGCATGATATATGTAATTGGTTGTCTCTCAAACCCATGAGGAGCATAGCAAGGTTAAAAGTTTTTTAAAAAACTTTTCATAAATTCCAAGCACTCGAATAAGCAAAGGCATCTTTCATATTAAAGCCATATCTCAAAATGCAATAACTTAGATGACATGAGTTCCTATAAATATGAAGGTTTCCACAAGCCAAAAAGTACAGGGAATAAAATATATGTAAGTTTAATATTTTCCATGTGATTGGGAGATGCAAAAAGGGTTAATTTTATTAAGTTCAGAATTCCATGATCAGGTTCTTCAAATATTCAACTGAAACAGTGTTTAGAATAACCGAACCAGCGTGCAGGAAGAAGCGTAGGCCAGATGGGACCCAGGCCAGGTCGGCCGACCTGATGAGGTCGGGCAACCTGGTGGTGACCTTTCTGGTTCAGCCCTTTCGCGTGCTGTTCTGTTGCGTTCTGATATGCTCTGTTTCGTGTTGGATCACTCTGTTTCCCGTTGCGAGTCTCCCCCACACTTGTACCTTTTATTCAAAAACAAGTGGAAACAAAATACACAATACTAGTACACTAAACAATTTATTTTATTCATAAACTCAGAGGCACATTACATGATAATCAAATGAAATAAATGAATGAAGGGAAAAAGACTAATGTGCCTATCCTAAACCAAAACCTAGGGTGCCTATGGTGCATTGTAGAGATTTTCATCCCCTGCGGCTTTGGCATAGCGCTTAAGCTTCACGACTGTTGATCTACGCAACATATCAAAGTCGTCTTGAAGGTTAATGCGCTCAAGTCGCTCTTCGGCGAACTTCTTCTCCAACTTTGCATAGTCGCGACCGAGTTGATTAATCAACTCTAGCAACTCAGCGTTGGAGGGAGCCTTGGGGGCCTTCTCATCATCACTCTCATAATGGCCCCCAGGCCTGCGAATTGGAGGAGGCTTGATGTGCCTCTTGATCTTGCCGGCGGGTGAAGATTCCACCGACTCCTCCAACTTCTTCCTCTCCTCAGGTGTGAGGGGAGGGAACAGCCCCTTTCCATAGCCACCTCCGGGTTTCCTTTCCCCAAAGACCCGAAAACATGGCTCCGAGGTGCTAGCAGGGGAGTAGATGGACACATCGGACTTATAGTGATACGCCACAACGTTCTCCCACTTGTTTCTGACCACTTCCTTCAGCTTTTTTCCTGGCTGAAGTGTGGGAAGTCCATCCCCCTTGATTAGAGTGGCCGCTAGTGTCTTCTTCAGAGTCAATTGCCCTGTCGTCGGCCTTCTGTACAGGCTTGATGCCCGTGCATCACGCCTCTGGGTCCTCCTCGGAGATTGGGATCGTGCCACCGAGCGAGACACCGAGGGGCCACCACGGCCGGTCGGCCGACCCCCTGGTACGGCCTCTCGTGTCCTCCTCCGGCGGGAGGCTGGCCAGAGGGGATACGACCACCTCCATGGCCTGCTCCAGGTTGATGGGCACCAGTTGGTTTGCCGGAGTGGGCTCTCCTTCCAGATCGAAGGTCGATCGGGATTTGGGGTGGCTTTTTCCGGCATTTTTGGGGAATTTGAGAGTGTGGCTCGGTGATTTCAGAGAATGGGTGAGGAAGAGCTCCGATGAGAGGGAAGAAGAGGATGGGTGAAAATTTAAAGAAAGATTGACCCTCTTCTCGGATCCATCAGAGGTTGAATCTCTCATCCACCGCGGAACGGTTTCAGAGACGTTGGAGTGGGACATTAGCAAAGGATAGGGCTGATCGGGCTCAGTGGCACGTCGGCCGACCTGGTGGGGTCGGCCGATCTGGCCTTGAGCCCGGTCGCCTTCTCCTTTTTTGTGCACTACGTGACAGGTCCAATATACCCCAAAGTGTATGCATATAGGCTCTAGGGGTTAAGGACTTAGCGTAAGGTGAAATTATAAATGAGAATTATCCATGACCAAGTTGATCACATCAAATTCCTCATCTACTTTATCAGTTTAAGGAAAACTTTTAAACGTTGACCATTTACCTTGAAGAGGTTACCTTCATCATCTTGGAGTGTGATTGCCCCGTGCGATGAAGTCTCCACCACAACGAACGGTCCTTCCCATTTGCTCCGAAGTTTTCCATGCCCAAAGAGCTTCATCCTGGAATTAAAGAGTAATACCTTATCCCCGGGGTGGAACTCCTTCACCTTGATCCTCCTGTCGTGCCATCTCTTGGTTCTATCTTTATAGATTTTGGCACTATGGTACGCTTTGTCTCTCCACTCTTCTAGCTCTGATAGCTGCATTCTCCTCATCTGCTGGGCTGCTGGCAAATCCATGTTCCACTTTCTTATGGCCCAGTGCGCCCGATGCTCTAGCTCAACTGGTAGATGGCAAGTCTTGCCATAAACCAGTTGATATGGAGACATCCCGATTGGCGTTTTGTATGCCATTCGGTAGGCCCATAGAGCATCTGGTAGCTTGCTCTTCCATCCTTTGCCCATTTCTGTCACGGTCTTCTGCAGAATGTTCTTGATTTGCTTGTTTGAAGTTTCTGCTTGACCGCTTGTCTGGGGGTGGTATGGTGTAGCTATGTTGTGCTTTGCCCCCAGTTCTGCCAGAAACTTCCGGAAGGTCTTGTCGATGAAATGTGACCCTCCATCACTGATCACCATCCTGGGGGTTCCAAAACATGGAAAGATGATCTCATGGAACATCTTTCGCGCGTGTTTGGAGTCAGCGGCTCGGCATGGCATTGCTTCAACCCACTTCGAGACATAGTCCACTGCCACCAGGATGTACTCACTGTCGTAGGACTTGACAAAGAGTCCCATGAAGTCAATGCCCCACACATCAAACAACTCAACTTGTAAGTTATTTGTGAGGGGCATTGCATCTCTTGCTATGATTCCTCCATGTTTCTGACATTGCTGGCATCATCGAATGAATTCCTTTGTGTCCTCATACATTGTGGGCCAGTAGAATCCACTCTGCCAGATCTTCGACCTTGTCCTAAACGCCCCATAGTGACCTCCATATGGGGCTGCATGGCACTGCTCAAGGATCTTTCTTGCCTCGTTTGTTGGTACACATCGCCTGAGCATGCCATCTGAACATACCCTGTACAGGTATGGTTCATCCCATAGATGGAGTCTACTCTCATAGATAAGCCTTCTCTTGTTCTCCCCTGGCGGTACATATCCTGCAACCATAAAGTTCACAATATTTGCATACCAGGGGTCGGAGGCAGTCACCTTGAGTAGGGTGTCGTCGCGTAGGAAGTCATTTATCGGTAGATCCTGCATGTCAGTAAACTGCATACGCGACAAATGATCTGCTACTGAATTCTCTACTCTCTTTTTATCTTTAATTTCCAAGTCAAATTCTTGGAGTAAGAGAATCCAGCGGATAAGGCGTGGTTTAGCATCTTTCTTGGTAGCAGATATTTCAAAGCAGCATGATTGGTGTAGACAATCAACTTAGCTCCTACCAAGTAAGATCTAAACTTGTCTATAGCAAAAACTACTGCCAAGAGCTCTTTTTCAGTGGTAGCATAGTTAAGTTGAGCTCCTGTCAAAGTTTTACTAGCATACGAGATAGCATGATGATTCTTATTTTTGGTTTGTCCAAGGACAACACCAACAGCATAATCACTAGCATCACACATAATCTCGAAAGGTAGCGTCCAGTCAGGGGGTTGAATGACTGGCGCTGAGATGAGAGCGTTCTTTAAAATGGTGAAAGCATGCAAACACTCATCATCGAAGTCGAAGGGCACATCCTTAGCTAGAAGGCTGGTGAGGGGCCTGGCTATCTGAGAGAAATCTCTAATGAAACGCCGGTAAAACCCCGCATGTTGTAGGAAGCTACGGATTCCCTTAACATTAGTAGGAGGTGAAAGCTTTTCTGTAACTTCAATTTTCGCTCTATCCACCTCTATTCCCCTTTCGAACACCAAGTGTCCTAACACTATACCCTCTCGGACCATGAAATGGTACTTTTCCCAGTTTAGCACCAGGTCCTTATCTCGGCATCTTTGTAGCACTTTGTCTAGGTTCTGCAGACAATGGTTGAAAGTCATTCCATTGACTGAAAAATCGTCCATGAAAACTTCCATAATCTCTTCAATCATGTCTGAGAAAATAGACATCATACACCTTTGGAATGATGCTGGCGCATTGCATAATCCCAATGACATCCTGCGGTATGCATACGTTCCATAGGGGCAAGTGAAGGTGGTCTTTTCTTGATCATCGGGGTGGATGGGAATCTGATGATAGCCGGAATACCTATCAAGAAAACAGAAGGAGTGGTTTGCGAGTCTCTCCCACATCTCATCGATGAAAGGAAGCGGGAAGTGATCCTTCTTTGTCGCCTTGTTGAGTCGGCAGTAATCAATGCACATCCGCTACCCAGTAACGGTACGCTGAGGAATCAGCTCGTTTTTCTCGTTACTTACGACGGTCATACCTCCCTTCTTGGGTACCACTTGGACAGGGCTGACCCATTCACTATGAAGGACGAGATAGATGATCCCGGTGTGAAGAAGTTTTAGGACTTCCTTCTTCACGACTTCCCTCATCGCATTGTTTAGCCTTCGCTGAGGCTCCCTAGAAGGTGTAGAATCTGGATCTATGGGAATGCGATGGGTACAGAGTGCTGGACTTACTCCCTTCAAGTCTTTGAGGGAGTACCCGAACGCCAAGCGGTGTTTCTCGAGCACCTTCACGAGTCTATCACTTTCGTCATGCGTTAGCTTGTCACTAATGATAACAGGGGAATCCCTGTCCTCATTTAGAAAGACATAGCGAAGGCCAGCAGGCAAGGGTTTTAGCTCTACGTGTGCCTTGGGCGGCTCCTCAGTTTCAAGTGGCTCAAAAGCGTCATCCTCTTCCTCTATAAAGTTGTGAACATGCTCTTTGAGGAATGACTCAAATGGGTCACTAGGTTGTAGGGTTTCACTTCCTCGGCTGGGTTAGGCTCTACCAAAAGTTCAACTATGGAATTCTTGACCCTAGCTAGAGGTATGGTGAAGAGATTTCTTCCTACTTTGGCTAGGAGGTTTCCTTTCGAGGTTACATCCTGTAGGAGGCCCTCAATAGGATGTCCTATCATGAGGTCGAAATCTGATGTCTCAAAAACGTAAAAGTCTAGAGCCATCTCAATCCCGTTGTGAATGAGGAGGAAGTCTCGTACTAAACCGAGACTCTCGAGAATACGGCCTGAGGGTGTTCTAAGGAGTTT
>CM014273.1:66240476-66268942 GCA_004135705.1 Alloteropsis semialata
CGCACTACAGGCCACTGATAAATAATCTGATCTCCTGGAAGGATACATGTCAACTCACTATGGTAACATTTAGTAAACTGTTATGAATAATTTTTAGTGGAGAAAAAACGTAAAAGAGAGCACTTAACTTGAAGCTTAATTAGAGATGCAAAAACAAAACAACCAAGAGCTACTTCAAGGCATCATAAGCTAATTAACTACTAATCCTATTCATGTACTTCATCGACCACATAGCAAAACGTATGACAGAGCAAAATGAAAAGCCCGTACAGAGCTACTGATCAAAGGACAGGAGCAAAGTACATTGATCAATCACAGGACATGCTACATGCCATACAAGGATTAACCATAATAAACAAATACTATGTTATATTACTCAAAAAGCATGAAAGAGAAATAGCAAAGCTACTGCACAGCTAGCACTAAACAGAGATGCAACAGCTAGAGGCTTAATAGCTAAACTAATGCAAACTGAAACTACTAGCTACTTGCAAACCAGCTTGACGGACCAAGATCCATAGGAGTCCTTATGGGCCGGAGGCCCATGGGGGAAACTGGGCCGGCAACTCTGACAGATACAAGGAAGAGACGTACAGGTTAAGGAAACTAGTCGGCTACTAGGAAACAACCTGGCCTACTCTTGTTAGGACTCTTTGTTTAGTATCCGACTAGGAATCTGTATTATTTGACTTGTAGACCCTGTCTCCTGAGTATATAAAGTGAGGCAGGGACCCCTTGTAAAATCATAACCAACAATACGAAGCGATCCACCTCATACAGGACATAGGGTATTACACTCTCCATTGAGGCGGCCCGAACCTGTCTAAATCGTCTCGTGTTCACCATCGTGCTTCTGATTCTGGCGAGGCCCTTGCGAACAACTCGACTACCTTGGGACCCCCCACGGTAGGCTAGCTGGTATAAAAAACCGACAGCTGGCGCGTCAGGTAGGGGCTCTCGTCAAGAATCACTAAGCAAGCTCGATGGCACCGATCATCTTCAACTGCAACGGCGACATGGCGTTCGACAAGGGCGATACTTTCGTCTTCGGCTCCTAGGTCTGCACGGCGGACAGCTTGGGCAACTTTGATCGCGTGCTCAAGCCGCCGACTTCGGAGCAACTCGCCGACAAGCTCGACGAGATTGCGCTCCCGGGTCCGACCCCAACTCGGACTCAGGGAACACCAATTCTCAGTTCAAATACGACTCGGACTGAGAAATTTTCAAAACAGACTAGGCAGTCTGAATCGGTTTCTAAACCATCGGTCATGCCGAAACCCAATCAACCGAAGAACCAGAAAAGGAAGAGCTTAGCCACTGCTGCGTGTGGGGGCCAATACCCCGAGCCAATTTCCTTTTGGACTCGCGGGAACCGCCTCCGTCTACCAGGAGGCAGCATCAAAGCAACTCCGATCTCTGGTCCAATTCGACGAACTTCCCCTTGGTGGGAAGCAAGTCGGACTCATGATTACGGCAACACCAGAAGGCAGATTCGTCCACTAGCCAGGACGCAAGCCGAAGCTCAGAGCAACCCCACAAGAGGACTTGGACATGTCTCGCATCATCGCGTGCATTGATCCATTGCCTTTTCAATAGGGAGAGACGTTGGACTCCTCTGACGAACGCGGTTCCACTCTCCCTACGTTTTCAAGCACAGGAAGCTTCTCACCAGCGCGACAAGCCATGGTGATTATCCAACCTCAAGACCAAGTCTCCAACGATGAGCCATCTGTGGCTAATGAAGCTCCAGAAGATCAGGGCAGGTGCAGGCAAAGAAACGCTGCCTGCGCAATTTAGAGTTGTTTAAAAGCTCAGATTGGACGCAATGTGGAAGCCTACGTTGATGACGTCATGGTCAAGACAAAGAATCCGGACAGCCTGATCGCAGACTTTTCCGAGACCTTTGCACATCTCAGGGAATTCCAATGGAAGCTTAACCCAACCAAGTGCGTGTTTGGCGTGCCCACAGGGAACTGCTGGGCTTTATCGTCAGCCACCGGAATTGAGCCAATCCCGAGAAAATAACTGCCATCACTTCTATGAAGCCTCCAAAGACCCTCAAAGACGTCCAGAAGCTGACAGGGTGCATGGCGGCCCTCAATAAATTTATCTCAAGACTCGGTGATAGAGGATTACCTTTCTTCAAACTCCTCAAGAAGCAAGACAAGTTCATCTGGACTACAGAAGCCGATGAAGCGTTTGAAGATCTCAAGAAGTTCCTCTAGGCATCACCAGTACTTACTGCACCAGCTGATAAGGAACCACTGTTCCTCTACATTGCAGCCACAACCCATGTGGTGAGCACCGCCATTGTAGTTGAACGGGAGGAACCCGGCCATGTATTCAAAGTACAGTGGCCAGCCTACTTCATCAGCGAGGTACTCACAGAATCCAAAGTACGCTACCCCTAGATCGAGAAGCTGCTTTATGCTGTCTTGATCACATCACGCAAGATGTGCCATTACTTCGACTCTCACCAAGTTGTGGTGGTCACATCCTTTCCAATTGGCGATATTCTCCACAATCGAGATGCAACCGGCAAATTTCAAAATGGGTGGTCGAGTTAGGTTCTCACACCATCGACTTCGTCCCATGTGCGGCAATTAAATCTCAGGCTCTGGTAGACTTCGTCGCCGAATGGACAGAGATACAAACTTCAACACCCGAAGAACCTCCAGAGCATTGGATCATGTAATTCGATGGGTCGATGAAGCTTGAAGGAGCTGGTGCAGGAGTCCTCATCATATCCCCAAAAGGAGATTAGCTCAAATATTTGCTCCAGATCCTCTGGAAAGCCACCAACAACGAGGCCGAGTATGAGGCTCTACTGCACGGGCTCCGCCTGGCTGCCTCCCTCGGAATCAAACATATGGTGGTCTACGGTGACTCCTCGGTGGTCATCAACCAAGTCAACAAAGATTGGGACTGCACCAAGGAGAACATGGACGCATACTGCATAGAGGTCCGCAGACTTGAGAAGCACTTCCATGGGCTCGAGTTTCATCACGTCCTAAGGGACAACAACATGGCTGCTGATGCACTCTCCAAGCTTGGTCCACACCGAGCACAAGTACCAGACGGCGTTTTCGTCCAAGAGCTGCTACAACCATCCATCAAGGAGCAAGAGGTACAGTCGACTACAACACCTCCTCATCAACAAGTCATGGTGATTACACCCTAGTGGACAAAGCACTTCATCGAGTACATCTTACATCAGAAAGAACCCGAGGATAAGGGAGAAGCAAAACAAGTCATTCGACGAAGCAAGAACTACGTAGTAGTTGGCTCCAACCTATTCCGACGGGGCACATCCTCTAGTGTCTTAATGAAGTGCATACCTCCAGAAGTCGGACGGGAGATCCTTGAAGAAATCCATGCTGGAATCTGTGGCAATCATGCTGCCTACCACACGATCGTCGGCAAGGCCTTCCGTTTCGGGTACTTTTGGCTTGATACCGTGGTAGACGCAGAAGAAATTATGAAGACTTGTCAGGGCTGCCAGTTCTTTGCCCGACAAACTCACATCCCTGTAATGGTCCTTAACACCATACCACCTTCTTGGCCTTTTGCATGCTGGGGGCTCGATATGGTTGGACCGCTCAAGAAAGCGCCAGGAGGATTCGAATATCTCTTCGTGGCAATTGACAAGTTTACAAAGTGGATTGAAGTAAAGTTGCTGGTCAAAGCAACAGCACCAAAGGCATCCGAGTTCATCCAAGACATTGCTCACCGCTTCGGTATCTCGAATCGCATCATCACTAACCTTGGTTCCCAATTTACGGGGGACGAGTTCTTTGATTTCTGCGACAACCTGGGAATCAAGTCAACTACGCATCAGTGGCGCACCCTCGAGCTAATGGACAAGTCGAGAGAGCTAACGGACTAATGCTACAAGATTTGAAGGCTCGGTTATATGATCCACTCAAGAAGTACGGCGGCAAGTGGGTGCAAGAACTTCCAGCTGTAGTCTGGGGGCCGCGGCGTCACCACGAGGCTCCCCCAAGCTATTGGCGGCGAGCAGCACCTCCCACTCCAGGCTCCTCACCGCGGACGCCGTGGCAGCCTCCTCCCTTCTGGCGACCTGCTCCCACTCATCCGCGTCGCTGACTCCCACGTCCCACCGCTGGTGGTCATCGTGGTCCTCCAGCTATAAGCAATCCCAGCAGAACAGCAGCTCGACCTTCCAGTCATCCTCATCCAGCGGTGCCCACTGGTCGTGGTCCCCGTCATGGAAGCCAAGCCCGAAGAACAAGGACACGGCGGTCCCCCGGGGCGGTCCATGCGTGGGCGCACGAGGCCGGCGGTTTCCGATTCGGAGTCCATGGAGAAGGCGGGGAAGGTCGGCCAGAAGGAGGGGAAGGCGACGTTGGCTGGCTCGTCGTCGTCGTCAATGTCGGAGCAGGAGCCGGCGAGCTCCGGACCGGCCACGCATCGCGCCAGCGAGCGGCGGTCGCCGACTCCGGGATGTCTCAGGGTCGCCGCGATTCACGTGTGGCCGCCGCGCACCCCTGCCGCAGGGAGAGGGCAACCCCTACAGGGAAGATTTCAAATTCGAGCAGGTAAGTCATCAAGCTTGATTCGAATTGGAGACAAACCAAGGCATTGGATGCGCTGCAACACATTGTGCACAACATACGACGAGGTACATAACCTTTTGATGGTTCACTGTGAGTATATTGCAAAAACCCTTGTGATCATGTTGATGTGATTTAAATCCAGCCTTGTTTGAGTTATGCTTAAAAGGAAAGTGGTGAAAATAAAATTTGAAAAGAAAAGGAGAACATTTGAAAAATAAGTATATAAAAAAATTGGCAAACTGGATCTATGCTTGACATGTGAAGGACCAATCTTGTTTTTGAGCGTGGATGTGAACAACTAACCCGATGGCAACATTGATTTATTCTTTATAGTCCTTCGGGTATTCGTTGTCCACTAACTTCTTGCAGGGATGAAGTAATGACTAAAAGATGGTGAGCATAACTTCAACATTTAACATCTTTAGTCACATGGAAGAAATTTGCACAATGAAGCAAGATGAACAGTGGACAAATCTTTTGGCACTCTTAAGCTCAAATCTTGCATTCGCTTGCAAGATCAGAGTTTGGGGGAATTTGTCAGGGAAGTATCCAGATTACTCTGTGCACTTATTTTCCTCTGATCCCCTGCTAAGTTACCTTGAAAGATTTGTTTGCCATGAAAAAAAAACCCATAAAAATTTGCATAACTTAAAAATGCCAAAAATATTTGAATTCCAATAAAGGCTCATGGTCCTTAAAACCATGGAGCCATTGTTTTGTTTCCACCATGTGAGAATAAATGCAGGCAAAAGCTCAAGTGTGGGGGTCTCTCGAGCATTCTGACGCACATATGATCGAGACCACCCACAGGCAGGCTGTACAACATTGCACCGGTCAGGTCAAGGAAGATCATGGTGACCGAGGCCCAGAAGATGTCGGCCGATCCCCTAGGTCGGCCAAAGGCCCTCTGGTACCTCCCGCCCACATTTTCGCCCAGAGCGATGGTTTGCACATCCTATCCTTCATCCTCTTTGATTCATGAGTTTAAAATAATCTTGAGATGATCACTAAAATTAAACTCAATGAATTCTGGTTTTTTTTGATAGACATGATTCTCCTTGATTTGCTTGCATATTCTTTATTCCCTGCACATGCTCCTGTTACTTGTAAGTATATACCTTTAGGGAAACATGTTTATCTAAGTGGTTGATTATTGTGATATGGTAATGATGAAAGAAATCTTGCTCTTTCTGTATAAAGTGCTTGGGATGTTTTTATTGCAAAAGTTTAAAATCAATAGCCTTGCAAAGCTCCTCAATGATATTCCATTCCTACCAAAGCCATATGTTGCTCACATTGAAAACCTTATACATATGCTGCTTGTTATTGCATTGAGCTTTGTCAAATTGTTGTGACCCTTGTAAGATGCTCTTCATACTTTCATGATCAAGATCACGTACACTCCACATACACATGCTAAACTTCTACACTGGAAGTTAGCCACATACATTTTATCCATCCACCAAATAAATGCTCCATATGTCTTATGAATCTCTCTCAAGCTATCCTTTGCAAAAGAGGCATGGGCTATAAAAAAAACATTTTGGACACATGAAGGTCCAAGAGAAAAAAAAGAGATGCTCATAAAAGCATAGAGCATGAAAAAGAAAAAAAGAGAAAAAAATGATATAGCCATGTTCTTAAAATAAAGAGGAGAGGGATCATACAAAAAGGAGCTATTATACTTTCCATATTCATTTTTCATTGTTCCACACACATGCACATCTTGATCAGATTGTATGAATAGTTTTCTTCTTGGATCCGCTTTTTGACTTTGCAATATATGAGATGCAAGTATGCCTTATCTTTACTCCTACCTTGAGATCCACATAAGCCTTTTAGAAGTAGGGTGAAAGAAGGCAAAAGAATATCTTGGTGAGGAATTATACACAATGAGCGATCTGAGAGAATCATTTGAGGAGCTAGGTAAGGTTATGTTTTTGAAAATTTATCAAAAACCCAAGTTACTTGACAGAAGAGTTAGGATGACTTGAATCAAGGCCGTTCTGTTCCTCAACCATCCAAGATGACATGATAGACACATAAAAATTCACAAGAACAGGTATGTCTTGGAATAACTTATATGCTTGTATCATATCAATTGGATTCATGTTTTCCACCTTAGTCTTAAGCTTTACTCGAGGACGAGCAAAGGCTAAGTGTGGGGGAGCTTGTTGATGATCCTTAAGTACCACTTTTAGTCGTCAACTCCTGCAGAGAATATGTCAAATATAATCACCAAACATAGTGATAGGGTTTATATCTAATCAATTTCACAAGTTTTGGTGAATATGTGAATGCAGGGACTAATTGGCAAAAGAGGAGGAGATTTGGGCTCAGGGCCAGGTCGCCCGACCCACCTAGGTCGGCCGACCTGGGCCCAAGCCCAATGGAGCCCATATTTGGCCACAGGANAGGCGCGCGAGAGAGTGGGGAGGGGGGCGGCGGCGGTGGAGCGGGAGAGTCGCCTGGAGGGGCGGCAGGGAAGGGAGAGAGGGTGAGCTAGGGTTTGGGTTGCGGGGTGTTTTTCGCAAAAAAACATGACGGGTTGGACTGCGGGTTAATTAATAAAAAGTAGGAGAATTTTTGTAAAATGGCACGATTCACCCCCGGCCGACACGTGGCCCGTGAATCACGGGGAGGAGAGCAAACAGCAGTATCCGTTAACAATTTTGATGTGTGGGGTCGAAAACATGTGAAAAATCTACCTAGGATCGAATTACAACTTTAATTTGGACCAATCTGCTAAAAACCGGTCCGACCGGTCTATAAATCCGGTTAGACCGCATTCTCGGTGGCGCACAGCAGCTAAAACCGGTCAGACCTGTTCCCAAACCGGTCTGAACCGATTCCCTCAGGCAGGAGATCTTCTATTTGCCATAACTCCTGCGTTTGGATTCCGAATTAGGCGATCCATATGTTCGTTTCAATCGTATTGACGAGGGCTTCGTCTTGGTGTACTCAAACTCATCATTTGACCTCTTCATGATGTTGATTTGAGTGCTTCTTGGTCTCTTTGATGAAATCATGCCCAGATTACCCAAAAACGATCTCCATGTCCTGCACAATGCATACCTATGCCAATCTTGCAAAATAACAAGAGTTAATACCGAATTGGCTCTTCTAGCCTTAACCTTGCCTATTATAAGGCGTGCCAATTTTGGTCATCAACATATGCTCCCTGTTTCTTGTTAAAGCTTGCGTACCAAGAAACATTCATGAACCAAAATTGCAATGGAACGATGACTAATAGCAGTGCATCGACCATATCGTGTTCCTAAAGATGACATAACTCTATCAGCCATATTATTTGACTCTATTCAAGATCATAACTTCATTATGATATTTCTGTTGCTCATAGGTCTTTTGTAAGAGATAAGCCTGAGTACACACCACCTCGGCTATGAATGTTTGGAATGATACTTAAAATCACTCTCACAACTCCAAATGATCATAGATGCATAGAATGACCAAATTGCTATCAACAATTGGTCTTTGCAACTCCTTCAACGAAGTAAGTAGTATAATAACTCCATATGGCATCCACATGTTACGATGATCATAAACCTTGAAGTCATAATGCTGATTTTGAATTCCTTTCTCTTCCTTAGCTTTGCCTTCCCAAACATCAATTGCAGCCACACCAAGACCAATAGCCGAATTGGCATCTTTTGACTCGATAACAGAATTCATTGAGCACTGCATATTATCAAATTCATGACCGAATTGAATTTCGCTGAGGAAAATCGGTTGCACCGGTTTAGAAACTGGTCTGACCGATTCTGGTGTGCCGGACACCACACAGTGCAAAATTCGGTTAAACCAGTTTGCAAATCCGGTGCGACCGATTTTCTCTAGAACTAACTTGTTGGCTGTTTTTAAACATCGGCTTGAAAATGTTTTTTGTGAACATGATAGCCAGATACTTCTTGTGCAAAGATATTAGCCCTGGAGCTTTCCTGAATGTTATGCCCCCCGAGCATTAAAGACATCAATATGACTATAATTCCTCTCTTACCGGGGTATCACCACTTCAGCACGATGATGAAAAGCATTCGTCGGCTATATGTTGCTAAAGACGGTAACAAAATATCGGCCATTTTTGATCCATCCATAGTATATGTATAACCAAAGTAAATTTTAGATAATGGTATGAATACAAGAATTAACCATCTCTAGAACTAAATACTTTGGTTTTGGAATAAATAGCAATATTAATATGTGTGATAATTTGGCAATAACCCTCTATGATAAAAAGATCCATGTGGCATCAAGAATAAAAATAAGAACATGAGGGATAACCAAACACGCCATATGATGGATTCCATGACATAGACATATGTGGAATTTGTAAAGCATATGGATGATGTAATAACCAATAATTTTGATGATTTGGTGCAAACCTATGACTTGAATGTCGTTTCTTGTCTCTCGTCTTCTTCTTTGCTTCCGCTGCACCTTTTGCTTGAACATCATCATTGTCTTGGACCTTAGCACTACCTTTAGGGACCCATGCCAAGTTCTTCTTTTTCAACTCTTGAGCACTAAGTCCTTGTAGCCTCTTTTCTGCCAATTTGATAAATCGAGTGAAGATCTCGGTTGTTGTGCTTTAGTTTTGGACAGCAGCACCTCATTTTGGATTTTTGGCTCCTTTAATTCCTTTTGTTCAGATTTGGCACTTGGAACATCAGTAGCTGATTTTTTCTTTTCCCTGCCATCAATAGCCGGAGTTTTCAACACTTTAGTCAGCTTTTCAACAACTAAATTCAGATCTGAACTTTTATCTTTGTGGCCATCCTTTTTCACTCGATAAATCTGCTTGACAACCTTTTTCTTCTCTCAAACTCTAGACCGATTTTTTTGCTCAAAATTGTCGTTTTTTATTTATGATTGTCTCTCATGTACTGGTTTTCTTGGAGCTGAATATTCTGCATGTGCAAAACAAATCAGATAACGACTCTGATACATTCGGCTCAGGCGGGGGTTGGCCGAGGCCCAATAAATTAAGGTTGCCCGGCCCCCAACAGTTCTTAGGAACACCCACTCGAAGAAAGGCCCAATCTCCCTAAAAGACTAGTCTGATAGGGGAAGGGTGTCTCTCCCTTTTAAGGTGGCGTCCTCCTCCCAAGTTAAGCAAGGTGGGATTACTCAGAGGCTCACATGGTCGCCGCCCGACTACAACTGGGCCACTTGGCCTATTTTGTTGCGTCTTTGCCAGCGGGTAATAGTGGAGGAAGATGTCCTCATCATTCCCACCCCCTTAACAAGGGCCCAGCTCTGATACCAAATGATACATCCGGCCCAGGCGGGGGTTGGTCGAGGCCCAATAAATTAAGGTTGCCCGGCCCCCAACAGTTCTTAGGCACACCCACTCGGGGAAAGGCCCAATCTCCCTAAAAGACTAGTCTGATAGGGGAAGGTGGCTCTCCCTTTTAAGGTGGCGTCCTCCTCCCAAGCTAAGCAAGGTGGGATTATTCAGAGGCTCACACGGTCGCCGCCCGACTACAACTGGGCCACTTGGCCCATTTTGTTGTGTCTTTACCAGCGGGTAATAGTGGAGGAAGATGTCCTCATCAGCCTCCGTCCCGTTCCTCTGCTCAGGCGAAGGCAATGGAGGCAGCGAGCTGCGGTCAGATACTACCAAAACTGCTAATGCTCCCGTTCCTCTACATCTGCGGATCCATGATTTGGTAAAGGCTAATACTATTTAGATTATCTGTAGATTGGATTTGGAGTAGAGCGGAATGGATCGAGCAGTGGACCCCATCAGATATTAGAGCAGGCGATAGTCGGCCGAGCTTGGAGACCTACAACTGCTTGCTTGATGGCGCAGGCTTCCTCGTCGTCGAATCAGGGAGGGTACTGCCTAGAGGAAGGAGATGCACATTTGGACCCACCGCCTGGGTGCACCATGGGAGCTCGGCTTGGAGCAGCAGCTCAAGTGCAGATCCGGCCGCTCCATACTCGAGAGGCATGAAGGTGCAGCGGCTCGGCTGCCATGATTCATGCACGGGCCGCGCCAGCTCCTCCACCACACCCACAAACTTGGCCCAGACGCCAAGCGCCGCTGCCCCTGGTCCCATGCGGTAGCTTCCCCGACGAGGGCGGCGGCGACAATGGCGCAATCAGGCATGAGATCGGAGGGCAGGAAGAGGAGAGAGAGGACCCAGATCGAAGAATAATAGAAAGTTAGTGGGGTGCATATTTTTGCCAGCGTGGCTCCAAGGTGGCATGCAACATCAGCATCGGAAACTCGCCTAGCATGTTTTGAACCTGGATAGATCCATTTAGATAGTTTGAGGACCCCAGAAATGGCCTTTAGATAGTTTGAGGACCCAGAAATGCATTTTAGAAATTTAGGGACCTGATTGACATAGTAGAACAAGTTTAAGGACATGGTGCATTTTACTCTAATGCCCCGCTTGGATCCTTGGAATTGAATTCATTTTCATAATTATAATTTAGGCACATATTTATGAAGCCAATATGGTTGTGTATGAAATATATTTGTATACTATTGTTAGCCATATAAGGGAGATACTTATATGATGCATTTCTACTGTAGGGAAGCTGTTGAAGAGCATGCTATAAGTTGCAGCGTAGAATTATAGCATGGTGATTTATAGAATCAATTTTCATCTTACACCCTATCAATTTGAGATAGGCTTATATGTGAACTTGGGAAAGTTGTGGAATGGCAAATTCCAAGCCAAATAGCCTAATCCATTAACTAGATTCTAATTCCACCCAAATGAAAGGACCCAAACGGCCCCTAAATAAAATCACTGGAATCTTTTTTCCCCGCCGATTATTAAGTAATGTCGTAATTTCTAAGCGAATGTGATGACTTGTTTTGTCACTGAGGTAGTAAGATACTATAAGGGCATGTTCAATAGTTTAGACAGCTAATGTCTATAAATATATGCCATGTCATATACAGACAATAAAACCGACAGCACGTACAATGCTTTGTCTATTACGCTGTTTTCAAGCTATTAATTTATTCGTGGACCTATAGAATCATGATGATCAAGTGTAAAATTGATCTCTGCTAGTCATTTTGTTGCTTATTTGAGATAGCGTATATTATGGGTTCATTTTAAGTAAATATCGGTATATATTTGAATAAAATGTGGTATGTAATCTTCTTTGTCTCTCTTACACGTGGGCTCATGGTCTATGTGCTCAATATATCCAAATGAATTGGGAGACAAAAGACAAAAGCACTGCCCAACCTTATCTCATGAGTTCCTGCTACCATCGTTCGCATCCAATCATTTCCCGCTCTTTCTCTCTGACCACCAAAAAATCAAACGAGTAAAATGAATCAAGCAGCAGCTAGCTTCTTGCCGAGCTCGTGCAAGGCATCGGGTCCAGACGACCGACCCACGGAGAAGCCTAACGGCATGATGCGCAGCAGTCCGGCGGCGGCGCGGGAGCAGCCGGGCGGCGGCGGGGAGCAGCCCGACGGCATGCCGCAGCAACCCAGCAGACCAGCGGCGCGGGGGCACCCTGACGGCAGCGCCGTAGCAGCCGGCAGCGGCGCGGGGGAGGTGCGGTGGGCTTCCATTTTTGCACAAAATCTGCGCAGCGGATCGGAGAGACATGGCTGTGCATCATCATCATGCAGTGGTTACGAGGCCGTCGCTTAAGCGTGGGAGCACGAGCCAACATCGTCGTCTCGTAAGAGGACGGCATGGTTCTCTCACATCATTAAGGGGGTGTTTAGTTCACCCCCTCACCAACCAATTTTGTAAAATACGCGTTTCCCAATGTATTTTTTCTCTCTGTGCATGCGGCCCAATGCGAGCCAATTTTGCAAAATGCAAGGAACTAAACACCCTCTAACTCTTTGCCAGCTAGGAAGAGAGTGCTGATGTGGCAACATATAGACAACACAATAGTTACTGTTATACATGCCTTAATACATTGAAGATAGATAAATGACCACCAATAAATTATTACAATAGGGAGCAGGAAAACACCTGGCTGGTCAGCGAGCAAACTCCAAAGCTGCTAACCGTTAGACAGTCTTAAAACGAAGGGGGAAAAAATCAAAGGAAACATTATTGCAGACGAGCCTGTGGCTCGGTGGTCGCGCTCGAGAGCTGGGAGCCAGCCTGCCTGGGTTCGAACCCCGTCCTGCATGCCTTCAAGCAAAGACCGGGACCAAAAGGTCCTTTCTCTAAAAAAAAAAGGAAACATCATTCATGGTAGCTTGCTTTGCTTGCAGAGTTGTTATATATGGAGAGAAAGAAACAGATAGACAGATAGCTAGATAGCTTAGTTCCCATGCTGCAGCTCTCTGCATCCCGAGTCCGGCATTTTCTGGTACGATTGGTCGTCCGGGTCGCCGCCGACGAGGAGCGGCCCGCAGTAGTATGTGGTGCTGCGGGCGGTGGTATTGAATCCGGACCGCACCTCGGTGATGAGGACGCCATCCAGCCGCATCGTCACGTCGCGGATGGCGGCGCCCGTCTTGTTATACAGCATGTCGAAGAAGGGAGCGGTCATCTCGGCACGCGTCCCATGGACCTCCTTCACGGCCAGCTCGGACCCCTGCTGCTGAACTTCGATGTCCTTCAGACCGAAGTAGAGGAAGCAGTCCTCTTCCGGCTGCGGCGAGGACGCCGGCGAGCTCTTGTCGAAGAGGTAGCCGGTTCTGTTGATGTAGTACATGCGGGCGCGGCCGCTAGGGTTGTCGGCCCGGAGGTTGACGTCGAAGAGCAGCGTCGGCGGCCGCTGGACCTGCCGCACGAATATGGAGCCTCGGAGGACCGAGAAGGACAGCGAGTCGGGGCGAAGAACAACCTTGATGGCATTCACGATGACGGCCACGATGAGCACAGTCACTACCAAGGCCACTGCGTACCGTGCCCCATCTAGCCACCGGAATTTTGACTTCTTGCCGTCGTCGCCGTCGCCGACGACGGTTGTCATACTTACAATGATGATGCCGCCGATATGTATTATAACTCGAGCTAGCGCTGCCTCGCCGGCTACCTTACTCAGTTTCTCTGTCGATCGAATTGTATATATGCAAAGAGTAACGCGTGGTAGATGCTTGCGTAAAGCATTTTAGACAAACAATCCACCTGTAAAGTCGACCATACAGGCCAATCTACTCCATCTCTGTGCGCATATATTCTCGTATGCAAGAAATTTCGCGTGTGTCCTTTCAAGCATATATTCTCTTAGAATACGTTCTAAGCACAAGAATGCAGCCAGCTGCTATAATAAATGTAAATTTACCTAATTCAAGTTCACGATTGATTTTCACTTACGTGTGTACCGTATTTGATATACGGACTCTCTGCCAGTCGTCTAATCCCTTTCAATGATATTGTTCCCGTACGTTGGCGTAAGCCAACCGTAGAGTTTGCGAAAATATTGTATTATGCTCTTTTCTGGATTTTCATTGCATGGCATATTTTGTTTATTATCGCAAGGATATTATTAACGCTATTATTTATGTGATGCAAAACTACAGCCGTGGATCATCATTTATAATTATAATTTAACGATGTGTGTGTCATAAAATCTATGCATTGGTTGAGTTAATTGAGCAACTATTGATTAATAGCTCATCCTAATGAGACGAAATAAGTGAGATTCCCTAGGACATAGGGTACTTTGTCACATGTACCGTGGGCCCATGACTTGCACTACCTACTTCCACCACATGTAGCAATGTCGGCTAAAGTGGTCGCATCGTAGCCTATCATACAGTTGTACTGCACTGGGTGGACATGCTTTTTACATGCCCAAACATAGGAGATTATGATTTGTTCTAAGTTAAAACAGGTCTACGTTTGGCTAACTTTATATAAAATAGAAATAGTATTTATGATACAAAGAGAGTGGGATTATATCTATTATGAAATAAATTTTATAATTTACTTATTTTGTGTGTTAGATTTTAATATTTTTCTCTATAAAGTTGATCAAACCTAGACTAGTTTGACTAGAGACAAAACCAAATGTCTTATATTTCAGGACCGATGGAGTAAAATGGTGAGAAAAGTTGATCTGGAGGCTTCTTGCTACTCGTAAGGTCATGGAACCAAGGAATCACAGTTGGTTTGCGAAGTTTATAGTCCTTAAGAACTGAAGCCGTTATTTTATTTATATTCCTCTATATTATCTATTTGCTTACTTTTTTGCGAAAGGCAAGTAAAGGCGCATATGCTCACACACGCACACTCACTCCTAAAAATACAGACACGCAAACCTTATCCTTATGAGCACCTTCGAGATACTGGATCGGCTGTTCTGATCCTAAGATCTGTTCGTCAATCTGTTTCTTTACTGTGTTGTATACATAGCCAGTTTGCTTGGCATTTTAATGTTTTTTTTCAAAAATATTATGCTCAAGTTCTTTTAATCTATTATTTGCTCCTAGCAGTGCTATATACTGATGGAATCTTATCTAACACTGAGAACCAAAAAGTGTGATTTAATTTATTCAAAGAGCATGCCGCTGGTCCAACTTCTCTTTAAAGGTATATCGCTCCCTTCGTTTTTTTACGGTGCACTTTGACTGGACAAAATTGATGTTTGATTTATTCTTTTTATAGTCATTTTCTTAATAATCAGTACAAGATCATAAAAACCAAGAAGTGTTTTAAATAAAAATGAGAATCTATATATCGAAACAGACGGTTCAATCTCTCGAAAATACTCATATAGATAGGGTTTACGTGCATGTATTCATAGAGGTATGCATGCGTGAGCCTATTCATCTGTACCGCTGCTTCGCAAAAATTAAAAAATAGGTCGAGCAGTGGCCTGATTCTGATCTCTAGCTCTCTATCTCTTTTTTTCTGATCGGCTCTCTTTCCCAATTTTCTTCCGGACTCTATCACAACTCGTAAACGTGAGAACGAGTAGAGTTTTGTTTCTGGCGAGAGCAAGAGTTGCAAACTTGCAATGGAGCTATGATTTTCCAAATGCTATTCTTCATAATAAAGACATTTTGAGACATCCGATTTGATGAGAAGAGATCTGAGTCATCTATTTTGAGTAACAAGGATTCGTGCATGCACAAAATTAGTGTGGACAGAGGAAAGGTCATCTCTGCGGGGGATAAAATGTTGCGTGGCCATAGGAAAAAAAAAGAAGGAAAAGTCTGTTTTTGGCTATTGCCTCAGGGGCTGTTTGGAGGCCGCTGCTAATGCTAGTGCTAGTTACTGTTTATAACTTTGACCATTAATTAGGGGTATTAAATAAAGGCAGTTTACAAAACCAGCTCCACAGCCCCTGCGCTAATTCGCGAGACGAATCTAATGAGGCCTTTGACCGTATGAACAGAGGATGGTACTGTAGCGTCACTGTAGCTAATTATGGATTAATTAGGGTCATTAGATTCGTCTCGAAAAGTTACACCCATCTGTGAAGAGGTTGTTGCAAATAGACTTTATTTAGTACTCCATGCATGCAAGATTCCCTTTAGTGCTAGTGCTAGTGCTAGGGATCCAAACAGCCCCTCAGTTTAGTTTTCATCATCCACTCCAAAATCAGGAATCTTTGGCCACTGAAGTATCAATGTCATTCATATTGACAATTAGGCTATTTTAATGGGTGATTTTGATGATGTGGACGACACATGGTGGTGGGACCCACGTGTTAGCACCTCACTGTCTCTCTTCCCTTCCTCTCCGTCTTCTCTCTCCAGCCTAGACCCCGGCCGCCATGAACTAGCGCCCAGGTAGCGCAATGGCAAGAGGCCGCCGTGGCCCTCATGCGGCGCATGGCCCCTGACGAAAGGGGGGCCAAGGTGCGGCTGATCCCAAGCCACGCTGCTCGGGTGGGCATCAGCGCCGACAAGGAGAGCAGCATAGGAGGGGGCGGCGCGGTCACGAGGATGAAGTATAGGAGGGAGGGAGCGACACGGCATAGGAGGGATCATTCCTCATCTCCACCTCTACCGTCGAGCTGTCCATCTCTCTTGCTCACATCCTCTCATTCTCTGCCCAAGACCGGAGCACGAACAACTCCTATCTGTCGGCCAATTCCTGCACCACCACTCCACCATTTTCAAATCAACTTCACATGTGCCTTCCTAACCTCCCTAGCTTCCTTCCCCGACCTATAGAGGCCCTAGCCATGACTCCATTTGCTTGGGATTCAAGGAAGCCTATCTGCCATTGCTGCATCTTGCACCTCCACGTCGAAGTCCATCTTTTGGCCAACATCTTCCTCAACCGACCACCCAAATGAGTTCTTGACGAAGTCCTATTGCTGGTGCACATCTCCTTTCCTCACCTTGCTGCCACCGCTGACAGACCGTGGCCTCGCAGGTGCCGGCGCCTGCCTGTGTGGTGCGGCTTGGGGCCAACTGCCCTAGGGGCCCCTTCGCCCAGGAGCCGTGCGCTGCCTTAGGGCCGCTACCGGCCGAGGTCCAAGCTGGAGAGAGGAGAGAGAGAGAGAGAAAAGGGGGGAGAGGTGGTGATATATGGGCCCACCGCCACATGTCATCCACATCAGCAAACCATGTGCCAAAACAGTCTAATGGTCAAACATGTACGGTATTGATAGTTTTATATATGGTCAAAGATTTCTGGTTTCGAAGTTGGATAGTCTAAACCAAATCGTTGCGATAGTTTGACAGCCAAAAATAGAGATATAGATAAAAGCCCTCATTTTTGTCAACTTTGTGATTTTACCCTTCACTATTCACAATCCAATGCGATTTTGCCCCTAGTCAATGGTCAAAATAGGGGCAAATACGCAAAGACCAAGGGCAAAAACGCATTGACTAGCAAATAATGAAGGGCAAAATCACAAAGTTCAAAAAATAAGGGCAAAATCACAATTGCACTTCGAAATAGAGGCAAGAACACCAAAAATCCTAGATAAAACTGAAGCGAATAGTAATTTGGAAAGTACCAAGCATGGGGTAGCTAGCCTCAATAAATCCCCCTTCTCCCACTGCTTCAGATATGGCGTGCGATTGACTAAAAACGTAGCCGCACCACCCGTACACCGATACACGCACACGCATGGCTCCTCCGTCAACACGCGTGAAGGCCCTGAACGCCAAGCACTATATCGTAGCGGCGCTGATGGCGACCCTCGCCGTGGCGGTCATCGTCACGGTCGTCTCCGTGTTGCTGAGCCCGGCGCGAATCCAGTTCTCCGTCACCGGCGCCAGTAGCCAGCCGTGGCCCACCAGCGTCGGAGGCCTGCAGCTGACCCTGACCCTCGCCGCCAACAACACCAGCCGGCGTGCTCGGGTGAAGTACGACAGCATGTTCATCGACGTGAAGAACAGCACGGGGCCCGAGTGGATCAACAGGGTCCGGGCCAGCGTAACGCCGGCCATGCCGCTGCACCAGTCAACGCGCAACGTCACCACCATCAACGCGACGGTGTCCTTGGTGGGGGGGCGCTGGGCGGAGGCCTACACCGGCAACATGACGAGCACGTTCGCCGTGATGGTGACCGCCGTCGCCAAGTTCAAGGTCGGCTTCGCTCCGACGCGGCTGTACGACATCAAGGTGTTCTGCCAGCCGGTCAGCTTCTTCCCCAATGGAGCTGCTGGACAGAGCGGCGCCCCAGCTGGTGGTGGTGGTTCTTCTCCGCCGGTCGAATGCGGCTAGCAGCTGTTGCTAGTATACAAGCAATCAGCAGCTAGCGCATTTAAATTTGGTTATACGTGTGTTTCCTTTTGAGATATATAGACTGTTGAGTGCTTCATTTATTCTCTGTTAAATTTGCATCTTTAATTTCTCTTCAGATTTTTGTTAGATATGTCTCCTCTCTCTCTCTCTCTCTTTTCATTTCTATATATGATGTTCTCTTGTGTGATCCGAGATATGAACTATATATGGATTGTTCCGGTTACTTCCCAGTCCAGTTTTCTGCGCACTGATCATTTCATATGGCGCGCTCCTGAACCAATTATCAACAGAATTAATCCCCGCCTCACCACAGTTTTCCAAAGCATGAATGCATGTCACTTTTTTTGAGGAAATTCTCTTAATGCCATCCAAAATCTTCAATTCCCTTCACTGTCAATGGTTTTAATTTCCAGTTCCTTGAATGCCATTCCCGTTTGTTGACTGTTAAAACGTTGTTATACTGAATAACGATGTCTTATGTACAAGTATAAAAATTGAGAAACAAATCACAGAAAAAAGGATGATCGTACGTATAATATGTGAGGAACCAAAACGAAGTATGGACACATGAGAGAGTGTGGTGTAGTGGTAGTGGAGGTTACTCGCGAGGGGGAGGTCATGGGTTCGAATCCCGCCGCTCGTGTAGCGCTGAATGTTTACACGAAAAATGCCGTGAAAAATAACGGGGACTGNATTTGCCCAAAAGTACTCGGGGACTCGGCGCTCCTACTATGGCTAACATGTCCCTGTGACTCAGCACCAAAAGCCTGTTTGCGAACCTACGATGCCTCTGTCGACCTCCGGGTCAGGGGAACATAGAAATTTCATCGTCAACCACACTACGAAGAAGGATTCATCAGGAAACTATACAGTTACAAGAAGAGCCGGTCATGGGCCGATCACACGAATCAAACACATCAACCGTCAAGATGATGGCTTGGGGCACTCGTCGCTGCCCGAAATGCTACATCAGCAGAAACTTGGTCCACGTGAGCTCATCGCAAGCTCTCTTGTAGCACCATGGCAGCCGAGGACGCGTGAACTCCACTTGAGGGTTGTCTGCGATGCCTCCGGGTATCCCTTGGCTCTACAAAGCATTTCACCCTACATGGCCCTTGGCTCAAAGCAACGCAGGGAGTCAATGGGGCAGCACCCGGATGCTGATCAACGCCTCAAGATCTTCACAAGCACTCTTTTAGCACCAGGCTCTCAAGTCCCCAAGAATCCTCCCCGGAGGATGAACCCAGTACCAAGTCCCCAACATGGTGTGTAATATGCCTATCTTCCGCTGAGTAAGGCTCCGAGCCTTGGCATGTATTTATAGCCCTGTGCTAGATGTTCACATGTGACTCCGGTCGCATTATTCAGTGCGTGAGCTTTGTGTTGTGCAGCGGCTCCTCCCTTCGAGGTGCTCAATCCGCCCTTATCGTTTTCGGCTTCATCCGACCACGGGTACGCTCTGTGCGTTCACGTGAATACTGTTCTTGTCACGACGTATGCATACGTGTGTGGCGAGCTCATCCTTTGGGTGGCCTGCCTGCCCTGAAGCTTGGAGATTCTTCTCTTTTGACCATTAGCCCAACTTTTCTAGTTGGCCTAATGCTCGGGGACTACTCCAGATGGAGGGCTCCTTGCGTCGCCCTCCATATGCCCCATCAGGATGTGTCACTTTCTCCAAGTGGTGCAATCCCTTGTGGTGTTCGACTCGGCCACCACTTGACATCACGCCACTCGGGGCTTCGCCCCCGGGTCTGTCCAGGGTCATCCCCGGATGTCCTGCGGTTTTCTTTTTTGAGCACCACCCACCCTTGTGTCAGCCTGCCGACCAAGATGTTTCAGCCGACTGCGGAAGCTTCGCTTCTTCATCAGCACTTCGACACGTGCCTGCACGTTGCTCGGGGATGTGTGGGATATGGGTACCCCTGGGCCCACTACCGACCGGGTAGCCAGTCGGCTTGGTCCCACATCTGACAAGGATGTGGGCCGACCCCAGGCTAGCCCACGAGGAACCCTGGCTTAATAGATAAGGATGGAGAAGTCTTGGCTCGCAAGGCATGAGGCGAGATGTACTCGGATCCTGCCCGGGTATCACGGAGATTACATGGCAACCGACTCAGATTAGTTTCCTAGTCAGAGCCGGATATAATTAGAGATAACCGACTTGTAAACCCTATGCCATCAGCCTATATAAGGCGGCCTAGGTCGACCCCTTCATTCATCGAATACTCTCCCCTCGTTGTAACCACAAACTTGCCGTTATTCTTCGGAACCTCGCTGAGCGAAGCAATACAAGACCCCCAAGCACAGGTTGTAGGGTATTATACCTCCGGGTAGCCCGAACCTGTATAATCCCTGTGTCCCTGTGTTACCTCGAGCTCCCTAGTCCTGCGATTGCCCTTTGCCTACAAATCAACCATCTGGGTACCCCCGGGTGAACTGCCAAACACATATGACGAAGAGTTCTTTCAAGAAGATGGGCTACAAGGGCGTTTTGAGATAGACTTAATCGGAGCGATCGGAATGGAAGTAGACGATGAAACGGTTGATGATGAGGATGCTGGAGATGAGATTCATAATGCGAAGGACTTAGAATTACTTGAGCGATTACAATTAGGGCTTGATGACGACAACATTCCTCCTTTGGAGCACGGGCCTGATTGTGATCTCGACATGCATGATAGTGATGATGAAGCTAATGATCCAGCTAATCCCGATCAAGATGATTATTTCTAATACATGTACAATTTGCATTGATAGATTTATTTTTTAAATATCAAGATTATTTCTAATTATGTGTTGTTTATTTTGTAATTTTGTTACTCTTTTTAAATATGTACTGATTGGTTTACTGTTTTTAATTGCAGGTGATTGAACAAAGATGGTGGGCGGCGCTGCAGCACGAAAATGCGCGTCTGCTTTCAGAAGAATTATGCCAAACTCTGCGGAGACGTCGGGGCCCTCGACTTGGGGTCGAGGGAAGGGTGGCCCCAAGGCTCGCCCCAAGGGTCGAGCGGCTCGACCTGTAGAGCCGCCTTTGTCTAAGGAGGAGGAGGAACGGGAGGAGGAGGAGGAGTAGGAGCAGGAGCAGCAGCAGCAGGAGGAGGAATACGTACCTTCCGTGGAGATGTCAGGTGCTGAGGAGGTGGAGGGGGAGGGGGAGGGGGAGGAGGAGGAGGAACGACAGGGGCTATCCCGGCTGTCTGGTTGCGAGGTCCCTCGAGACTTCCGGACAGGCCGATACCTCTTGCCCAACGGCCGATGATTCAACCCTCTGGGCCAGCGTAAGTAACTTTAGATTTTGTCAATACTTCTTCATTTCATAACTTCATAATCACAATATAAACTAATATTTTATCTTTATCACTTTTGGCAGGAGTTGGAGAGTACTCGTTGGAGGTGCACACAATCGCAAGGTCAACGGCATCCTGGGTCTTCTGTGCAGGGAGCACTTCCCAGGCCAGGTCCACATTCGTGGAAGGTACGAGCTGGTCTGGACGTGGGAGCACTACACCGTCGCCCCCGATCATCTCGATCGGAAAAACAGGTGCTTTGACAACAAGGCAGAGCGGGTGAAGACCGAGCTGTGGGTAAGTACACTTGTCAATACATCGCATTCATTGCACATTTTTGTAATAATGATTGCATAAATCGTGTTAATATGCAGGATTTCTATAGGCGTGCAGATGGATATGAGGAACGGGCGGCGGTTGTGGCTCACAACCGATGCGTTAAGCTAGTGAAGGACATGCACTACGAGGTGCAAGTCTAGTGTGTGATAAACTACGGCGCTTTGTTCCTTGGCCAGAAGATCAAAAAAGAAGCTGCAAGAAATTTGAAGCTGACCTGGGAGCAATACTTGCAGGTAAGTTAAGATTAATTTTCAGATTAAGTACGTTACTTGATTTGATCTTCTTACATGTCAATCACTTGATCACGTGTAGGTGCCTGTGTGGTGGTGCCGTAATGATTCCACGTGCTGGGAACGCATAGTGGACAAGTGGTTCACACCAGAGTGGGAGGAGAAGCACAACGCTGGCCGAGAGCGGTGTTTGCTGATGCCAGGTCCAGCACACCATCAAGGCAGCCTGAGCAACGACGAGTACAGGGCTCGATGGGTATGCGGATTCATTTCTTTATTTTAACACTCGATTCTGCATAATTTGTAATCAACTTGCTTTTTTTCGCAGTCGGCGGCACATGAAGGCGCTCAGTGCTCCCAGTTCATGGGATGGGCTATGGCCCACAAAGGCAAGGCGTCTGAGGTGACCTACAGCTCGGACGACCTACCCTCGGCGTACAGCAATCCCTCCATCCACACCCGCATCAATGAGTACACAGAGGCGGGAAGGCAGGTCCATGGGCCAGAGTGGAATCCGAGCTATACAATGTGTGAGAAACATATATGTTTATGAACAATGTATAGTCTAAGTTTCTTGAAATGTGTTGAATTTTTTATGAGAAGGCTATACAGCTAAAAAAGGACTCCATGACAATTTTCATAATATTTGGACAAGTTTCTGATATTATTATTATTTTCACAAGTAAAGGAGTAAAGTAAAGTGTGAATTATCCATAGCAAACCTATTGACTTTTCATATATTTTCAGAATTTGATCTAAACTAGAGTATATGTCCTTAGATACTATTTTTCTAGTAGTTGGTAAGGGCTAGTTAAGAGACATGTAGTTCAAATTAGAATTATTAAGAATAAGTACCTAGAAATTCATTTAATAGTTAAAAAATAGCAACTCATTTCAAAAAAAATACAAAACTCCTCCATGGCAACATATATGTAGTATAAGACATTTAAAAATTATGTCCATATAATATGAGCAAAAATAACATTTTAGGATGTACAAACTAATCGATACTGCACTTCTTTAATATTAAACGTTTCGAATCTTTATGATTTTTTAGAGACTACACCTTTGATCCGATTGGGTTGAATTTTTTTTTTGGTTGTCCCTTGTGTGCTTCTAGTCTAACAAAAAATATCAAAAAAAATAAAAATAAAAAATTTAGATGTACTGTAGCTTAGAACCGGCTGTGAAAATTGATTTTCACAGCCGGTCTACTTACTAACCGGCTGTGAAAATGTATCAGTGCCACTTTTTGAAAACCGGCTGTGAAAATAGTGACTAGAAAAATCAATTCTGTAATAGTGTTGCCATGTCTTTGTTTTTCTTTCCCTTCGTTTGAGGAACTTAGTGATTCAGCATATTATAAAGGTTGACAATGAAGGTGTGGCCACTGCCAAGGCTCCAAGGCAAGAAAATAAAGCTCAGTACGCTAGCTGCAGTTGATGAATAACTTTAGCAAATTAAAACGCGCATTTGGTACCCACGCTGAGGATTGGTAAAGCTCCACAAGGTACGAGCGCATAGGATGCCCCACAGGCCCAATCATCTCTCCGTCATGACTAGCAGATTCGTCCAAGCTAACAGCACAGCTAGACTTACTACACAAAATCGACCCCATATTCTCTCGTCCTCACTAAGTCTGCTTGTGTAGTGTCCCATTTTCATATTGTTCACCTAGCTTTACATATGTGTATATCTACTTATTTAAATAAACTCTAAAGCATGTCTATGCACGCCTAGTCAACAACATTTTGTACCAACATAAAATTATCTAGGGTAACGGATTCTTAGTTCATCTAGTAAATTTTGCCAGTGGCACCCACATGACGCTTTCCAATCTGTCATTGCGTTGAATCTCTCCTAGCTGCTGACTCCATTTGGAGCCCATGTAGAGAGAAACGATCATACAACCCTACTCTCGGTATCCCCGGATTACAAATAAAAAATTGACCCCAATGCTAGCACGGTAGAAGTCCTCCTTACTTTCCTCTTGCTCCCCTTGGACACTCAAGGACGTCTACCGCCACAAATGGGTTCGATTTGACTCATCACTTCACCATCATTGTCCACGTCCATTTATATCCTATAGCCACCATATAGGTCTGTATTGATTGAGTTTTCAGAGCCACATCGGCACATTCCTTAAAACCTTGGTTTATATTATCCTCTTCATTGACACAAGAAGTGCAAATGTTTTCCCGATTGGCTACATGTAAATCATATGTTTTCTCTTTGCATCATATATGTTTAAAAACATTGTCATTCATCACAGGATTGCATCATATCTGGCAGTGGTGGTTTGATAGGCGGCTAATGTTTCTCTTGGTGGTGGTTGTCATGTTGTTTGTTCTTGTTGTGGTGGTGGTTGGTGGCGACCCGTGGGGGCTGCGACGGCTTGGCAGGAGCCAGGAGGTAGTCTGTGAGGACCAGCGCGGAGGCAACTGCTCATGCATGCCAGTGACCAGGTTTTGCTTTAGCAGCGATAGCCAGCTGAAGGCATCTTCCTGTGGTCGTTGCTGTGGCGGCGCAGCAACGGTAGCACCAAGGTTTCAGTTGAGACGAGGCATATGCTGTGAGGTTTCCAGCCAGCCTTAGTTGTAGTTGTTAGTGTTGTGGTGGTGTTTTTTTTTTTCTTTGAATTTAGCCTCGCCAGGGCTATGTACTTGTATTTTTCTTCTTCTATATCAATATAAACAAGCACTGTCTGGTGTTGGTTAGTTAAAAAAAAAATCCCATTTGACATGCATTGCTATTGCTCCCCACTGTCATGCGCTATCTTGCTTCGGACCACCATAGCTATTGACTAGCTGAAGTCAATGGTACAATTTGAGGCTTCTGTATGATCTATAATAGATTAGCATTGGTATCACAAGCAACAAATTTTGTTTCAACTTTACTGCTAGTTCTCTCCACGTATTATCCATATTAGGCCATGACCATATATGACACCATGTCTCTATGGCTGCGTTGTATCTACTTCATGAGCCATACCAACATGCAAATGGTTCGTTATACATAGAATAAATCTGCGGACTAAATTGCCTTTCCTTTGATAGGAACACTGAGGTTGATATCTTAACTTCATCATATACAACCATTATATGTGTGCAATTGGTATGATGTGGTTGGCGTTCCTATCATGTGCAAGTAGCACAGTCAGATGATATGGTGGTTGGTTCTAATCTTCTTTCTTTTCTTTCTGATGTGATTGTTTTATCTTTTGTCTCGGTCCTTGTTTATTCTTTTCCTTTATTTGAGGGACTTCCTTTTGCAAGTAAAAGTAGCCGCACTTTTATAGTGTCTTCAGTTGGATTTGCCCCAACCGTACCATTCTTAAAAGTGGATGCATATTTATTATAAAGAAAAAGCTCCTTGAAGTGAACATATTTGGTGTACCATGTGCATCCATTGAGAAATCACATATTGCGGACAGTGCACCAGTGAAAATGTGTTATTACCGGTTCGTAAACCCCTTTAGTACCAGATCTGTACCTGGTACTTTTCAGTCATTAGTCATTAGTATCGGGTTATTCACCTTGTACTTGTAGACCCCTATTGTACTGGTCGGAGACATCAACCGGTTACGAATGTTCAAACAAATATTTCAAATTGGAGAGAGTCCTACACAATATGGACGTGAGTCGCAAGTCATGCAATTTTTCGCGCACGTGCAGTGCATAGGATTCGAACGTATCAAGACATCTAACTTCATGTGTAGTTTTCTTACCATCTTACTTCGGATTCAAACCCATCAATACCTCTCACTTTATGCGTAGCTTTCTTACCATCTCATCTACATAACCGATCTTATGTATTTTTTCTTTTGACTTCACTCGTGGAGGACCCTTTAATACCGGTTGGTAACAACAATTGACACTAATGCTTATACATAGCATCATTACCGGATCATAACACCGCGGGTAAAAATTCTATGTGGATAGAAACCATGTTCAGTCGAATAACTATCTCGATAGGCCCACACGCGCCGACTTTAGTCTCTCCAATGTCCTATGCACAACCAAAGGGATTGTACGTGCATTATTAAGGGAAAGCTCCATGACAGCACCGGATGCCTACCTCGATATGGCCCTCTTGGTCTAATAAGTAAGATATGATGCTGATACGTATAATGATAGATGATGGGATCAAATGCATATGAACCTTAATTTTCTTTATAGAAAATGGACCAAAGGTGGACATGCACGTACCGATAACCGATGCTTGGTAAGCTCCAAGGCCTTCACAAGTATATTTGGTGGAACCATTCTACCCCCACGCTTAATTCGTGTGCATGAGTCTAAATAGACTATATTTGGAATTAATTAAAGTGAGTACTTCAATTGATCTGCTTTAATTTGTGTGTATCTCTTCAACTTGGCCTTGATCCTTTACCGTTGACCATTGCATCGACTCCGACACACCGTGCACCTACACATCTTCACTGATTCACTGGACAAAAGACATGTTTCCAACTCCGTCATTCTGTATCTCAACAGCTTCATAACCCCGTTGGTCAGTCATATATACCTACATCACGTAATCGTCATATAAGCTCAAACTTGGCCAACAAACACTTAGAGGCACTAGTATGCACCACAATGCATATCACTCTGTATACATATACTTCAACTGCGTGTCACAACATTCAGGTCTTTGTATGGTTATCATCTCCAGCAGTCACTGTTGTGAGAGAAAGTTCTCTAGAGTATCTATACCTTTCTCTTTTTTTAATATTCTTTTGTCCAAATGTTTCACTCCAACTCTTCTTAAATAAAGGGAGAGTTTCTGCCTTTCCAATAAGATAGTTTCTTTTCGCATGTTCTTTTTTCACGGAGCTACTCTTCTCACATTCTCTTTTCACCATGCTACTCTTCCCCTTAATGTGCCACCCATCCTCGCATCAGGACACAGTAAAATGGGATCCCCATCCTCTTCTCCATCTACTTATGTCCTCATATCTGAAAACTGAAGAGATTGGATTATTAGAAAAAATATTTATTAGAAGACTCTAAAAGTAACTCTCCCCTTAAAACTTGTATCGGAACAGTCTCAGTAACCAGTTATTGGAAAAGATTTATTAGGAGGCTGTTGGCGATGCTCTCCCATGAGGAGTACATTAACAATAACTGATTTGAGTGTGATCTATGTGAAAACATGCGCACATTTTTTGAGTAAATAATCACGCGTACATTTTTTGAGTAAATAAATCATGCACATGGACATGACATGTCTCTCTTTTATTCTTTTTTTTGAGTTTTTTTGTTTGATTTCATTCCTTCAGTCCTTGTTTATTCTTTGCCCGTATTTGAGAAAGTGGGACATTATAAAAAAGAAAAGGCTCCAAGGAGAGCACAGGATGCCAGTATATATACGGATAGGAGTGTGGAACCCCTTTTGGTCCACACATATATGATGCCTGTGTACGCAGGTGCATCTCCTATGAAGATGCTTGTTCGTGACGACGACAGTATACCATCGGTTTCGCTTTGGAGATCTCCTATGAAGATGCTTGTTCGTGACGACGACAGTATACCATCGGTTTCGCTTTGGAGATGTGATCATTATTATATTCTTTTCTTGGTCTTTGTCTATTCTTTTTCTTTAGCAAAGATAGATCCACGCACATGGTGCGTCTATTGATTATTATCGTTTTGGCTTTACTCGGTACATAGCTTTTGTTATGCATCTAGACACTACTGGAAAACATGATGTAGGTACCGGTTCCAAAACCTCATAAGTACCGGTTTTGGAACCGGTACCCTGGAACCGAGACTAAAGGCTCGCCCCTTTAGTACCGGTTATTTACCCGGTACCAAAAGGGACCTTTGGTACCGGTTGGTAACACCAATCGGTACCAAAGGTTTTTATGCATAAAAAATATAACACCAACCGGTACCAAAGGTTTTTATGCATAAAAAATATTTTAAATCCTGGGGAGGCTCCCACACAGCGCATGTCGGCCCGTCACAAGTCACACGATTTTTCATGCGAAAATACGCGCGTGCGGCGCGCGGGGTTAGAACCCGGGACCTCTCGCTTCGCGCGTTACTTCCTTACCATCTCACCTACACATCACAGCTGACCAACTCCGAGATGCTTTCCTTTTGAATTAACCCGTGGAGGGGCCTTTGGTACCGGTTGGTAACACCAACCAGTACCAAAGAGCCCGCTTTGGTACCGGGTCGTAACACCGAGCCTGGAGATTAATATGGATGAGGTTAGAGAGCACTTCAAAAAGAAGGAGCCCGAGAAGAAGATACCCATTCCTTTGGAAAAGTCAGCATTTTTTATAGGCATGAGTGCAACAAATCAGAAGAAATTGCTTTCAAACTACGACCCCTCCATAAAGATGTCCTATGAGAAAAAGAAAATGGAAGAGAGGCAAAAGAAACAAGCGAACCGAACAAT
>CM014273.1:66270489-66303256 GCA_004135705.1 Alloteropsis semialata
GGCGGTCCTCCACGACGACATGGAGAAGGGCGCGGGGGAGCTGCGGCGGGGAGGACCGGGCGGCGCGAGCAGGGGCGCTGTGGCGGGCCCCGCGCCATCTCAGCGCTTCGCGTTTCTCCTGGACTGCGCTCGATTTGGCGGATAGGAAGCCATACGCTTCCTCAGCGTATGGCTTCCAGTACGCCGCTGCAGCCCTCCCGTCCGCCATCCGCCTACTGCAGTAGGGGTTCCGGACTGGGTTCCGGACCCAGTGCGGACAGCCTTAGTGGGGGAGGAAAGGGATCCTTGCAAGACCCAGAAGAGAGAGACGGAGACTGTGTGAGGAAGAGGAGAGAGAGAGAGGAGGGAGAAATAAATAAACCCGAATTCAGCCAAACTTCTCTCTCTCCCACCTCCCTTACATCCTCTCATCACCACCCCCACCCTCCTCCCTGTCTTTCTCCCTCTCCCTCTTGACAAATTTTCCTCCACCCATTCCCTTCCTCCTCCTCTTCTCCACCCACTCCACCGATCCCCCCCTCTCGCTCTGAATTCTCTCTCGTCTTGCCCACCGTACCATCTGTCTGCTGCCTCTCTCTTGGAATCAATCGGTTCTTGTTTCCTCCGTCTGCTGGCTTGATTCTCTCTCTTTCTCTCCGAGGAGAGGATCAAGAAAACGGCAGAGTAGAGAGAGGAAAAGAAGAGAAATCCGAACGAGTTTGTTCTTGCCCAGGATTGCGGTTCTTGCGAGTTGGTCAGAAACTCTGGACCAGTTTCTGGTATGTTTTGTTGCATCTCTCTGCCAGTCTGCTCTGTTTTTTTGTTTTGTTTTTTTTTTTGTTCTAGTCTTATCTCTTGATTTGCATGCCAAAACATTCCCTTTCTCGTGTTTCACTCCATGATTCCTTTGCAAATACTATGTGTTTTGCTTCTCTGGGATTCCTTCATGGTTCATTACACCACAAGTTCATCAAACCTGGATTGCCTCTCGTTCAACTCTCAAGAATTCCTGTTTTTTCAGAAACAGAACTCTCAAATTCCATATCTGAAAAAATATAGTTTTTTTTTCTGTTTGCTGCGTCACACCAACAGATACATGTCTTGGGCGTTCTTGGTTCAGTTAAATTTCTTTCTCTGCTCCCATATTTCAATTTCGTGATCGGAGAGTGAATCGATCCTTCTCTTTGAAACCGTGGATGGCTACCTCCACTTTTTCCCTTTATTTTTGCTTCTTTTACTGCGTCCTTTTGCAAACCGATAGGGAAGGGAAATAAATGCAAAAGAAAAAGATTGTATTTTTTTGAGCGAGCGTCCACAGAAGCAATGGGGCCCATCTGCATGCGGTCCATCTGTTTTAGGTCGCATGCATTGTACATTCACCGTGCGGATCATTATCAACGACTGCCTCGCCTTCGCGTCCACCGGCGACGATGAGTCCGTGGGGTTCATCGGCAACGTACAGCAGAGGACGTTTGAGGTGCTGTACGACGTCGGCGGCGGGGCCGTGGGATTCCGCCATGGCGCCTGCTGACTGCTCAGCCATGCACATCGATGGCTGCTGATCATCTGTGTTGCTTTTGGAACCATATGTCATGCGTGTCAGTCTTATAGTAATCTAGCTAAGGCAATTATACGCCGTATGCGTCGCATATGTTGATCAGCTTCATTGTACACAATTTTTCAGTGTATTCATTCTCCTTACAAATAAATGAATTGAGAGTGTCGACAGATCTTTCGACTCTTCAATTGCAGCGACAATAATAGTTCCTGGTACCTCTAATGCTGCTCAACCTACGGTTCAGGATTCAAGTTTTCAAGAAGCAGAGGAGAAAAGTATTTTTCATCCAAAAAATTTAAATGGGGCCTATGTCCACTTAATAACATGGTTTAGCATGTGATGAGGTTAGAACTACCTTATCTGAGATTGAAGCAGTCCCCTTCCCTTTTCTTCTTACAAAATGTTTCAGACTTCCAAGTAGGCCCCCTATGAAAAACATGTAGAAAATATGCAGCTGGGGTAAACTCTGGGAGAATTGTTGCCGTAACAAGGGATGAAAACGATTGGAAATGTTCGAAAACGGTATCGTAAATTTAAGCAAATGTAGAAAACAAAAACGGTACGGTTGGGATTTTTCTACATTTTTTCAAATGAATAAATCAAAATACTGTACATTATGGTGAAAAAATAGTTGAAAATATCAATTTTTATATTTCAGTAAAAAACAAAAATAATCAGAAATTATACCATAATATGAAATACGAAATCGGTTGCTACGGGAATTTCTCGACCCTTTTCAACCCTAGCCGTAACCAACCAGGCAAAGGACACCTCGAGAGATTCCTATAGATGACGAAATTAAAATTCATTTTTTGAAACATTCAAATCTGTTCAGAACAGAATTGCTGGAATTCATAGAAAAACTACAAAAACAAAATGTGACTCCTTGCCAAGTCTTATCCCAAAATTAAACCATTTCCCCATCTCAAAAAGTGAAGTTCCATCCAACCATACCTCTAGTGTCATCCTAACCGCCATGAAAGCCCCTCATGCAAGACCATAGAACAAAAAGCCGGACCGGTCATTGAACCGGTAGAGCTCCTGGTTCACTGGTTTAGTGGTCTGACCAGTGGGCCGGCCGGTTCGACCCCGGTTCAAACGCATAGATAAAATATGTAATTTTCTTCATAATGCAAGCAAAGTACATCGTAGATGGCCAGTACAGGTGGGTTTCAGTCCATTGGACAGGGTTCGAACCCCTTCCACACCACTTATATTAGCTTTTTACGTGTAATATTCCCTTTGGGCCTCTAGCTGGGCCGTCTATAGCGCAATTTCGGCCCAGTATGCATGGGGCAGAGCAGATTTGAGCCTAGTATCGGTGGAATATGCTGTTTAGGTCCGGTTTTTTTCCCTATCGATCTTTTACCTGAACCGAGCCGGTGAGGCTGCCGGTTCACGGTTTTTTCGATTGGACCAGTGGTCCGGTCTGGTTTTTTGTACTATGCGCAAGACGTGTGGGCCTGGTGGTGTCCGAGTCCGATTATTAGTGATCAAATCATGGCATAGTTAAGTCAGGATTTACTTTCCATTCTAACCTCCTGATGTAGTACTGTAAGTACCACCCTTTTACTTCTTCCCTTCTCAGATATATTGTCATAAACTATAATTAGATTTATACCTACACCCTCCACCATCCACCTCTCATTTTTTATAGTACAATGTAGGTTGTGCAAGTGCACGCCTCACCACTCAGTGCCATTGCCGCTGCCATCTTTTTCTTGCAATTCGTTGTGTCCATGCTCTATTAGGGTTTAGGAGTACGTAGAATGATACTAAGCTAGCTGGCTGATGATGAATTTAATCATATGAGATGGTAAAACACAATAAAACATAATTTGTAAGATGTGAATTGCATAATAAGAATTGTTTATGGTCATTTTTACTTCATCCATTCAATTTTAACTTCATAAAAATTAACCAATACTCATTGTATTCATGCTGCTTAATGTGTAAAGTTAAATGAACAGATTTGTATTTCAAATATCTTTTAGTAAGATATTAATTTTATAGCAACTGGTGATCTAATCTAAGAAAATAAATTGTAATCAAAGTATATATCTAAATTTTAAATAATCAACATTTACTAAATAATCATAATATTGTAAGAAGAGCAGAGAGCTAGAAATTTTCATGGGATACAGCTTAGACATGAAAACTAACTTTTGAAAATTGCGCATATTTTTTGGTCCATTGCCATGATGGATACACATAAAGTTCGGTGCCTATATTTGCACTAAAAGACGAGTTCGGTGACCTCCAATACAATTCGCTCTTTTCTTGCCATGTCTTTGTTTTTCTTTCCCTTCGTTTGAGGAACTTAGTGATTGAGCATATTACAAAGGTTGACAATGAAGGTGTGCCCACTGCCAAGGTTCCAAGGCAAGAAAATAAAGCTCAGTACGCTAGCTGCAGTTGATCAATAACTTTAGCAAAACGCGCATTTGGTACCCACGCTGAGGATTGGTAAAGCTCCACAAGGTACGAGCGCATAGGATGCCCCACAGGCCCTATCTTCTCTCCGTCATGACTAGCAGATTCGTCCAAGCTAACAGCACAGCTAGACTCACTACACAAAATCGACCCCATATTCTCTCGTCCTCACTAAGTCTGCTTGTGTAGTGTCCCATTTTCATATTGTTCACCTAGCTTTACATATGTGTATATCTACTTATTTAAATAAACTCTAAAGCATGTCTATGCACGCCTAGTCAACAACATTTTGTACCAACATAAAATTATCTAGGGTAATGGATTCTTAGTTCATCTAGTAAATTTTGCCAGTGGCACCCACATGACACTTTCCAATCTGTCATTGCGTTGAATCTCTCCTAGCTGCTGACTCCATTTGGAGCCCATGTAGAAAGAAACGATTATACAACCCTACTCTCGGTATCCCCGGATTACAAATAAAAAATTGACCCCAATGCTAGCACGGTAGAAGTCCTCCTTACTTTCCTCTTGCTCCCCTTGGACACTCAAGGACGTCTACCGCCACAAATGGGTTCGATTTGACTCATCACTTCACCATCATTGTCCACGTCCATTTATATCCTATAGCCACCATATAGGTCTGTACTGATTGAGTTTTTAGAGCCACATCGGCACATTCCTTAAAACCTTTGTTTATATTATCCTCTTCATTGACACAAGAAATGCAAATGTTTTCCCGATTGGCTATGTGTAAATCATATGTTTTCTCTTTGCATCATATATGTTTAAAAACATTGTCATTCATCACAGGATTGCATCATATCTGGCAGTGGTGGTTTGATAGGCGGCTAATGTTTCTCTTGGTGGTGGTTGTCATGTTGTTTGTTCTTGTTGTGGTGGTGGTTGGTGGCGACCCGTGGGGGCTGCGACGGCTTGGCAGGAGCCAGGAGGTAGTCTGTGAGGACCAGCGCAGAGGCAACTGCTCATGCATGCCAGTGACCAGGTTTTGCTTTAGCAGCGATAGCCAGCTGAAGGCGTCTTCCTGTGGTCGTTGCTATGGCGGCGCAGCAACGGTAGCACCAAGGTTTCATTTGAGACGAGGCATATGCTGTGAGGTTTCCAACCAGCCTTAGTTGTAGTTGTTAGTGTTGTGGTGGTGTTTTTTTTTTCTGAATTTAGCCTCCCACGGCTATGTACTTGTATTTTTCTTCTTCTATATCAATATAAACAAGCACTGTCTGGTGTTGGTTAGTTTAAAAAAAAATCCCATTTGACATGCATTGCTATTGCTCCCCACTGTCATGCGCTATCTTGCTTCAGACCACCATAGCTATTGACTAGCTGAAGTCAATGGTACAATTTGAGGCTTCTGTATGATCTATAATAGATTAGCATTGGTATCACAAGCAACAAATTTTGTTTCAACTTTACTGCTCGTTCTCTCCACATATTATCCATATTAGGCCATGACCATATATGACACCATGTCTCTATGGCTGCGTTGTATCTACTTCATGAGCCATACCAACATGCAAATGGTTCGTTATACATAGAATAAATCTACGGACTAAATTGCCTTTCCTTTGATAGGAACACTGAGGTTGATATCTTAACTTCATCATATACAACCACTATATATGTGCAATTGGTATGATGTGGTTGGTTCCTATCATGTGCAAGTAGCACAGTCAGATGATATGGTGGTTGGTTCTAATCTTCTTTCTTTTCTTTCTGATGTGATTGTTTTATCTTTTGTTTCGGTCCTTGTTTATTCTTTTCCTTTATTTGAGGGACTTCCTTTTGCAAGTAAAGGTAGCTGCACTTTTATAGTGTCTTCAGTTGGATTTGCCCCAACCGTACCATTCTTAAAAGTGGATGCATATTTATTATAAAGAAAAAGCTCCTTGAAGTGAACATATTTGGTGTACCATGTGCATCCATTGAGAAATCACATATTGCGGACAGTGCACCAGTGAAAATGTGTTATTACCGGTTCGTAAACCCCTTTAGTACCAGATCTGTACCTGGTACTTTTCGATCATTAGTCATTAGTATCGGGTTATTCACCTTGTACTAATAGACCCCTATCATACTGGTCGGAGACATCAACCGGTTACGAATGTTCAAAAAAATATTTCAAATTGGAGAGAGTCCTACACAATATGGACGCGAGTCGCAAGTCATGCAATTTTTCGCGCACGTGCAGTGCATAGGATTCGAACGTATCAAGACATCTAACTTCATGTGTAGTTTTCTTACCATCTTACGTCGGATTCAAACCCATCAATACCTCTCACTTTATGCGTAGCTTTCTTACCATCTCATCTATGTAACCGATCTTATGTATTTTTTCTTTTGACTTCACTCGTGGAGGACCCCTTAATACCGGTTGGTAACAACAATTGACACTAATGCTTATACATAGCATCATTACCGGATCATAACACCGCGGGTAAAAATGCTATGTGGATATATAGAAACCATGTTCAGTGGAATAACTACCTCGATAGGCCCACACGCGCCGACTTTAGTCTCTCCAATGTCCTATGCACAACCAAAGGGATTGTACGTGCATTATTAAGGAAAAGCTCCATGACAGCACCGGATGCCTACCTCGATATGGCCCTCTTGGTCTAATAAGTAAGATATGATGCTGATACGTATAATGATAGATGATGGGATCAAATGCATATGAACCTTAATTTTCTCTATAGAAAATAGACCAAAGGTGGACATGCACGTACCGATAACCGATGCTTGGTAAGCTCCAAGGCCTTCACAAGTATATTTGGTGGAACCATTCTACCCCCACGCTTAATTCGTGTGCATGAGTCTAAATAGACTATATTTGGAATTAATTAAAGTGAGTACTTCAATTGATCTGCTTTAATTTGTGTGTATCTCTTCAGCTTGGCCTTGATCCTTTACCGTTGACCATTGCATCGACTCTGACACACCGTGCACCTACACATCTTCACTTATTCACTGGACAAAAGACATGTTTCCAACTCCGTCATTCTGTATCTCAACAGCTTCATCACCCCGTTGGTCAGTCATATATACCTACATCACGTAATCGTCATATAAGCTCAAACTTGGCCTACAAACACTCAGAGGCACTAGTATGCACCACAATGCATATCACTCCGTATACATATACTTCAACTGCGCGTCACAACATTCAGGTCTTTGTATGGTTATCATCTCCAGCAGTCACTGTTGGGAGAGAAAGTTCTCTAGAGTATCTATACCTTTTTCTTTTTTTAATATTCTTTCGTCCAAATATTTCACTCCAACTCTTCTTAAATAAAGGGAGAGTTTCTGCCTTTCCAATACGATAGTTTCTTTTCGCATGTTCTTTTTTCACGGAGCTACTCTTCTCACATTCTCTTTTCACCGTGCTACTTTTCCCCTTAATGTGCCACCCATCCTCGCATCAGGACACAGTAAATGGGATCCCCATCCTCTTCTCCATCTACCTATGTCCTCATATCTGAAAACTGAAGAGATTGGATTATTAGAAAAAATATTTATTAGAAGACTCTAAAAGTAACTCTCCCCTTAAAACTTGTATCGGAACAGTCTCAGTAACCAGTTATTGGAAAAGATTTATTAGGAGGCTGTTGGCGATGCTCTCCCATGAGGAGTACATTAACAATAACTGATTTGAGTGTGATCTATGTGAAAACATGCGCACATTTTTTGAGTAAATAATCACGCGTACATTTTTTGAGTAAATAAATCATGCACATGGACATGACATGTCTCTCTTTTATTCTTTTTTATTTTTGAGTTTTTTTGTTTGATTTCATTCCTTCAGTCCTTGTTTATTCTTTGCCCGTATTTGAGAAAGTGGGACGTTGTAAAAAAGAAAAGGCTCCAAGGAGAGCACAGGATGCCAGTATATATACGGATAGGAGTGTGGAACTCCTTTTGGTCCACACATATATGATGCCTGTGTACGCAGGTGCATCTCCTATGAAGATGCTTGTTCGTGACGACGACAGTATACCATCGGTTTCGCTTTGGAGATGTGATCATTATTATATTCTTTTCTTGGTCTTTGTCTATTCTTTTTCTTTAGCAAAGATAGATCCGCACATGGTGCGTCTATTGATTATTTATCGTTTTGGCTTTACTCGATACATAGCTTTTGTTATGCATCTAGACACTACTGGAAAACATGATATAGGTACCGGTTCCAAAACCGGAGGTTTTGGAACCGGTACCCTGGAACCGAGACTAAAGGCTCGCCCCTTTGGTACCGGTTATTTACCTGGTACCAAAAGGGGCCTTTGGTACCGGTTGGTAACACAAACCGGTACCAAAGGTTTTTATGCATAAAAAATATTTTAAATCCCGGGGAGGCTTCCACACATGCGCTTGTCGGCCCGTCACAAGTCACATGATTTTTAATGCGAAAATACGCGCGTGCGGCGTGCGGGGTTAGAACCCGGGACCTCTCGCTTCGCGCGTTGCTTCCTTACCATCTCACCGACACATCACAACTGACCAACTCCGAGATGCTTTCCTTTTGAATTAACCCGTGGAGGGGCCTTTGGTACCGGTTGGTAACACCAACCGGTACCAAAGAGCCCCCTTTGGTACCGGGTCATAACACCGAGCCTGAAGATTAGTATGGATGAGGTTAGAGAGCACTTCAAAAAGAAGGAGCCTGAGAAGAAGATACCCATTCCTTTGGAAAAGTCAGCATTTTTTATAGGCATGAGTGCAACAAATCAGAAGAAATTGCTTTCAAACTACAACCGCACCATAAAGAAGTCCTATGAGAAAAAGAAAATGGAAGAGAGGCAACAGAAACAAGCAAACCGAACAATTCCTCAGCTCGGACAGCAAGAGATGCAAGCAATTGCTCCGCTCGTATTACTTTCAGATGTAGAGCATGGAGTGCTTCAGTTATGTCAGGAAACAGGTCTCACGCCAGCTCAAGTTCTAGGGCAAGATCATGTCCCAGTTGCCAGCGTAGCTCCTGATAAATGGTATTTTGAGTTGGGCAAACCTCTTGTGAGACCTGAGTTGGTGAAGACGCTGCCAACAAAAATGTATAGTTTACATCAATGGTACATGGAGGCATCGAAAAATGAGAGGACCATGATTGCTGTAAAGGTTAGAGATGATGATTACTTCCGTGGGGAGGACTTGATATGGATAGAATTCTCAGAATTTTACCAGTTATACCATCAGGACGCCCTTGAAGCCGCAATGATCAGCTGCTAGGTGCTGTAAGTGTTTAACTTCTATTATTAATATCCCCTATATATCCTCCGCAGATCTGTCTATTAAACATTTCTTTTTAAATTTTATCATGTAGAATGGAGATTGAAGAGTGCAGGAAAAATTCATACTTCCCCTTGGGCTTCATCAATCCAAAGGTTGTAAACGAAGCATGTCTACGAGATCATTATGAAGATACAATTAAGAGCATTGACAGGTTCTTACATTTACAAAATTACATGGCAATGGTACTTTTTCCTTGCCACTTTTGGTGAGTGTTTAATGTCTTGTAGCCCTTTCGTTTTTCCTTGAAAGGATGTTATTTCTAATGACGTGTTCCTGCATAAAAAACACACAGGTTCCACTGGTTACAATTTGTGATAATTCCTGACAGAAGCATGGTAGTCGTTATGAACTCAATGAGGTATCCAGAAAAAGATTACCAAAGCATCATTGACGCGCTAAAAAGGTAATTACCAATTATCACCTTTTAGATCATCTGAGGATTCCATTTTTTCATTCTCATCTCATGCGCAGTTGTTGGAAAAAGTTCTGTGTAAATCACAAAGGTGAATTCAAGGAAGAACTTCACTTCAAGAGAGACTTTCCAATACGTAATAGGCACATCTCATTTCTCATTTTGCCATTTACATGAATATCTAATGACTTGATCGACCATTTCTTCTAAAGTGTTTGAGGTAGGAACCCGGAAACAATTTATGCGGATACTATGTTGGTGGGTTCATGCACAATCTATAGGTGACAAGACGAGCGTCAGTAATTGGGACCTCCAAGTATGTTATATTTAATGTTATTCATATTAATATTATTCATATATTATTAGTTACTAGAAATTCATATTAATTAGATATTAACATATCTCCAACTTTTTATAGGTTGATTACATGCGGGATCAGATCATACTGTTGGAAAGATTGAAGGCAATTCAAGAGGCCCTTGCAGGTTTTATTTTTTATGAGGTCGTCAACAAGAATGGCACATTCCACTGGGATGGAAAGAAAATCAATAAAATAAGTAGATCTTAGTGAAATTGTAGATACACGCTTTCATATATTTTGTGATATATATGTTAGTTAATTATGTATGATATGTCAATTTGTACATATGTTAGTAAGTTTCATACTTTAATGTGTGCGTATATGTATGTGTGTGTGTGTGTGTGTGTGTGTGTGTATTGGACGCATAGCAGTAGTGTAGAATACGTATATTAGTATATGAAAACGTAAATCAAATGAATACTAATTGAATATAAAAGAAAACAGAAAAGAAAAAGGAAAAAGAAGGAGGCCTTTAGTCCCGGTTAGGAACCCGGGACTAAAGGCTGGGGCCTTTAGTCTCGGATGTGTAGTCCCGGTTGGGTAACCGGGACTAATCCCAGTTCCCAACCGGACTATTCAAGGTTTCTCTACTAGTGTATATTCCCCATAGATAGCTGTACTCGTGTATATGGTTCCTTTACGCGTTAATGATAAACTAAATTTGTGTTTCTTCAAGCTTATTCGATCCTCCAATTCGTTTTTATTGAAGATCCATACACGTCGCAACCCCAAGTGGACCCTTAATAAGTTTTGAAGGCCGTTGATTCTGAGAATAATCAGATTTCAGGCTCAATCAACGACCAGTGCGTAGATCGCACCGTTTTGCACTACGGAGTTAATTACTTCCCCCCGTTCACAAAGGATTATACATTATGTGGTGATACTATGTCTATAAAATATATTATTTTAAATAGAAAGGATTATATATTATGGAATTACTTTTAAATTGGTGATAGAGGGAGTACTATATTTGGTCTGAGTATAACGATGTTGTCATTAATTTATCAAATACACATTTTAAACACCCCCTGTGCAGTTCCACACAGGCTATATATGTTGGGTAAGGCTTGGCAGTTTTCCAAGCACAACGTGCAGTACCTACGAATTTTGAAGAACATTTTTGCAGGAAAACAGCTACCATGATCGCAGTTTTGCAGCTACTACTCCTGTGTGGTTGTTCTTCTCCAATTGCTCATGCAATAACTAGCTCGCTCAAATCCAATGCCATCTGCTCCGGCCACAGAGGTTTATTCCTTTTGCTTCTCCTTTCTGAAAAGAAATGCATGGTTGCAGCACTAATCGAGCTACAGTTTGAAGTAGTACTAATCCGCAGCTGATCTCCCCTATTATGTTGATTCCAGTGAGCATTCCACTCCCTAGTCACACTTGGCTGCCGTTGTACCACCGGCGTGGCCCTTGCTCGCCGTTCTCTGCCTCCCCGGAGACCATACCCTCGACGGCCGACGTGCTTCACCTTGACCGACTCCGTGCCGACAGCATCAGGAAGGGCCAGAACGGCACGGCTGCGGCGAAGGGCGGCGGCGCTGTAACCGTCCCGACCACGCTTGGCTCCTCCCTGCAAACCTTGTTGTACGTCGTCACCGTGGGCCTCGGCACGCCGGCGGTCACCCAGACCGTGCACATAGACACCGGCAGCGACATCACGTGGGTGCAGTGCCGCCCGTGCCCCGCCACGGCGTGCCACCCGCAGAAGGACAAGCTGTTCGACCCGGCCAGGTCGGCCACGTACTCGGCCGTTCGTTGCGGCTCCGCCGCCTGCAAGGGCCTCGGCCGTGGTCTCTACGCCAATGGCTGCTCCAGGCGCCGCCAGTGCCAGTACATCGTCAGTTACGTTGACGGCTCCAACACCACCGGGACGTACAGCGTCGACAAGCTGACGCTGACCCCCGAGCGCGCCGTCGACAGCTTCCGGTTCGGCTGCAGCCACGCCGCGCAGCTGTTCGGCAACAAGGCCGACGGGCTCATGGGTCTCGGCGGCGGCTCGCAATCGCTCGTGTCGCAGACGGCGATGGGGGCCTTCTCGTACTGCCTCCCGCCGACGGCGAGCTACTCGGGCTTCCTGACGCTCGGCGTCCCGCGCGCCTCCTCGTCGAGGTTCGTGGTCACGCCCATGTACAGGAGCGACACTTTCTACCTGGTGCTCCTCCAAGGCATCACCGTCGCCGGGCGGAGGCTACATGTTCCCCCGTCGGTGTTCGCCGCCGGCGCCATCATGGACTCGGGAACGATCATCACGCAGCTGCCGCCGAAGGCTTACCGTGCGCTCCGGGCGGCGTTCAGGAAGGAGATGAAGATGTACCCGCGGGTGGCATCGTCGTCGGCAAACTTGGACACCTGCTTCAACCTCAGTGGTGTCGCCGGCGACGTCAAGGTTCCAAGCGTTGCCCTGGTGTTCGAGAGGGATGTCACGGTGGAGCTGGATCGTTCGGGGATCATTATCAACGACTGCCTCGCCTTCGCGTCCACCGGCGACGATGAGTCCGTGGGGTTCATCGGCAACGTACAGCAGAGGACGTTTGAGGTGCTGTACGACGTCGGCGGCGGGGCCGTGGGATTCCGCCATGGCGCCTGCTGACTGCTCAGCCATGCACATCGATGGCTGCTGATCATCTGTGTTGCTTTTGGAACCATATGTCATGCGTGTCAGTCTTATAGTAATCTAGCTAAGGCAATTATACGCCGTATGCGTCGCATATGTTGATCAGCTTCATTGTACACAATTTTTCAGTGTATTCATTCTCCTTACAAATAAATGAATTGAGAGTGTCGACAGATCTTTCGACTCTTCAATTGCAGCGACAATAATAGTTCCTGGTACCTCTAATGCTGCTCAACCTACGGTTCAGGATTCAAGTTTTCAAGAAGCAGAGGAGAAAAGTATTTTTCATCCAAAAAATTTAAATGGGGCCTATGTCCACTTAATAACATGGTTTAGCATGTGATGAGGTTAGAACTACCTTATCTGAGATTGAAGCAGTCCCCTTCCCTTTTCTTCTTACAAAATGTTTCAGACTTCCAAGTAGGCCCCCTATGAAAAACATGTAGAAAATATGCAGCTGGGGTAAACTCTGGGAGAATTGTTGCCGTAACAAGGGATGAAAACGATTGGAAATGTTCGAAAACGGTATCGTAAATTTAAGCAAATGTAGAAAACAAAAACGGTACGGTTGGGATTTTTCTACATTTTTTCAAATGAATAAATCAAAATACTGTACATTATGGTGAAAAAATAGTTGAAAATATCAATTTTTATATTTCAGTAAAAAACAAAAATAATCAGAAATTATACCATAATATGAAATACGAAATCGGTTGCTACGGGAATTTCTCGACCCTTTTCAACCCTAGCCGTAACCAACCAGGCAAAGGACACCTCGAGAGATTCCTATAGATGACGAAATTAAAATTCATTTTTTGAAACATTCAAATCTGTTCAGAACAGAATTGCTGGAATTCATAGAAAAACTACAAAAACAAAATGTGACTCCTTGCCAAGTCTTATCCCAAAATTAAACCATTTCCCCATCTCAAAAAGTGAAGTTCCATCCAACCATACCTCTAGTGTCATCCTAACCGCCATGAAAGCCCCTCATGCAAGACCATAGAACAAAAAGCCGGACCGGTCATTGAACCGGTAGAGCTCCTGGTTCACTGGTTTAGTGGTCTGACCAGTGGGCCGGCCGGTTCGACCCCGGTTCAAACGCATAGATAAAATATGTAATTTTCTTCATAATGCAAGCAAAGTACATCGTAGATGGCCAGTACAGGTGGGTTTCAGTCCATTGGACAGGGTTCGAACCCCTTCCACACCACTTATATTAGCTTTTTACGTGTAATATTCCCTTTGGGCCTCTAGCTGGGCCGTCTATAGCGCAATTTCGGCCCAGTATGCATGGGGCAGAGCAGATTTGAGCCTAGTATCGGTGGAATATGCTGTTTAGGTCCGGTTTTTTTCCCTATCGATCTTTTACCTGAACCGAGCCGGTGAGGCTGCCGGTTCACGGTTTTTTCGATTGGACCAGTGGTCCGGTCTGGTTTTTTGTACTATGCGCAAGACGTGTGGGCCTGGTGGTGTCCGAGTCTGATTATTAGTGATCAAATCACGGCATAGTTAAGTCAGGATTTACTTTCCACTCTAACCTCCTGATGTAGTACTGTAAGTACCACCCTTTTACTTCTTCCCTTCTCAGATATATTGTCATAAACTATAATTAGATTTATACCTACACCCTCCACCATCCACCTCTCATTTTTTATAGTACAATGTAGGTTGTGCAAATGCACGCCTCACCACTCAGTGCCATTGCCGCTGCCATCTTTTTCTTGCAATTCGTTGTGTCCATGCTCTATTAGGGTTTAGGAGTACCTAGAATGATACTAAGCTAGCTGGCTGATGATGAATTTAATCATATGAGATGGTAAAACACAATAAAACATAATTTGTAAGATGTGAATTGCATAATAAGAATTGTTTATGGTCATTTTTACTTCATCCATTCAATTTTAACTTCATAAAAATTAACCAATACTCATTGTATTCATGCTGCTTAATGTGTAAAGTTAAATGAACAGATTTGTATTTCAAATATCTTTTAGTAAGATATTAATTTTATAGCAACTGGTGATCTAATCTAAGAAAATAAATTGTAATCAAAGTATATATCTAAATTTTAAATAATCAACATTTACTAAATAATCATAATATTGTAAGAAGAGCAGAGAGCTAGAAATTTTCATGGGATACAGCTTAGACATGAAAACTAACTTTTGAAAATTGCGCATATTTTTTGGTCCATTGCCATGATGGATACACATAACCTATGATTTCAAAGGTGATTGCACGATACTCTGCGCCCTTTAATTTGGTAAAGTGAAGATAGTAAAACTAGTAAATGCAAACGACAAAAGATATGAATGTATGGCCATGGTGCCGTTCTATGGAAAAGAAAGATTCTGAAATTAAATGCCAATGATCGACAAAACACAGGAAATAAACTAGTTCACGATAATACGAGGATGCCAGACACTTTGAAATATATAGTAGCAGGTATGAAATCAAAACTTGGCAAAAGTAAGCTATCTCACTCGCAGGCTCACAGCTAACCAGTAACGTAAGCATGAACGTTGGGTTAAGTAACTAGACACAGAAGAAAAACTCATCAAAACTTGTGTAGATGAATTATATTGTATGAAAGTGAATATGGCTCCGGATAATAGATTGATTAATGGGGGGAGGAAACCTCCGGTACATATAGGCAAGGATGTCCCATGAATAAGGAAACCCCATGAGTAAGAAAACAACTAATTAGGGAGATCCTTGCCTATTCCAATAAACCTTCTATCTATCCCCTAAGGCAGGTGCTCGGCAACAAGCCGGCAGCCGCATCTAGGGCAGGCGCATGGCTGGGAGAGCCGGTGGCCACACCCAGGCCCACACAGGGCCAGCCGAACCCTAGGCATACCGGGTGCTTCAAGTGGCGTTCAGGAAGGAGATGAAGATGTACCTACGGGTGGCATCGCCCTCGGCGATCTTCGACACCTGCTTCAACCTCAGTGGTGTCGTCGGCGACGTCAAGCTTCCAAGTGTTGCCCTGGTGTTCGAGAGGGGTGCCACGGTGGAGCTGGATCGGTCGGGGATCATTATCAATGACTGCCTGGCCTTCGCGTCCACCGGCGACGACGAGTCCGTGGGGATCATCGGCAACGTGCAGCAGAGGACGTTTGAGGTACTGTACGACATCGGCGGCAGGACCGTGGGATTCCGCCATGGCGCCTGCTGACTGCTTAGCCATGCACATCAATGGCTGATCATCTATGTTGCTTTGAACCATATGTGTCATGCTTGTGTCAGTCTTTCTTATAGTAATTATATGCCGCACTACGGGAAAACCCATGTTTGCCGAGTGCCCGGAGCTTTGCCGAGTGTTTTCCATTGGGCACTCGGCAAACAGCTACTTCGCCGAGTGCATCGAGCAGAGCACTCGGCAAAGGCCAAACATTCGGCAAAATGCATGCTTTGCCGAGTGCCCTAGACTATACACTCGGCCAACAAGAAAAGGGCACTCAGCAAACTAGTACACGTGGCACCCACGTCCACCGGCTGAGCGATGGATGTTGGCGGCCGTTATAGCTTTGCCAAGTGTCCGTTAGTGATACTCGGCAAAGAGCTATTTGCTGAGTGCCTCTTAGGTGGCACTCGGCAAACAATAGGGTTTGCCGAGTGTATTTATTGGCACTCGGCAAATTTGAAATATTTTTTTTCAAGCTTTCCTCTCCAAACCTTTTATGTTCTCCACATACAAGAGGAGGTAGTCCATGTTAAAATTTGGTATTTTTCTCAGTCCGTTTGCTATATTTAATTAATTTATTTTATTTAAAGGAATTTTTTGGTTTAAATCAAATTTGAACTGCAAGTGATTCAAATAATGGAATAGAGTGAGTGGAAAAATGATATTCATGTTAATGAGTCTATTGTGAGGCATTATCCGCATAATAAAAGTAAATTTGGAACATCTTGTTCACGAAACATGCCGTACGTGGAGGCTGTGGTAAAAAATAGAGAAGGTTTTGCAAAAGTTGTCACGTACGATGCTTATAAATTGGAACATCTCTGAAGAAGAATCGTAGAGTTGAGAAGGACTGGATAGTATTTGGAGTCAAAAGTGACGATCCAATTAGGTTTTCACTTCAAAACATTTCTATAGGCAATAGACAACATAGTTTGTTTTCTGTTAAAATTTTGTAATTTTCTGGATCCGTTTGATAATTTTAATGTATTAAGTGCAATTCTAGAGTTTGAATATTTATAAATTGTGTATTTGTGATATAACTGCACGAAATAATGGAATAATTTTTGTAGAAACATCAAATAAGCATTGTTGAGTGAATTTAACAAAATATAGCTCTCATCTTTTGTAGAACTATCAAATAAGTGCATCAAATATATATATAGTTGTGTATAAATGCATGAAATAATGAAAACCCCTTTGCTGAGTGCCCTTGACCTGGCACTCGGCAAACATTTGCCGAGTGCCCCTGGTGTAAATAGTGGAACTAAACATAGGTTACTTGGTTAGGTTACTTGTGGTGGAATCTGCCCACCCAGATTCAAGTCTCCGACTCAACATGGGTATCACATTTTTCTGGATTTATTCAGGATTTAACCGGCGCTATTCTTTCAGTGGTAGGCGATGTGCTCCTTGATAGCGAGCCGTATGTGGTAACTTCGTCAATCTCGCATAGGAGTAGGGTTTGCGTGCATTTATAGGGGTGAGTGTGTGCGCGTTTGTGAGCGTCTGTGTCTATACTGGTCTTTCATTAAAAAAAAACCTTGGTGTAAATAAAACCCATTGCCATGGTGGCAACAAACGTGGTGCACATGTCAGCACGCATGATTAGATAAGTTGGCACGTCAGTATCCTTAATTCGGGTGATCCACTTTAAAGTATGGTGATTGATCTGTCCCATTTTAAAGTTCGGTGCCCTATTTGCACTTTCATACAATTCATTCTTTTCTTTATTTTTAGGTGTGGTTGTTGCCATGTCTTTGTTTTTCTTTCCCTTCGTTTGAGGAACTTAGTTATAAATGTTGACAATGAAGGTGCCCACTGCGAAGGAACTTAGTTATATGGTATATTGCACGTTTAGTTCCCACTTTCTCAAATAAAGGCAAAAAAGTTAAGCCCCGGCCTCTCTATCTAACTTCTCTCTCTAGCAGAGAGCGGGAGCCCCACCGGTGGCCACCCCGGCCCCGGCGTCCACCCACCTTGTCGTCAGCGACCGCTTGGTCCCGGCGGCCGCCCCAGCCCCAAAGCTCCCAATCCCCCCTCTCCCTACGAGACCTCTCCATTGCTCGGAAATCCCCGTCGCTCACTACCACCTTTGGCTCAGATCCAGATCTGGTCATGGATGGTGAAGAGGAAGCCGCTAGGGAGCTCCCTCCCCTGGCGGCTGCCGTGGTTGCGGCTGCGGTGGCTGCCGCCGCTGGGCACGCTTCGTCCTCGCGCCAGCCCACCTCGCCACCACCGCCAGTCGCCGCACCCAGCCCGCGGGCGTTCTCCGTCGGCCCCGGGTCCGGCACCCCGGATTGGCTCCACTTCAGCGCCTCCTCCGGTTCATCCAGGGGTTCGTCGCTCCGGTCGCTTGACTCGCCGCCCCTCTCACCGAGGGCGGAGCTGCTGCTGCGCAGTCGGGGGAAGCAAATCACCTCCGACACCCCTCCGGCTGTGGTTGCTCCGGTACGCCAAGGCAGCTTCGTGGCTGATGCTCGGCGGGCAAGCCTCGCCTGCCTCCCTCCCCGGGTTGCCTCCCGGTCGCTTGATTCACCACCCCTTTCACCGAGGGCAGAGCTGCTGCAGCTCAGTCGGGGGAAGCAAATCGCCTCCGACACTCCTCCGGCTGCGGCTGCTCTAGTACGTCAAGGTAGCTTCATGGTTGATCCTCGGTGGGCAAGCCTCGCCTGCCCCCCTCCCCGGGTCGCCTCCACGGTCGTCTGCCCGGAACCAAGACATGAGCCGCCTACAGAGGAGGGCTGGACGAAAGTCCAGCGATGGCGCTGGCGCAGGCAAGATCCGACTCCGCGGCCGGCTTCCAGGCCCGTGCTGGCTGATCTCGTCGGTCGGTGTTTCAACTGCTTGGCCACCGACCATGTCGCGGCCGCCTGCAAGAATGCGTCCAGATGCCTCCGTTGCCTGCAAGAGGGACACCGCACCCGCCACTGCAAGCGTGGAAGGTCGCCCCCCCCCCCCCTCCCCCTCCCCGCCGCCGCGCCCTGGCGCGTCGAGATCTTAAGGCGCAGGGCGCGCCGCCCAGAGTCGCCAAGCAACCCCCGTCGCACTCCTCCGGTGATACCTGCTCCGGATGCTCTTGCTCGACTGGCCGATCCTTCTTCCCCCACCGGTCTGCGGACTGTCGTCGGCGGCGGGCCTTCAGGACCCATCCCATCACCGTCTCCCTCGCCCCGCCCCCCGGGGGATCCCTCACGTCGCCCTTCCAGTGAAATGTGCATCGTCCCGCGTTCGTGCAAAATTGATGATGAGGAAGCAATTCTTTCTGCGCGCACCCTCGTCGCTCTGGTTTGCGGCACACGCCCGACGATCCAGCCTGGGCAGATTGCCAACTTCCTAAGAGACTTCCATGGGATTCCTGGGGAGGCTTTTTCAGTTCACAATTTCGATCCGGAGGACTTCATGGTCGTGCTCCGGGACGAAGCGGATGCTACAAGGGTACTGCATACTACGCATCCACCAACTGCCCCCTTTCAGCTCACTTGGAAGAGGTGGCGTAGGCAGTCAGGGGGAAACCTGGCCACACTTCGCTTCCGTGTCTTGGTGGAGTTGAGAGGAATTCCAGCACATGGAAGAAATCTTCAAATAGCACAGATTATTCCGGGTACCTCATGCACACAGCTTGTCCAAGCCCCCCAGCCCTCGCTTGCAATGACAGAAAAGTCCTTTATGTCGCTTGCTGGTGTGTTCACACAGACTTCATCCCAATTGAGAAGATGATGTTCATCCCGGAGCCGGAAACCCCATATGTAGAACAAGGGCTTTTTTGCGGCCTGAAGAAATAATGCATACAAAACTCGATGGTCTGTGGTACTTAGTTAGAGTACGTGTTAGAGAAGTGCAAGATTGGAACGATGACTCATCTGATGATGATGGAATTCCTCCGGATTACAATGGAAGCTCAGATGATGAGGATTACCCTGGCTCCTCACAATGTTGCCGCTCCCACCCGTGGCCAAAAAGAACTTGTTTTGATGATGAGGGTGGCTTTGCTGGAGGTCTAGCTCTTGGGCTAGGATGGGGAGCACCATTCCAAGCTGCTGCTACCTCAGCACTATCCAACCGTGCTTGGTCCATGGCTGTACCTTGCCGTTTTGGGAAGTTGAGGCTGAAGACGGGGAATCCACCACTGAAAGGGGAGAACCTTGAGGTGGGGGGGGTCGCACGTTGGCGCTGATGCGCCTTGGACTGAACCCTGCATGTACGTTAATTGTGGGGATATTGAGCAGACAAAAACTGATCCGATGCTGCACAAGTCCTTGCTGCGGCCGGCTGCGGTTTGCACCGATCACCCTACACCTGATTCTCCAAGTGAGCCGCATGCGATGGCCGCAATGGCGTCTCAGACGGCCCAGCCGAGAGACTCAGATTTCTCCTGGGCGGCTACTGGACCTGAAAGCATGGCCAGTCCAACTATGGTGGGGATTCATTTCGAGGATGTTGCAGGGCTGTCTTGTATTCCTGACCAGCCTCTTCCGGATGATCTCGCTCATGTGACCACAACAAGAGGATCCCTGCCGGGAATTCCGCTACAGGACCATCCAGATCCACACTCTCCAGTTCAAGAAAAGGTCACTGTTTTTGCATCGGCAACGATCAAGCCACTATCCCCATCAGCTCTCGCTATCACCCCGCCCAAGAGAAAAGCTAGGCCGCCAAAATCCCAACACCATGAGAAGAAACCTATAGTGAGACGTAACGCGAGGTTGGCAACCAAAAGCAGGAGTAGAGCTTCTAGGCCAGAGGTTCAAGCTCAAAATGTCCTGATGTGCAGCCTGGGGATCACATCCGACTCCAGGCCACCGATGCAGATGCATTCCAAGAGTTCGTACAGCTGTTCTCACGGCCGCTCTCCGCATCACAGAGGCGAGCGCCGTCCCTGCTCTTCCCCAAGGGGGCGCCAAAACTTGCGCCGGTGCTGGAAGATGGCGAGCAGTAATGCCCCATGCGTTGTCACCCTGTCTCTCCTATTGTGTATATGATGAATTCTAAAAACCTTCTAGTATGGAACGTGCGTGGGCTAAATAGTAGAGCCCATCGCAACGCTGTGCATGATCTGGTCGCCCAGGAGAGAGTCTCCCTGGTTTCACTCCAGGAGACAAAACTTGCTGACTGTAATGTTTCCCTAATCTCTGAAATGCTAGGTGTTGGGTTTGACTATTTCTTCTTGCCTTCTGTTGGCGCTTCTGGCGGCATTATCTTGGCCTGGCGTACTGATACCTGGGCGGCCTCCAATCCTAGATATGGTGCACATACGCTCACAACCAAAATAACCATGGTCGCTGGGGGACAGTCCTGGTGGTTAACTTCTGTGTATGGGCCACAATTGGAATCGGACAAAATCTCCTTCCTGCAAGAGATACGGGACACCAGATCAGACTGCACTGGGGACTAGATGGTCTGTGGAGATTTCAATCTGATTTACAAAGCTGAGGATAAGAATAATGCCCTACTAAACCGGCGCTCCATGGGTCGCTTCCGTCGACTGCTCGATGACTTGGAACTCCGGAAGCTCCATTTGCATGGTCGCCTCTATACATGGAGCAATGAACATGATGATCCAACCCTGGAACGTATTGATAGAGTTTTCGTAGATGATGGTTGGGAAGCAGAGTTCCCAGATCACAAGTTGCGTGGTCTATCTTCTAATTTCTCTGATAATGCACCCCTCTTACTACACACCTGCAACGCCTTCTTGCCGGCAAAGCGTTTTCATTTTGAGAACACCTGGCCAAAGTTTGAGGGCTTCTTGGATACTGTAAAGGAAGCGTGGGAGACCCCTTGCCCGGGCGCTGATCCTTTCAGGGCCTTAGACATCAAGTTCCGCAATGTGGCCAAAGCCCTCCAAAGATGGAGTGCCACACATGTGGGGAGTGTTCGGCTGCAGCTCGCGATCACGAAGGAGCTTGTATTTCGGCTCGATGTGGCCCAGGAGACGAGACAACTTACGACTGAAGAACAGTGTTTCGCAAGGATTTGAAACTGAAATGCCTAGGCCTTGCCTCCCAGCAGTGATCAATTTTATGGCAACGATCGCGCGTCACCTTCTTGGCTGATGGAGATGCCAACACCCGCTTCTTTCACCTGTAGGCATGCCATCACAAGCGGAAAAACTACATTGACACCCTGGCTATGCCCAATGATGACACCGAGGTCGTGCATGAAGAGGCCAAGGCCGAACTCATCTACGATCACTTTGTTCAGGTTCTAGGAACGCAACACAAGCGATCTGTCAACCTGAATTGGCAGCAGCTACAGCTCCCGGCCTGCGACTTATCACACCTTGACATTTGTTTCTCGGAGGAAGAGATTTGGCAAGCTATTAAGGAAATGCCGATAGATAAAGCCCCGGGACCGGACGGGTTCACAGGGTTATTTTATAGAATGGCATGGCCAATCATCAAAGCTGACATCCTTGCTGCCTTCTAGGCTTTCTGGTCTTTGGATAGCAGAAGCTTCTACCTCATCAATCAGGCTTACACTGTCTTACTTCGCAAGAAGGCTGTGGCCCTGAAAGTCTCCGATTTCAGGCCGATAAGTTTAGTGCACAGCCTTTCCAAGCTCATAACCAAGGTGCTTGCATGGAGGCTGGGCCCTTTCATGCAGCAGTTAGTTCAACCAAACCAGAGTGCGTTCATAAAAGTGTGACTTCTCCATGATAACTTCAGGATAGTTCAGCTATCAGCCAAGCTTATGCACACGGCAAAAGTACCAAGCGCTCTAGTGAAAATCGACATCGCAAAGGCCTTTGATACTGTCAATTGGACTTTCCTTTTGGACATTCTCAAGCACATGGGTTTTTCTAGGAGATGGATCAATTGGATCAGCATAATTCTTTCCTCGGCCAGTACAAAAGTACTACTGAATGGAAGACCTGGCACTAGAATCTGCCATGCTCGTGGATTACACCAAGGAGATCCACTGTCGACTTTTGTCTTTGTGCTAGCTATTGAAGCCCTTAACAAGCTAATTGGCATGGCAGAGCGATACGAGCTGCTCAGTCCTCTGCACCCCAAGATCAGCAATCGAGCAGCCCTTTATGCTGATGATGTGGTAATCTTCTTGTCACCAACCCGACAAGATCTCATGGCCCTGAGATCTGTCCTAGATATCTTTGCGTTAGCTTCAGGGCTGCACACAAACTTGCACAAGTGTCTGATTACTCCAATCCACTGTGATTTGGAGCAAATGATCAGTTTGCTGCGCCATTTCCCGGGCAGTTTATCACCCTTCCCTTGCAAATACCTAGGCATCCCTTTATCAGTCCACAAACTCAAGAAAGGAGATGTACAACCCCTGATCGACGCCGTCTCGGACCGTCTCCCCTCTTGGAAGGCAGGCCTTCTAAGCTGGGAGGGTCGAAAAATTCTGGTCACGGTTACTCTCTCGGCCATGTCAACTCATACGGCCATTGCGGTCAATATTTCACCCTAGGCGATTTCCTGCATCGACAAACGTCGGCGAGGCTTCATGTGGAAGGGCACGGAAACAGTTTTAGGGGGCCATTGCGCTGTTGCATGGCCAAAGGTGTGCGGGCCACCAGATTTAGGCGGTCTTGGTATCCCTAATCTCACCCTCTTCGGATATGCACTGAGATTGAGATGGGAATGGCTTCGTAGAACAGACACAGATCGCTCTTGGGCTTATTTACCGGCAACCAAGGAAGCAGCAGTGTCAGCCATGTTTCGGGCGTCTGCCGTGTGGTCGTCGGCGATGGGAGCCGCACTCTTTTCTGGGAAGAAAGATGGATTCAGGGAAAATCCATCCAGGACCTTGCGCCTTGCTTATACCAAGCCGTTGGATGCCATACCAAAAACATTCGCACTGTGCAGCAGGCTCTACTCAATGACCAATGGATTCATGATGTCAAGGGAGCCTTAACAGTCAAGGTGATTCTGCAATTCCTGGACATCTGGGACCGACTTGAACTGATACACCTCATGGAAGACTCTCAAGACAGATTTGTGTGGCGTTGGACGGCTGATGGCCAATACTCGGCATCATCAGCGTACCGAGCTTTTTTCTTGGGCCAAACTGCTGTTGCAGGGGCAGCGATCCTGCACAGAACACGAGCATCCGGTCGAGCCAAATTTTTCATGTGGTTAGCTTTGCTTAACAGGTGTTGGATTGCTGATCGGCGCCGCCGCCATCACTTACAAGACCACGCCGAGTGTGCCTTTTGTGCGCAGGAGACTGAAACCATCGATCATCTGCTTCACCAGTGCGTCTTTACTCGGGAGGTCTGGTTCAAGGTTTTAGAACCCGTTGGCCTGGCCAATCTTGGGCCTTCTTTAGCCTCAACACAAATCGCTGACTGGTGGTGCAGTTCGCGTCTAAGGCTTTCCAAAGACCAGCGCAAGGCTTTCGACTCCTTAGTCGTCCTCATCTTGTGGATAATTTGGAAAGAAAGGAATGCGAGGGTTTTTGAAGGTCGGTCGGTTCTGCCGCATGTCCTTGTGTCCAGGGTTCATGATGAGGGGAACTTGTGGATCTTGGCGGGGTTCAAAACCCTAGCGACTTGGTTTTCTTTTGGTAGCGAAGCTATTGCCTTGTAATTATCAACGTAACGCTATAAACTTCTGGCCAGCCGGCCCTGCTCGATCTGGAGGTCGGTTTGTAATCATGCTTTCCTCTTAATGAAATACGCGTCCAGACGCGTTCTCAAAAAAAATATACCATATAAAAAAGAAAAGGCTCCGAGGAGAGACATGATGCCAGTATAGATATGGATTGGAGTGTGGAGCCCTTTTGGTCCACACATATTGTCAAAGTTATATTCGGCAGATACTTGGTTCCTAGGGCACCCTGCTTCGTGCAAAGAACGATCATAGTAGACGAATAGAGATAAACAAAGACAAGGGATTTTTATACTGGTTCAAGCCCTCGAGATCGAGTAAAAACCCTACGTCTAGTTGCTTCTTGTATTATTTCGGCGAGTACAAAGAGTACAATATGGTGTATGGAGTATCGGGTGTTGGATTGGATACCCCCTACGTACAGGATCCCCCACTATTTATGTCCGGGGAGACTTGCATTACAAGACAAAACAGACCTAAACCTATCAGGACTCTATCTCCTGTCATCGGGCTTTCCTTCCTTGAATAGGCCGCCGTGTCCTGCTCGGGGTCTCTCGTCTGGAGTCGATGGTCGGTAATCCTCGTAGTCGGGTACCCTGGTATTATGGCCACAACAATAGCCCCCGAGCTTATCTTGTCCAGAAAAGGTTGTTGTTTTCGTTCATCGGGTCTTTTTATTCTTTGGGCATTCGTAGGATATTTAGAATATTCCTAGATGCTTTTGCCGAGAATTTGAAAAGACTGAGATCCCTGGTAAAATAACCTGCATCTGGATGATGAGCTCGAAAATAATCAAGTGCCATAAACAGGGTTGTGGTGTCAGATGTCTCGAGATCTTTAGACATTAAGAATCTATGATCAGGCATTTTGTAGTCATTGAGACTTATATAATTGAAGTTTACTATTTCAAGAACTTTGTGATCGGGCACTTTGAGATCGGATGCTCGCAATCTAGTCCTTTGAATATGAGTAATTTTATCATCAATATTACTTATGATCGGGTACCTCGCAATTGGGTACTTTGCGACTGAATATTTTTTTGGTCGAGAATTGGCTATTAGCCCCCGAGCTCTTCTCCCAGCAGTGCTGACTCTGCTCGGGATATTGGTATTCGGGAATTTGGATTTCAGGAGTTGAGAGTCCGATGTTTGGTAATCGGGGCTATTAGACCTCCAATGACCGAACGCTCTGCTTATCCTGGTTTTGACCTTCCCGAACATGCTCCAATATATTAAGCTGTCGAATTTGTTAGCAATAAACATGTTGATAAGTTGTGTATATAAACGATGTGGTAGCTTTCTGCATTTTCCTTTGGCTATCTAGAATGTTTATATCATATTGGGGAATTTTTCAGCATTCAGGACTCGAGCGGTCCGCCGTACTGTGTATTCCGCGTAATAGACTTTGAACATCCAGAATTGTTTAGGATTTTCAGAAAAACCACGCTCTGTTTGTTGTTGTAGATCCATGCTAGCAGATGGCGATGTTGGCGTCAAAAACCCCGAATATGTGTGTTCGGGTGGATTTAGCGACGGAGCCCCCGAATGTAAATTCAGGTGAATAATGGAGCCTCTTAATATACTCTGTTTCAAAACCTCAAAACAAAATAATTAAGAGAAAATATAAGAAGAAAATAACATAGTAAAAATTGAATGTTGCAGAGAATGGAAATAGATCAATATAACCAAATGAAGTGCCCTTTAGCTTGTTCAGGCTATTTTGGTAGTACACAGTGTTTATTTGGGGCGTAAGCAGATGAGACTCGGACGGTCTTCCATGCGTTAGTCCCTCAAAACAAGTGCACTTGATAAATAGCTAGTTTTGCTTCGGATCAGCAACATTTGGTGATACGATATGAGTATTGTAGTAGCCCCCGACTCTCTATTTGGTTAAATGGTAACCAATTAGAGAGTAGAGCAAAAGTAGATAAAAAAGAAATTGCAAGTGGTAGCCCCCGACTCTCTATTGGGACGTTGATATCAAATAGAGAGTAGAGCAGGTATTGCAGGAAATAAAACTTGGAAAATTAAAAAACTTATCTGATATATCAGACATGTTGATTGAAGTAGTGTTGAGCGTGAGAAACGCGACCTGATTGCTAGGTAATCTGCAAAATAAATTGACTCGCAAATATGATAGTCAAAACTGTAGGAACGACTAGAAAGCGTCGTGAACCTGTAGCCCCCGACCATCATGTTTGGGGCAACATGTTTGGAAAAGCCCCCCGAGCATTATACTCGGGTTCGTTGAAAATAGAATGAGTACTTTTTACACATGAGACCAAATACTGGGCATGTATTATAGGCACTCTTGTGGCAGTACTGCTGATTATTGATGAGTACTTTGATCACATGAGGTCGAGCACTTCGCCAAGTGCAACGGACCCTCTCATGATGGTACCTTGATATTTTAGTACTTGGATCACTTGAGGTCGAGCACTCCGTCGAGCGTAATGGACCCTCTCATGATTTGTACTTTGGTATTAATGAGTACTTGAATCATTCGAGGTCGAGCACTCCGTCGAGCGCAATGGACCCTCTTATGATTTGGTACTTCGGCGTACTTTGGACTCGCTCGAGATCGAGTATTCCGTCGAATACAATGGACTCTCTTACGATCAAGCACTTTTAGAATAATAGAGCACCTTGGACCCACTTGAGATCAAGCACTCCGTCGAGCACTTTGGACTCTCTTATGGTCAGACGCTTCGAATGCGCTTCGGGCTTGCTTGAGATCGAGTGCTCCGTCGAGCACAATGGACTCTCTTGCAATCAAGCGCCTTAGGAATTAGAATAGTTCGAATCTTTGAGATCGGATACTTGGACATGCAGTATCTCGGAATCAGCTCAATAGATATTGTAAATATGAATATTCAGGCTTTGAATAGCCACTGATGCTTATGTGAAAAGGCAGTTAGTAAATAATATAGTAAAAATAAATATGCCCAATTTGAGTATGTGTTCGGGTATGCGATGGAGCCCCCGAGTATATACTTCGATAGAAAAAGGCTGTCTATACAACCGTAATAAATTTAAGTCTCATTGCGTCTAACTGGAGTAGATAATTTCGTTGCTCAGTTTCAATTTAGGCGTTTGTAATTTCACTAAGGGCGAGATGTTCGACAATCTATTTAATGCCCGTATGTGTTAAACATAGCCGCCCGTCATCGAATTTAAGCAAGATTATTGCTAGCTCTATATTTATTTATCACGGATGTATAAATCAAAAATATTGAACTGAATAACTGTAAAAGTATTCAAATATGGCTTAGCTGTCATATCCGAACAAAAGAATGGACGTGTTGTCCTCCTCGCATGTAGGCTATGGAAACCCCGGATGTCGTCTTGCCAGCGTGTCCAAGTAAGCAGCTTGATGGGTCGAATCGTCTCAGAGCGTGATGCCGAAGAGCACTTTCAGAAAGAGGTCGTCCTGTATGTGTGCCCATCCATGCATTTACACGTATATGTGTTTGAAACATGGAGGCACGATTAGAAAAAAAAACATAGATTAGAAAAATCTTTGTTTAAAATAACATATAAGGCATAGACGGAATCAGATACAGAGGAAAAGTAAAAATATCTTCCCTGTGTGTCAGTGTCCATGTGTGGATACCGATGGGCAGCAAGGTCCATGTGCATGGTCGGGCGTTTTCTTTGTTCGGGCACAAACCGGATTGATCAGAATCACCGAATCCGATGGTTATTCCCGAACACGATGAGTTTGCTGGTTGTAATTGACTTGTGGCAGAAGCTGATGTCGGTGGAACGTGCAGAGTCGGCGAGTCGATGGATTCTTGTTGCAAGGCTGATTACATCCATGTATGGGAACGCCGGCTTGCTCTTCTTGGAAAGCACCGATCTGGTGGTAATGAAACATGACGCGACTTGGCAAAAGTTGTATCTGCAGCACTCGTGTAGATGATCAAACTGTATGCTTGTCACGTATGTGTGCTTGACGGAGGCTTTGTATGTAGCGGTAGCTGTCCAGCCAACTTGTTGCCCATCTGGTTTTTCTGGCGCTATGATTTGGAGTAATTAATTGGCAAGGCGATGTATGGTGCTGATCCAATTGAGGTAAGGTTTGCTCGCTTGATCGGCGAGTCGAATCCTGCTGATTGGGATCTGATCTGTCTGGTTGCCCAAGGGTCGGTGAATTACTGGATGACGGAATCCATCAACTCACGTGGACTTGCTCGTGTCGGCAAGTTGCATGCCAATTAATCCCGAAACAGATCAGACTTGTGTAGCAAATTGATGAAGTTATAGTCGACGAAGCTGGTGTAGCTGCTGCGGAAGTCGACGCATTGAACCAAACTCCTTCGACGATCGGTACGATCAATCTTCACGCAAGGGCCCCTACCTGGCGCGCCTCTGTCGAAGTTATATTCGGCAGATACTTGGTTCCTAGGGCACCCTGCTTCCTGCAAAGAACGATCATAGTAGATGAATAGAGATAAACAGAGACAAGGGATTTTTATACTGGTTCGGGCCCTCGAGATCGAGTAAAAACCCTACGTCCAGTTGCTTCTTGTATTATTTCGGCGAGTACAAAGAGTACAATATGGTGTATGGAGTATCGGGTGTTGGATTGGATACCCCCTACGTACAGGATCCCCCACTATTTATGTCCGGGGAGACTTGTATTACAAGACAAAATAGACCTAAACCTATCAGGACTCTATCTCCTGTCATCGGGCTTTCCTTCCTTGAATAGGCCGCCGTGTCCTGCTCGGGGTCTCTCGTCTGGAGTCGGTGGTCGGTGATCCTCGTAGTCGGGTACCCTGGTATTATGGCCACAACACATATATATGATCATTATTATATGAAGAAGCTTGTTCGCGACGACAAAAGTATACCGTTGGTTTCGCTTTGGAGATGTGATCATTATTGTCTTGGTCTTTGTCGGTTCTTTTTCTTTAGCGAAGATAGATCCGCACATGGTGCGTCTATTGATTATGCCGAGGGGAGCTCCAAGTCAAGGACACGATGCCTTGAGCCTCGATCTTGTCTTTTTTAAAACTTTTGGATCCATATTTGTTAAAAATTGTGTTTATCTCTCTTAAATTGCTCCTCGATAAAGCCACTAGGGCATGGTATGAGTGTTACATATATAACTTCTGCGTCCTAAAATAAGCATTTTTTTACCATATAAATTTTGTCCTACAAAGAGTGTCCCTTTAGGTTCCAATGAGGTTTATTTAATTAAAGCAACGTCCGCACTAATAAGAAAACATACTCCCTTTGGTCCAGTTTATAAGGTGTAGTTTTGATATGGCGTGGTCTCCCAAACTACATTTTGACTATTCAATAATTTTATATTATAATTGCTTTGACTATAAACTTATGATTATTGGACATTACATTTGATTACGAATCTATCATTATCAAGTTTGTATTACAATAACTAAAATTTGTTAGCCAAATTGTTGGTCAAAGATTGTAGAGTCTAAATTTATATATGCGTGTGTGCCTTATAAATCGGATTGGAGAGCATATATCAAAGAATTAATTGATTCTACTTTTTTGGTTCCAAAGCATATATGCATTTATTAACAGCGCGGCTTTCAATCACAACTATTGCTCCCTCTATCCTAAATTATTTATCATTTTGGCTTTACTCGGTAGTACATAACTTTTGTTATGTATCTAGATATATGTTATGTCTATAGATACACTAGAAAAGCCAAAATAACTAATAATAATTTGGAACGAAGGGAGTACGAGTAATTGAGGCCTTATCATTTATGTGAGTACAATTTGTTTGAAATTTTTCTAAAAGAACATTTACTTTGAAACGGATGGAGTAGTTCCAAAGACAATAGCCGTTGAACATTTTATGAAAGATCCCATAAACTAAGAAAAATAGAACGAAGGAAGGTAATCAACTGTTTTCTTTTTCATAACCCGAGTTGGCATGAATTAATTGCGTCATTATTGTCATCCAAAAAAAAATACAATCCTAGCTTATGGATAACCAACTATTTTCTTCTTTTTGAAAACAAAACTCGCACCTGTATTAAGGCGCCGACGGTTGGGGGCCTTCCCACATTTGGAATAATTTTTTTGCTATTTTTTTATTTATTTCTGGTCGGCAAAAATGAACTTTGCCGTGTGCCGTAGCATTTCTAGGGACGGGCTACTAACCCGCCCATGCAAATGGCCATTTTTAGCAGCCAACAGCAGGGGCGGATTTCGGTGTCGCCCCTAGAAACGTCCGCTAAACCGTCCCTACAAACGTTTTCTGTAGTAGTGAATCACACCCATATATTTTTTAATAAATAATAATTATGCGCATGCACATGACATGTTTATCTTTTCTTCTTTTTTATCTTTTGATTTGATTGTTTGATCTCATTCACTCTGTCCTTGTTTAAACTAAAGGAGCAAAAAGTTATAAAAGGAAAAGCTCCAAGGAGAGCGATGCCTGGATAGTAGTGGAACAAAAAGGGGCGGCTCAGAAAATGCTTGTTCATTACGACATACCATCAATTTCGCTTTGGAGATGTGATCGTTATTAGATTCTTGCCTTGGTCTTTGTCTATTATTTTTCTTTAGCAAAGATGGATCCGCACATGGTGCGTCCATTGATTATAAAACGTAGGGGAAGCTCCAACTCAAGGACATGATGCCTTGGACCCAGTGTTCTTCATTTCGGATTAAGAAAAAATACTGGAGGGGTCTCGTAAGACCGATAAACTGATTTTCAGCCAAAATTTCAGCCAGAAATTTCAAATTTCGAACAAATTTCGGCTAAGATCAAAAATTAAATCCCAAAACTGGCCCATACCAGTCAATACTGGTCCAGGCCAGTATTGACCGGTTTTTGCCAGTTTTCGGCCGGTATTGGGAACCCAGCTTGGACCACACGGTTCTTTATCTTGTTTTTAAAATCTTTTTGGATCCCTCTCTGTTAAAATCGTGTGTGTGTCTTAGATTGCTCATCACATAAAGCTATCACCATGGCATGTAGGTACATTAAATAAGTGCTACATATATATACTTCCGAATGCTATAGCTAGTAGTTGGACCTTTTATAACACAACACATAGATTAAGCAAAACAAATGAAGGAAAAATATAGCATGCAAGCAAACCATACCTCTACTATCGTCTTCAATCTAAGTTCTGGAAAAGAGAGAGTAGATTGCGATGCACACACAAAGTGGTGTCCCGAGTTACAATTCATTTTGGCTTTTCTAGATACATTGCATTTGCTATGTATCTAGACATCGCTTATATCTAGATACATAGCAAAATCTATGCACTTAGAAAAGCCAAAACGAATTATAACTCAGGATGGAGAGAGTACTATTTTCTGCCCAAAATTAATTAATTATTTTCCAGAGAGACTAGTTGCTAACCCTGAATCTGGCCTCTCTGTTAAAATCGTGTGTGTATGTCTTAGATTGCTCATAGCAATCTAAGACATCGCTTATATCTAGATACATAGCAAAATCTATGCACTTAGAAAAGCCAAAACGAATTATAACTCAGGATGGAGAGAGTACTATTTTCTGCCCAAAATTAATTAATTATTTTCCAGAGAGACTAGTTGCTAACCCTGAATCTGGCCTCTCTGTTAAAATCGTGTGTGTATGTCTTAGATTGCTCATCACATAAAGCTATCCCCATGGCATGTAGGTACATTAAATAAGTGCTACATTTATACTTCTGAATGCTATAGCTAGTAGTTGGACCATTTATGACACAACGCATAGATTAAGCAAAAAAAATGAAGGAAAAATATACTCACCTTATGCATGCAAGCAAACCATACCTCTACTATCGTCTTCATCTACGTTCTGGAACAGAGAGAGTAGATTGCGATGCACACACAAAGTGGTGTCCCGAATTACAATTCATTTTGGCTTTTTTAGATGCAATGCATTTGCTATGTATCTAGACATATCTTATATCCAGATGCATAGCAAAATCTATGCACTTAGAAAAGCCAAATCGAAGTATAATTCATGATGAAGAGAGTACTATTTTTTGCGCAAAATTAATTAATTAATTATTTTCTAGAGAGACTAGTCGCTAACCCTGAATCTAGCCTCTTAATAAACTAGTTAGATGCCTGGTTGTTGGTCATCTAAGATTTAGAGGGACTGGATAGCCTCTCCTTAGGACCCCTTTGGTACCGCTCACGCACCTGCTTCTCCTCCAGCTTATCCGCTTCATCTACCAAACGCAAAAACGCAGAACAGCTCAAGCACAAAAGCTGAGAGAAGTCCCGTAAAACCCGCTCTCTCATCTCCCCATCGCGCCAGAAGCCAGAAAAACCAGCTTGTACCGGCTCATCTCCATCTCCAAATCGTAAAAAGATGCATGTGCCCCCACTC
>CM014273.1:66304256-66328832 GCA_004135705.1 Alloteropsis semialata
CGGGCTGCGGGCCCACTGCCCGACGGGGTAGGCCAGTTTCAGAGGCGGGCTGAGAAACGAGTTTCAGGAATTTTTTTTGTTTTAATTTTTTTTACGATTTTTCAAAAACAACTCACGGGTGACAGATTTTGCAAATCTGTCACCCAACCGCCGTATCATTTGGCGGCAGCCATATGATACGGCGGTAAATCCCCGTAACCGCCAAATCAAAGGGCAGCAAGAAAAATCGCCAAATGAAACGGCGGTTTGGCACTGTAACACCGCAACCGCCAAACCATTCGGCGGTTGCAGCCTGTAGTCCGTGCCATTGCTGCAGAGTAGTCCAGCGCCTTCTGCAGCCGCACATCGCTATCAATATGGAGGAGAGAGAGGAGAGCAGCAGTGCTTGGGACGCGTGCTTGTGTTCTGTGTTCGGTACCATCAGCAAACACTGTGTCAGAACTCAGTACAACTTCAGAGTTCTAGTTCACAAACATTGTATATATGTGCATTGCTTCAGCTCAGAAGGTACCGAACACAGAAACTAAAAATGCTCAGTTGGGAACAAATTATCAACAGATTTCGGGTAACAAAGTTGAATAATTAATGCTGATAAAATAGTACTGGTGAGATAACAAATTCCAATTTACACGGACAACAAATCCTAACTCATCACGTGCTGAACCAAAAATTACACAGAACACAGGCACGCGTCCCAAGGCACTACTGCTCTCCCCTCTCTCGTCCATATTGATAGCGACGTGCGGCTGCAGAAGGCGCTGGACTACTCTGCAGCAATGGTACGGACTGCAGGCTGCAACCGCCGAATGGTTTGGCGGTTGCGGTGCTAAAGTGCCGCCGTTTCATTTGGCGGTTTTTCTTGCCGCCCTTTGATTTGGCGGTTACGGGGATTTACCGCCGTATCATATGGCTGCCGCCAAATGATACGGCGGTTGGGTGACAGATTTGCAAAATCTGTCACCCGTGAGCAGAGGCCGTTTGGAGTTTGGACTCCAGCTGGTGCACATGGACCATTGGTAGAGGTAGACCAAGCATCGAAGACGGAAGACGTGCTCGTGCTCACCTGCTCCATCGATGTCGTGATGCGTCCGTATGGGTCCGATCCATATAGTAGCGCGACATCTTCGATGTACTGCTACGTCAAAATTTCCCTGGACTTGCCATTATTTGCTCTGGACCCAAACTGGAGTATCATGCGGATTACGTGTTGATGCGCTTGTGTAGTTTTTTTAGCGCATCCATTAATTTGATCCGGGTATCGTCCATGTCGATACCGAACAATATCGCATCGGCTCATACGTGCATCATCGCTGGTGAGATTCAATGGACCCGTGCTGGATTTGGTAACGATTCGTGCTCATTGATGGTTTCATCTATGGCCGGGCGTGGCCAAAAGAAAGCCAAGCACGGGAAACAGCATGGCTACTTGGCTAGTGATAAACGTAGAATATATATTTTTTTCCTCACCCGAAAAGCAAACTCGGTACCGATACTTCTTCCGTTCCAAAAGTAAATGAAACTCTAGAATAGTAATAAATCAATCCACCTCAACTTTGATCAAGTATAAATAGAAAACTAATATTGCATATGGTACCAAATAATCATAACTACATTAACCACCAGATATATTTTTATAGTATAACTAGTTTTAGTCATTTTTTAGTTAATGATGTTTTATATAAGCTTAGTAAAACCTAAGAAGTTTGACTGTACAACTGCAAAAAGAAAAAAAATAGGCGGAGGTAGTAAGCAACACTCGTTTGTTTGCCGATTCGTTTTTTCCTAGGACTCCCTTTGTTTTAAAATACAAGTTTTTCAACTTTTTTGAAGAGCCAAACTATTTTAAGTTTGACCAAATTTATAGAAAAATTTATGGCAGCAATAGATACACTATAAAAATATATTTAATAAAAATATAATAATATTTGTTTGGTATCATAAATATTGGTATGTTATTGAATAAATTTGGTTAAATTTGAGATACTTTGACTTTTCAAAAAAGTTGTAGCGACTTTCTATATAAATGTAAATGGAAGGAGCAGGAAATATCGAGGATTATGCCAAACTTTCTATTTATCTGCGGCCCTGTTTAGTTCGCTCGATTCGATCGAATTCGCGCTCTGTTTTACGCATTGAACAACGTGCCTCCTCTCTGCTTTTTCGATTTCCAATGCATTTTTCAACAGTGCATTCGATCGAATTCGCGCGAACTAAACAAGGCCTGCATGTTTTATACCCTTCTCGGTGGAAAACTAGAAAACCTGCGCGGCTTTGCCGCGCGCACACCTAATGCCCATCGTCATCATTGTCATCTGTCATCTTTTGTCCATATTATCTTCCTTGGCCAAGAGCAAGCAAAATAATATGAACTTCTCTCGGGCGATTGAGCTTGTCAGCTGATACAGCAATATTAGTCTAAACTCTAAAGTGCTTAACTCTAATATGTAGAAAAAATTTATCAGGGTGCAGGTAAAATAAAATGTGCACTTATCGGATGATTTTGCTCGTCAGCTTATACAATAATATTGAAGTTTCTTAAGTCAACATAATATACAGAATGTTAAACTGGGTCATATGCTCTTGATCAACTGGGTTATGTCTTATGTGTACAGTAAAAGATCAGCCATGGAGTTTTTGCTCTGGTTTATATGTACACCAAAAGTAACCATATGGTTAACTTTGCACATATGTATACCAAGATCTGCAATAGAACCAAGTTGCCCCTGGTTCATATGTGCACCAAAAGTCTAATCATGGGGTTAACTTTCCGCAAATGTAACTAAAAGATCAAGCATGGAGTTAACTTTTCCCTGGTTCCTATGTAACTACCTCTATGCTTAGCTCTTCCTTGTATACGTTGCTTTATCCTTTTTTTTATCGCCACATCGTATTGATCATTATTCTCCTGCTAATAAGTTTTTATGCTTAGTAAATCAATGGAAAGTAGAAGACAGTTGAGGTGAGACCTGCAGTCGCTATAAAAGTTCAGATAAGGTTCTTAATCAAGATGTTCGCCAAAAACATGTGCTTCAAGAGGAAACCCGATCAAGTAGCATGCTGAGCATTGAACATTCTTCATACTGGTACATCAGGTTGAAGAAGACAGCAACCTATCCATGCTCTGATGGATATAGGCACCCAGTGCTGGCTCAGAAAAGACATGCTGCTAGCACGACGGTTAATGTTCTTTTCCCTCGTCTGAGCCTAGCCTATCAAAATCATAAGGAAAGTTTATAAAATATTCTTTTAGCACGTGTTGTGATGTGTGCTATGATTCTGCAAATGGTATGACAGAAAACTTATCTACATGGAGCTCCAAATTGTAATGCTAACCAGGGAAATGTTCCTTGTTTGTACTTATGATCTCAGCTTCTACACTGTTGCTTTGATATATCAGCCTTTTATGCTTCTGTGACATGCAGAATTAAGCCAGAATTATAGCTCTGTTACAATTATTTAGATTATTCTCTCCTATTATGAAAGAACCATCATCACATGTATAGTGTAATTTGAGATGCTCTTCATCACATTTAATTTAGGAAATGAAGGATAGTAGGAATTATGAGTTTAATGATAAGCAAGAACGCTAGGCCTATCCGAGCAGGGCTGCGAGTGCAGTGGCAAAAATAGATGTCTATTTGAAAAATATGAACCCAAAAAAATGTAATTTTCCAATTAAAATGAGGAGGCAATATAGTGATGTAAGGCTTTTTGTAAATATCATTTATTCTTATAATTCAAACATATTTGAAACTGATAAATACAAGTGGAAGTGAAGAACTTTGCTATACAAGTGGATGAGTTCACGACTGATAGCTCAATTCATGGACTACACAACCCTTACCTGTAGAGTTAATCGTCTATATTGTGATCTGTTGTTATTTTCCCATGTTAGTTGTCAATATTCAGTAATATAGGTTTGTCTGAACTAAATTTGCATGACTAAGTTGCAATTGTCCAGAGTTCTTCCATTTCCCGAAAATTGAGATATAGTCCTAAAACAGCTAAACAGATGAGCCATGAATGTATAATAACAATTTTGAATGGTGTCAGCAAGGACAATCTCTGATGTATTAATATTTTAGATACTTTTTCTAAGAGAAAAAAGAGAGAAGGAGCCCAAACCAGAAGATCTGGAACTGAAACAATTAGTAACTAAAAGCAATGTATCAACAAGCATAATAACAACCGATAACTCTGTTACGATTGCTATGTCCTAATTTAAATGTAAGATTTAATTTGCAAGTTCTCTGTGTGGCAGTACTGTATATATAGCAGGCAAATGTAAAGCAAGCAAACAAATATTGAATACTTTGTTCATGTTCTCATTCATGTCTGTGCATCAGGGTTCCAAGTATTGGAGTAAGAATCACTACATTGGCAGCTGCATATGTAACCTCCCACTCTTTTTTGTAGCAAAGCAATGCATATAAAACTCAGTCCTTTACATTTCAGAAATTTTCAGCCAATATGTATGAATCGTAGAAACTGATTGAGTTACAGATTAATAACTGCATTATAAGCCACTACTAAAATCCAAGTCAAGGCTGAGCAAGGAAAAACACCAAAGAAGGTAATGTTCTCTTGATATGTCCATTTTTGTATGTAAGGATTGAAGTGAAGGATATAGAAATCAAGGGTTTGTATCTGAGTCTGCACATACCTGGAGAATCTGACGACCTTCCCCACCAACAGCGGAGGAGCAAGTGGTGCTCGATTTGAGGAAAAACAACAACCATGAAGGGTAATCGCATTGTTAAGTGGAAACAAAAACGAGCAAGTTGAGGGAACACTCTCAATGGCCTGTACTCCACCATATGCTCACTAACACGTTGAATCAGCAAGCAATCATTTAGTCATCTCCGTGATCTCCGGTTACTGACCTGTGTAGTAACTTTGTTAAATTTTTCTTTGCTCAACTTCATCTCTGTTTCTCATCACAGGAGATGCCAGCAATATATCTTAATCATCCACGCATGTCCTCTAGGGCCTCGATCTTCCTCTCAATCAACTGTGAGAGTTTTCCATTTGGCAAATCTGGGGCAAAAAAATTTCAGGAAAAATTGCCACATTTGGCAAATCTGGGGCAAAATCAGCAACGCCAGCTCCAAGAGTTTTCCGGTAAATGGGTTACCTCTAGCGGAATCGAAGAGGGAAGAGTAGAAATCCTCCTCCCTCCGCAGCAGATCCTCGCGTGCCATGGCTGAACCCTCGCACAACCCCGGTCTTGAACTACTGCGCTGTGTTGCCGGTGGTGCCGAACACGCATGAGAAGAGGCTGCCGTGACGGTCAGGCAGGGCTGCGACGGTTGGAGGCAAGATCGGGTTGGGCGTCAGAGGATGGAGGATTGATGGCTGGATTGGTCGACGGCGAGTGGATGGGTTCGTCGGCGCGGCAACGGATTGAATGCAGAATGGGGAACGGTAATGATGGGGTGAGCTCACGGCGGCACCAAGCGGCGAGCACAGGGTGGCGGGCGGTCAAGCAGGCGGAGACGGAGGGATGAGCGGGACGACGCGGCCGCGGTCCGAGCGCCGGAGGCCACGACGGAGGCTAGCGGCCTAGCGGCCAACGGGAGGAGACGCGCAGCAGAGCGGAGACGCGGAGGGGAAGCGCGGATTCTAGAGGATCCGCGAGGGTCCGGGTTCGCGGCTTAATGGGCACGACCCGTGATGATCCGTGATCGAACGGCCGATAACGCAAGGTTGCTGGATCGAACGGTCATCAGACTAACGAGCGACGTGGCCCGATCCGCTGCCCGCGGTTTGTTGCACGAATCGTGTTTAGAGATTTGGGGCGCGGCAACCGGAAGGAGCCCACAAGCTGGAAGCCTGCCACGCGTGGGCAGTTTCGACACGCGGTTGCTTGCTTTGCAAGGCCGCCTCTATTCGCGCTGTGGGTGAGCACGTGAGGTAGCCAGGGCCCACCCAGTCCTCCTTCGTGAGGCTGGCTCGTGAGAGTAAAATTTACTGCTGGGACCACACGCCAGTGAATAATTGCAGGAGCAATAATTAATATGAGTCGAAAGATGGACCGGGTCCTGTGATGCTGGGCCGGGCTGCGGGCCCACCGCTGGCCGGCATGGGAAATAATAGAGTACGCAATTGAATTAGTAACCGACACTTACCACAACGGGACAAATATCATAGATTTCTATGTTATTGTTGAGTTAGAAAATGAATAATATTTGAAAAGAAAAAATAAACATTTTTCATTAGTGGTGTGCCCTAAGTTTATCCACGAACTTATAAAAGTGATTCCTTGTCTGTGCAGGAGAACAGGTTAACATAACGGTGTAGAATATCACAAATTGGACCACTACTTACCATACCTTAGTCTTGCGTCCTTATTTAAGTCTTGCGTCCTTATTTACCAGGCAGCACTTGTCGGTAGCTAGTTGAAGCGCAATTAAGCAAGCCTGTTCGGTTGGCTGGCGGCTGGTGGCTGGTGTTGATTTGTTGTGAGAGAAAAGTACTGCTGGCTAGCTGGTGGCTGGTGGCTGGTGCTGATTTGTTGTGAGAGAAAAGTACTGCTGGCTGGTGGCTGATAAGCCAAGCGAACAGGCTGAGTGACATATGGGCATATGGCATGCGTTCTTAGGGCATGTACAACGGTTAGACAGTTGCTGTCTATTTGTGTCCACGTAAGAAAAACGTCCTATGTGGCAGCAATTAAATGAGGAACGAGAAGGGTGCCGTCGTCTCGTTCATCTACGGCACTTGCTCTTGTTACGAAGCGAAACGACGACTCTCGACGCGCGTTGTAGCATCCACTCCTGCTCGTCGACGGCGATGAGGATCCTGTGCGCACGCGAGGGATTTCATTCACGGCAGCTGCGCCTCGCTCCTGCGCGCACAAATCACTCGCGCGCCACCTCCAAATCCCATGTGCACGCAATCCCCCCGCCCCCATCCCTAAATCCATTGCCCCCGCTCCAAAGTCAGCTGCGGCGGCGTCGCGGATGCGGAAAGGTGAGGGAGAAGGGGTTGCAGCGGCGCCGGAGGGAGGACTTGCAGGAGTTGTATGCTATTCGTGAAGTCGTTGACGACCAGGGAGGCCATGGCGAAGTTGGTGGCGTGGGAGGCGCGCCGCGTGTACCAGCGCAAGACCGGTGTCAAGTCCTTCGGCAAGGTGCAGCTAGGCTACGGCATCAAGAAGCTCACCGGCAGCCACTACCAGGTCCGCTCGATTTGCTGTTCCTTAACTCAGATCCTATTCTCTCATTCGTCACCATGTTTTTTTATATTTTAACCCTTTTAAAACTAATTTTTTAACAATAACCCGCACCGATCTATATTGCCAGGAACTAACCCTTTTTGTCACGCCAAGTGTTTTGGCGTGACAAATACAGCAGTCACGCCACGTGAAATGGCGTGACTGAAAGGACCTTGATGTCGCCTAGAGGGGGGGTGAATAGGCGATATACCGCAAAATCAAACTTTTTCCCTTTTTGCTCTAGCTGCCAGGGCGTGACCGGTCAGACCGGTGCTCCACACCGGTCAGACCGGTGACGTGCAGTGAACTCCCCCAACAGCAGCTCGAGCTTCTTCTTGACTTCTAGCACGAACCAAACTTGGTGAGTTGCTTCTGTAGGTGATATTCAGCAAGGCAAAGCTATCCCTGCACACAATATAAGCACACCCAAGTAGATCGAAGCGGAAGCACAAAATATGCTAGAAATCAACAAGTGAGGCAAACCACAACGGAGACACAAGGAGTTGTTTTCCCGAAGTTCGGATTCACCGCTCGCACCAAGCAACCACCAAGGTACGGTGAATCCTACTCTCCGTTGAGGAATCTTATGCGACCACCACTTAGGTCAAGCTATCTCCTCCTTCCACTATTTTGCTTCTTCCCTTTCGGAGGTGAAGCACAACCTGCACAAACAATCCCGAGGCTCACCACACACTTTGGTAGCTCACCGGGCGACGCCTTGCCGTCTAGGAGGAAGAACCTCCAAGAGTAACAAATGCTTCAAATTGCTTTCTTGACAGCGAATCGAAGTGCTCAAGCTATGGTTGCTCTTGTTTTGCTCTCTAATGCTCACTCAATCTTACTCCAATACTTGGAACCCTGATGCACAGACATGAATGAGAACATGAACAAAGTATTCAATATTTGTTTGCTTGCTTTACATTTGCCTGCTATATATACAGTACTGCCACACAGAGAACTTGCAAATTAAATCTTACATTTAAATTAGGACATAGCAATCGTAACAGAGTTATCGGTTGTTATTATGCTTGTTGATACATTGCTTTTAGTTACTAATTGTTTCAGTTCCAGATCTTCTGGTTTGGGCTCCTTCTCTCTTTTTTCTCTTAGAAAAAGTATCTAAAATATTAATACATCAGAGATTGTCCTTGCTGACACCATTCAAAATTGTTATTATACATTCATGGCTCATCTGTTTAGCTGTTTTAGGACTATATCTCAATTTTCGGGAAATGGAAGAACTCTGGACAATTGCAACTTAGTCATGCAAATTTAGTTCAGACAAACCTATATTACTGAATATTGACAACTAACATGGGAAAATAACAACAGATCACAATATAGACGATTAACTCTACAGGTAAGGGTTGTGTAGTCCATGAATTGAGCTATCAGTCGTGAACTCATCCACTTGTATAGCAAAGTTCTTCACTTCCACTTGTATTTATCAGTTTCAAATATGTTTGAATTATAAGAATAAATGATATTTACAAAAAGCCTTACATCACTATATTGCCTCCTCATTTTAATTGGAAAATTACATTTTTTTGGGTTCATATTTTTCAAATAGACATCTATTTTTGCCACTGCACTCGCAGCCCTGCTCGGATAGGCCTAGCGTTCTTGCTTATCATTAAACTCATAATTCCTACTATCCTTCATTTCCTAAATTAAATGTGATGAAGAGCATCTCAAATTACACTATACATGTGATGATGGTTCTTTCATAATAGGAGAGAATAATCTAAATAATTGTAACAGAGCTATAATTCTGGCTTAATTCTGCATGTCACAGAAGCATAAAAGGCTGATATATCAAAGCAACAGTGTAGAAGCTGAGATCATAAGTACAAACAAGGAACATTTCCCTGGTAGCATTACAATTTGGAGCTCCATGTAGATAAGTTTTCTGTCATACCATTTGCAGAATCATAGCACACATCACAACACGTGCTAAAAGAATATTTTATAAACTTTCCTTATGATTTTGATAGGCTAGGCTCAGACGAGGGAAAAGAACATTANACCGCCGCAACCGCCCCGGCCAACCGCCGCTAGGGCCGGTTGACCGCCGCTCCGAGCGGTTATCCGGGCCGGGGCCGGTAGATCCGCGGTCGGGCCGGCTAACCGGCGCAACCGCCCGGCCAACCGCTGCCTTGGGGCGGCGGGCCGACGGCGCGCGGCGGTTGCGGCGCGCGGCGGCTCAGGGAGAGGGAGGGAGCACGGGAGGGGGAGAAGCTGAGGCCGAATGGCCGTTTCTGGGTGCGGGGGGGGGGACCGGGGGAGGGGTTAACCGCGTTGGGCCTAAATGGGCCGGCCGGTTTTTTCTTTTTTTTTTAATTTGTAATGCCCGCCAAAAATACTAAATGAACAAATATTTGAAAAATTTTGACACCATTGGATTATACGCACCTTGAAGTATTTTTTGAAATTTTTACTCTATTTTTTCATTTTTTGAATTCAAATTTCAAATTTTTAAATTGAGCCGGTTTGTTACCGCCCGGTACCGCTACCGGTCCGGACCGGTAACAGCGGTTACCGTCGTAACCGGACCGGTAACGGTCGGTAAAAAAAACCCTGGTCCTCCCTCGTGAGGCTGGCTCGTGAGAGTAAAATTTACTGCTGGGACCACACGCCAGTGAATAATTGCAGGAGCAATAATTAATATGAGTCGAAAGATGGACCGGGTCCTGTGATGCTGGGCCGGGCTGCGGGCCCACCGCTGGCCGGCATGGGAAATAATAGAGTACGCAATTGAATTAGTAACCGACACTTACCACAACGGGACAAATATCATAGATTTCTATGTTATTGTTGAGTTAGAAAATGAATAATATTTGAAAAGAAAAAATAAACATTTTTCATTAGTGGTGTGCCCTAAGTTTATCCACGAACTTATAAAAGTGATTCCTTGTCTGTGCAGGAGAACAGGTTAACATAACGGTGTAGAATATCACAAATTGGACCACTACTTACCATACCTTAGTCTTGCGTCCTTATTTAAGTCTTGCGTCCTTATTTACCAGGCAGCACTTGTCGGTAGCTAGTTGAAGCGCAATTAAGTGCCTGTTCGATTGGCTGGCGGCTGGTGGCTGGTGTTGATTTGTTGTGAGAGAAAAGTACTGCTGGCTAGCTAGTGCTGGTGGCTGGTGCTGATTTGTTGTGAGAGAAAAGTACTGCTGGCTGGTGGCTGATAAGCCAAGCGAACAGGCTCTGATGGACGGTGTAACTGCATGCGTCGTCTGTGCCCTGGACGGCGTTTGGATGGAGGGGTAAAATTTTTTGCCCCAAGTAATCTTGCATGCATAAAGTACTAAATGAAGTCTATTTACAAAACCTTTTCACAGATGAGTGCAACTTTTTGCGCGACGAATCTAACGAGCCTAATTAATCCATGATTTGCTACAGTAATGCTACAGTAATCATCCTCTAATCGTGCGGTCAGAGACCTCATTAGATTCGTCTCGCAAATTTGCCAGGGGATTGTGGAGGTAGTTTTGTAAACTGACTTTATTTAATACCCCTAATTAGTGGTCAAAGTAGGGTGAAAAAAATTTCACCCTACAACCAAACGCGGGCATATGGCATGCGTTCTTAGGGCATGTACAACGGTTAGACAGTTGCTGTCTATTTGTGTCCACGTAAGAAAAACGTCCTATGTGGCAGCAATTAAATAAGGAACGAGAAGGGTGCCGTCGTCTCATTCATCTACGACACTTGCTCGTGTTACGAAGCGAAACGACGACTCTCGACGCGCGTTGTAGCATCCACTCCTGCTCGTCGACGGCGATGAGGATCCTGTGCGCACGCGAGGGATTTCATTCACGGCAGCTGCGCCTCGCTCCTGCGCGCACAAATCACTCGCGCGCCACCCCCAAATCCCATGTGCACGCAATCCCCCCGCCCCCATCCCTAAATCCATTGCCCCCGCTCCAAAGTCAGCTGCGGCGGCGTCGCGGATGCGGAAAGGTGAGGGAGAAGGGGTTGCAGCGGCGCCGGAGGGAGGACTTGCAGGAGTTGTATGCTATTCGTGAAGTCGTTGACGACCAGGGAGGCCATGGCGAAGTTGGTGGTGTGGGAGGCGCGCCGCGTGTACCAGCGCAAGACCGGTGTCAAGTCCTTCGGCAAGGTGCAGCTAGGCTACGGCATCAAGAAGCTCACCGGCAGCCACTACCAGGTCCGCTCGATTTGCTGTTCCTTAACTCAGATCCTATTCTCTCATTCGTCACCATGTTTTTTTATATTTTAACCCTTTTAAAACTAATTTTTTAACAATAACCCGCACCGATCTATATTGCCAGGAACTAACCCTTTTTGTCACGCCAAGTGTTTTGGCGTGACAAATACAGCAGTCACGCCATGTGAAATGGCGTGACTAAGCTCCACGTTGACACGGATAATGACGTGGAGTGAGCTCAGTCACGCCACATGCTTTGGCGCGGCTGAGTCACGCCACCATGCATGGCGCGACCAAGCGCTGCAGACCTGCCGTACTTGTGCATGCAACGCGAGGACACAGCTCTGGTGCTTCACTGCAGCATGCGCTTGCAACTTGCAGCTGCAGCTCCCGAGAGTGTGGTGTCTACATGCATATAGCTGCCCTGTTCACTCTACAAGTCTACATGCATATAGCTGCCCTGTTCACTCTACATGCTAGCACTGTGCCCAATTTTTTTTCACCCACGTCATTGAAAAAATGACGAGGAAATTGCATTATACTGTAAGTTGACACAACACATGAGAAAATTACAAACGAACATATATGTGGGATTGTAGTTAACTGTCTCCTATCTCTGTAGCAATATTATATGTTACTAGTAGGTAACACACAAAGTTTATGTAATAATGTACATTTTTAATTTTCAATACCTATTTGTTTTACTGAATTCAGCGTGTTACATAATGTTATTTGGATTGTTGCCCGGGTAATGAGTAATAAAAAGCTCTTGTCTTCCCGCAAGAAAAATGTAAACGAGAATGCACAAACTTATACGGTTTCATGATAGAATTTTTTTTGTGCACGTGATTTTTTCTCATATATGAAATAATCTTTGAAGTGGTTTAATCACTATATTATTCACGTCCATCGGAAGGGATGGAGCACATACTAATCACACGCTTCTGGCCAACCTTTGTGCTCTTACTGGAGCAACCGAAAAGCAAAAGAAGAAAAGGAACTGAAGACTCAATGCATGCATGAGCATTAGGACATGTTTAGATTCGATGAAAAATTTTGCCGAAATTTACTGTAGCAATTTTAAACCAAAGATTAGAAGGACTAAATATAATCTAATTATAAAACTAATTATATGAATGGACGGGAAATCATGAGATGAATCTATTAAGTCTAATTAATCTGTCATTAGAGATTGTTTACTGTAGCACGACATTGTCTAATCATGACTTAATTAGGTTTAATAGATTCGTCTCATAATTTTACCAGAGGTTATAAAATGAGTTTTATCGGTTATCCACGTTTAATACTCTGACTGATATCCGAACATTCGTATTTACTGTAACGGGAAAAAAATTGTCCAACTAAATAGGGGAGTCCTGAGATCTGCACCAAGCATTTACGCATGCATGCAGTGTCGTAGGGTACCTGTGCTGCACTGCTCCAGTTGCATGCGCAGGCACTGACACCTCTGCCCTGCTTCAGTTTATCACAGCAAAAATCCTCGGTCACGCCATGCAGGCTGGCGTGACTCAGCCGCGCCACAGCATGTGGCGTGACTGAGCTCACTCCACGTCATTGCCCGTGCCACCGTGAAGCTTAGTCACGCCATTTCACGTGACGTGACTGCTGTATTTGTCACGCCAAAACGCTTGGCATGACCAAAAGGGTTAGTTCCTGGCAATATGGATCGATGCGGGTTATTATTAAAAAATTAATTTTAAAAGGGTTAAAATATAAAAAAAATTCTTCGTCACCTTCAGACTGTTTGGAACTACGATTTGGAGGTGGATGGTGCCTTTGACATGTTCGATGAAATGCCCAAAACAGATTCACCGTAGGATTCGTCATTGTTAGAGGACATTGGCTCTGTCATTTGGAGGTGGATGGTGCATTTGACGTGTTCTTTAGTGAATATTTTAGTTTTATTGTGATTGTTCCTTTGCATGGAACTAGCGTTTTGCAGCCTAGCCTGTTCGCTTGGCTTATCAGCCACCAGCCAGCAGTATTTCAGTCTCAGAATAAATCAGTACCAGCTACCAGCCACCAGCCAGCCAGCAGTACTTCAGTCTCACAACAAATCAGCACCAGCCACCAGCCACCAGCCAACCGAACAGTTCCGGTATTACATGAAACTATATAAGCCTCGGACCTTCTTCAGTTGGAAGTGAACAAAGTAACTGTTGCACATATTGCAGATTTCTTGGTGCTGAGCTCAAGCTGGTTGGTCAGTTGGCGTGAGGTGCAAGTGCGAGCTGTGGACTGATTAAACTTGCTTAGTCTGTATATGGATGGAGAAATTAGAATTGAGACTTTTTTTATATGAAATGATGTATCTCTAGAACTTATTAATATAATACATTATTTATGCTTCTCTGTAGGATTTGGAGGTGGATGGTGCCTTTGACATGTTCGATGAAATGCCCAAAACAGATTCACCGTAGGATTCGTCATTGTTAGAGGACATTGGCTCTGTCATTTGGAGGTGGATGGTGCATTTGACGTGTTCTTTAGTGAATATTTTAGTTTTATTGTGATTGTTCCTTTGCATGGAACTAGCGTTTTGCAGCCTAGCCTGTTCGCTTGGCTTATCAGCCACCAGCCAGCAGTACTTCAGTCTCACAACAAATCAGTACCAGCTACCAGCCACCAGCCAGCCAGCAGTACTTCAGTCTCACAACAAATCAGCACCAGCCACCAGCCACCAGCCAACCGAACAGGCAAGCCCTATTACATGAAACTATATAAGCCTCGGACCTTCTTCAGTTGGAAGTGAACAAAGTAACTGTTGCACATATTGCAGATTTCTTGGTGCTGAGCTCAAGCTGGTTGGTCAGTTGGCGTGAGGTGCAAGTGCGAGCTGTGGACTGATTAAACTTGCTTAGTCTGTATATGGATGGAGAAATTAGAATTGAGACTTTTTTTATATGAAATGATGTATCTCTAGAACTTATTAATATAATACATTATTTATGCTTCTCTGAGTGAATTGTGTGATTTATTTAAAAATAATATGTATTCTCTTATGCAAGCACCAAAATGGCTACAAATATCTATTTTATACTTGATCACCATGATTTATGTGCCCATGGATGAATTAAATAGTTTGCAGACAGCTAAAAAGACGACTCATTGTACAAGCTGTCTTTTTAGCTGTCTGTGTATGACTTGGCAAGTTAAATAGACAGCAGCTGTCTAAACAGTTGTACATACCCTTAGATCCAGCTGGGCGCTCAAGCCAAAATCTGAGAGAAGCACACATAAAGATAAGCTAATTTTTTAAGTCTTAACTATAGTGGAATTTTGTTGATCTCCATTGCTAAAAGTTTGAGTGAGAGCCTGTGCCCTCACTGGCCATAACATGGGTCCGCCCAGCACAACCACGACGTAGGACTCAAAGCTCCCACAAAATCGATCTGAAGCCACACGCTTACACGCAGATGGACAAACACATCCACCACGCATGCTACCTCTTACTAATTGTTGGGCTGCCTTCCTGCCTGCTTGGCAACTTCGCCTGAGCCGATTTCAGATGCTAACAGCTTTTATGAGTCCAGGAGATGGTGAAATTTTAACGTGCATATATGTATTGTAGGCCCACTGCACTCTCTATGGACTGACAGGGCCAGAAACATTTGGCCCATCTAGTTTCTGAATCATATAGCTGGACTAGATTGGAAGCCATATGCATGGCAGCGCTATGTTAAACATCCCACATCTCGACATTCGTCATCAACAAGTCTGATACTCTATCCCGGCCCACCTTTTGTTTTGTACTACAGGCCTACTGCTTTTGAAAAGAAATGGAGCCAAAAACAAAAGATGAAAAATAAAAGAAAAAACGAGCCGAGGGCACGTGGGGGGCCGGGGCGCTCGCTACGAATTTTTTTTTTTTGAGAAACTCGCAACTTATTTATTCATTGAGAATATAGTACGAGGTACAAACACCTTCCGGAGGTGCACTAAACCAAACATGTCTACCGTCCTGACTAAATAAAAAGCTCTTAGCCAGTAAATGAGCGTCGACGTTGGACTTGCGATTCTCATGTACGAATTCCGTTGCCTGAAAGTCTTCACGTCTTGCTTGTATTTCCCGAATGATCATGCCATAACTCCCCATACCAGGTCCGTTGATGCTCCTCGCAATATTGGCACAATCTGTTGCAAGACGAAAGCGCTGGAGGAGCATATCGCCGGCCAATGGAGGAGGGATTGGAAGGAACTTGTGTTGGTTGGACCGCCGTTGGACCCGACGCGCTTGTTGCTCGGGTGCAAAGCGACCTCCACCTCTATTCGCGGGTGAAGCAGGCAGGGCCCACCCACACCCAGGGCTTGCTTGCTAGCAAGGCCGCCTCAATTCGCTCGCGGGTGAATTAGGCAGGGCCCACCCAGGGCGCGGTTAACTGCACGAGGCGGGCCGAGAAACCACGCGGGCGTCGCCACGGTTTCGACTCCAGCTGGCAGCTGGTGCCGCCCGGACCGTTCGTTTCTGCTGGCGTGTGCGTGAAGGCCAAGACGTGATCGTGCTGACCTGCTCGGTGGATGCCGTGATGCGTACGTATACGTCCGATCCGTAGTGACGCACGGTGTCCTGGCTTCGATGTACTGCTATGTCGAAATTCTCTTGGGCTTGCCATTACTGGCTTTTCTATAGATTTTTCTATAGATTTTCTTTGCAAAATTTTTCATCAAAATTTTTTGCCGGAATTAAACACTCCGTTGTAACGGTGGCACGCACGTACCCAGAAAGCGTACGGATCGGACATCCCACATCGGCCATCAACAAGTCTACACTGCATCTTTTGTGTGCTTTGTGTAAGCGCCAATGCTAGTTCCTCTTTTGGTGTAAAAAAAATGCTAGTTCCTCTTTTTAATAATAAATTTATAATTCTACTAGAGTGATGGACATCACCAAGTAGCTGCTACTGCATGCTAGCTAGGAGTAAATAACGACATCAACACGTACACATGTTATAGCTAGTGAAAACAAGGAAAGGAAAGTGAGCAAGCAACAACGAAATTAAGGAAAGTGAGCAAGCAACCCATAAGCAAAGCAGAGGGCATGTTATCACGAGAAGAGCCAGGCCTGTCCGTCCGTGCAATTCACGTCCTGCTGTTCTTAGAGGCCTGGTAGTCCTGTTCGCCTAGAAAGAGGAGAGGCCCGCAGATGTAGCTGGCCGGTCGAGCGGTGTTGTTGATCCCGGTCTTGGTCTCAGTGATGAGGCTTCCGTCCAGCCGCATCGTGACGTCGCTCAGGCGGCGGCCATTGTACAGTAAGTCGAAGTAGGGCGGCAAAAACTCTTTCCTCGACACATTCACCCGCAGCAAGGAGTCCATCTGCGACTGCTGCGACAGATCTGTGTCACGCGAAGGGAAATAGAAGATGGAATAGCGCGTCGGATCTGACAACGCTAGCGCGGTGTTGTCGAAGAGGGACGCGGTGATGTTGGTGTAGTACATCCGTGCGCTGCCGCTCTGCGCCCGGAGGTAGATGAAGAAGGCGATAGCTTCTTCATTAGGGAGTGGCTTGAAGAACACGGTGCCGCGGGCGACCGATACAGATAGGAAGCCGGGGCGGAGAACCATTGCGATGGCATTGACAATGACGGCGACGATGAGCGCGGTCACCACAGAGGCCACCGCGTACCGTGCCGCATTCAGACACCGAAATCTTGATTTCTCGCCGCCGCTGCTACCCGCTGCCATGCCTGCAGCAACTGTCTAGTACTACTTATTAACGAGCACTGTCTAGGCATCCGGGGGTGTGGAGGAGAGGTTCCCCCATGTATCTATCTAGCTATTTATTATATATATAGCAACAATTATTGCGCCGCACCTATTGGTCCATCGACTTGGCTAAACTTTAGCTGGAGGGGCCTATGTTCGAAGCCCCGGCTAAAGTTTACCTAGGCCCTGTTTAATTGGGATGAAAGGGTGAAAAGTGGTGAAAAATTTATGCATTGGATTGCGTGCACAGAGAGAAGAAATGAACTGACACGGTTCTCGAGGGGAAAACTTTTCACCTTTTCTGTGGAATTAAACAGCCTAGTGTTTAATTATCAAATACCATATAGCTAAAGTTTAGGAGCAAAAGTTTACATGGATAGATCCAAACAGGAACTCATACCAGCAGGTTTAGGCATTTCAATATAAATTTTGAGCCCAGCCATCGGACTCTTCCGCCCTGTGGGTTAAGGTGTGAGAGGAGGGGCGGAGCTAGGTAGAAGGTTCTGGGTGCGGCCGCACCCAGCAAAAATCCATAACCCTTTATCACATCTAAATTTTCACCATGTTAAATTGAATGTCTACGAATGCTATGAAGGTGCCGCACCCTCTTTATTCGTCTCTAGCTCCGCCCCTCAGAGGAAGCAGGCGACCCAGGCACGAAAGCCATTTTGGTCAATCATCCACAGTAGCATTTCATGTTCATTCATGAATGTCTGGCCACATCACCAAAAGTGGCAAAAAATATAGAAATCCTTCTCTCTCTTATGGTAAAATATATACCATTCATAAAAATAGCAAACGGGGAGCAACCACTTGTAAGAATGGCAGAAAATTAAGTATCACCTTTTCCTGGCCCTATCCCCATTTGGATCGGAGGCTCTTCCATATTTCCTTTTATTTGTTTCAAATTATAGGTCATTTTGGTTTTAAAAGTTCATTACTTTTGCCAGACATCTAGATATAGGAGTACATAATATCTAGATACATGCCGAAATTAATGAACCTTAAAAGGCCAAAACGACTTACAACGTGAAACAGAGTAGCTAGTAGGTTCCTGTTACTTTTTATTTTTCTTTTACTTTACATCAAAACATCTTTTGACTTTAAAAATATATCTACAACTTTGCGCTTTTGAATTTTCGAAATATGTCTACATGCCTTTTGCTTTTGCTTTGCTCGATCTGCTAGCTCCCAGATCTTGGCATTATATTCTGTAGGATTATTGTACCTAGTGGGCTAAGCATTACATATTGTATGTGTTCATGATGATGCATGACTTTATTAACCCTTTGGTTTCCATATCTTTACCAAAATTTGCCGCAACCATATTCATATATACATAAAGCATGCATACATGTGCGTGCACAAGGGCGAATATTCCACGCGGCCGACATATATTAATTAAAATGTCCATTCTGATCTTCCCGCGATAGATCATCCATCTATATCAATAATTGAACACTATGATCGTCCATCTACATCCTGGTGGCTCTCGCGGCGACCCTCGCCGTGACGGCCGTCGTCACCATCGTCTCCGTCGCTCTGCGCCCCGCGCACATCGGCTTCTCCATAAGCCGCGCGGAGAGAAGCTACCTCAGACGGGTGGAAGTCATGCTCAACCTCACCCTCTCCGCCAACAACACCGAAGGAGTCATGCTCAACCTCACCCTCTCCGCCAACAACACCAGCCGGCGCGCCGCGGTGATGTACCGGACCATGTACGTCGACGTATGCAACAACACGGGCGAATGTGTCAGAGCCCGTGTAACCACGGAGATGCCGCTGTTCCAGCAGCGGTCCCGGCGTGGCATGGAGGCCATCGACGCGGTGGTCGAGTTGCAGGGCGGCTACGTGGCATCCTTGGGATTCCAGCCCTCGCCGCAGGACTTCATCGGCAACACGACGAGCAACTTCACCGTGATGGTCACCGCCGTGGCGCAGTTCAAGGTCCACACCGCGTGGACGAGGCGCTACGTCATCAAGGTGTCTTGTGCGCCCGTCAAATTCTTGCCCTCGATTCACCTGAGCAACTCCACCAGCATGTCCCCTGTTGATTGCATCTAGAAGATCGATCAGGTCGTCGCGGCACATTCAGATGCTGATCATTCTCTGTTCGCTTCTATTATTTCAGCTCCTCTATTCTGTATGCTTGGAAAAGATCCAGTGCCTTGTTATTTCGCTCGTGTGTTGTGTTCGTTAGGCCACCAATCTCAATGTCAAGTTATTACTTTGTTGATATTCCAAGAGTGCCACTTCATCTAAAGCGTCACGATTTGATGAAACAATCATCCCTTCCAATAAAAGTTTAGAGTACTATATATGTGAATGGTTGATACATGAATCAACATTTACCGGAATATAATTGTGTACTGTCTACAACCAGGAGCGTGGAGATTGGTCTTTGTGTGTTACCGGAATAGTTGTACTCCCCTACAGGGTGTAAATTGGTAACCGATCGAGCACGCTCTTGTACTTTGATTTTAGCATTAGGTCTCGTGGAAGTGCTTCTCAAAGATTAAGCTCAAGTCACATGATTAGGGTGTAAAAATTATGCAATGGTTCAGCAGTCGCAGAGATGGTACAAAATCCACACACTAACAGAACTAGAGCTAACTCACTGCTTGCTTCTTCTCTGTTGTGGTGAAGTGCTAATGGCTTCTGTGCGTTCCTCGTGGCTGATGTATGTAAGTACTATTGCATTCAGCAATTAATGGTACTGCATTGGAATTAAACAAATGATATATGATGATGATTAAATCTGCTACTGCATCGTTGTAAGTTCTACAGAGTGACGTCTGTCAAGGAGGCGTAGATCTACCTGAGAAATAGAGAAGCCTTGCTATCAGATATGAGAGACACTTATCAAATCATGCACGAATTCCCAATAATCTGCAAAAGATAAAAAGGAGAAAATAGATTAACAGACAGGAGATCACTGCCATAGATTATTAAGATAGAAAATAGGAGCCTGCTAGCAGCGGTTACCAAAGAAATTCTGATAAGGTCGGATAAGGGAGGGACTGGAAGAAGGGTGAATCCTGAATGCATCGACAACTCAACAAATTAAAGTAACCATGCAGGTTGTGCATGGCCTTCACTGGGCTTAATCGAATCGTATAGAAGTGCTTACCAGGCATGTGCAGGCCAGAGGGAAAAGCGATGCAGATTGCATTGAGGACTGGAGCGAGATGGATATATATTCCTGCCACGGGAAGCGTTCAGCGTGTTCGATCTGCAGAGACGCCAGACGGAGTTGCATTGGTACGTGATTAAAGGCCTGTTTAGTTGGGAGTTGGAAGTTTGCGAAATTTACTGTAGTAATTTTAAACTAAAGATTATGAGGACCAAATATGATCTAATTATAAAACTAATTACATGGATGGACGGGAAATCGCGAGACGAATCTGTTAAGCCTAATTAATCCGTCATTAGAGATTGTTTACTGTAGCACGACGTTGTCTAATTATGGCCTAATTAGGCTCATTAGATTCGTCTCGCGAAGTTACCCGGGGGTTATGGAATAAGTTTTGTCATTAACACACGTTTACTTCTTCATGCATGTAAGATTCTTTTTGATGAATAGTAAAAATTCAAAAAAGTTTAAAAAGTTGAGATAACTAAACAGACCCTAATTCTGTAGATCCAGCCGCCGCCATCTCCCTCGTGAACGCCACTGACCTGCCTCCATGTTCATGATGGGCGAAGAAAGGACTTGCCGTTGCAGACTTTAGCCGTTGCCGAAACCTTCGGATCTGCAAGACCCTGCCGCCAGGACGGAGTGGGTAGGTGCTGACAACTGCGGACTGGAGGACGATGACAATGACACCTGACCGATCCGGCGGAGAGGATCGGCAGAGGCAGGCACGCTGCGCGCCCTGCGGCCTGCGCAACTGATCTGGTTTGACCGAGGGGAAGTTTTTTCAGGGAGATGGAGAGGGAATTTTGCACAGGGAAGGAGTTTTGCAGTCTAAATAACTTACAGAAAGGTGCGGGTGGGGATTATGGAATCGAGCAACACATAGGTTCACCGTTGCAAGCTAAGCTATTCGTTGCCGCAGGGTAGTTTGTGTTGTAGTGACAAGGACAGTCTCAGTGCATAGTTTTATCGTATAATTACCAAGATTGCAAACTAGGTAATGTGCTAGAGGAGTATCATGGGGATGAAACTCCTCTCTCATCCCATAAATCTCCCACCTTCTCTCTCCTTGCCAAGTCATGTGGCATTGAATTTATTGCCCATAAAACTCCCACTCATAATGACCTAAGAAGACTCAATCTGTCGCTCCTCAAGCTTGGGGATGGCTGCCTGTGGTGGTCGATTCATTTGTGGGTCGGGATGTGCCGGTGTGCATGGCTAACGCCCAGAGCACGGTGATGAACTCAGCTCCTTGCTCCAGGACATTCTCATGCCCCTTCACACGCTCCTCGTCACTTGATGCCGCGATGTAGATGATGAGCTCCGTCCATACATCGGCCAATACCTTCCACACTGTTTCTGGGCTACTGTTAGTTTCATCCATTAACAAGGACATCGCCAATGTTGCACCATTTCGTACAGCCTTGTTCTCCCTCTGGCCTGTAGTTTCCATGATCTTCTCGACCCGTGTGTGCCTTCCTGAGAAGAAGTACTCCCAACACCCGAGTTTGACTTTGAGCTCCTGGCTCATGTCCTCAAAGACAGCCTCTATAGTTTCCTGGTTGTCAGGCAGTACCTCTGGGTGAAATGCCACTAGGTAAGCACAGTACTTGGACAACCTTTTTGCCACATTGCTCAAGGCTGCTTCCTCCTCATCAGACACTTGACCTCCAAGAGGCTGGTGGCAACATGCCAGGTGAGGATGACCTGAGCAATACTATTGCTCTTGCATGCCCACGACAGTTGATCAAAAAGGTTGTTCCTCCGAAGTGCAGACTTGCCATTGGTAAGAGGGGTGAAATTGGTGGTGCCAAGGTTGTGCTCCATCAAGAATTTCATGATGTATTGCTTCAGATTATTCGGCACGGTCGTCGTTTTGACCGTCAAGAAGGGCGTGGTAGTGAAGCGCCCCTGCCTAAGCAGAGACTAAATGTGATACAATTATCAGTCCCAGGAGGCTGATACACATTTATTCAACAGATAGTTCAGAACCTTACACTCCCCGATGGGGAGGAAACTTGATACAAGCTAGGATAACCAAAAGGTAAACTACGGCTATGAGCCAGATGATGAACCAGACCGGTTCAACAAAAGGATCAGAGTTGTGCGCCAGCGAAAGCATCTCGGGCAGGGCCAAACTCCACAGGCAAAGTCGGGTGCGGGCACGACCACCTACTCGGCGTCCTCAACGACAAAGTCCGGGTCTTCTTCTGAAGCAACAAATACAAGGGTGAGTACAAAAGTACTCAGCAAGCCCAACCACACCCACGGAGGGGTTAACACAGAATTATGCACAGGATATATCAAGGAATAAGGCTAAGGTTTAATTTGCAATAAAGCTAATTTTACTCATGCAATGGTTTATCAAGGAAAAACTTTAGCAAAGCAAGCTTAAGTAACACAACTAATAAGTGGGGGTTGATCCACAAAGGATCCAAATTTTAAATGCTACCAGATTTCCCATCCGCCGTAGCTCTTGGCACAAAGCCGAACACAATTCCAAAACACACACTCCAACCCATCCCAAAACCTTCGGTATTGTGACCAAGCCATAACTCGCCCATGACCGTGGGCACGGCTATTCGAATAGTTTGGAAACTCTGCAGAGGTGTACACTTTCACCACAAGTAGGGTACCGCAACACGATCACCTTAGTGCCAGTGCGGATCCTATCGAAGCCATTACCCACCATAGCCAAAACTGCCTAGCCATCACGAGAAAATCACCAAGAGGGTTTATGACACCAAGTCGGCAACCATGTCACTAAGACCGCACTTAGTTTTCTCGCTGCACACCTGCCACCAGACAACTAACAGCACGGCTAGTGGGATTTAGACTAAGTCCTTGCACCATACAAGAGTCGAGTGGTTATACGAGATAAATGGGTTAGGCAAGATGAACACATCACCTCGGTTTAAAACCGGACAAAATGGATATCTCCCAACTTGCTTAACCACAAAGGTACAAGCCACCAAATGGTATTTCACAAAGAAATACCCATCCATTTTATCCAACACTTTCTTTACTTTCAAAACCCAAAAACCCAACTCTACTCAACACACTCACACTTTTATTCTTTGTAAAACCAGTAATTGTCATGATTGATTAAGTAACTAGAACAAGTCCTAAGCATTCTAATCAAAGGTTATCAACCAAACAGAGCAAATCATATTTAGTGATAACTAGGTTATCAAGGAATGGTTATAACAATCAAGGAGTGGCTATCCAACTGGGTTTTTAATAAAGACAATGCAATTATCAAAGGCCAATAGGTTGTGTTTATAAAACTGGGATAAACATGCATCAAAGGATGGGATTGGACTTGCCGTCAAAAGCTTCCGGGAGGTCCTGCTCGCGGTACGGGTCGTCGGATTCGGGCTCGCGGTACTCTCCTGCGTATTTCGGCTGCTCCTCCTCGATTATACCGTCGTCAACGGCACACACAGCAAAACACATAAAAAGAAACAATCAAACCTTTACCGATGAGCTTGAAACAGGAAACGATTAAATAAAATAGGAAGGAGGATTATTTTGGGATGATTTGTGTATAGTTCGGCCGGAATAGATGAAAGAAAGACGTGTTCGAGTTTGGTGGAATTCCGGAGAAGTTTGGCGCATGAAATGACGAGTTTAGGGAGGTATTAGGGCTAAACAGGGAGGTTTAGGGCCTAATTGAAAGGTTTAAAAGAACCAAGGGCCTTTCTGTAATTATTTTTGCATGGTGGAAGGACCTAAATGCAAATACAGAAAGTATGTGGGGTTTTGGTAATTGGCTAGGGGTATATTTGGAATTTATCAGAAGGGCCAGGGGGTTTTCTGGAATTTGGCAACAAGGGGGAGGGTTTCTTTATGGAATACAGGGAACTGCAGGGGGTTATCCGGAAAAGAGCAGGCCCTTCTCTCTTTTCCGGCCGAAACAGGGGGAGGGAGCTCGGGGCGGTGGCGGCCCTTGCTCCGGCGATTGCCGGCGTTTGGGGCCGTGGCGGCGGCCATGAACAGGCGGGGGAGTGAGAGGGAAGGGAGGGGGATCGATCCCCCCTCTCACCTTGAGCAGAGATGGCCCGAGGGGGCGGGACACCGGGCGGCGGCGGCTTGCGGAGGAGGCGACGGCGGTGGAGAGCTCCGGGGGCGGCGGCGCGGCTTGGGGGAGCTCAGGGAGGCGGTGAGAGTGGTGCTGGGGTGGCGTGGTGGTGGAGCGGCCGGGGAATGGGAGCTTTTATAGGCGCGCGAGGATGGAGAGGTTGGCCGGCGCCGGTGGCCGGAGTGAATGCGGCGTGGGGGTCCGGCGTGGGCGGGGCACGGCGCGGGGAGGGACGTGGCGTG
>CM014273.1:66329545-66341628 GCA_004135705.1 Alloteropsis semialata
TCGGGACGTTACAGGTAGGCAACCCCAAGATTATTGGGCAACGGAGGCTCAACACGGAGAATTGCTTCAGGCTATGGTTGGTGTTGCTCACAATGCTCCTGAGGCACAAGATGCTACGAAAGACCCGTTTGAAGGTGCGGCTCTCACGCAAGCGGGCTTTGGTTACATAACTACAGAGCAATGAGATTATGAACCAATTTGAGAGTAGGAAAACAAGGAACTCCCATATTTCCTCGTAGAAGACGATGATGAAAAGAAGAAAAGTTATGGAAAGATCTACTATGGAAAAGAAAGCTGAGGGCGAGCGAGTAGCTTTGGTCAAAAGGCACATGGCTATTCTGGCAATGCCAGGCCGGAGAGTGTAGTTATCTTTAGGGATGCTATGGAATGCATACAGAAGATCTCCGTTGCCACAGAGAACAACGGTCATGAGGCACAGCCCCAGCACAATTACGTGCAGAAGGAAGTAGTTGACCAAGAGAAAGAAGGGGCTTGCAAGGACGACGGGAACAACGGAATGGTAGTACTCACTAAGCAAGTTGACCTCGTCATTCATCACTTGAAACAATGCCTCAGCCGTGCTTTCACCATTGTCGTTGCACAGGCCTTCCCAGATGAGGTCTCGACAGGAGCGGGCTTCTTCATCTGTCATGGCCGGCAGGTGCTCGAACCTTCGACGAAGCAACTTGATGAGAGCAAAGGAGAGGCAAAGCCTCTTGAGGCGCTGGTTTTGGTCATGGGATGCGAAGAGCTGCTGCTGGTCTCCCTCCGCAACCTCCCAGACCTTACCGACAGTGACGATGCTATCATTTGGGGTGATCATTTTCAGCTTATATCCATCTGCGGTGACCTTCTGCACCAACTTCTCTTCCCCCATCACGATGTACTTGCACCTCTTCAACAGCTCATTTCCACCGACCAAGTGGTGCTCATCTTGTTCTTGCATCTGGGCCATGTAGGAGGTGAGAAGCCAGGCATTCTTGCCATGGGCGTATGAACGCTTCCCGACCTCAGTAAAGGCAACTCTTTGAACCACTTTGGTGGCACCGAGGATCCACATGATGCTAAACACAGCCTTCCGACCAGCACCCTTGATGTTGAAGAAAACGAGACTTCCGAGCCAAACAACTCGCCCGGCTCGCTGGACGATGCTCGAGTATCCCTTCATGCGAATCTCATCCACCTTCTTGCGGAGTAACTCCACGAGAAGCATCCATGTCAAGATCAGTGAGAGGTCATCCGTGCTAGAACTTGCACCTCCTGCATTCTTGGCCTCGGAGAAGAGGTAGGACATGACGGGGAGGAAGAGAGAGAGCGAGGTGGAGAGGAAGATGCGGAATTTGGGGTCGAGGATGGCGCTGACATCGGAGATTCCACTGAAAAGGTTGAGGTTGAAGAAGAGCCCTGCGAGGATGAACATGATCAGCGAAGCAGACACCCTGGTTGGCTCATCGATCTTGTCAGTATAGGATGATGTGAGGTTGCGAATGTAAGGGTACATGTGTGGCTGGCATACGATCGAATGGAACTGGTTGTAATTGCTCATTGTTCTAAACTGTCACAAACCAAGTTTCTGAATAAGGGTTGCTTTTGTTCGGTTGGCCGCCGTAGTTCCCTTGCTCGCATGCATATGTAGGATGTAGCCTTATCCTTGTTACTTTATTATTAGTGAGAGCAAAGCTCATGGACAACCACGACTAGCATGTTGTCTTTATTACTCCCTTTGTCCCATAAAAAGTGTCCCATAAAGAGTCAAACTATTTTAAATTTGATCAAGTTCACAATAAAGAATATCAATATTTATAGCACCAAATAGGTATGCTATAAAAATATATTTCATAGCAAATATAATGAAACTTGTTAGGTATCAAAAGTATTGAAACATTTCTATATAAATTTGGTCAAACATAAAATAATTTGACTTAGGACAAAACTAAAAGGGCACTCTTTATCTTTATGGGACGAATCACGTCGCAGACTCACGGAAAAGCGGCATGGCATGATTGGCTGCTCTTACTGATCATCACATGATAGATTTTTATTTTCCTTTTTTCTGTATCTCTCTTTATTTGGCGTTTATTATTCCTTTTCCCTTTGTTTTTTTCTTTTTCTTTTCCTTTTTTCTTTTTCTTTTCTTTCTTTAGCAAAGGACATACTATTTAACTATGGATTCTCCTTTTGGATATGGTGAAGCAGGTTTTTATCGCCGTTCAGTTTCCCAATAAATTAGATATGGTGCAAGCGTTGTATCTCTCCTTTCTCTTCAATTCATGTGTGCCATGTCCTACAAAAAGCATATGTGACACTCGTTTATATAAAGGTGCATGATGATATTGGTGTACTCCAGAATAATTTTTATTTAAAATCTAAGTTTACTACCATACCAGATCAAAGCGAAATAGGTCACTTTTGATTTCTAGCATTAGTTTATAAAGATTCAATTTTTTAAAGATCATGGTGAGTGTAAATATTTGACATGACAATTTAAATATAGTTTTTGGTGAAAACTTTTATTTAAAATTTAAAATAGGCACGATACCAGTTAAAAGAAAAATGTGTTCTATTAATTTATATCATGTACTAAAAAATTCAAGTATTTTTAGAATTATATATGTATTTTATTTTGTTTTGATTAGATTGTTTGGAGGCACTGTCGTTCGAGGCAGGGGTGAGAAGGGTAGGGGGCGGACGAAAGGGAGGATGAAAACAAGTCGCACAAAAAGAATCTACCTTTCTATAGTTTTAGGAGTAGAGACGATTTTCCTTTGGGAAAAGAACTTAATTAATTAGGGTTTATCCCTACTCATTCTGATGCATTATAAAAACTATTATACAATTAGCTAAAATTTGTTGCTAATTCAAACAATATATTTGCCCTTAGGGCGTGTTTAGATGCACCACTTTTGCATAAAGTTTTCACCTTGAGAACGGTGTCAGTTCATTTCTTCTCTCTGTGCACGCGGCCCAATGCATAAACTTTTCACCCTTTTCACCGATCTAAACACCCCCTAACTGATATAAGATTGACAGACAAACATTTGGCCCGTTTAATTTTCGAATCGTAGCTAGACTAGATTGGAAGCAACGCTTTGTTAAACGTCCCACATTCGTCATGGGCAAGTCTACACTGTTGGAGGGAACAAACTTAGATATTCCGTTTTACTAGCTATTTCCGCCACCTGCCCACCTCTATCTATCTGATACTCTACAGCGGCCCACCTTTTGTTTTGAAAAGAAACGGAGCCAAAAACAAAAGATGGAAAAGAAAAGAAAAAACGAGCCGAGGGACGCTCGCTACGTGGTTTTGGTTCTGGAGGGAAGTGTGTGACGAATGGAGGGGTTCCAACTTCCAACTTGTGTTGGTTGACCGTTGGACCTGACGCGCTTGTTGGTCGGGTGCGAGGCCACCTCTATCTCTATTCGCGGATGAAGTAGGCAGGGCCCACCCAGCGCGCGGTTGCTTGCTCGCAAGGCCGCCTCTATTCGCGGGGGATGTAGGAACTAGGAAGGGCCCACCCAAGGCTGTTTCAGAGGCGGGCAGAAACGAACTAGTGATTGGTTCGCCCCCATGCGCACGGAATGTCAATTGGATATATATTATGTGTTGCATTAGAGATGATAAAATGACAATGAGACAACAGATAAGCCGATCCATATAGATAGATAATTTACAATACAATAGTTAGAAAAACATAGCAGGTACAAACAGGTACATATGGTGTAGAGGAGTCCATAATGTATCTAAATTAGTTCCTGAAGATGTCTTTGTGGTATAGCGTTAATAAAAAAAAGAGTTAGATCAACAAAAGTTGTGTAATGTACACATACCATGGAAAAATATAGGTCTAACTGGTGTTTGTAAAGAAAACAATTAGTGCTTCTACTTTGTAATATTTTTTTCATTATGTTATCGGAGCACCTCTGAATCATAGTTTCAGTTCCTCCGTTGGTTAAATAACAAAGAGATACAATATCAGATGTAGTTTGTTAGGGCTGTGGTAAAAAGGAGACTAAAAAGATAAGTTGTTATCACCTGAAACAGCAGAACTGCACAGAGTATCAAGGCTGATGTGAAGGAAAGGGTGTTGACAATTGGAGGGTGCAGACGAGAATCAGAGGGTGGAGGGAGCACACAAAAAGGACACTAGAACTGCCGCTCATGGCCAGGGTTCTTGGCCCAGAACTTAGCTAACCAAGGGCCAAAATTAAAGAAACATTTGCCAAAAATCAACACCAGGAAAGTTCAATCAAACACTGGAGGACAAATTCAATCCACTGCCCGTTCGGCTGGTTCGGCTGAAACCAGCCAGCAGTACTTTCACCTCACAAAAAATCAGCCCAGCCACCAACCAACCAGCCAGTCAGCAGTACTTTTCTCTCACAGAAAATCAGCCGAGCCACCAGCCGAATCAGCCAGCCGAACTAGGGAAGAGGCCCTGGCTACGAGGCGCTGCAGCGAGTGCAGGCAGCCGGCGTGCGGCGCACCGGTGCCACCATTGCTGATGAGCCCCAACCGGGGGAGAGGAAACGGGCGTTGAGAAGCTTGGGCTGAGGAGACAGGGGAGATGTGGGCGCCGGCGCAGGAAGATGCTGAGGTTGAGGCCAGCGGCGATGGGATCGGCGATTGTAGTAGAGGCCTGGAACACTCGAGGGTTCGAGAGAGGAGGAGATATTTCGCTCAAACAATAACATGACGTGTGAGACACGGTTTCGACTCCAGCTGGCAGCCGGTGCACGGAGACCAGACCATTCGTTCCTGCTGGCGTGCTGGTGACCTGCTCGATGACTCGCGATCGATGCCGTGATGCCTACGTATACGTCTGAGTCCGATCCGTGGTAGCGCGGCGGCCTGGCTTCGATGTACTGGTACTGCTACGTCAAATTAAAATTCCCTTGTACTTGCCATTATTTTCTCTGGGTCAAGACTGGACTGGAGTATCGTGTGGATTAACGTGTTCATGTGCTTGCATGAGGTTTTTAGCGCGTCCATTATTATTTCATCCGTGTCGGTACGGAACGATATCGATCACCTCATATATATATGGGTCGCTATAAATATATACTCCTTCTTTCATCACCGATGTTGCGTGCAAATTCAAATGGTCCATGTTCGACTAAGTTTATATCAAATTTTATTAAATAAATTGATTAGAAAAATATATTTTGTTATTAACCTAATGATGCTTATTTCAAATAAAAAATATTGATATGTTTTGATTTATAATTAGTTAAACTTGGAATAATAAAACATAACACTACTAGAATTATATTTTTAAACGGAGGGAGTACGTACATCCTCGCTGGTGAGATTCAACGCCCAGTACGTACATCCTTCCCGGTTGGTAACACCAACCGGGACTAAAGGGCCTTTTTTTCTTTTCTGTTTTTTTTCTTTTTCTTTTTTGGTTTCTTTTATACAGAGATACGTATTATACCTGTATAATAATATACATATATGTCCATATATATATTAGTTATACGTCACTAATGCATTAAACTATTAACACTAATATTTATATATACGCTAATAATATTAAACTTACATATATATTTAATTACAACAAGTTTTGAAAGGCGAATATTAATATTTACACCAAGATTTCAAATAAGCATGTATATATATGTATATTTACAAAATGCCTAATATTTGCTCCTTCTATCGACCTCGTGTCCATTCCACCAGAACGCCCCTGTCTTGCTCACGACCTCATCGATGATAAATCTGCAGAGTGCCTCTTGAATCGCCATGACTCTTTGGATCGGTAAGATCTCATCTTTCATATGCATCATCTGAGGATGTGGTTAATAGAAAAATATAAATAATATTATTATGACTCACATGCATACATGCATACATATAGATATCCGTGGAAATGGAACATACCGTCAGTTCCCAATTACCGCAGATCGTCTTATGCCCTACAAGAGTGTGCATGAACTCACAGACATAACATCCACATAAATTGGTGCATTCATTCTGCCTATAACACTTTATATGAGAAATGGTCAAGTCATTACATGCATATTCACGATAATGAAACAAACAAAACGAGATGTGTGTCTGTGTATAGTAGTATTTACCGGAAAGTCTCCCTTGATACCAAGTTGTTCCTTGAATGGACCTTTGTGCTCTGCACGAAACTTTTTCCAACACCTGCGCACACCATATGAAATAAATGGAATTCTCGGATGATCTAAAGAGGAATAATAATGCGAGGACGGAATTTACTTTTGAAGGTGGTCAATCATTGGTTGGTACGTATCCCGTGGTCCCCTCAATGAGTCTATGACGGTCAACAAGCTTATGTCCGGTTGTATAACAAATAATATCCAATGGAACCTATTTACATGCATGTTTTGCGCCAAGGGTCACGTCAATTGAAATAAAAATTATGTTAGGAAGAAAATAGGAAGATGCACAAGACAATAAAAGTACTCACCCAAAGTTGTAAGAAAATAGAATCATTGTCTTGTAATGTTGTACACGTAAGAATTTGTCAATGTTGTTTATTGTGTCTTCATAATGATTTTGTAACATATGCTGGTTTACAATTTTTGGGTCGATGAAGCCCAAGTGAAAGTATGAGTTTTTCCTGCATACTTCAATCTCCATTCTACAGGAGGGAGAGAGGAGAGCCGTTTCAGGCCTTCAGTTCAATCATCAAGCTTTTGTTATACAGTACACGTCCTAATCCTACATTATTGTGGTCATCGTCTGAAAAAAAACCGCGCAGTTTTGTTACAAATACATAAATGCCATTGTGTAAATTTTCTGCATGTATCAATTTCGTTTTGCAAAATAAAATATTACTCCGACATTTTTCATTATAGTCTGATAACTAAAAAGACAATTCAACGCAATCAACTTTTGTAATTACTAATGAAGCTAGTTAAGATGCTCCTATCCAACGACCTATTACTAGTACTACACCAAACTGGAATTGTATTACCTCGGCTGCTGAAATGAGACCGCAAAGAAAATGTATATTCATCTGTAGATGTCGATATCCGCCAAGGAAATTGAGCATTTTCTTGGCAGTTTTTTTTTCGAAAGACTAGTACAAATATAGACACTCACACACACGCACACTCACCCCTATTAATATACGCACGCAAACCCTATCCCTATGAGCACCTCCGAGAGACTGGGCCGGCTGTTCCGATCTTGAGATTGACAAAGTCACCACAGGCGCCTCACTATCGATGGGCACGTCGCCTACCACTAAAAGAAAAGCGCCGATTAAATCCAGGAAAATATGACACCCATGTCGAGTCGGAGACTCGAACCCGGGTGGAGCAAGTTCCACCACAAGAAACCTAACCAGCTAAACTAGCAGCTAAGAAAATGGCGCGTTTCCTTGGCTATGTTTTTGTTAGGCCTCCAAGGCAATTGAGCATTTTTCTTGGAAGTTTTATTGGTTTGCCAAGAAAATGACACACTAGTGTGGCGATTTCATTAGGCCGCCGAGGCAACCGAGCCAGGGTTATATGAGGGTTAGGTTGTGCTGACCTTCTCTGTACATGTCTCATTGGGCTCCAACACTACACACGGGCCAAGGGCCCAAAAGAGGATGATGTAGCATGTGGCAGATTCTGTTTGCCCACTTCTTTCATCAATTTCTGTGACTGGTGCCACTGGAAAGCTTGTCTTCTTAGCTTTCTATGCCTATGTATTACGCCCTAAACGGAGTCCGTATGCAATTTGGGCGTCGATTTTGGTGCAGTCTGCTCCTGGACTCCGAACCAGACTCGAATTCTGAGTTGATGACGACTTGAAACTTCATGTTAGGGACGACGTGGGTGTATCCAACAAGGTGATGTCCTCATCAATCTTAATCACTTCGTTAGTTGCCATTTCTTTACTTGAAGTCCGTATTTGTTCACTTAGACGAGTCTTGGAGAACCAGTGATAAGAGAAAGCAACCTTGCGTCCCTATATGTGACGCCATGATGTGCAATAATATGGCTAAGTCATAACAACTCGGTTTTGGACGTCAAGGCTGTACTCGAATCCCCTCCCTAGGTTAGTTTTTTGGTCCTTGATACAAGAAGAGAGAAAGATAACAAATCGAACTCTATCAAATCATATATGCATGCAATATGTTGAACTTTGCATTGTATATATGTTCCTCACTTTGATAGAAGTTGTAACAAGGGACATCCGTTAATGTGGGCTACATAACATTATTCTGTTAATTTGATAAACAGGTACTCCTCTGTTTTTTATTAGATATCGTATTAGATTTGTCCTAAATCAAATTTATATAACTTTGACCAAGTTTATAGAAAAATATAACATCTACAACACCAAGTTTGTTTCATTGAATTCACAATAGGATATATTTTGATAGCGTATATACTTGGTAGTATAGATGATGTTACATTATTCTATAAATTTGGTCAAAGTCGTTGTACAAATTTAACTTAAGACAAACCTAACGTGACATCTAATAAAAAATAGAGGGAGTATGTTGCCATGCATATATAAGACATGTCACATATATGAGCCTGATTTGACTAGAGTTTGTTATGTAGACAGACAAATGCCAAATTTCAACTAATTATGAAATTTTTAAGTAGGTCTCCGTCTGTGTCATGTACGTAGATACTAGATAGACTTCAAAATTATGAAAGTTACAACCATTCCAACTAATAATTATTATAAGCCAGCACGGGTCTTTTTCCATGAATGGACGGCTGTCGGGATCCATTAATTTATGCTGACGCAAAAGTAACGCAAATCCAATTCCAAAAATATGGAAATGCTGGCATATATTATCAAGGCTCCTGCAACTTTTTTGCGAAGCTTAACTGAGAAGGAAGCATATAATTTCTGCGTGCAGGACAAAGAAAAAGAGAAAGGAAATATACACTACCAGAAAACGCTCCATCCATCTACCCTCTTCGGTCATGGTTGAATTGGACCGGGTACCAATGCTTGCATTGGTACCGGGTCCAATCGCCAATAATTTTGCGCCTGCTCATAGGTACCGGTTGGTGTCACCAACCGGTACCAAAGGGGCTCTGCGTATAAAGGGGCCTTCTTCCTCCCCAGCCCGAGCCATGTCTCATTTCTTCATCCTCCATTGAGCTCGGGTTGGGGGAGGTCATGCCCAAAATTTTCATAACTTTTGGAGATTTTGCAAACCAAGTCCGTTAGAAGGTTAGCAACTTCATCCTCTCTCTTTTGACGGTTAGTATGGTCTATTTCATGCTCTATGTTTTGAGTAATTTGTGTTTTGTGGAATGGATTGAAATAAGAGATTTTAGATTTAATCTTCATTTTTATTATGAATTTATAATAGAGAATCACTATATAGTTAGTTGTTGCATGTGTAGAGATGATGCACCAATTTTTAGACATTGTTTAGATTTTTGGATTATTTGTAGAATCTTTAAATGATTTTCATAGTTATGCTTATTATGATTTTTAGATATTATAAATGATATTCATATTTAGACTTATTATGATTTTTAGAGATTATAAATGATATTCATATTTAGGCTTATCATGAATTTTAGAATTACATCTTTTAGAGGCTTCAAATGATGTTGATATTTAGGGTTATTAGGATTTTTAGAGATTATAAATGATATTCTTATTTAGGCTTATTACGAACTTTAGAAATACATCTTTTTAGAGGCTTCAAATGATGTTGATATTTAGGGTTATTAGGTTTTTTTGAGATTATAAATGATATTCTTATTTAGGCTTATTACGAACTTTAGAAATACATCTTTTTAGAGGCTTCAAATGATGTTGATATTTAGGGTTATTAGGATTTTTGAGATTATAAATGATATTATTATTTAGTTAGATTTTAAATTTAATTTTACTTCTCATGGTTGTCAATATCTTGAACTAAAACAATTCAACTCTAGGCATGCCTATGATGATATCAAATTTTACCTAGTTTTCTAGCTGGGTAACATATGATGACCTTGAGCTTGAGCTTGTATTGTATAGTTATGCTTCTCATGGTTGTCATCAAACCATGAGACACATCCATGCCCAAGCAACGGATCGGTTGTGATGGTTGGGCTGGGTGTGTCTCAAGGTTCCATGCCTACCATGAACCAATTTTTTTACCACCTGTAATGTTTCTTATGCTCCATGTTCAAGGTCAAATGAAAGACAACATATCTGAGGCAAATCACTCCTTAAATTTTTTTTGAGATGAGCAAAAGTAAGACGTTGATGATTTTGGAATGTGGTTGTCGGCCATTGTGCCCTTGGTTTGTTGCAGGTTTTGGAAACCTCCCGATGCAGGGGAGGTGCTATCGAAATTTTTAGAGATTATAAAAGATATTCTTGTTAAGGCTTATTACGAACTTTAGAAATACATCTTTTTGGTGGCATCAAATGATATTGATATTTAGGGTTATTAGGATTTTTAGAGATTGATATTCTTATTTAGGTTTATTACGAACTTTAGAAATTCATATTGGGGGCTGAATTTTTCATTGTATTTTGTGAATAGATGAATCGACACTGAATGTACAACGCGGATAGGCGCTCATCTGACTTAATTAATGGCGTTCATCAATTTCTCGACGCGGCAGAGGCTAACTCGACCTCGGGTTTTATATGCTGTCCATGCAAGGTCTGTAAGAATGAGAAGGATTATCACATCTCGAAGAAGGTGGTTCACACACACTTGCTTAGGAGTGGTTTCATGCCTAACTATATTTGTTGGACCAAATACGGCGAAGGGGGGATATTCTTAGAAGAAGGTGATGAAGAAGGTGACGACAATATCCCAGACTTTGCACAATACGGTGCATTTGCAGATGATACAGCAATGGGCGAGGGTGAAGCAGTTGCAGAAGATGAGGATGATGATGCCTTAGGTGGCATGATTCGTGATGAAGAGAAAGACTGCAAAAGTGCGAAAGAGCGGGAGAAGATGAAGCGTTTGTTGGAGGACCACAAAATATTGTTGTACCCAGATTGCAAAGAGGACCAGAAAAAGTTGGGTACCACACTGGAACTGTTGCAATGGAAGGCAACTAATGGCTTGTCTGACAAAGGTTTTGGAGAGATATTGAAAATGATAAAGAAGATGCTTCCAGAGGGCAACACATTGTCCGAAACAACATATGAAGCAAGAAAAATCGTTTGCCCTCTAGGACTAGAAGTACAAAAGATACACGCATGTCCCAATGATTGTATCCTTTATCGGGGCAAGGCGTACGAATCTTTGGATGCCTGTCCGGTTTGCAATTGTTCGCGGTATAAAATCAGGCGAGACGACCCTGGTGATGTTGAGGGAGAGCCCCCCAAGAAGAGAGTCCCTGCCAAGGTGATGTGGTATTTCCCTATAATACAACGTCCGAAGCGCTTGTTCAGAAACAAAGAGCATGCTAAATTGATGCGGTGGCACAAAGAGGATCGGAGGGAAGACAATATGTTGAGACACCCCGCTGATGGGTCTCAATGGAGAAAAATCGACAGAGCGTTCCCAGACTTCGCAGAAGATGCAAGGAACATAAGATTTGGTTTGAGTACGGATGACATGAATCCTTTCAGTGATATGAGCAGTAGCCACAGCACTTGGCCCGTGACTCTTTGTATGTACAACCTTCCTCCGTGGATGTGCATGAAGCGGAAGTTCATTATGATGCCAGTGCTAATCCAAGGGCCAAAGCAGCCTGGCAATATCTAAGGCCACTGATTGAGGACCTTTTGTTGTTGTGGGGGCAAAGATGGTGTAAAGGCGTGGGATGAGCACAAGCAAGAGGAATTTAACCTACGAGCATTACTGTTTGTGACCATCAATGATTGGCCTGCACTTGGTAACCTGTCGGGACAGTCAAACAAGGGATACAAAGCATGCACACATTGCCTAGAACACACCGACTGCATTTACCTGAAACATTGTACAAAGTATGTGTATATGGGCCATCGTCGATTCCTTTCTGAGAAACATCCGCTAAGAAAGAAAGGAAATCATTTTGAGGTGGAAAGTCATAGCAAACCAAGGCATCGGGATGGAAAATATGTATTTGCTATGGTAAAAGATGTGAAGGTGGTCTTTGGGAAGGGACCTGGCAGCCAGCCAGCGGCAAGTGAAAATGGAAAG
>CM014273.1:66342628-66358731 GCA_004135705.1 Alloteropsis semialata
GAGGTGGATACGCTATTTGACGGTGACGCTCACCCCGGCACCAAAAACCGAGTTGGATTGGCAACTGGAGGAAGGAAACCCGTGCCCACCACTTACATCTATGGGGGGTGTTCCAGCCAGCCTAGTTAAGTGCGGTACCCGGACTGTAGGAGTTAGCGGAAGTGTAAGGGGAAAAAGGCTGGAAGACCTTTGTTCCCCGAGAGGCTCGGACCCGGGATTGGCCACCGCGGGGCAGGCCATCACAGTTCTCGGACACCGAGTTGCGTCCTCAGTGTATCCTAGGCCGGGAAAAGCAGGAGGGTACCGTCACTGGCTAGGGTCTGTGCTGTGGGTTGTGTCTCAAGTTGGCGACGGCCAGCTTTGCAGCCCGAGTGGGTCCAGGGGCATAAACTCTGCAGAGTATAATCTTTACGTAAAGCCGTGTCCACGGATAAGGACAGCCTTCCCACCTTCCTTTCCGCCATTGTTTTAGGGATTTCTACCTCCCCTCTAGAGTAGGGCCTGCCTCGGGCAGTTGAGATGCGAAGGGTGGGAGCTTTCGCATCGCCTAGAGAGTGAAGAGTGGAAGATGCTTGGTGACGGGTACCTGGTGTGCCAGGAGTGCTCGTAGGTGTTGTGAGAATGGTTTTGGGATGAAGTGCTGCTTGCATAGGATTAACCTTAAGCCTATCCTTGATATTTCTTATACTAGAATTAGGCCACTTAAAGCTTGCATTACGGATGGTGACGTGAAACTGTTCCAATCCTTGGGAACAGCTTATGATGAAACAGGTTATGAAAGCGAGTACGATAACAATGCTGATGGATGGTACAATTGAGGTTGCTGCTATGCTCAAGCTGAAGAGCCTGTGGGGATGACCGCCAAGACAGAAGACTAGCTACCGCTTCGCTTAGTATTTCATTTTGTCGCATTTAGCCCAAGGGGCTTGTAATAAACGTACTTCCAGAGTTATCCACTATTGTAAGACTTCTATGTATTGTTTAAATGCTTAAATTCGAAGTATGGATGTGATATTCCGCTGAAATGAGTTCCGTACGTGTTAGCTGTTGATTCTGGGACTAACACTTTGGTACAGGGATTCGGATTCTTAGAAATAAGAATCCGGGTCGTTTCATTGGTCTCTTGAATACTTACATCTTTGCCATCAATCAAAGAAAAAGCTAATAATTCTTAAGCTGGATTTTGAAAAGGCTTTTGACAAGGTGGAACATGAATTTATGCTACAAATCATGAAACACAAGGGTTTTGGCTCAAGATGGCTTCAATGGATGAAACTCATTTTCTCTTCAGGGACATCATCAATTCTCCTGAATGGAGTTCCAGGAAAAACTTTCCACTGTAAAAGAGGAGTAAGGCAGGGAGATCCACTATCACCCTTGCTCTTTGTCTTGGCAGCAGATTTTCTTCAAACTTTGCTTAATGATGCCAAGAATCAAGGCCTGCTCAACTTGCCCCTACCACTAGGTGCTGGTTCAGATTTCCCAATTGTGCAATATGCCGATGACACCTTAATTATCATGGAAGCCTCAGTCCAACAAGTTCAATATCTTAAGGAAATTTTATGTCTCTTTGCAGCATCTACTGGCCTTAAGGTAAACTTCAACAAGTCAGTAATGGTCTCAATCAATAGTCCAGATGCTCTGATGACAGAACTAGCAGATACCTTGGGTTGCACTATTGGCTCTCTACCTTTTACATATCTGGGGATGCCTCTGGGTCTGCACAAACCCTCTGTTCAAGATCTAATGCCCTTAGTGAAAAGATGTGAAAACAAACTTCTTGTGACCTCAAACTTACTCTCCCAAGGGGGTAAGCTGATTCTAGTAAACTCAGTGTTGTCTTCCTACCCAACCTTCTTAATGTGTCTCATTAAGTTGCATAAAACGGTTTTAGTCCAACTGGACAAGTACAGACGACATCTTCTCTGGAGAGGAAGTAATCTACAAGACAAAAAACCTCCCAAGGCTGCTTGGCCACAGGTTTGTTTACCAAAGGAAGAAGGTGGTTTGGGTGTGATTGATCTCTCAGTTCAGAATGATGCTTTGTTAATGAAAACCCTCCATAAATTCTACAATAAAGCAGATCTGCCATGGGTTAACTTAGTGTGGTCCAATTATTACTCAAATGGACAACTTCCTGGAAATGGCAAAAAGGGATCCTTTTGGTGGAGAGACATAACTAATCTGATCATTCAATTCAAAGGAATTGCTTGCCCTACTCCACAAAATGGCTCCACTATCTTATTATGGGAAGATCTTTGGAATGGCTCGGTCCCCAAGCTAGCTTATCCTCAACTCCACTCTTTTGCAAAGAATAAACATCTATCTCTGGCAGCATCAGTACAAGAGGAACAACTACACAACAACTTCTTTCTACCACTCTCAATAGAAGCTCACCAGCAATTACAAAATTTATCTGACCAAATTGAATCAGCTGAACTCAGTGACAACAAAGATATATGGACATACATTTGGGGTAATGGTTTCTACTCTTCCCAGAGAGCTTACAGATACATGAAAGGGCATAGAGAAACTCACAATTCTTTCAAATGGTTATGGAAATGTTCTTGCCAAATGAAGCATAAAATTTTCTGCTGGCTAATTCTCATTGCAAAATTGAATACTAGAGGAATGTTAAGAAGAAGGAACATGTTCCTCCCTGATTACACCTGTGTCTTCTGTGAGAGCACAGCTGATGAATCCATCGAACACTTATTTCTCCAATGTCCTTTTTCAGCACATTGTTGGTCAGTGATTAATCTCCAAATACAAGCCAATTGGGAGCCTTTTCAAGCCTTAGAGCACCTGAAGCAACAGATCGAAGAACCCTTTTTCATGGAAGTCATTATCCTTATGACTTGGAGCATTTGGAAAGTAAGAAATGGTGTAATTTTCAATGGTCAGCCGTATTCTGTTGAAGCTGTGCAAGCGAGTTTTATCTCAGAGTTCCAGTTGGTTTTACACCGCGCCAAGAAGAAATATCTACCTAGAATGAGAGATTGGCTGAATAATTTGTTGTAATTTTCTTTCCTTTTTTTCCCTTTTGTTGTAAACTCTTGTTTTTTTTCTTAATATATAACCAGTAGGGGTGCAAACCCCTCCTGTTTCATCAAAAAAAAAACGTAATTGGCCTCTAATCTCTCTGGCAAACCCTTGTAGGATGATCAGGTTGATCAGGGACGAAAGAACATACAAGTATTATGTTCTTCTGCTGCACTTTGGCTCTTGGCTGGGACCGCATGTATTTCCTTTCTCTTTTTCTTTGTCCTGCACGCAGAAAATATTATATGCTTCCTTCTCAGTTAAGCTGCGCAAAAAAGTTGCAGGAGCCTTGATATATGCGTCCATCTTTTTGGAATTAGATTTGCGTTACTTTTGCGTCAGCATAAATTAATGGATCCCGACAGCCGTCCATTCATGGAAAAAGACCCGTGCTGGTTGTAAATTTCATAATTTTGAAGTCTATCTAGTATCTACGTACATGGGGAGACCTACATATAAATTTCATAATTAGTTGAAATTTGGCCTTTGTCTGTCTACATAATAACAAACTCTAGTCAAATCAGGCACATATATGTGACGTGTCTTATTTGCATGGCAACATAGTAACTGTTTAACGGAATAATGTTATGTAGCCCCCATTAAAGGATGTTCCTTGTTACAACTTCTATCAAAGTGAGGAACATATATACAATGCAAAGTTCAACATATTGCATGCATATATGATTTGATAGAGTTCAATTTGTTATCCTTCTCTCTTCTTGTATCAAGGACCCAAAAACTAACCTAGGGAGGGGATTTGAGTACAGCCTTGACGTCCAAAATCGAGTTGTTGACTTAGCCATATTATTGCACATCATGGCGTCATATATAGGGACGCAAGTTTGCTTTCTCTTATTACTGGTTCCCCAAGACTCATGTAACTGAACAAATACGGACTTCAAGTAAAGGAATGGCATATAGGCGAACTAACGAAGTGATTAAGACTGATGAGGACATCACCTTGTTGGATAGTACACCCACGTCGTCCCTAACATCAAGTTTCAAGTCGTCATCAACTCAGAATTTAACCGGCGCTTTTCTTTCAGTGGTAAGCAATGTGCCCGTCGATAGTAAGGCGTCTGTGGTAATTTCATCAATCTCAAGATCGGAACAGCCGGCCCAATCTCTCGGAGGTGCTCATAGGGTAGGATTTGTGTGTATATTCATATAGGGGTGAGTGTGTGTGCGTATGAGTGTCTGCATTTGTACTGTCTTTCACAAAAAAAAAGACTGCCAAAGAAAATGCTCAATTTCCTTGGCGGATATCAACATATACAGAGGAATATACATTTTCTTTGCGGTCTCTCGTTTCGGCAGCCAAGGGAAAATTAGTTCATTTCTCTCTCAATCTCCTTCATTCCCCTTCAATACACCTCTATCCAAACAATGCCTTAATTTGCTTCTTGAGTTGAGCAACAGATAATAATAGAAGCGGCTTATTATTAAGCCGGATTACACACGTACAGCATGCAAACTAATATTGCATGGGTTTTTATTTGGTGAGCAAATTAAATTAGCTAGCTAGCTATACCTCACCTCCCTATGATGAGCTAGCTAGCTTTGCACAACTTGACATGCATATATATATGCCTTACAAATTAATTAAACACCATACATGACTGCTGACACGAACAGGCAAAAAGGTCAGCATACGCCACGGCGGAAGCCGACGGAACCGCCACCGACGTTGTAGAAGACCTCGAGCGTCCGCTGCTGCACGTTGCCAAGGACCCCCGGCACGAGGTCGTTGCCGTTGGGGACGAAGGCCAGGCAGTCGTCGTACAGCACCCCCGACGGGTCCAGCTCCACGACGGCGTTCCGGTCGAACACCAACGCGATCCTCGGCAGCCTGACGGTGCCGACGCCCGTGAAGTCGTTGCAGGTGTCGAACGCTCCCTTGGGCGGCGCCGGGCGGTACATGGCCATGCTGCTCCTGAACGCCGCGCGCAGCGCCTGGTACGCCGTCGGCGGCAGGCGGGTGAACACCGTGCGCGTGTCCAGCACGGAGCCGGGGGTGAAGACGGGCGCGGGCACACCGAGCCGCCGCCCGGCGACGGCGATGTCCCGGAGGAGCACGCGGTAGAAGGTGGGCACCTGCGGGTACCTGAGCATGGGCGTCACCACGTACCTGGAGGCGGCCACGAGCGGGACTCCGAGCAGGAAGTATCCCTTGTAGCTCGGCGTGGGGGCAGGCAGTAGGCGAAGGCGTTGCCGTACGTGGAGGCGGTCTGGGACACGAGCGACTCCGGGCCGCCGCCGAGCGCCATGATCCCGGCGGTCTGGGTGTCGAAGCGGCCCTGCTCGACACGTGGCTGCACCCGAACTGGAAGCCGGGGACGGCGTTGGTGGGGTTGATGGTGCGCAGGTCGGAGATGTAGGCCCCCGACGAGGAGGAGCCGTCGGGGTAGGCGACGCGGTACTGGCACTGGTTGTTGACGCAGCCGTTGGCGTAGGGGCCGAGGCGCGTGCAGGCCGGGGCGTTGCAGGACGGGGGCGTACCGCGTACGTGCTGGACCTTCTTGGGTCGTACAAGGTGTCGCTCTGAGGGTGGCACGGAGGGATAGGGCAGGGCACGCACTGCACCCATGGCACGTCGCTCGCCGTGTCCAGCACCAGCGTCTGGACCACTCCCGGCAGCCTCGACTGCCACCCTCCGGCCGCCGCCGGATCATCAATATTGCTCATCATCAGCTGCTTGGAGTCGTCGTTGTTGGAGCTCGAGGTGGTGGTCTGTTGGTTTCCGACATTGAGGGCATGTTTACTTCACTCATTTTACATAACGTTTTGCATAATACGCGCTTCCCAATGTACTTTTTCTCTCTGTAAACACTATACATAACGCAAAAATACTATGCATAACGCCGGAACTAAACACCCCCTGAATGGCGCAACGGGCACGTTCTGAACAGTGCTTTGAGAGACTGTTGCTGGTGGCTTCCAGCCGGTCCCTAAACTTTACCTACAGTGATGATGCTATCATTTTCTTCGAGTAATTTGGTGATGCTATGATCATGAGATTGGGAGCTGGTCTTTTCCAGCTTGTAGCCATCTGCAGTGGGCTCAATATCCACCAGCTTCTCTTCACCCAGACAATGTACTTGCACGACTTCAACAGCTCGTTTCCAACCATCTGGGAGGCAGCTTGAGGCTCTTGTTCTAGCATCTGGGACATGTAGGAGCTGATAAGCCGCGCGTTCTTGCCATGGGCATAGGAATGCTTCCCCACCTCAGTGAAGACGATTCTTTGCAACACCTTGGTGGCACAAAGGATCCAGAGGATGCTGAACACAGCTCTGCGACCAGCGCTCTCAATGTTGAAGAAGACGAGGCTTCCCAACCAAACAATGCGGCCGGCACGCTGGATGGTGCCTGAGAACCCGCGCATGCGGATCTCGTCCACCTTCTTGCGGAGGAGCTCCACCAGGAGCATCCACGCCAGGATCAGCCCTGCCCTCAGCGAGTGGTCAGCCGCATGAGCGCTCACAGTGGTGGCGCTCATCATGTACCCCGCGTTCTTTGCTTCTGAGAAGAGGTAGGACATGACGGTGAAGCATCTAGGCCATCTTAGATGGCGAGTTTTGGTGATAAACGACAATACCATCTATGTGACTAACGTGTGTCTTGAAGGAACTATTATAAACATGTTTAAGTCGCATGGAGTGTATGAAAGGAGGCCCCTCAATTGGAATCAAATCGGATCATTCTTGAAGGCTTAGGACTTTTCTAGATCTAAGTGTCACAAGGAGATGAAGGACACTTAGTTTAGTTAGGTTATCTAGTTTTCTAGATAGACCGTACTATTAAGGGGGTTACTAAGTTAGTAGCTTGATCAAAGCTAGGTCCTTACTTGAGTTAGATGCACACATCCCAAAACCTAGCCCAAAACATCCCAAATATATCCTAGATCAAGTTTGAAGCAAAGCGAAAACTCAAAGCACTTGAATTGGACGAGTTTTGCATTCTCAGTGAACGGCGTATGATATGCCAGAAACGGCGTACAATGCAAGAAGCCTACGGCGTGCGAAGGAATTCAAATGAAGGATCACGGCGTATGTTCCGGTGTTACTGTGCTGACACGGGGCAGAACATACGGCGTGCAGGGCATGGAGCTATGTCAACTTGGGTCTTCAATAACCCAGGCGCCGTATGATACACCGCTAACGGCGGATTAACGGCGTACATGTTACACAGTAAGCATGTCAAGGAGGAATTCGAGAAAAGGCTACGCCGTATGATACGCCGGTCTCGGCGTATATATTTTGGCTGAGTCAGCTGGTTTTGACCGTTGGGGTTTAAACACGCCGTATGATACGCCGCTAGTACTTTGTGTATCGGCGGATTATACGCCGTGTGGAAGTAGCCGTTGGAAAAGGTTTTCGACCGTTTGAAAAGGAAGCACCGTATGATACGCCGTGTATACTTTTGTACACGGCGGATTATACGCCGGTCGCTGTTTTCAGAGGAGTTGTTGAGTAACGGCTAGTTCTTTGTGTCTAGCCTATATATACCCCCTTGGTCGAGTTCATGGCTGCTCTTTGGACCTCTTACCACCTGATACACCCCATGAGAGTTGCAAGGAGCCACTTGAGTAAATAGTGAAGATCTTGAGTAAGTTTGAGCTAGTTCATCCACTTAGTGTGCATCTAGCTTGAGCTTGGGTTTAGTTTTAATCAAGTGAAGTCTTGGTGGCTTGTTACCCTTTGTGTTTGACGGCACCTAGCCGGTCTTGGTGATTGGAGGAGTTCTTGGTGAGCTCTTGGAGATTGTGGGAGCCCCAAGATACAAGGTTGTACACGGTACTTGAAGCCCACCGTTCCGGAGATGGAGAAAGGGTATTCTTAGTGAAGCACTTGGTTCTTGGTGGATCAAGACAGAGCAATACTCTTAGTGAGTGCTCCAACGTGGATTAGGGGGGAGCGTCAACTCCTCGATACCACGGAAAAAATCTGGTTGTCTTTGTGCCTACTCTCTTTACTTTCCCGCATTTCCTTTCAAGTATTTACTTTGTTGTTGTTGCTTGTTCTTGCTTGTTTAGGTTTCTTGCTTAGTGTAGGTTGGCATTCCATTTGAACTATAGGTTTGGGCAACACTAGCATGATAGGCTAGGATTTGTTTTTCATAGTTTTGAAAAAGTCCCAATTCACCCCCCCTCTTGGGCCATCGATCCTTACAAGTGGTATCAGAGCGTAGGCTCTCTTTTATAGGCTTAAAAGCTTAGAGAATGGCTCCAAGAGGTAGTAATGGTCCACCTAAGTTCGATGGGAGAAATTACCCTCATTGAAAAGTTCGCATGGAGTGCTACTTGGAGGCACTTTCTCCCATTGCTTTGGCGGTTGCCATTAACCCTTTACCGGATACACCCACCGTAGATCAAGCCGCATGGAATGCCACTACCAAGAATGCCATATTTGAGTGTTTGTCCGGTGACATCTTCTCCCAAGTGTACACCAAGAAAACCGCCCATGAGGTGTGGGATTTTCTAGAGAAGAGTAATGTCGGATCTAAGAAAATCGTGAGGAGAAGTACCAATTCCTTAGTGCTAAGCTCAAGAAGTTCACCATGCTTCCCAAAGAGAATGTAGAACAAATGTTTACTAGGATGAATGTTATTATTGAGGATATAAATGCACTTAACATTGCTAATTTGTCTCAAGGTGCAATCATCCGGAACATATTGCAAGCTCCTCACAAGCTCGACTACAACATCATCACCTCTCTACTCTTTGAGAATGATCTTGACAAGCTTGAAGTGGCGGAAGTGATTAGCAAGATTCGCTCTCATGAAATTTTCATGATGGGTGTGGGTGTGGAAGACTCTACCTCCACCAACAATGATCTTGCCCTCAAGGCCAAGAAGGAAGCATCATCAAGCAAGAAGAAGAGCAAGATGGTTGTTGTCCAAGAATCATCAAGTGAGAGTGAAGGAGATGATGATGAAGAAGAAGACATCAAGCTAGCTCTCATGATGAGGAAGACAACCAAGCTCCTCTCCAAGCTTAACAAAAAGGGCTACAACTATGACCCTAAGAAGAACAAGTTCCGCTCAAGGGATGGGAACAAGAAGTGCTACAATTGTGGGGAGTACAATCACCTCTCCTATGATTGTCCCAAGCCCGACAAGCGCAAGATGAAGAACAAGGAGGGAAAAGATGATGATGAGTACAAGAAGGTCTCCGACAAGGCTAAGAAGAAACTCTTCAAGAAAGGCAAGAACAAGGCCTACATTGTTGGAGAATGGATTTTTGGTGGTGAGCTCAAGTGATGATTCAAGTGATGATGAGGAAGAGAAGGGATTTGCCGGGCTTGCCATCAAGCATGAAGAAGATGATGAACCCCCTCTTCCTCCACCACCTATGTGCCTCATGGCAAAAGGTAACACCAAGGTGAGTGATGATGAATCAAGTGATAGTGATGATGAACTCTCACCTAATGAGTTTAAGACACTTTTTGATGAGTACACTGAAATGATCAAGATGCAAAGAATCAAACTTAAAACTGTTGAGGATTCCTATGTCAAGATTAAGCTTTCTAATGATGAGTTGCTTGCTAAACACAACACACTTATTGAATCTCATGATACCCTTGTTGTGTCTAACAAGTCACTTAGAGATTAGCATAACATTCTTCTTGTTAAGCACAATGAATTACTCATTGAATATGAGAAAACCATTGAGGTTAACAAGGCTATTGAGGCTCACAATAGAAAGCTTAAGATTGATCTCATGAACCTAGAGATGAAACATCAAGAGCTTGAGTTTGCCTATGATGCCATTGACCCTAGCATGCAAGAATATGGTAAGAATGATTGTGTTAAGATCAATGCATCTACATCTTGTGATGATCTCATGGAAGTGCCTTTGCCATCAAACCATGTTTCTTCTTCTTGTGCTAACCTTGATAGGAAAGAAATTGAAGAAGAACTTGTGAGCATTGCCACCGGGTTCGATGTCATGGTCAAGGGAAAGGGTCTTCTCAAAGACATCCTCTTCCACAACATGAAGCAACATGGGAGAAGTGGTCTTGGCAACTTCTTCTTAAAGGAAAAGCCAAAAGCCCCAAGATCACCTCAACTTGATGGGTGCTTCAATGATGTAGAGGACCCTATTGCCAACTTTGCAAGGAAAAAGGCCATGATACAAGGGAGTGCCCTTCACCCACTAAAACCCTACCAATCTTACCACCTAATTATTGATGCACTTACAATAAACATCACTTTTGGTTGAGTAAGGTAGATGGAAAAGTGAAGGCCAAGTTCTTGACCCTTCCAACCAAGGGCACTTGTCCCAAGCAACTTTGGGTTCCTAAGACTCTTTGTTCTAAAATTCGTGGACCCAAGTATGTTTGGGTTCCCAAACCTCAAGCTTAATCTCCTATGTGTAGGTGAACTACAAAGCCGGCGGCAACCATTGGGTGTTGGATAGTGGATGTACACAACATATGACTGGCTATGTAAATGATGAGGACATCACTCTTGTACATACACACGTCAATCCTTCATTGAGTCTTGACGGCCCAATTACAAGGGCACGCACGCGACAATTGGATTTAGAGGTGAGTTCGTTCCTAAGTGTTTCTTCGGTTGGTATGGAGAATAGATTGCTACCTTATGATTATTTGCTAATTAGAAACCAAGGAGATGACCAAGAGATACTTGAGGAAGGACATAGGGACGTGGGAGACCAGCAAGGGACTCCAAGTCGAGGTGGAGGCCCAAACCAAGTCGAATTCGGGGCTGTTTCGGAGTCCAGGAGCAGCGTCCAGTAAAACTGGTCTTACGGTCGCATACGGGCTCGGATTTTTGTGTTCTTTATATGTCCAGAAAGTTAAGAAGAAGACGCTTCCATTGGCGCTGGTCTTAGGCCCAAATGCATCCAGAGTCGTCGGGAATTGCCAGAGGAACTTGGCATCCAGAATCTGTTCCGGTGTTGCACCACCGTATTTTGGTCTTTGGGCCTTGTATCGTGTTGGAGCCCAATAGAGGCGCGTCCAGGGGGTCTTGCACGACCCTAGAGTCTTCATAAACAGCAGCCGTCCATCCATTAGGGTTTTGGATTTTGCTTTAGTTCAATCTGTCTTTGAACAGTCGCCGTACTTCGGTTTGTGAAACCCCAACTCGTGTGCTTAATCATTCATCAGCAGTTTGTCACCATATTTGAGTGCTGCGTTCTTTCGAGTTCTTGCTTGTGTTCTTCGTTTCGCAGGCAGGGATTAGCCTTCTTGGCGAGGTCGACTGGATCGTGACATAGTTGATAACCAGAGGAGTTGTGGTGCTAAGATTGCAGGGATTCGGGTCTTTGGATCTGAAGCCGGATCGGTGTGTCATTCTCCGCCCAAAACGAAAGTTATCCCCTCCTGACGGAAGATCGGGCCCCCTAGTTCCCATCAAGTGGTAATCAGAGACTCAGGTATTACCGTCAGGCTTTATCCTAGTTTAGATTTTCGCCTTTGTCCCATAGTCCACAAAAAAACCTACAAAAATTTCCGCTGTCCTAGAACCCCTGTGTTAGCCTTGCAATTTCGTTTCAGTTTCGCTTTGTTGAGTTTGTGTCCGTGGTCGAGTCTTGTTGCTGGTTTAGGTCGTGTTCGTCGTCGTAGTTCAACCGCCCTTTGCTTGTGTGTTTGTTTCCGCCGCTATCCCATCCACCTTTACCCAAACAACAAGTCGATCCACCCCATTACTCGACTTGCTCCCGCTAGCCGCCTTGTGTGAACTCTCACCGTGCAAACCCTAGATAGGTTGCAAGCCGCTTTGGTCGGTCGCCTTTTGCATCGCATACCTAATCCTTGTTTCATCTGGCGAATACCTATTGCTTGCTACACATACCAGGGAGGATTTACCCTTGGTTTTGGTTGCCGAGAAGCTTTGCCCTAGCCGCTGCTGTTCTATCTGCCAAGTTGTGCCTCTCCGAAAATATAACTTGAGGTACCTTCGGTAAAACGGGCATAACTTTTCACTCGGTGCTCCGTTTTGGCTCATTTTTTTACAGCAGCTTGGCAACAAAAAGTTGCACATACCAGTCACCGGCTTTGCCGGTTAGGCCGTTCTCAAAAAATTCAAAAAAATCAGGAAGATAATTAAAAAATTGGTTTTCTGTCTTGCACGCTTTTCGGCAAACGTGTTTGATTTTCTATAGACCACATCTGATCTCTGTTTCAGGTGAAACTTTGTGTGGTTCCTTTTCTGGTGTTCCTCGTTGTGAGAAAAATATCAAAAAAATAAAACAAAATAAAAAACAACTGTGATTCCTACTAGTGCCTTTTTGGCAATCTTAGCACAACAATTACAAAACTGCCATTGAGCTTGTTCTTTGAGCTTTTTCCATTGTTCTTTGTTCCAACTTATTGTGCTACGTCTAGGAACAGGTCTTAGCCAGCAATTGTGACTTGTGCTTTGGATACTTATTGAACTTTGCTACTCTGCATTCGTTAATTGTTCCACATATACATATTGTGCCTGTCCTAAGCTCCACAAACAGATACTTCAGATCAGTACAGCGAAGGACCCTTGCAATCTTGGTACCACTTCCTCACAGGTATCACGAACCAGCCACCGGTTGTACCATCCACTGTTTGCATTGGTAAGAACTCGGTAAGACGTGTGTGAGGGTGTGATTCCACCAACCAACCACATAGTTCATAGGGTCTTTACTAATACTTAACCATGCCAGACGACGTGCCTATTTTGTCTAGTCAGTTGCAGGAATTGAAGGATTCCCTGATTGACGAGATGAGCAAATTAACGAAGGAAATTAGAGATGGCAATCATGCGATTGAGAGTGTGGACAAGCGAGTGGCCACCTTGACCGGACGAGTTGAGGCGCTTGAGGCTGCCCCCAAGACAAAAGATGCGGAGGTCGAGGATATTGATGACCTTGATGACGACATTGTGTATGGTCCTGATGGTTTGATTGATCACAGGCTGACCAGCGAGAAGAAGATGCGTAAAAGACTTGAACGCAATAAAATGGGTATGGGAGGTAACAAAACTCGACATCGACAAGGTAACGATGATCCTTATGCTAAAATTAAATTTACCATTCCATCTTTTCATGGGAGATATGATGCAGAACAATACCTAGATTGGGAGATGACAGTAGAACAAAAATTTGCTTCCCACCTTGTTCCCGATCGCCATAAGGTTAGACAAGCCACTAGTGAATTTAAAGATTTTGCTATAATCTGGTGGCAAGACTGTGCTTCTTTAAACATGCAACCTGATACTTGGGATGGGCTTAAACTTGCCATGCGTGATCGTTTTGTTCCTGCATCTTATAAGCGTGATTTACGTAAGAAATTACAACGTTTAGAGCAGGGAGACATGTCTGTCCAGGATTATTATGCAGAGTTACAAAAGGGCATGATTCATTGTGGGGTAGTTGAGGATCCTGAGGATAAAGTTTGTCACTTTTATGGTGGTTTGAGACGTGAAATTCTGGATATTGTTGACTATAAAGATTTTACTACCACCAACCAGTTGTTCCAGCTTGCTATACTTGCAGAAAAAGAATTGCAGGGAAAACAACAGCAGTCGCCACGGAGCAAGAGCACCTCCAGCAGCTCCTTCACGCCTAGGACCTTCACGCCACCAGCCACAGGACGCCGGGCGTTTCTCCTTCAACTCCTCCAACTAGCACTCGTTCAGCACCTTCTTCCTCCGATGGTAAGCTTCGTTTGCAGGACCAGCCCAAGAACGCCTCCACAGGGCGCTCTTCCTCTTCCATACAGTGCCATCGCTGCCAGGGATTTGGCCATGTGATAAAAGATTGTCCAAGCAAGCGAACATACATTGCCACTGATGACGGCGGTTACATTAGCACTTCTGATGTAGAGGATGACATTGATGATGAACCTGATTCTAAAGGTGGCCTTTCCTTGAGTTCCGGTGATGCGGGCAAGCAGCGAATTTGCATTGTCCACCACGTCCTTAGTACGCAGATGGAGCACGCAGAGAAGATACAGCGACATAATTTATATCAGATTCTATTTGTGATTAAAGATCAGCGTGCTTGTGTCATCATTGATGGAGGAAGCTGCAACAACTTGGTGAGTTCTGATTTAGTCAAACAGCTAGACTTGGCCACGCGTCCTCACAAACATCCATACCATGTTCAGTGGCTAAACGACTCCGGTAAGGTTAAGGTAACTCAAACAGCCCGCGTGCATTTTTCGCTTGGTCCATATTCTGATTTTGCGGACTGTGATGTAGTACCCATGGAAGCTTGTTCTCTCTTGTTGGGTCGTCCATGGGAATTTGATAATGATGCTATCCACCATGGTAGGAGTAACACATATACTCTTCTGTATAAGGGCAAAAAAATTACTTTGCAACCCATGACCCCTGCTGAAATTGTGCAAGTTGAGAAAGATAGACTTGCTACCCCTGTTGATGATAATAAAATTGAAAATCAGCAAGTAATTCACTTGAAAAATAATGTTATGCTTGCAACAAAATCTGATCTTTATGATATTGACGCCTCTACTGTGTGCTATGCTTTGATATGCAAAGATGCTTTGTTCTCCATTGATGATATAGCTAGCACATTGCCTCCTGCTGTCACTAACATTTTGCAGGAGTATGCGGATGTTTTTCCACATGAGCTACCACCGGGGCTGCCACCTTTGAGAGGTATTGAGCACCAAATTGATTTGATTCCGGGAGCGTCTTTGCCCAACCGAGCAGCATACAGAGCCAATCCCGAAGAAACTAAGGAGATTCAGCGACAAGTCCAAGAACTTTTGGTCCGCGGGTATGTACGTGAGAGCTTGAGTCCTTGTTCTGTACCTGTGCTTTTGGTTCCTAAGAAAGATGGTACTTGGCGCATGTGTGTAGATTGTAGAGCCATTAACAACATCACTATAAGATACCGTCATCCTATACCTCGGTTAGATGATATGCTTGATGAGTTAAGTGGTGCTATAATTTTTACCAAGATTGACTTGTGTAGTGGCTACCACCAGATTAGAATGAAGTTGGGAGATGAATGGAAAACTGCTTTTAAAACAAAATTTGATTTATATGAGTGGTTAGTCATGCCTTTTGGGTTAACAAATGCGCCTAGCACTTTCATGCGTTTGATGAATGAGGTCTTACGTGCTTTCATTGGAAAATTTGTTGTGGTTTATTTCAATGATATCTTGATATATAGCAAGTCACATGACGAACATCTTGATCATCTACGTGCTGTTTTTGACGCTTTAAGAGCGGCAGGTTTGTATGCTAACCTTGAGAAGTGCATTTTTTTGCACCGATCGAGTTGCTTTTCTTGGCTATGTTGTGACTCCACAGGGCATTGAAGTGGACGGTGCAAAGATTGATGCCATTAGGAGCTGGCCTATCCCTGAGACAATTACACAGGTGCGAAGTTTTCTTGGTCTTGCAGGGTTTTATCGGCGTTTTGTGAGAGATTTCAGCACCATTGCCGCCCCGCTACATGAGTTGACAAAGAAGGGTGTTTCTTTCCATTGGGGTCCAGCACAAGAAGCCGCTTTTGATACTTTGAAAGAGAGGCTTACTTCCGCACCTTTGCTACAACTTCCGGATTTTGGTAAAACTTTTGAGCTTGAATGTGATGCTAGTGGAGTTGGCATTGGTGGCTTGTTGATGCAAGGAGGTAAACATGTTGCTTATTTCAGTGAGAAATTAAATGGGCCTACTCTAAATTATTCCACGTATGATAAAGAATTTTATGCTCTTGTTCGTTCACTAGAGACGTGGCAACACTATTTATGGCCTAAGGAATTCATTATTCATTCTGATCATGAATCGCTAAAGTACCTTCGCATGCAAAATAAATTAAACCATAGACATGCTAAGTGGGTTGAATTTATTGAATCTTTTCCTTACATTATTAAACACAAGAAAGGGAAAGATAATGTTATTGCTGATGCTTTGTCTCGCCGCTACACCATATTGTCTCAGCTTGATTGCCGCATTTTTGGACTTGAATCGATTAAAGGCCAATATGAACTTGATGATGATTTTAAAGATGTGCTTCTAAGTTGTAAAAAAGGACTAAGAGGGGGAGGGATAGCATTTTTGTTGTGGTGGATCGGTTTTCTAAA
>CM014273.1:66372081-66401161 GCA_004135705.1 Alloteropsis semialata
GGCGCCGCGCTGCCCGCCGCCGCTCGCTTCTCCCGCCGCGCTGCGGTACGAGCGAGAGCGAGAGATGCAAACAGACCGACGGCCGCGCCCGTGACGAAGTGGGCCTCAGATTTCGTCGCCTGGTTGGACGAATTTTGGTTTCGTCCTTCCGTCCGACGAAATCCTCAGATTTCGTCCAGCCGTCCGACGAAAAATAGGGGCCCACGGAATCTTCGTCCAGGCGCCATTATTTCGTCCAACGGTTGGACGAAAACTCTGTTTCGTCCTACCAGACGACGAAAACAGCTGATTTCGTGTTCCGATCCGACTAAATCTTGTTTTCGTCCGGCCGTTCGACGATTACGGTATATTTTTGAAATTCCTCCACTTTTGTGTACATTTTTGTAATTTCGAATAAAAAGTATATAAAAAAAAATTCGATAGATTTATGTGATGAGCAATCTAAGACATACACACGCGATTTTAACAGAGAGGGATCCAAAAAGATTTTAAAAAGAAGACAAAGGACGGAGTGGTCCAAGCAGGGTTCCCAATACCGGCCGAAAACTGGCAAAAACAGGTCAATACTGGCCTGGACCAGTATTGACTGGTATTGGCCGGTTTTCGGGATTTTATTTTTGATCTTAGCCGAAATTTTTTTGAAATTTAAAATTTCTGGCCGAAATCTCGGCCAGAAATCAGTTTATCAGTCTTACAAGACCCCTCCAGTATTTTTTTCTTAATCCGAAATGAAGGACACTGGGTCCAAGGTATCGTGTCCTTGAGTTGGAGCTTCCCCTACGTTTTATAATCAATGGACGCACCATGTGCGGATCCATCTTTGCTAAAGAAAAATAATAGACAAAGACCAAGGCAAGAATCTAATAACGATCACATCTCCAAAGCGAATGGTATGTCATAACGAACAAGCATTTTCTGAGCTGCCCCTTTTAGTACCACTACTATCCGAGCATCGCTCTCCTTGGAGCTTTTCCTTTTATAACTTTTTGCACCTTTAGTTCAAACAAGGACAGAGTGAATGAGATCAAACAATCAAATCAAAAGATAAAAAAGAAGAAAAGATAAACATGTCATGTGCATGTGCATAATTATTATTTATTACAAAAATATATGGGTGTGATTATTTATAAAAAAATTGTACGCATGTTTAGATCACACTCAAATCAGGTGTTGTTAATATATTCATCAGGAGGGAGATTGTGAGACAATACGAATGTCCGAGGCCTGTGATGGGCTGTTGAAGTACATGTAGTGATATGTATTGTGGTGATACATACACGATAGGGCATCAGACTGTTTGTAAAGCAAGTTTGTGTTCATATGAAGATTACCTGATGTAGGTGCATGTAGTATACCTTTGGCTATATATATATGACTAACCAATGGTGGTGATGTTGTTGAAATATAGAATAATGGAGTTGGAAATAACATGTCTCTTTTGACTAGTGATGATGTGTACGTAGGTGCAAAGATCCAGTGCGATGGTCAAGGGCAAAGGATGAAGCCAAGCTTAAGATACTAACACAAACTTAACAAAGATGGAGAAGTACTCGCTTTAATTGGATCCAAAATATAATTTTATTCAGACTTATGCACAATAATTAAGGTGTGGGGTAGAATGATTCCAAATATACTTGTGAAGGCCAGGGACAGAAGGCTCGAGGCATCACAGCATCCTTGCCTTGGAGCTTTTATCTAACCATCACTACATGTCCACCTTTGCTAAAATATTACTCTCTCCGTCCTGAATTAAAATTCGTTTTGGCTTTTCTAAGTGCATAGATTTTGCAATGCATCTAGATATAAGCTATGTCTATACACATAGCAAATGAAATGCATCTATGAAAGTAATAGAAGCTCGTGATAGCCTAAGAGGGGGAGGGGGTGAATGTAACGTCCCGACCCCCCGCGTCCGGGCCCGCTTACACCTGGCAGCTCTCTAGGACCTGAAGAATTTCCTCACAGACCAACACAAGTCTTTTCTGCGCACTTTGTCCTCACTCATGCGCACCCGGGAAGGACTTCCCGGTCGGTCACCCATCCCAAAATTGCTCCAGGCCAAGCACGCTTAGTCTCAGAATTCTTTCGAGATAAACTTCCGGAAAAGAAGCTGCAACTTGTTGGAATGAGTATTCTATCAATCCTATTAAGCCTTGGGCCAGGATGTCACATCCTCCCCTCTTAGAAGACCGACGTCCTCGTCGGTCAACCCCAAGATAGGAACATCCTCTCTTGGCCACGTCCGTGTGCCCAGTGCCAGCGCATGTGCCATGCTATGTGACCACTCTGGGCTCACACCAGCCATACACACCATGCTTGCGCAACTGCGACCCCACGCGCCCGTGAAACCGTGAGAGTCGGCTCTGATACCAATTGTAACATCCCGACCCGCCGGGTTCGGGCCCGCTTATGCCTGACAGCTCTCTAGGACCTGAAGAATTCCCTCACAGACCAACATAAGTCTTTTCTGCGCACTTTGTCCTCACTTATGCGCATCCAGGAAGGACTTCCCGGTCGGTCACCCATCCTAAAATTGCTCCAGGCCAAGCACGCTTAACTTCAGAGTTCTTTCGAGATGAGCTCCCAGAAAAGAAGCTACAACTTGTTGGTATGAGTATTCTATCAATCCTATTAAGTGTTGGGCCAGGATGTCACAGTGAATTAGGCTTTCTAAAAACTTAACCTACCACATGCCTCTAATTTGCACAATATGAAACTATGACAAGCTATCTAGATGTGCAACTAAGGTTTTCTTCTAGTGTTTGCACCCACCCAAAGAGTTTTGCAACCTAGAGCCAATCCTATCAAGATACTACTCTAGAAAGGTAAAGGCACACAAATTGCAAGTATGAAATGCGGAAGCTTAAAGGGTTAGAGGGATGCAAACTTGACACGAAGATTTATCCCGTGGTTCGGCTTACGCCTACTCCACGTTGGAGCTCCACAAAGGATATGCTCCCGGTCGCCAAGTCTTCTTCCCGGTCAAGGCCTTGAGCTTGCCACAAAGGCTCCCCAAGAGGGATGATGAGCAAGTCACCAAGACTTTGCTCTCATCAACCTACTCTCCCGGAGATCTTGACGCCGCCTCCACTACGGAGCTTCTCCACCAAGGAAGGGGGTCTACTCATCCCCCGCACAATGTCGTAGTCGCCTCTCCACACCAAGCCGGAGGGTCGAAGACTTGCCGACGAGCCACCAAGACTCCAAGGGGCCGGCACACCGAGATTACAAGAGGTGGCTCACTCTAGAACCAAGCACAAGGCTCAAACACCTTGCAACTCACTCACTAGGGCTATCCTAGCTCTCTCACTCACTAAGGATGAAGAATGTAGTTCAAATGGTGGCTTGGATGTCTTGTGGGTGTAGATGAACTTCTCTGGACTCCAGTAACTCCAAATGGCCGAATGGGGTGGGTATATATAGCCCAAGGGCTTGAACTAGCCGTTACCCAAAAGCTGTACAAAAACCGTGAACGCCGTATGTTCCGTCGTGCGCTCCCACCCCCCTCGGCGTATAATACGTCGTGTGCTTTTCCAACGGTCAAATCCACTTTTCCAACTGCTACCTGCACACGCCGTATGTTTTTGAACTTGTACGTCGATGATCGACGTTTTATACGCCGTGCCTTTTCCTCCATCACCTCTTGACATCGTCCCTGTGTAACTTGTACGCCATTAATCCGCCTGACTCTAGAAATTCATGAAGGTTCAATATATTATAAGAAAAAGTGTTAAATATAAAGGAATGCATCCAGAAATTATGAAAATTGGCATGGAGTCTTTTTATAAGTGTATAACCTTCTCATAAAAAATTTAACTTATTTTTAGAAAATTAGACTGAACATTGTTCAAAAACACATACATCTCTCACACTCTTTCATATTTGCTAAGGAAAACTTAAGTCTTTCACACTTTAAAACATTATTTTTACTTATATTACATGTAAATATTTTTTCACGAGTTGTGCTGCATATAAGTTGCCATGGACGAGCTTTGAATATTTTTTGAAATGATTTGCTATTTTTTATAGACTAAATGAATTTTTAGTACTTATAAATTAATTTTTTGTACATAGATTTTTTATTTTATATTATTTTTTAATAATTTTCTTTAGCTAGGAGCATGTAATGGACAATCACAAAAAATTACAACCTGAGCAAACTTTAGTTGTGGTATCTAGAAATTTATAAAGATTCAGAATGGTTAATACAAAAGGACTGCATCCCAATTCAATTACAAGTGATGGTATAGTGCAGTGGTAAAGTGAGTAGCGCGCGAAGCCAGAGATTGAGTTTGAATCCCACACTTTGCAACATGTGCAAAAAATTTGTGGATTTTTAAATTATTTTCACCGCCGCCGAGTCATCATGATAGCGGACAGGACTTGTATCTTACGCCAGGCCACCAAATTTGAGCGCCCGGCCGGCTCCGGCAAAGGTGCTACCTGAGCTAATCAAGGTGATTCACTGTCGGACCACCGGCCCAATGCAACAAAAATCATGGAGGGCAGCTTGATCAACACCATTTTATTTTTATTCTCTTACTGATAATGTCACCCAATTATGGAACACAATTGTGCTTACCCTCGTTACTTGTGTAGCATGAAGTTCGTGAAATAAAATATTAAATTATTTGTGTTTGTAATAAGCATATTATTAATCAAGAAAATGTATTGATATATTTACTTTGTTGCTTTTATAGCATATAATTGTATATACTAAACATCTTTTCAAGTTACGTTAGAATGAAATGCGATACAATCTTTCTGTTGGCTTCCTCTGTTCCTCAAGCATAAGCCTCCAACCGAAATGGATTATCTTCCTGTTAGATTCTCAGGATCACTAACTCTAGATAGAACACCATGAACATGATTGTAACCACACAAACGTACCGTCGTTCGACGAATTAGCCAAAGGGCTCGCTAAAATCCTCGTGCCTGTTCGATGTAGGCACACTCTAATTGATGAAGAAACCCTAGGAAAGCCCTTCCCAATGCTCCAACAACTAGCTTGATTGGTAGCTAACCTTAGAACAGAGAAAATTGTCTTGAGGCTCAAAGGGTCCTCCCTTTATATAGTTGTTGTGCATTGGGGGGACCTCCTTGAGATGAGTTGAGTTGCTTCTAGGCCTCCAATCAAGGCTTAAGCTAATTTGGCTTTGTCATCATTAGCACACAATCTTTAGGTGCTTTCACACTTAGTGTTCATATTAACTTTAACACTTAGTGTTCAGATGATCAACCCAACATTCTCCCCCTTGATCATGTGCTTTACTATTTTAACCTCATCTCTCAATAAAACAATATACCAAGACCATAGAATTACAACGGTTATACAAATACCATTGAACCCTGATGACTATAGTATACCATTTCATTTCGAAATAAAGTCACTCATACATATGGGGAGGTATTTACATAATGGTCCCATTTTCTTCCAAGATCACAGGCTCTCTACCAAACCCATGCCGGCTACATGCTCTTTGAATACACTGGGTGGTAAGCCTTTAGTGAGCGGATCCGCTAACATCAACTTTGTACTTATGTACTTTACAACAATCGTCTGATCCTGGATTCTATCTTTCACAACATGATACTTAATGTCAATGTGTTTGGCAGCACCACTTGACTTGTTGTTACTCGAATAGATTACTGCCGGTTGATTATCACAGCACAAGGTGAGTGGTGTAGATATGCTGTCAACCACTCTTAATCCGGGAATAAAATTCTTGAGCCATACAGCCTGCCCGGTAGCCTCATAACATGCTACAAATTCTGCCTGCATTGTCGACGATGCAGTAATACTTTGCTTAGAGCTTTTCCATGAAATAGCTCCTCCAGCGAGGGTGAATATATAACCAGATGTAGATTTCTTACTATCCACACACCCTGCAAAATCTGCATCTGAATAACCTACAACCTCTAGGTTATCAGATCTTCTATATGTGAGCATGTAACTCTTAGTGCCTTGCATGTAACGCAAAGCCTTCTTAACGAGTTTCCAGTGATCTGGACCTGGATTTGATTCAAATCTGCCAAGTATCCCGGTCACAAATGCCAGGTCAGGGTGAGTACATACTTAAGCATACATAATGCTTCCGACAGCTGTAGCATATGGTATTGCTTTCATCTGCGCAGCTTCATACTCATTTCTCGGACATTGATATGTCCCAAACTTATCGCCCTTTACTATCGGAGCAGGCGACGCAGAGCATTTATGCATATTGTACTTTTTCAATACTTTCTCAACATATGCCTTTTGTGATAGCCCCAATGTGCCTTTAGCTCTATCTCGATGTATCTCAATGCCTAAAACATAGGCCGCTTCACCAAGATCCTTCATGTCAAATTTTGAAGAGAGAAACTTTTTGGTCTCTAGTAGTAAATTCATATCATTACTAGCTAGCAGAATGTCATCGACATAAAGGACCAAGAATATGAACTTGCTCCCCCTGAACTTGACATATATGCAATTGTCTCTCTCATTTTCTTTGAAATCAAATTTTCTTACTATTTCATCGAACTTGAGATACCATTGCCTCGATGCTTGTTTCAATCCATAAATGGATTTCTTAAGCCGACATCCCAAATGCTCTTTTCCTTCTATAGCAAAACCTTCTGGTTGAGCCATATAAACCTTTTCATGTAAGTCACCATTTAGGAATGCAGTCTTTACATCCATTTGATGTAACTCTAAATCATAATGGGCCACAAGAGCCATGATTATCCTGAATGAGTCTTTAGAAGATACAGGCGAGAAGGTTTCATTATAATCAATACCTTCCCTTTGTGTAAATCCTTTTGCTACAAGTCTTGCTTTGAACCTTTCGACATTCACTTTGGAGTCACGTTTGGTTTTGTAGACCCATTTACAGCTTACTGTTTTGGCTCCATCAGGAATCTCTACTAAGTCCCATACATCATTAGTACTCATGGACTCCATTTCATCTTTCATGGCATTAAACCATTCAAATGAATGCTCACTTTTCATGGCTTCTTTAAAAGAGGTAGGATCATCATCCAACACCAAATCATTTATATCTTCACTTATGTAAGTGACATAGTCGCTAGGAATAGCAGACCTTCTTACTCGTTGTGACCTTCTTAGAGTCTCATTATCTTGTTCGTTTTACATAGCCGGGAGCTGCTGAGTATCCTCATCAGATGCTTCATTAGGTGTGACATCAGCAGGTGTTGTATCAGTAGTGTTTTCAACTGGAGGTACAACATTAGCATGTATCGGGAGAATAGATTCTTGAATCATTGGAGTAGGGACATAAACCCTTTTCTCTTCAAGATCTATTTCTCTAGGTGTTATGCTCCCCCTCATCAGCTCGTCTTCCAAGAACACAGCGTGTCTTGTTTCAACAAACTTTGTGAACTGATTTGGGCAATAGAACCGAAATCCTTTTGACTTGTCAGGATATCCAATAAAATGGACAGCTGACAGTCCTAGCATCCAATTTTTCAGCATTTGGATTGTAGACTTTAGCTTCTGTAGGACAACCCCACACATGTAAATAACTTAAAGTCGGTTTCCTTCCAGTCCATAACTCATAAGGTGTCTAAGGCACCGATTTGCTGGGAACCCGATTTAGAATGTGTGTAGCAGTTTTCAATGCTTCCATCCAAAGATTAACTGGCAAAGTGGAGTGGCTTAACTTGCTACGGACCATGTCCATAAGTGTGCGATTACGCCTTTCCGCCACTCCATTTTGCTGAGGTTCGCTCGGTGTTGAATATTGGGCTACTATGCCATTTTCCTGTAAGAACCTTGCAAAAGGTCCAGAAATTTGGCCATATGGAGTATGTCTTCCATAATACTCTCCACCACGATCTGATCTTACGGTCTTTATCTTCCGATTGTGCTGATTTTCAACTTCAGCCTTAAAGACCTTGAATTTGTCTAATGCCTCAGATCTTTCCTTTATTGGATAGATATATCCATAACGAGGGAAATCATCAGTAAATGTTATGAATGAATCATAACCGTCTGCTGATCTTACAGAAAACGGTCCACAGATATCTGTGTGAATGAGCTCTAAGACTCCTATGCTTCTTATGGCTCCTTTCTTAATTTGTTTAGCGTATTTTCCTTTAATGCAATCAATGCATGTATCAGCGTCAGGAAATCAAGAGGGGGGAGTATTTGTTCTTTAATGAGACGCTCAATTCTCCCCCTTGAAATATGGCCCAAACGACAGTGCCATAATTTTGATGAAGTCTCATTTCTCTTATGCTTTGTACTAATATTCATAGATGGAGGATCAACATTATTCACAGTATCACAAAGGGAAACAAGATAAAGTTTGTCTTGTCGAAAAGCAAGACCAACATCATTTTCATTAGATTTAATTATACATCTCTTATCCCCAAAATGACAGTGAAGTCCATCATCATCTAAACATGATACAGAAACTAAGTTTCTTCTCATAGAGGGTACAAAAAGGACGTCTTTCAAAATAAGTGTAAAGCCAGTGTGGAGCGTAAGATGCAATACTCCAATTGCTTCAACTTCTGCTTCGACGCCATTGGCGACTCTAATCCTCCTTTCCCCTCTTCGTAGGGTCCTCTTCGTAGCGAATCCCTGTAAAGAATTTGCAACATGAATAGTCGCACCTGAGTCAATCCACCAAGAATTGGTGGCATAATCAGCATAAAGGGATTCATCTACAAAGGTAATAAAATTAGTACCTTTCTTGTTGAGCCATTTCAGAAATCCAATGCAGTCTTTCTTTATATGACCACCTTTCCCACACCAGTGGCATCCATGTGGATCTGCATTTGCCTTAGTATCAGCACTGGAGCCACTTTCTGGCTTGTTTTGCTGGTTCTCCTTAGAGGATTGGCCTTTCTTTTTGAATTGAAGAGATTTTGGTTTGAAGTATTCCTTTTGGAATTTCTGATATCTCTTCTTTTCAGAGTGCTTAATATGATTGGCATGATCAATTCTTGCTGCCTTAAGCATTTCCTCTTCCTGAACACACATGGCCATTAATTCATCAATCGACCACTTCACCTTCATGGCATTATAATTGATCGTAATTGGAGAAAACTCCGAAGGTAAAGAGGTCATGATAAAATGGACAAGAAAACCATCAGAGATTTCCATCTCCATTTTCTTAAGCTTGGCAGCCATGTTGCTCATTTTCATGATATGCTCCCTTATACTGCCAGTCCCATCATACTTATCATTCACAAGTCTCTTAATTAAAGTACTTGCATAAACATTTGAAGATCCTTTAAACTAATCCTCTATCTTGCTAAGGTAATCCTTAGCCGTTTGGGAGTCTGGCATTGCTCCCCTTATGCCCTCAATGATGGAGCTCTTAATTATCATGAGACACTTTCGATTAGAAATGTCCCATTTTGCCTTTTCAATTTCATAGCTCCTTTTGAGAACATCATAATTTTCACAACCTTCTTTAGGTTCTTTAGGAGTCTCATTATTAAGAGCATAGTCCAGATCCAGCAGAGCAAGCATGATTTCGAGCTTTTCCTTCCATGAAGGATAATTGTTCCCGTTAAGTTGCTCAATGCCGTTAATTAATCCGGCAATATTCGAGGCATTAGTAGCTACATGAAGAAATAAAGATCATTAGTGGACATTTATTAATACAAATAAATCTTCTTTTATTATTCAAATCCATTAACGCATTGGTCAGAGAATGGATAGGAACAATAAAATTTTGTGACAAATATTTATTAAACGCGTTGGTCAGATTAATAAATTTAAGCCACACTCAATTTTTCACAAATAAATAATTCCCTTTAAAAATTCTCATAATTAAATCTTCCCGTTGGTTCGGATTTAATTAAAAGAATCTTTAGTAAATTGTGATTTTCTAATCGAGGTCTCCCGTTGGTTCGAACTCAACTAGAAAGTTACACCATAATTTTGCAGCGGAAACTTGCATTTATTTGGGCTCAATCCATAAATAAACAGTGCTTCAAAATTCACTGAAAATACTAAGCCCAAACATATTTATCTCGGCCCAGTTGGCCCATTACTATGCAGCCCAATGTCTCAAAATAAAAGAAAAAACTTTATTTTCTTAAATGGGCCACAACCTCCCGAGCTGGGCCACATGTGGCCCAGCCCGTTATTTCCCTGTGTGCCCCGCCTGGGCTCCAGGCCCAAAGACTCCTGGGCCACGGCGCCCGCCGGCCTGCTCGGGCCCCCGGGGTGACGCTGGCCGTCTGATCGCGATCGGACGGTCCAGTGTCTGCGCTGGGCAAAACCGGCGTCGGCCGGCTCCCCCTCAAACCCTAGCTCTATCCTCTCCCTCCCCTTCTCTGTTACCTGGCGGCGGCGGCGGCCAAGCGAGCGAGCGAGAGAGGGCCGCGGCGTCGACGGGCGCATGCACGCGGTGGAGGAGCGGCGGCGCCACCGAGGGCCCCCTCATCAGAGCACGCGCGCAGCGTTGGCTTGCGCGTGGCTCTGTCGAGCGGCTCCTCGACGGTGCCCGAGGTGAGGAGCACGTGTGCACGTACACAGCTCGGCGTCGTCCCACCGGCGGCGGCCACAACGCCCCTCTCTCCCTTCCTTCGCACGGCGGCGTGGTTCGGTGGCGACGGCGCCACGAGGGGACCAGCCTTGACGGTGACCGTGCGCGCACAAGGAGCTGGCCGCCCGTGCTCGTGCAGTGGACGATGGGCGACGGCGCCGCCGCAGAACGACGACGACGAGCCCCAAGTAAGTCCACCGCCCTTCTCTTTAGGCTAGGGTTAGGGTTTGCCCAATTTTGGGGTAAAATCATGGGGAACATTGATCTAGGGTTTCTGATCTTGGAAATTTAGCTCAAGATTGAACTTTTCCCCTCACCATGATGCTTAGCACACCACTAAAAACCCTAGAGTTCTTCAATTTTGCATGAATTGCATGAACTTTCCATGAACAGAGACATGAACATGAAGAACAACAAGAACATGATGAACTAGGGCATAATCTTAAAACAACAGCAGCAACCCTAGCATCTTTACTTAAACAGACTTGAATTAGGGCATGTTCCAGTGCATGACTTGATGAATTTCAAGTGCTTGAGCAAGAACAGAAACATATACATGCACTAGAACATTGAATAGGGGCATAAACATAGCCTAACATCATGAATAGCATCAATAGAACATGACCTAGGACATGAACTCAAAGAACAGCACAAGATCTTGCATGAACTTCAAGAACTGAACATAAAACCCTAGGTGCAAAGGGTCCTAACTAGAGATAGCAAGGCTCTGGTGCCATTGTTAGATTCTCAGGATCACTAACTCTAGCTAGAACACCATGAACATGATTGTGACCACACAAACATACCGTCGTTCGACGAATTAGCCATAGGGCTCGCTGAAGTCCCTGTGCCTGTTCGATGTAGGCACACTCTGGTTGATGAAGAAACCCTAGGAAAGCCTTTCCCAATGCTCCAACAACTAGCTTGATTGGTAGCTAACCTTAGAACAGAGAAAATTGTCTTGAGGCTCAAAGGGTCCTCCCTTTATATAGTGTTGTTGTGCATTGGGGGGACCTCCTTTAGATGAGTTGAGTTGCTTCTAGGCCTCCAATAAAGACGAGCCAATTTGGCTTTGTCATCATTAGCACACAATCTTTAGGTGCTTTCACACTTAGTGTTCATATTAACTTTAACACTTAGTGTTCATATGATGAACCCAACACTTCCAACTAGCCTGGTCACGCAGATTTCATCAATTTTCAGACAACTCACAGGCAACATATTTTTTCCAGGCAAATCATCTTTTTTTTGAAACAAACTGGGCAAATCATCTAGGACTCCAACCAAATAGGCCCTAATTTCACCGGTATGGATGACTCGACACGGATAAACATTTCTGCGCTAGTGTAACACTACTACATAAACATTTTTTCTAGACGCCCTATCACTGATGATGGTTGCGTCGAAACTGATAGTTATAGGTCATCACTGCCGAAAAAAGATATCACTACCGGTTTGGTGTTAAAATCTGCCGTCACTAATATAAATTATCACTGTCGGTTGGTGTTAAAATCCAGCATGCCGGATTTTAACCCGAGCCAATGGTCATACTAGGCCCAGACCCATGAAGTCCGATTATTCACACATCCGTGTTCTTGTCTCTTCAACCCCCTCATCTCTCATGAAATTATCCTCTCGTTTCTCCCTCCCTCACTTCCTCTCCCTTATCTCTCCCACACACCTCATGCAGCTGTGACCTCATGGATGGCGGCAGCGCAGCTTTGGCCTCGCCGGCGTGCAGGGGCGGAGGTGCAGCCTCGCGGGTCGGAGCATGGCGAGTGACGGTGCAACAAGCTGCAAAGCAGCGGCAGGCATGCGGGCCATAGAGCAGCAGAGCTTGCAGCGTGGCGGGCCCTAGTGCGACGAGCAGTCTTGGCGGGCCACTGCAGGCATGGCGGCACGGCGGGGTTGCAGCTACGGCGTCTTGGGCGCCTCATGGCGGGGAGCGGGCCGCGACAGCGGCCGGGAATTTTTGCCGGGTGGGTACCTAACGGTGATAGCCAATGTTTTTATCGGCGATACCTAAAACCGACGGTGATGGAAATTTACCACCCGGCGATGAAAAGTATTATGTAGTAGTACTGTAAGCTCATATCTTGATTGCTCGCAAGCAAATCACCATTCTAAATCAAGCGCGGAAACTGAGTATAGCGTTAGCAAATCAAATAGTAGAAATTATATATGCAAATTAAATCTTACCTCAAATATCCAGGCCGGAGTTCAAAGTCCTTATCCAATAATAACAAGGTTATGGTATGATAATATCGGCGGCACTTAGTTCTCGGTTGACCTTGTTCTTAATGAGGACAAAATAGAATGTTGAGTATCAATTCCTCAAAGAAAGAGTATTTAAGAGTCTACTGTACTGTATATTTAATTTGTTCATCTGGTGATCAGTGGTAGATAAATCCAGAGAACCTCTCACTCTCAGGTTGTAAACGTGAAAGACTGACTATACAGATGGAAAGAGTGACTATACAGAGAACCTCTCAAAGAAATATTTGATGGAAATACAAAGTCTCGTGCCTCCCATGGAAAAACACTTCCATCAAAAGACCAATCAGTTTTACAATCCGAAGAGGCAGAGCTGGCGCTGACGCCGAGGTAGAACCAAGAGAGCTACAGAGTAAACCGATTAGCTGGGACGTTGGGACCTGTCTTACAGCTAACAAAACTAAAGTCATGTCGATCTTTCGTGCATGTGCTTCCAACAGCATCGTGTCAAAAGCAGCACACATGCAAAAAGAGACGGCAAAGTAAGAGAAGAAAGACGATGGAACAAATACCAAAGACAAAGACAGAGAAGAGGAATGAAAAACAAAGACTAGCGCGTCAGAACACGTGATGACCAAGACTAGTAGCCAATCATGCATTCCAACAGTTCTTTATGTATCTGTCACGAAGGTAACATCGAATATAATGATCGAACGATGGATCTCTAACTTGGCATGCACGCGATGCCACATTCTCGCGGATCGGTCTGACGGCAAGCCTATGGCAGGCAGACTGGCTTATATATCTGTGCAAGGCTCCAGCGCCTAACCAAACCAGCTTGATAGAGCAAGATAGTCCATGAAAAAATTCGGCTTGTAAATCTATAGTAATTAAGCTCGCCACAATGATCCATATCATTGACAAGACATGCCCACAAGCCATCAATTCGTACATCACTAACCTCACATCATCCTACACCGACAAGAGCAATGAGCCCAGCATGGTGGCCGCCTCCGTCATCATGTTCGTCCTGGCCGGCCTCTTCTTCAACCTCAACCTTTTCAGCGGCATCTCCGACATTAGTGCCATCCTCGACCCCAAAGTCCGCCTCTTCCTCACCTCGGCTCTCTCCCTCTTCCTCCCTGTCATGTCCTACCTCTTCTCGGAGGCCAAGAACGCCGGGTACTCCATGAGCACCACCACTGTCACTGTGGGCGCTCATGCGGCTGACCTCTCGCTGAGGGCAGGGCTGATCCTGGCGTGGATGCTCCTGGTGGAGCTCCTCCGCAAGAAGGTGGACGAGATCCGCATGCGCGGGTTCTCAGGCACCATCCAGCGTGCTGGCCGCGTTGTTTGGTTGGGAAGCCTTGTCTTCTTCAACATTGAGAGCGCTGGTCGCAGAGCTGTGTTCAGCATCCTTTGGATCCTTTGTGCCACCAAGGTGTTGCAAAGAATCGTCTTCACCGAGGTGGGGAAGCATTCCTATGCCCATGGCAAGAACGCGCGGCTTATCAGCTCCTACATGTCCCAGATGCTAGAACAAGAGCCTCAAGCTGCCTCCCAGATGGTTGGAAACGAGCTGTTGAAGTCGTGCAAGTACATTGTCATGGGTGAAGAGAAGCTGGTGGATATTGAGCCCACTGCAGATGGCTACAAGCTGGAAAAGACCAGCTCCCAATCTCATGATCATAGCATCACCAAATTACTCGAAGAAAATGATAGCATCATCACTGTAGGTAAAGTTTGGGGGCTTGTCGAGGACAAGTTCACCTCCCCTGAGCAAGCTCAGCGCTTGAAGAGAATCTGTCTCTCATTTGCTCTCTTCAAGCTGCTGCGTCGAAGGTTCGAGCACCTGCCAGCGATTACCGAGGAAGAAGCTTGCAACTCCCGGGACCTCATCTTGAGAGGCCTCTACAACAATGGCGAAACCTCTGCAGAAGCAATGTTCCAAGTGATGAATGATGAGATCAACTTCCTTAGTGAGTACTATCACTCTGTTGTCCCAGTCGTCCTTGCGAGTCCCTTCTTCCTCTTGGTAAACTACTTTGTGCTCAACGTAATCGTAGCTGTCTTGTGCTTCATGACCGTTATTCTCTGTGGCAACGGAGATGTCGCGTATGCATTCCACAGCATTGGCGCAGATAACTACACTTTACAATCTGGTGTTGGCAAGATTGTCATATGCCTTCTGCTAAGAGCTTCCAATTCACCTTCAGCCTTCTTTTCCATAGTAGACCTTTCTATCACTGTTCTCCTATTCATCATCTTCTTCTACGAGGAAATATGGGAGTTCCTTGTTTTCCTACTCTCCAACTGGTTCATGGTATCTTTGCTCTATAACTACACTGTCAAACCAAGTTGGCTTAAAAAAGACACCTTCCGTGGGGCCCTGTTTTCGGTGGGATTCAGTATTATCATGTGGCTTCGAAGCAAGCTGAGTCACCCCAGCCTTAGGTTCAAGCAGTTTTCTGTCTTGAATGTTCGTTGGACACCCAAGTTACCTCTGTTTGCCACATTCACCAGCTTGTTGGTGAAAAAAGAGTTAGTGCCTAACAGTGTTAAGAAATCCATCATGGACTACCTAGTGGAATATGTGCTCCATGGTACTGCCAACTATACTCTTGAATGTGGCAGGTCTGCACTACAGAGGAACAACCTTTCTGATCAGCTCTCGTGGGCATGCAAGAGTGACAGTGTTGCCGAGGTCATCCTCACATGGCACATCGCCACCAGCATCTTGGAGGTGGAGCGCCGCCCTCATTCCACTGAAGCAGCATCAGGCAGGGTGGCGATTGGGCTGTCCAAATATTGTGCTTACTTGGTGGCCTTCCACCCGGAGCTACTGCCAGAGAACCCTGAAAAGGTGGAGCTTGTCTTTGACAACATGAGGGAGGAGTTGAAGGACATGATTGGCTGTCGGGAGTACTACTTCTCACTGCAGCGCACACGGGTCCGGAATATCATTGACGGGAAGACAAAAGGCCACAGGCAAAATCAATCTGAAACTACAGGCAGCTCGAGTGATCAAAGCAAGGTTGTACGAGACGGCGTAAATCTAGGAAGGTCTCTAATGGGAGAAGCTAACAGGTGGAAGGTGTTAGCGGATGTGTGGACAGAGATCATCATCTACCTGGCGCCGTCAAGCGATGAGGAGCGTGTGAAGGGGCACGAGGACATCCTGGTGCAAGGAGGCGAGTTCATCACCGTGCTCTGGGCGCTGACCACCCACATCGGCGTATCTAGGCCGCCAACCAACAAACAGGCGGCGGCGCTGGCGACACCTGTTGTTGATCTCGAAGGTTAAGGAGAATGAATACACAGGCATGTGCTTGCATTCTGCCTTTTCCACACGTGCTTTGCTCTTGATACTGCTATTCTGCTTGCTTGTGTGTTTTGACTTGGCGTGTTTTTATGATGAGTTTGCTTGTTTAATTTGATCTCCTCGGCTACTTCCAGTATTGGAGGAGATATGGGTGTGGCGTGTCTAATGTTGGGTTCTATATTTTGTGCAAATAGAGTGTGCAAGAGAATTTGTTATTAGCATCTAATTTTCATATTTAAGAACTGTATCACATTACAGCGCATGCACTTTATGTAATTGCTTATCTGCCTTACAAAGTTCAATGTGCTCTTTTGGAGTTTAGGTGTGTTTGCATTTCTGGACTAACAACTAATTGATGTTTTTTATTAATTAGAAGAATCTAAGGTGGGGATTACCAGCCTGAAACTTTACTAGTTGTGTAAAAAAAAGAGGTACAAGCACAGGTATTGCAAGCCACGTCAGACTAACAGGGCTAAGAGAAGGAGAGAACAGAAGAGAAAGGGAACATTCATCTAATTACATTCTCATGGTGTGAAGAAAATCATGTACACTAACTGATGTTGCTCACCCAAAATCATAGTTAATTGGATCATCTCCTTTCAATGTACATATTGTGCTGTGCCAAATTAAAGTATAGAGGTTACATATTATGCCTTTGTGCTTGAGTAGATATAAAGTTTTATTTTATTTTTCATATTGGATATCTCCTTAAAATAGTAAGAGGAAACAAGAACCACAAGCATCTTTCCTGTGCTATTTTTGGAACCAGGCTTCTACACCATCCCCCAACCGTCCATAACTTCACTGTCTAAATTTAACCATCCTAGACAACCACAAAACTTCTTATAAATACAGAGCATCTCCTCCATTATCAAATCACCTCCATATTCAACACCTCCTCTCCTCCACCACTAACCAATAACCCCGGCCGCTACCGCCGCAACCACCACAGCAGCCGGGGACAACCATGGGTGCCTGCGCAACCAAGCCCAAGACGCTTGAGGGGAAGGCCCCCGCTGAGGAGGCTCCCATCTCCACACCCAAGGTTGCACCCGAGACCACTGTCCCCACCGAGGTGATAATGCATTCAGAAACTTTGTAAACACTATTGCTGCTCACTGCCATCAATTTACTCCCTGAACTGAACTAATAAATATGTGAATAATGTGATGTATAGGTTGCGGCCGAACAGGTAGTTGAGAAGGTGGTGGAGGAGGCCAAGGAGGAGCCGGCAGTGGCAGCGGTAACAGAGCTGCCTGCCCCTTCCGAGCCCGAGCAGAAGGCTGAGGCAATTCCGGAGGCGGTCGTCGAGCCCAAGCACAAGGAACAGGAAGTCTTGGAGAAGATCGTCGAGGAGGAGAAGCCTTCAGCCCCTATCGAGGACAAGACCACCACCGAGGTGGCGGAGGAGCCCAAGGAGGTGAAGAAGGACGCCGAGGAGGAGGAGAACAAGAAGCCGACGCAGAGCTGATCGACTGCCCATGTCAATTGGCTCCTGCCTGATCATCAATGTGCACGCGAGCGTGCACCTTGAAATCTCTAGAGTTGGCTTATATATAGCTCGGGAGAGTGATCCCATCACTGTGTAACAATCTTTGATGTCTCCCGGTTTTTTCTCCACGGGGTTCTGACAAACAATGTTTATTGGGCTTATTGAACATGCATCTCGATCCCTAATCGCTTGCCTTCCTCGATTAAATTATTCACACATTCATATGCTGAAAATCCTCCAATCCTCTAGTTTGAACGCACATTTAAAACATCCGAATAATGACTAGTAGTTTCATTCTCTCATAATGGACAGGCTAATGTTTTTTTAGGAGAATGCACAGGCCAATATGTCTCCCGGTTTTTCCTCCACGGGGTTCTGATAAACAACGTTATTGGGCTTATTGAACATCTTTTTTTGAAAAGTGGTTTCACCACTTAGCTTTATTCCGTAAAACAAAGTTCATGTTCAGTCCAAGCAAACGCCGTATTCGTAGCACGCCCGCTGTTTAAGCCATAACTGTTTTGAGGAGCCTCTCCACCTCTCGACAACACAAAGAAAAGATCTGGTATTCGTAGTGACCAAATCAACCGCTCTTATCTCCATGACCTCCCAATGTACGTTCCCAAATTTGATGATTTTTTCCCCAGTGTGTGTGTATGTATATGTATGTGTGTGTATATATATATATATGCTTACACGTACGTAACAATAAAGTTGAACTAGTCTGCATGCATGGAATCTTTTTATGGTTCAAACTTCGATTATCTTTTTATGGTTCAAACTTCGATTGACCTTTTTTTTTCTAAACCGTAAGTCTAAATTAGGAACCCTTTGTTATGTTATACTAAAAAAAATGTGCTTAACAAAACAAGATCCAACATGGATATATTCTGTGTATTTTTGTTAGTTGCAATTGTATATGCTTCCGAGTTGCAATTAGAGTTGTAACTCTATACGTGTTTTATTTGTAAATATTTTTTCTATCCAGATCCATCTGCAATCTGTTTAGATAAATACAACAAATATTTAGTTTTGTGACAAATGGACAGAAACATTCAAAAATATAACGCAACAAATGTTTAGTTTTGTGGCAGAGGGACAGAAACATTCAAAAATATAACGCAACAAATGTTGAATGTTTTGTTAAACCGACTAGTTCAACTTTATTACGTATGTGCCAGCATGTGCGCAGGGCTGCGGGATGCGCATGCGCGTGCGCGTGAATTAAGGTTGGGAGGATCTGTGCATTTTCTATACAAAATACACATTGTTGCATTTCGGCCTCGCCATATTTTTTTTGCGGGAAATAAAAAAATATGGCGGGGCTAAAATTTCAAGTTCAAACGTCCAATCAATACATGGAAGGTATTGAGGGCAAGGCGGGAGAAAAAGGTGAGCCGTTGTGATGCGTTCATTCCGCGCGCCTGTTGCCTACTACACGACGAGGCATCGATGGCGAAGGGCAGCGAAGCCTTGGGGAGACCTGGAGCCGTCACCACCGGCCGTCGTTCTGGCGTGCGGGCCAGTTGGGCGAGAGAAATGACGCGCAGGCCCATTCCTAAGCTCCGGAGTTCATGGAGTGAACAGCGCACGTGACTGCTTGACGAGGCCTCGTGCTTTTGGGATGACACTCTCATTGGGCTATATACGGCCCAAAATCTCCACGATCCTCTGGCTCAAACAACTTGCTCAGTTGATCGGCAGTGCCTGCTGCGTACACATTAATTTAAAAAAAAAGGCAAAATAGCCATTTTCATCCTGAACTTTGACTCAGGGGACAAGTTCGTCCCTAAACTTTGAAAAGGATCAATCTAGTCCATCAACTCTAATTTTTGGGTCAAGCTCATTCACTACGGGAAACCCCCCTTTGCCGAGTGTCCGAGACACTCGGCAAAAGGGGCTTAAACACTCGACAAAGGGGTTTGCCGAGTGTGGCCCACGGCAACCAGGCACACGGCAAAATAGTGACGGCAAAGGCCTGTTTGCCGAGTGCCAAATATCGGGCACTCGGCAAACCTTTGCCATGCGCCTACGGACACTCGGCAAACGACAACGGACACTCGGCAAACTACATGAACAGACAGGCCTACTCAGACGACGTCAGACAGGAATTTGCCGAGTGTCCGATGAGTGACACTCGGCAAACAAATAGCTTCTTTGCTGAGTGTCTGGCCAGACACTCGGCGAACCTTTGAACCTTTTGCCGAGTGCTATTGTAAATGCACTCGGCAAAGACCCTTCCTAGGAACTGCCTGTATGGTCACTTTGCCGAGTGCTATGGTAAAAGCACTCGGCAAAGTGGCCAGAACTGCTGGTTTTATTGTATTTTCTCGCGTTAAAAGTACCCCCAACTCACAAATATCACAGGCATCACATATATATCACATTGAACAGAAATATATCACAAATACATCGCAATATCCATCACAAACACAAATATATCACAATATCCATAACAAACGCAAATCCATCACAATATCTATCACAAACGCACATCCATCACAATATCCATCACAATCCAGTAATAAGTACCACATCCATCACATAAGTCGACAAGAACATAACAAACACTAAGAAGGAGGCCACGATTGCCACGGCTGCGACGGATTTGACAAATCTTGGTCCTGATTTGGGTCATTGGATGCCGCTGACTGGTTCTGCACAAAGGAGAAGATTATACATGTGTTAGACAAGTTATACATCACAAGTCATGAGATAAAAATATAGGTTCTATAAATGGACTAAATTCTCTAAGTTCTCCAATTCTCTAATTTGTGAATGTTTTCTAAAGTCTCTAAATTTAGTTTGCTATATAATTTCTTTAAATTCTCACAATTCTCTAATTCTTCTAAGTTCTCTAATTCTCTAAATTCTTCTAAGTTCTCTAATTCTCTAAATTCTTCAAAGTTCTCTAAATCTTCTAGGTTCTCTAATTCTCTAAATTCTTCTAAGTTCTCTAATTCTTTAAATCTTCTATGTTCTCTAAGAAATGAAACTTGAAGGTTATCCGAAGTGATTCACAGGTGTATATGAACCAGGATGTGCCGCCGGTGGAGAGAATTGGATGACTGGGCCCGGCACACCTTGCTGTGCGGCCATGGTCTGCATCCACGCGTACATCTGCTGCACCTTCTCCTGCTCGGCCGCCAACCGCATCTGGAAATCGGCCTCTAACTGCTGCCGCTGGGCCGCCAACCTCTCCTCTACCATCTGCTGCATCTGGGTCTACAATATATCATCCAAATGTTACAATGCAAATCAAACGTATGTAAATATCAATGAATGATCAATATAACAGAAAGAACCTGGAGCTCCTGTATCTGGTGCTGGGCTACGCTCGGCCGTGGTCGTATGGCGGGGCTCGAGCCCGTGCTCCTAGCTTTAATCTAGTTTAGAGTAGGAGTACTGGCCGTGTCGATGCAACCGTCCCCCATATAGTAACGCCCATGCTTCTTGCCTCCTCCCATCGTCATGACAATTTCGCCATCGAGGTTCTCGTTGGCAGCATCAAACTCTGGCCCGCGGAGCTCTCTTGCCATCGATCTGTAGTCATTGAGGCGGCTGTGGATGCTTGTATTGCTGTACGCCGAGGGCGGGTCCTCCGGGTTGTAGTCGACGTCGGACGTCGCCTTGCCCTTGTGGGACATAGCATACGCCTTGAACGTCGAGCAAGACTGACCACCATGTGCCCCCGACTGCGAAAAAAATGAGCGCCGTGATTAGAAATTATGGACAATTGAGTGTATCAATGAAGATATGGATTCGCTTACCCATCTAGCCGCGTACTCCGGCAGGCTAAGGTTGCCCTGATGGTGTGGTATACCCGGCATCAGCAAACGCCGCTCCCGGCAAGCTTCGTGCTGCTGGACCCACTCCTCCGACAACCACTTGTCGACAATGATCTCCCAGCATTGCCGATGCTGGGCACACCACCATGCAGGCGCCTACATGTCATCAATGTTAGGACATATAAGAATAACAAATTAAACGTTCAGTATTGAAGTTCTATATGTACCTCCAAGTACTGTTCCCGGGTGAGCCTAATGTTTCGAGCTTGAGCTTTCGGGCACTTCTGTTGGAGAAAGTTAGCGTAGTACACGATGACGGACTGGACGCGTGCCTCGTAGTGCATGTCCTTCACAAGCTTGAAACATGCTTTGTGAGCCATCGCATTTGCGGCTTGCTCGTAGCCCGGCTCGCATCTGTAGAAATCCTGCATAGAGACGCGATGTAGGCAGTCAATATTTCAAGAAAATGTCCAATGAATGTGCGGTGAATTGAGCAATGTAGTGCGAGGAAGACTTACCCACAGCTCGCCCGTGACACAATCCGCCTTGTTCGGGAAGATCCTGCCGTCCCGATCCATCGAGTCGGGGAAGGCCATGTAGTGGGAAAACGTGTAGGCTGGCTCCCGCCTTTCGCCAAGGTCAACAAAGCCTGGGAAGTGCAGCCTGCACAAAGCACCCAGGATCCCATTGACATGGCGGTTGTGAATCCCAGGAGCCACCCTAATCCAACCCCTGCACAAGTGGTTAAGAGAAATTTTTAGTTTGCAATCAAATGATAAACATATGAAATGAAAATGTTGCGATCACATATAAACCATATTACCTAGGCCCGTTGGGCCGAATCATCGGCCGCCTCTCAAGCGGTATGGGTCGCTGGGGAAGCTGCGAGGGACCTCGCAACCAAATGGCTGCGGGTGTAGAGGAACCGGAACCACCCTCCGCCTCCTCCTCCTCCTCCTCCCCCGACTCAGACTCCTCCCCCTGCCGCCACTCCGGGTCCAGCCCCTGCTGTGCCGCTCGACGTGGTCGGAAGAGGCCGCCTCCGGTGAAGGTAAAACCTCGTCCTCAGACTCAGACTCCGACTCTGCCTCAGGAGGCGGTGCTGGAGCCTGCCTCCCTCGCCCCCTGGCTCCACCCTGCCTCCTCCGACCCCTGGCTCCACCCTTCCTCCGACCCCTGGCTCCACCGGTCCCCCCGCTGGATCCCTCACCGGCAGAGGACCCTCCACCCTGTCTCAAAATCCCCGCTAACGACCTCGTGACACCGCCCACCATCTGCAATTAAAAAGAGAAAACCAATCAGTACAGATAAACAAAATGTACTTAGAATTAAATGCAATTAAAAAATCATAATTTGGAAATAACATGGTATTGCAAATAATAAATGCGGAGCATACATGTATTAGAAATAATCATCGTGGTCGGGATTCACTGGATCATAAGTCTCATCATCACTATCACGGTTGTCAAAATTTTCATGCTCATTCTCCAACGGAGGAATGTCCTCATCACTGTCATTGCCTAACTGTAATCGCTCTAGTAACTCGAAGTCCTTCACACCACAAACCTCATCTCCAGCGTCCTCTTCATTGTCTACTTCCATTCGGATCGCTTCGGTTAAGTCTATCTCAAAATTCCCTTCTAGCCCATCTTCTTGAAAGAACTCCCTGACATATGTGTTTGGGTCAATGTTGTAATCTTCATTGTTTGGGACAGGTATTTTACCGTGTGGCGATACCTTGTACACAACATCCCACCCCTGAAGACGTGGGTCAGTTTTGCACAGGTACGAGAGATAGTAAACTTGTGTTGCCTATTGAGCCACAATATATACGTCATCTCCTAGCAAGACGGTTGATTGTCGAATTTCGACTAGCCCAAGATTTGGTGTCCGTCTCACTACTTTGGGATCAAACCAATGGCATTTGAATATGACTGGATTCAGAGGTTTGGATCCATGAAATATGAGTTCGTATATTTCTTCAATTTTTCCATAATACTCGACCCCATCAATGCCCGGCGTAAAAACTCCTGAATTTGTGGTTCTTCGGTTCGGCCAATTCTTCTCGTGGCGTGTTGTGTGAAAGCGATATCCATTCACGTCATAAGCATTAAATGTTCTCACCCTATAGCCACAACCATCGGCAACCTGTCTCAACTCGGCACTCATAGACGCATCAGTTTGCCCCTGCAAGTTCATGCATGATAGTTCGTTATATTATTCGCTACGATGAAATACGCACGAGCTAATTTGGACAGGTACCTTATGTTTGAACCACGAAATGAAATCGGACTTTTGTCCTCCCGCATCCTCTCTAAGAAGGGTCTCGCTTTCCTGCGGGGTAGGTTGCCTTGAACGACGCCAGAATAGACGATGAAATTCCCTGTACCAACAACAAACACAAGGTGTTGGATGCAGAATTGTGAGTTAAAAGGGCAACTAGTTTGTTGAGGAGTACGTACCGCAAGTACGGCTCCACCTCATCAAGGTTGGTCAACACATAAAGCATGATAGTGCGCCACTCTTCATGTCTTAAGTTCTTGTATGACCCTTCACTTGCACTTCCGAGTTGCCCTCTGAAAAGGCTGAGGTTCGATTCATCTTCATGAGCATTGTAACGAGGGGGTGGATTATGCACATTAGGAAGGTTGTCAAGATAGTATTTCGTTGTGAAGTTTGACACCTCCTCCAGAATATATGCCTCAGCAATGGAAGCTTCAATTTTGCATTTATTTTTGCATTTGGTTCGAAGAATCTTCTGACATCTCTCAATTGCATAGCACCAACGGGACTGCACAGGCCCCTCCATTCGTGCCTCATACGGGAGGTGCAGAATCAAATGCTGCATCGGATTGAAGAAGCCGGGTGGAAAGATCTTCTCCAACTTACAGAGCAACACAGGCGCCATTCTTTCCATTTCTTCAATCACGGACCGAGATATTTCCTTAGCACAAAGCTGGCGGAAGAAGAAGCTCAACTCAGCCAGCACTTGCCAGACATGATCAGGGACATATCCTCGAACCATCACCGGAAGAAGTCGCTCAAGCCATATGTGATAGTCATGACTCTTGAGCCCGTTGATTCGCATAGTAGATAAGTTCACTCCCCTCTTCAGATTCACTGCATAGCCATCGGGGAACATTAACGTTTGAAACCATTCTAGAACTTCCCTCCTTTGAGGCCTCGACAGGACGAAATCGGCCTTAGGCTTTCTCCATGACTTGCCGTCTTTGGGAGGCGGTATGTCTAGCTTCGGTCTATCACATAACCTCGCCTGATCCACTCTAGCCTTAACATTGTCCTTTGTCTTATCAACCATGTCCATGATTGTACCAAAAAGTGCCTCGCCGAGATTCTTTTCTGTGTGCATCATATCAATGTTATGTGGCAGAAGAAGGTCTTCCATATAGGGAAGCCTCCACAAGCCCAACTTATGAGTCCAGGCATGTTGCTCACCATATCCGACAAAACCACCTTCTTCATTGACCACGAGAGCATCTAACTGAGCACGAACATCCACACCTGTCAACATTGCTGGTGGAGGGTCTTTAACAATGACGCCTTTCGTAAAGTTCTTGGTATCTCGTCTGAATGGATGGTCAAGAGGGAGAAACTGTCGATGTTTGTCAAAACACGAATACTTGCCACCTTTCACCAACCAAATGAACTTCAGAGCTGCCTTGCATATTGGACATGGGAACTTGCCATGAACACACCACCCACAGAACAATGCATACGCCGGCAGGTCATGCAGAGAGTAGTGGAACCAAACATACATTTTGAAGTTTGTCTTTGTAGCTCGGTCGTATGTCCATACCCCTTCCTCCCAAGCACGGAACAAATCATCAATCAGAGGCTCCATATACACACTCATATTTTTTCCCGGGTACTCTGGAATTATCAACGACAAGAATATGTTCTGTCATTAAAAGAGCACACCGGGGGAGAGATTGAGGGGGATAACGAACATGGGCCAACAAGTGTACGGTGCAGTCGTCATTCCGTAAGGATTGAACCCATCTGTTGCCAGCGCAACACGGACATTACGAGCCTCTATAGCTTTGTCACTATGAATTGAATCGAAGTTAGTCCATGAGTCACCATCAGATGGATGTACCAGCTTCTTAGGATTGTATCGACGGCCTTGCTTGTGCCATGTCATCTGTTTTGCGGATTCATCTGTCATGAAGAGTCGTTGGATCCTCGGTATGAAGGGAAGGTACCGTAGGATTTTCACGGGGATTGTGAGCTGCCTCTTAGTACCATCACCTGACTCTACCTCCAAATACCTAGAGGAACCACACTTTGAACAATACTTTGCTTCCGCATTTCCTTTCCTAAATAACATGCATCCCTTCGGACAAGTGTGTATCTGCTCATATGGCATCTTAAGTGCACGAAGGAGCTTCTGTGCCTCGTACATGCTCTTTGGCAGAATGTGACCCACCGGAAGCAGGCTGCCAACAACAGTCACATTGAATCGAAAGCGTCTCGACTCATGCTAAATTGAGATTTTACGTCCATGAGGCGCGCAACGGCATCCAGTTGAGAAACTTTGGTATGCCCGTGAAGGGGTTGCTGTGCCGCATCCATCATATGGTAATACGCCTTTGCGGTGGGCTCTGGCTCCTCCTCCCTAGGTGCATCATCGAAGTGTGCTTCATGATAGTCATCCAACATGTCCGCTACCCCGGCATCAGCATCATAATGCTCGATGCGTTGTCTCACAACCTCGCCTCGCACACGATCGTTTTCACCATGGTAGGTCCACCTGGTATAGTTTGCCGTGAATCCAAACTTGCAAAGATGTTTGCCCATGGTATCCTTTGTTTGTCGGTGTGTGTTTCCACATTTGTTGCACGGACACCACGTGCTATCCCCACCTTTAACCTTGGCAAAGGCTACATTCAAAAAGGCCTCGGTCTTCTCAATCCATTCATCGGTCAACGAACTCAGATTTGTGCGGCCCGTGTACATCCACTCATGGTCATCATCCATCCTTTAACATCAGCGGGGGTGATATTAAAAACAAATACATCTAAACGATGTCTATCATTGCCTAATAGGTAAAGATAGGTCCTAATCCCACCCGAGAATGTGTACATGGGTACAGTTTCCATGGTCTACTCCTATCCGAGACAGAATTTCGGCAGCATCTCCCCGCTGTTCTCCAAATACACGTCCGGTCAAGGAGATTGTGTATCCGAAGAACAACAGGAAGATGATGCCAAAATTCTGCCTCGGATCGAAGTAGACCATGGAAACTACACCCATCTACGCATCCTCGGGCTATCCAAATAACATGGACAATTCAAAACAGATACGGGTATCCATATGCAGAAATCTGCATACTTCCAACCGTATCTCCTTCGAACGGGAGACGCCTAACTAGGTTACGTGATCTACGAATATGATATGAAATGAGACGGGTAATTGATGCCTCACCTTGCTATCCGGCAAAGTGACGCGGCGAGGACGGTGAAGTAGCCGACTCTGAAATTTAAAGTAAAACAATGACGTCAGATACAAATTTTGGCAGCACCTCCCCTGCACGGTGAGGTTTCAAAACATGCAACAAAACAACGGCACGATGGCTGACATGCACATACACAACGGCACTTTCATGCTTCTAGCAATAAATAAATGAAATGAAGTGATTCCACAAACAACACACAGATTAAATTCATCGGTAAGGATTCGAGCGTTGATAACCGCATCGACCTAGTGGTGCTCGTGGAACTGAGTTCTAATTTGCACTTGGTCCTTGTGTCAAGGGCATCATGCAAAGGAGAGTGTGGATAGAGGTGTAGAGAAACAGGACGCTGCTCAACTCTGACGCAATCTATCACATGATGGGTGCTTGCCTTGAACTTGTTCTTCTTCTGTTAACTTTTATTTTTGTCGGTGCCAGATCACTGCCATTGAGGTGGTGTTCAGGTCAACATGGTGGCTTGGAATGTTGAAGGCAGCACCATATTGCAATGTGGATTTGAATGCAGTAGCTTTATTTAAGGGGTAGATGATATGTATGTGATTTGTGAAAACAAGTAGCTAGTGCACTCGTACTTTCATTTCAAGATGCATATAATTGATAAAATTAGTTGTCCTTGGTGCAAATCATTGTCTTAATTGCAAACTACTAAAACTCACCTAGCTGGGACTCACGTGGGGGCATGGTCTCGTGTGTGCACACTGAGCATTGTTTTTACAATAGCTGAGTTAGAGAAAGGTTACATGTTTTTTTAATTTAATATAATGCAGACCTCTGTTCTTTTTATTTCCTAGTAACAACTGCTCATACCTAGGACTAACGCCTTTGATACTAACGCCTTTGCTCATACCTAGTAACAACTGTCACTGTTCTTTTTATCCAAACCAGTGATTTGGTTCAGAGATTTAAGAAAGATAATTTCCCTATTAGGCTATTAACACAGACCCAAAAAACAGAAACCATATTGTCGAGGTTGTACTCGTCAGATATTTGTCCGGCAGACACCCCGCTTTGTGCGAAGATTGATCACGGTGATGAACAAAAAGACACGGGATTTTTATACTGGTTCGGGCCCTCGAGATCGAGTAATAACCCTACGTCCAGTTGCTGCTTGTATTATTTCGTCGAGCACAGATTACAATGCGTAACAAGTACCCTCGGGTGGATTGTGGAATACAAACTTGGATGTTCGATACCCTCTACACACAGGACCCCGCTATTTATACCCAGGGAGACGTGCCTTACAAGTCAAAACAGACCTAAACCTAGTAGGACTCGAACTGTCTTCGGGCTTCCCTCCTGCGATCTGGTCGTCGTGTCTTGTTCGGAGTCTTGGTCGTCTTGGAGTCGGTAGTCGGCAATCCTTGTGGTCGGGTACCCTGGTATTATGGCCTCAACAGTAGCCCCCGAGCTTATCTTGTTCAGAAAAGGTTGATCGTTCAATAGTCCTCGGGTCTTTTTGCTCTTCGGGCGATTTCTGGATATGAGAATATCTCGTCAATCATGAGAGCCAGAAAAGTTCCCGAACTCTTGAATGTGGAAACCTGCATCTGAATGATAAGGTCAAAGAAAAATATCAGCCATAATAATATAAAAGAACTGTTCCGTCTTGGAAAATGAAACGCCCCAGGAGTGATGTAACTGCTGCCCAGTGCATTTAAAACCCACTCCGCACGTCTCCCGAAACTTTAGCAGTGCACGCGGTACGGCTCTGCTCCGGCTCCTCGAATCCCGCACGAAGCGTTGCATCTCTGGGTCTTTAAATATCAGATCTCCTGGATTGATCCGTACTTGAACTTTCCATTCTAAACCTTCTCCCTCCCCTTGCCATGGGAAAGAAAAAGCTTAGCAGTAGATTCAAGCTTCCTCGCCTCCTCTTCGGAGACTCCCCTCGCAGCTCCGGCGATCAACCGCCTGACAAGCCGGAGGACCCGCCGGCGACGACACCACCCGTCGCTCCTCCTCAGGCTCCGCTCCTGGCTCTCCCCTGGCATGGGGATGAAGGAGTCGAAGTTGAGCCACCAAAAGAGGAGGCTCCGGTGGCCGCGCCACCATCTCCCGAGGCTGCTCCATCGAGCATTGCCGCCGGGAAACGCCCTGCGCCTTCCTCCCCGGCTCCGGCGTCCCCTATCTCCCTCTCCTCCGACGACGAGCCAAAGCAAGGAGGGAGCGGGATCCGGCTGAAGCCAGAAGCGGCGGACGCAGGCGCATCTTCGTCTTCTGCTCCGGTGGACACCAGCGGCGACGAGGAATTCGCCCGGCGCCTCT
>CM014273.1:66402161-66428933 GCA_004135705.1 Alloteropsis semialata
ATCCAATTGTCAAAGAAGAATGATAGTGCAAGACTTCATGTATGAATGATAAAAATGACATGAGCATATGTGTTACATATTGGTCTTCAATTGGAAGCTTGCATTATGTGGGATATTCTTTGTCAATCAAGAACAAGCATTTGAAGATTCTTTCAAGTGGAATTCATTCAAAGGCAAAGCAAAGTCAACTTGATGATACAAGGGTAAGTGATGAAGAAACAAATCGAGATGACTAGAGCGAGGGACTAAGCAAACTAAGGTGCAAATTGCTAGGGTGAAGCATCTAGTATCCGGGGTGTGTTCGAAGTATCATATTCAAGTCTCATCAAGAAAAGCAATGCAATGCATATATATGTTATGATTGATAAAGAGGGTGACCTAAGGATTAAAGTGAACTCAAATATAAGTTATGGAAAATCCTAAGCCACTAGCTCAAGGTGGATATGCTCAGTTGAAGATACAATGTTGAAAAGCCCTCAAAGAAGTGATTGATCAAGTGATGGCATGATCATTGACATACAAGCTCAAGTAGTTGAATTATGATTTATCTTATGTCTTGAGTATAGGTATGCCGTACTATCAAGAGGGATGCAACATTGGTTAAATGACAAACTCCAAAAGTGCTCAAGTGAACCCTTGTGAGTCTAACCATGAGAGTTTCTAACTTAGTGGGGGTTCCATGGGAAAAGCGGTTTTACCGGTTTTGGAAACCGGTTAAACCGGTTTTGTGGCCTGAGGTGTCTAACGGCTAGTTTGTTTGAATTCTGGTGAAACCGGTTTTGATAACCGGTGGAACCGGTTTTCACTGACAGAATAACGGCTAGTTTTTGGAGGGATGGGTATTTATACCCATGAGCTCCTCTTGGAGGGGCTGCTGGTTCCTTGCGTCCCTAACATCTTTCAGAGGCCAGCAGAGCTCTCCCCAACCTCTCTTTGTGAGATTTGAGCTATCCTTGTGAGATTCTTGAGTTGGGTTGAGAGAGTGACTTGTGTGTGAGCATTGGAGAGCAATCCATTCCTTGAGCACTTGTGGTTTCGTCGATCAGCTGTTGAAGCATTTGTTACTCTTGGAGGTTCTTCCTCCTAGACGGCTAGGCGTCGCCCGGTGAGCTACCAAGTTGTGTGGTGAGCCACGGGATCGTTTGTGAAGGTTTCACCTCGCCTCCGCAAGGGAAGAGGTCACTTAGTGGAAGGAGGAGATAGCTTGACCTTGGGTGGTCGTATAAGCTTCCTCAACGGAGAGTAGGATTCACCGTGCCGTGGTGGCTGCTTGGTGCGAGCGGTGAATCCGAACTTCGGGAGAAAAATCTCTTGTCTCTTGGTTTGAGCTTTTTCCTCATATTGTCTTTTCTAGCATATTACTCGTGCTTCCGCTACGATCTACTTTGGTGTGTTGAGCTGTGTGCAGGAGCTTCATTGGAACACTTGGAAACATCCCTAGAAGCTTCACACCATTTGTGGTTTGTGCTAGAATTCGTAGAGGGGAATTATACTTGTTAGGGCAATCTGTATAGGAACCGGTTTTACCGGTTTGGGAAACCGGTAATACCGGTTTTGGTGCTGACAGTTGGAATTAGTTTTTGTAATTTGCAGATTCGCCTATTCACCCCCCCTCTAGTCGACATCAAGGTCCTTTCACACTTAACCAGCTATTCTATAGCAACATATGTGGCTTTACAGAATAATGAACCATATACTTAGGTTATATGGTGATTGTGGTTCTATTAATCACTAATTATTATCTATAAAGATAATGTCACTTTGTGTTGTTCAGATGGATACAAGTTATGCAAGGTGCAATATTACTGTGCATTTCGCAAACTAAGTATTGTGATAATCCTACAGATTATTTACAGTCTCTACCTTACTCCACATTTTAAATGTGTTGATGAGATTGGTATGAGATAACTTAGAGATTTGCAGGTATCAGGGGGAGTTCCTCTTTTGATCCATAACTTGTTTTTACATCATGTTGCACTCTTTTCTTTGTTTGAGTTTTTCTCTTTTGAGTTTCTCATTCAAAGTTTTTAATGAGGCTACATCGACACAAGGTCTTATGTCGTATCATCTATTTTCCCCTGCTGGGGTTTTTGAGGATGATACATTATGACATAAATGTTGTTCTTTGAACTAGACTATGAGTTTATCTCACAAGGGTTCAAATAGAACAACACTATATCGTGATTCATCTCCTTATTTTTCCCATTGGGTTTTTGAGGAGTTTACCCGATATAGCTATATATTTCTCAGATTTTTCTACAAGATTATCTTGGAGAAATATCATGCTAAAATATATGTCTCATCATTTATTTTCCCCACGGGGTTTTTTAGGAATGATGGCCACAGACATACCATTTTATTTGGACTACACTTTGAGATTCACATAGAAGTCCAAATAAAACAATGATATACTATGGGTTTTATTCTTATTTTTCCCACCGGGTTTTGAGAATTTTACCTAGTATATCTACATGCATATTCCTCATTTTCTCCCACTGGGTTTTTAGAGGAATATATCTATACATCGATTACACGACAGGATTCGATCAAGGGGGAGTGTTGTGAATAGATGTCTCTTCATAGAGACACCTCCTCAAGATGATCTCATCCAACCAATCAAGGCATACACTAGATAGTTGTAGACACATCCAAGGGGTGTGTCCCTTGGTGAATAGACACATTGAAAAGACACCCATTCCGAAGAGGCACCTCCTGAATAGATAGACACCTTTCCAACGTGTCCCCTCAACATGTATATATATATGTAATCAAACACTTGAATCAATACAATCATCCATTCACTCTTGTCATTTGTCTCTCGCTGTCTCTCGAGTACATTTACATTCAACAGTTCGAACCCCTCCTCCACTCGTAGTAGCGAGCGCCCCGGCCCCCCACGTGCTCTTGGCTCGTTTTTTTCTTTTCTTTTCCATCTTTTGTTTTTTTTGGCTCCGTTTCTTTTCAAAAGCAGGAGGCCTGTACTGTACAAAGTAAAAGGTGGGCCGCGGTAGAGTATCAGATAGCGAGGTGGGCAGGTGCCGGAAATAATAAAACAGAAAATCTATAAGCTAGTTCCCTCCTACTGTGTAGACTTGTGCCATGCATCTCTACTAGAGGTGGATACCGGCTCGGCTCGGCTCGGCTCGGCTCAACTCGAGCTGGCTCGGCCAGCTCGTTATCTTAACGAGCTAAAAGTCCAGCTCGGCTCGGCTTGTCTGTCAGCTCGAGCTGGCTCATTTAACTCGTGAGCCGGCTCAATAATTCCAGCACATGTAAATGTCGAAGGTACAAACCAATATTGGTGCCGAACTGTCGGGGGTAGACCCCCAGGGGTACCCAGAAGGCGGATTGGCCCAACCAGCAAGGGGCGGCCCAATCCGAGTACATCTGGATCGGTTTGTCGGACTGGCTGGCCCACCAGTCGGAAGGCCCACCAGTCGGGCGAACCGGATGGGCGCGATGGCGCGCGCGGCAAGGAAGAAGACGGCGTATCCCGCAAGAAGCTCGGAGATCAAGATAAACTAGCCGGATTTATAGGGAAAGATATCTGTAATCGTTATAGGATCGAATCCTTGTAATTCGGGTAGGTTACGATCTCTGGCCGACTTGTAACTCAAGGCAGCCGGACTATATAAGGCGCCCTGAGACCCCCCTCCAGAACACGATCATACGCACAACATCTACAACCCTAGGACAGAACCCAACTACGGAGATCCTTCAGGAACTTCATACACAGCAATATAATCGCCGCCAACACAGGACGTAGGGTGTTACGTCATCTCGACGGCCCGAACCTGTTCAATCCTTGCGTCTTGTGTTACCATCGACTTCTGATCCTCGATCTGTCCCTCAACAAATCAACCACGTAGGCTACCCTGTGTGGACTGCCGGGTCCAAACATCCGACAGTTGGCGCGCCAGGTAGGGGTTGATCGACGAGATCAATCTACAAGCTCGATGGCAGATTCATCCACAGGCAAACTCCATCTGCAATGGCGTTGACGAAACCTACGTGAGATGACCCCTGGTCCCTGGACGACTCGCCGAACTCGCCGATCCACGGTCTCTCCGGATCAATCTCCAATCGCCGCTACGCTGGCTCTATATGCAGATTCGTCGGCTGCCATACGGAGGACGATCTTCAAAATCAATCTACTCGGCGTACAATGCAAGGCTGTACATTCAAAGTCCAAGTCGCCGAATTCGAGTTCAGGCCACTGCTGTTCGCTGTTCCCTGTGCGCAAGAAATCAATTTGGTGGAACTTTGCTGGATACACATGGGAAACGCACCAGAGAAGATCCCCGATCGCACGGCAACACCGACAATGAGCAAGTCGATACCTCCGTGACGACTGCTACTCGTCTCGATGAGACAACTGTCGCGGCTTCATCAACGACTACTCATCTTGACTAAGCGACTAGTCGGGAGCAGACACTACTCCGCCAACAACTAGTCGGAATCGACTCCGACTAGTCGGCTTCATCAATAATGGCGCGATGATTCTCATCCCCGGTCACGAATCAAGCTAAGTCATATTTAAATACTTTTTACGATATTTCTCGGTCACCGCATATCTCCATACTTCGCCATATTTCTCCATAATCATCGCCGACTACCCTTGGTTTGTTCTCGACTGCTTATACAGCCTGAGCGCTACACAAGCAGTCGGGCAACACCCAACGGACGCACATATTGCATTTTTCCCCACTGTTTATTTCTTTTTCCGCTCTTGTACAAGTCGCTAAAGTACTTGAGAAGCACACGCCTTAATCCGTGAAGCCTCGACTCTTCCGTACGCCTACGCTCCTACGCGTGCATGCGGCCCAGCTCCCTGCGCTATGGACTACGGCTATCGGGGATCAGGTGCATAAACGTAACAGGATAACTACCCGAGGAAATTAATAGACTTAAAGAGTTGGAAGTAGAAATTCTATTACATACAACGCCGAATGTTTTTCTCCAGAATTATTATTTGCTACACCATATACTACATATCCTTCATATCTTTATTGCAGGGCACAGGTTTGGATCCCGAGCTTGTCTGTTACGCTCGGGGGCTGGACCACTCCGACATCGCCGCCAGCTGAGTACTCGAGTCAGTCAGAACTCGGGCTGGTACTACACTCCACGACGGTCGCTAGCCGAGTGCTTTGCAGCACTCGGGCTGGCGCTACACTCCACAAGGATTGCTAGCTGAGTGCTTTTGAGTACTGGGCTGGCGCTACCGCATGACGAGGAAGACGAAGACTACTCGGCGTGCCTCGGACGGCTCGACTCGGCCCTCGCGCTCGGGGGCTGGGCGCCGGGGCGACTACTCGGCGTGCTCAGCCCTCACGCTCGGGGGCTGGGCGCCGCGACGACCACTCGGCGTGCTCAGCCCTCACGCTCGGGGGCTGGCGCCGGGACGACTACTCGGCGTGCTCAGCCCTCACGCTCGGGGGCTGGCGCCGGGACGACTACTCGGCGTGCTCAGCCCTCACGCTCGGGGGCTGGCGCCGGGACGACCACTCGGCGTGCTCGGCCCTCACGCTCGGGGGCTGGCGCCGGGACGACTACTCGGCGTGCTCAGCCCTCACGCTCGGGGGCTGGCGCGGACGACTACTCGGCGTGCCTCGGACGGCTCGACTCAGCCCTCACGCTCGGGGGCTGGCGCCGGGACGACACTCGGCGTGCTCAGCCCTCACGCTCGGGGGCTGGCGCCGGGACGACTACTCGGCGTGCTCAGCCCTCACGCTCGGGGGCTGGCGCCGGGACGACCACTCGGCGTGCCTCGGACGGCTCGACTCGGCCCTCACGCTCGGGGGCTGGCGCCGGGACGACCACTCGGCGTGCTCGGCCCTCACGCTCGGGGGCTGGCGCCGGGACGACTACTCGGCGTGCTCAGCCCTCACGCTCGGGGGCTGGCGCCGGGACGACCACTCGGCGTGCTCGGCCCTCACGCTCGGGGGCTGGCGCCGGGACGACCACTCGGCGTGCTCAGCCCTCACGCTCGGGGGCTGGCGCCGGGAGACTACTCGGCGTGCCTCGGACGGCTCGACTCGGCCCTCGCGCTCGGGGGCTGGGCGCCGGGGCGACTACTCGGCGTGCTCAGCCCTCACGCTCGGGGGCTGGGCGCCGCGACGACCACTCGGCGTGCTCAGCCCTCACGCTCGGGGGCTGGCGCCGGGACGACTACTCGGCGTGCTCAGCCCTCACGCTCGGGGGCTGGCGCCGGGACGACTGCTCGGCGTGCTCAGCCCTCACGCTCGGGGCTGGCGCCGGGACGACTGCTCGGCGTGTCTCGCAGGACTCCGCTGGCCCTCACGCTCGGGGGCTGGGCGCCGAAATTAACGTCGGATGATTTAGCCAGATGCTCCTTGACTAACCCTTGGACCGATTCCTTCGGAATCGCTTCAAGGCTCGGGGGCTACGGCCAACGGACGCACCTCGCGGCGCATCCGTTGATCATTCGGTGACCTCAGAAGAAGGCTACTAACCCTTGGACCGATTCCTTCGGAATCGCTTCAAGGCTCGGGGGCTACGGCCAACGGACGCACCTCGCGGCGCATCCGTTGGAAGACGGCTCTTTTCACTCTAGTATCACGCGGTTTCGCTTCCAACTGCAGCAAGCTCGAGGCTCATCAGACAGCACGACCTCGCCGACTTGTCTCTCAACCACGTACTACTCGGGGGCTTGTCGGGGGTAGACCCCCAGGGGTACCCAGAAGGCGGATTGGCCCAACCAGCAAGGGGCGGCCCAATCCGAGTACATCTGGATCGGTTTGTCGGACTGGCTGGCCCACCAGTCGGAAGGCCCACCAGTCGGGCGAACCGGATGGGCGCGATGGCGCGCGCGGCAAGGAAGAAGACGGCGTATCCCGCAAGAAGCTCGGAGATCAAGATAAACTAGCCGGAATTATAGGGAAAGATATCTGTAATCATTATAGGATCGAATCCTTGTATTTCGGGTAGGTTACGATCTCTGGCCGACTTGTAACTCAAGGCAGCCGGACTATATAAGGCGCCCTGAGACCCCCCTCCAGAACACGATCATACGCACAACATTACGCTACAACCCTAGGACAGAACCCAACTACGGAGATCCTTCCAGGAACTTCATACACAGCAATACAATCGCCGCCAACACAGGACGTAGGGTGTTACGTCATCTCGACGGCCCGAACCTGTTCAATCCTTGCGTCTTGTGTTACCATCGACTTCTGATCCTCGATCTGTCCCTCAACAAATCAACCACGTAGGCTACCCTGTGTGGACTGCCAGGTCCAAACATCCGACACGAACAGAAATAGAAACCAATACATTGATTCAATGGATAAACTCATATACATGGCTGGTGGGAGCAAAACTCATCACATGGAGTACAGACCTTGTCTACGGATTCATAAATCAATAGAGAATGAATTGGATTTTGGAAAGCCGACATGAATTTTGGAAAGCCGATATGCAACCTCGATCCTGGCCGTGGTGGCCCAGAAAGATTGGAGTCCTCATGTGCTTGCTCTCTCCTCGTCTGCGCACGAGCAGGAGGTATGACAGGCGGCGCGCCGCCGAGCAGGACTGCAGGAGGCATTATGGGCAGCGACCGGCGAGACGCGCTCGCGCACAAGGCGGCGAATGACCGATGCGCTCGCTCTGATTAACGGGAGGCTCGCGCACGAGCAGGAGTAGAGGGCCTCAAGGCGCGTTGTCGTCGCTTCGCTGCGCAGGGGGCGCGGGGGGCGACGGCGGCGCGGAGAGGAGTGTGCTGGTTTAGGGTTTGATGGACTCAGTGCGTGTGTTATATGCTCAAGAGTTTGGGCTGGGCTGTAGAGATTTTCGTGGGCCATTGCTGGGCCATTACGTGGCTGGCTCGTTTTGGCTCACGAGCCAGCTTGAGCCGGCTCGTTATAGCTAGCGAGCTAAAACACTGGCTCGGCTCGTGGCAAATTTCTAACGAGCCGAGCCGAGCCGAGCCGCTAATGAGCCGAGCCGAGCGAGCTAACGAGTCACGAGCTTTTCGTCTACCCCTGAATAAAGCGACAGTTACTCATCTCTACGTGCACCCCGCGATGGCTGATGACAGAGAGGCTCCAACTTCGTGCACCCAAACAAATCTACCCAATAATCCAACACCCTACAGAACTGACGGCCCGGATCGCTTCTCAACCTTTCTCTCTCTTACATCTACCACATCCGACGGTCGTCGTTCAGTGTATCTGGAACCTCTGCTCCCGCGCCGACCCCGCCGAACGCCCCCGCGGCCCCTCCGCGCCGCAACGATTCAAACAACGCGGCTCCCAGTCCCCATCTCCTCTTTGCTCCCACCCCAGCGCGCCGCCGCCGCGCGACAGTGCGACACCCCCCACCAACCCCCTCCTCCCCCCCCGGCGCCTCTCCACCCCGCTACCCCGGGTCGCGCTGCCCCCCGCGCGCGCTGCTCCAGCTCCTCGCCCGCCGCGGCGCTCCCGCTAACCTCGGGCCGCCCATGGCGGCGGCCGCCAGGCCAGCCCCCGCGAAGGAGGCAGCGCACTGCGCACGAGGAGGGCGGCGGCGGCCTTTGCCTCCTGCGACGGAGCCGCGCACGTGAGTGACAGCGGCGGCCTCTGCCCCCCGCGACGGCAGCCGCGCACGCGAGTGACGCGGCCGCCTCTGCCCCTCGCGACGGCAGCCGCGCAGGACTACATCCTCCTCCGTTGCGCCGACCGCGTCAACGCCAAACTCGCGAAAACGGTAACCTAACTTCGCTTGTTCGTCCATCTACACGCTGGCCGCACCGATCCGTGCATTCACATCCTTATTCAGGCGAATCTGCTCTTGCCAGCCATGTTCTACTGAACCAAGCACAACCCTTTGTTGGTGATCCAAGAACTCATTAGAGCGGATGTATAAAACTGTTACACTTTTCTGATTTCAGGTGTGTGAATAAAGGCTCATCCTGCTTCTGGAGCAAATTAACACACAAGTAAGCAAACCAAAGCTATGGTATGTAAAGTGTTGTCCCGATTCAGATATTAACACCCACACAAGCAAGCAAACCAAGAACTATTTATGCCATGCTTGTAATGCACTATTCAGATACAGAAGCATATGTGTCTTTATAAAAAATGACCAATTATTGTTTTCTGTGGTCAGTCCACAAAATACCATAGCGAATTGTTGTGGTATGCTACGAGGTATATTTTCTTTCCAATGGGAATGACATCCACCTTTATTTTGCTATAGCCTATCCTTGACAGCCTATCTCAGAAGAAGATAAGTAGATAATGTCAAATTTGCCGATTTTCTAGAGCTTGACATATGCCTTTTCTTTGAAAGGCCGATCTTCTAGAGCTTGACATGGTATATTTGTTTTCCTTGGAAATAGAGGTAACCAGGATTGACCGATCAGCTTACATCTTTCTGAATAGACAATGCACAGCAAGGTAACTGATTGCAGAAGGAGCAGATTGTTTGGTGATCATTGTGGTATGCAGCCACGTTGTATATTTAATAACATCTAACTGAGGATGGGATGCTGCTATCCAGTTTAACAAAAGTCTAGGAGGTAGAGAATTAATAGCATGATACATGTAGTGTCTGCTTAATCATATATTGGTAGTGGCTCAACTTACTTTGAGATTCTTTTTTGGCATAATCTTCTCAAGGCGACCGAAAAAAGTCCCTGATTGCTTGGTGCCTGCTTAGATGCTTATATGTTGCAAATATGCTTCTTTGGTTCTTGTTGCCATTACCGTCTCAATTTCATGATACTGACAATCAAGTTAAGGCTTGTATAATACAGAAATAAATTAAGACAACAGCTATTATTTTAATATCCTTGAGCTCCTCTATTTTGGGTATACTACAACTTTCAAATTCCTATAATTTCACTATATTGCAGATTTTTTGATATCGACTGCTGCCATGACATTTCAGAGTTCAAATATGTTTCGCGGCAGTAGGCTCACAGCTTCCTTTTATGTATCTTTTACCAATATATTAGAGATGGATTACCTGTTTCAGAGTTCAAAAGAACTGAAGCTTCTATGCATTTGGATTGTACTGGCATTTGAAGTGTAGGTTCTTTTGCTTGTCTGTCCTTCCGAGTATGGCCATGGTGCTTTTAGGCATCAAGTTGGGAGGGGCTGACGAGGATTGTTGCAGGTGAGATGGTATAAATATAATTGCAATTGCAATTCTTCTATGAACATTGTGTTGTATGATCAAAATGCAATATTCTGTTATAGTCCTTTTCCCATGTGTATAGCTCCTTGTGCCTCTCGGCTGCATCTGTCGTTAGTTGAATAGCAGGCACCAGTGATTATGACTAGCACAGTCAAAGTTGAATATAGATTTGTGATTGTGGTGTAGGATTGCAACCAGCCTTTCTGCAGTGCTCCCTTGCTTTACTGGCTAAAGTATTTATTTCTCTAAAGCATTGACATTTTTAAGCAATTTCGATCCTCAACCTGCAGCATTGACATTTTAAAGCAATTTAGGTGATAACCGATGCCTCCTGACATTATAGATTTTCTATTCAGATATACTAATGTGCACTTTGCAATAAATCTATTCAGTATGGAATTTTTCTGTGCAAGAATGCATTTAAGAACATTATATTTACTGAAACTCAATTCCTTTGTAAATTCTTGAGTTCAGAACATGGTCTCTTGTGAGTATAACTGAAGCTATTGGGGCTTTCTTGTGAGTATTATATATATTACTGTGACTGGACCTTACATTGTGTCAATATTGCCATGAAATTTAAATTTGGGTGCTTTTAGCTTCCTGTATCTGTGTCTGGAAGATCTCTTATTGGTACATTGCTATACAAGCACTCTCTTGTACAACATCTCATTATCTTTTTTTCTTCATAATAATAAAGCCAAGAGGAAAGGTTGTCATCATGGTTTCTACGCAAGATGGATGAATTGCCAAAGGTGGCACCAAATTAAATTGACATCTGATCACTATGATGAGTGAAGGCCTCAACCAGTAGCTGACAGGTACCGCCCAATCAATCAATGTTACTTGCTAGCAAAACATATCAATATACAAGCTATCTTAATTCTTATGCTTTTAGAAATGTTTGGCTGCCTATGCCAATCTGTTTTGAAATGGTTCTCTAGAACATGTACTCATAAGATGATAGTAACTGTCGTATTAATTTCAATTGACTGATACGTGTCATTTAACTTGTTGCAGTGCTGACATGCTGGTGATCCTGCAAGTGTCATGGGTCATTTTGGGGTATTCTGAGGACACAATTTTGTTGGGTGACTCAAGTACAAATGAAGTCCGGTATTTAGAACTGCTGTTGTACCTCAATGTACATATGTTTTTGGACTATCCTGTGACTTATAAATTCTGGTAATGTCACAATAGTGCAGCAGGTTATTTGAACTGCATGTACTAATTTTTTGTAGTCAAGGCACCCATTAAAATGGACCCTATACCATATGTTGTTTGGTCGTGTGATTTGCACTATGTTATTTGGTTGTTTGATTTGCATGATAAAGTATCAACGTAGCGTTAGCACGGGCACTACACTAGTATGGCTAACAATCTAGTCTAGCTACGATTCGGAAACTAGATGGGCCAAATGTTTCGGGCCCTGTCTGTCAATCTTATATCCCTTATAACATGTTTCTTTCTTAGCCAAATATATTATTTGAACTAGCAACAAACTTTTGCTAATTGTATAGTAGTTTTTATGATGCATCGGAGTGAGTAGGGATAAACCCTACTTAAATAAGTTCTTTTCCCAAAGGCAAATCGTCTCTACTTCTAAAACGATAGAAAGGTATAATTTTTTTGTGCAACTTGTTTTCGTCTGCCCCCGTCCACCCCCGACGTCCGCTTGTCCTTCGTCCGCCCCTACCTTCTCACTCTTGGCTCGAACCCCATTCTGAGCTCATGAGCAATGATCTTGTCCAAAATCTTTGTTGGCTTTAACTTATCCGTCTTGGTCATGCAATGTAAGTAGGTAACAATGGGAGCGTACTTCTCTTTGGGAAGAACATGAATGTTCTTGCTTGATATATCCGCATCACTGAGCATGGTCACACCTATAGGATTTAGCTCATTGACAATAACATTTAAACGTGAGTACATGTCATTAGCTAACTGATTTAGCAACATTAAAAAAAATCAAAAGTTTGCTTGACCAACATATGTTTTTCTCTTTAATATCACTCGTGTCGTTGTGGAGCTCTTTGAGCGTGGTCCAAATTTCGTGTGCACTTTTAAGATCATAGACCCTATTAAACACATCAATGCTAAGAGATTAAAAAATGAATTCCGAACAATAGCATTGAAGTGCAACTTATCTCTATCGACCTTGGTGTGGTTGTTCGGCTGTGTGCTAGGGATTTCATTCCATCTTTCGTTACTCTCCAAACACCTAAGGCTCTGTCTTCAAGAAAACATGACATACAACTATGCCAATAGGGGTAGTTTCGTGTGCACAAATTCGCTTGCACAAATTCATTTGCATCGATCATCTGCATGCAAATGAGGGCCCTGGTCGCCGGCCGGTAGGGATGGAAATATGAAAGTGGAATCCGAATTATCCGATATCCGTATCCGCTAAAATGTAAATATGGATATCCGTATTCGTATTCGAATTTAATGTGGTACTAAAATGGATACATCCGAATTCGTTTTTCGTCGATTTTCTCTATCCGGTTCCACATCCGTATTCGACAATATCCGACACTATTCGTATCCGACCATATGGAGATAACATTTAAAGTGTTTATTTAGATGTTAGTAATGATAGTGTATAATCAAAACTATTTAAAAAATGTTATCTCCATTACAAATGATTATGATATCAATTTTAATATTACTATTATTGTACCCATATAAATATTTAAAAGTTATCTCTAATTTTAAAAATTAATGTATTTAATTTAAATAAGAAAGATATATGAATATTAAATTTAATTTCATACTATAGTTTGTTTATTTATTGACAAAAATATTTTTATATACTTTTTATTATTTCATGATAAATGTATATATTTATTTATTAAATATTTATTTATCTATAGTTTTATTTAATTTTTATATGATTAATTAATAAAATAATTATGGATAAATGTGACATTATTAACGAGCGGTCTTTGTCTACACTTGTTATGTACTCATACTTTAATATTTACTTGTATAATGATTTTGTTATTTAAAAACCATCAATAAATAAAATAAATAAATGTTGTCTTCTAAATCGAGTAAATATCCGAATGCGTATCCGCATCCGACCATTCGTTTTGTATTCGTATTCGAGAGCATCCGAATTTATATTCGTATTCGAGTAAAAATGTGGTAAAAAGTGCTATCCGAATCCGTTTCCATGCGTATTCGATCCGTTTCCATCCCTACCGGCCGGTACGCGCGGTACCCCTTCAATAATCCATCCATCGGCATCCAGAAAGGCTGAAATGAATTGCATGCTGATTGGTCCCGTCATCCCACCCCATGCGATGCGTACGTGCATCAGCACAGAAGATTACTGTACGTACGTACGTACCCTAGCCGCCCTAGCAATGCTGCATCACCTACCTCGCTCCTAGATAGCCTGATGCTCAACAACTCGATCATTTAATGTAAGGACACTAATTACCCTCCAATGGCGGCATTGCTGCCCTCCAATGCAAGTCTGCTCTCGATCCGGACGACGACGTCTGCTCTGGCTGTCCGGTACTCTGGACGTCTGCTCGATCGAATTAATCCGGACGATGACGAAAGGCGACGACCTCCAGTCTTCAACTCTTCGTGCAGGTCCCCGGCGTCGATCAGGCCACTCGATCGGCCGCACGTCTATTTATTGTTTGTGTGCCTAGCACTGTACGTACGTAGTACTTCATGGCTTGGCAAATTAAAGGTTCCTGGACGATCTGCCGGCCGGGCTCTGCACACACCAACACTGGCATTGGCACGGCAATTGGCAAAGGTTAATAACCTACGTACCTTCTAGGCCTAGCTGCTATAGCTTCGTCTTGCTTAGTATTTGTGATGATAGGATCGTAGTATATATCATATATATCGGAGGAAGAAGTAGCTAGCTAGCTAGCTACAAGCATGCGATATTGCGATGAGCGAGCCTGCGTATATGCATGCATGAACCCAAACTAAGCAACTACGACGACGATTAGACACGTACATTTCGTGACGTCGATCGTAAATTAATCATACACAAAGAATCCGAGGGACTACAATCCAAAAGCGAGGCTACAGTAAATCATGATCCAATCGAGTTCAATTCATGATCAAGCTTTAATTTTTGACAGGACAAGAGGGGCCGGCCGGCCAATGTCTCCTCTTGGGGCAGGCAAGGCATCCTCCAGCTAGCAGAGCACAATTTCGTGCACTACTTTGGCCTTTAGTTCGTGAGTTCAAACTTGCTGACTGTAGTAATTTTAAATTCAAAATTAGGAGGCCTAAACATAATCTAATTATAAAACTAATTATACGGATGGACGAAAAATCACGAGACGAATCTATTAAGCCTAATTAATCCATCATTAGAGATTGTTTACTGTAGCACGACATTGTCTAATCATGGTCTAATTAGGCTCATTAGATTCGTCTTGCAAAGTTACCCGGGGGTTATGGAATAGGTTTTGTCATTAACACACGTTTAATACTTCATGCATGTAAGATTACTTTTGATGAACAGTGAAGTTTGAAAAGTTGGAGGTAAGCCATGTCCTCTTCGATCCATCGGAAGTTCGGAGCCCATGCATCACCTCCGATCCAGCGGAGCATGACCAATGGAATGGATCCACAATCGGCATGCAGTTTCCAGTAGATTAATTGCCCGGCCGGAGTAACTGAGTTAACTGACGATTATATTACTGCCACGGCTACCTCACGGGTAGCAAAGTTTATTGCTCCACCGGCTTCCACAATATCAAGGTCAACATATACGCCTGGTGCCCTGGTCCCCTTCTTACGCCATTTATCTCCGGCAGCTACTTAGGGCATGCACCTCTGGCAAAAAGCTAATCCACTTACTACACCACGGGAAACAGGTCATTTGCCGAGTGCCTCACGCACTCGGCAAAAAAAGACTCGGCATACAGGTCCTTTGCCTAGTGCCATATATCGGGCACTCGGCAAACATTTTGCCGAGGGTTTTCTAGCACTCGGCGTATATTTTTTGACACTCGGCGAAAAAAGTGACTCAACGGTTAGAGTGACGGAGCCTTTTAGCGAGTGCCAGACGGCAGACACTCGCCAAAGCTCCTGGCTTTACCGAGTGCCACGCTGGAGACACTCGACAAAGCCCGAGCCTTTAACGAGTGCGAAACGGCCGACACTCAGCAAAGACTTGGGTTTTGCCAAGTGTCTCCTGCATGGCACTCGGCAAAAGGCTATCCAGAACTCACAGAAAATAGCCTTTGCCTAGTGCTATTGGGCACTCGCCAAACTGGGGGTTTCCGATAGTGCTACTTCAACATACACATCATAAATAACTAAGATAGTACACGACCTCTCTGTCAATTCTACCCTTGACCTACTTTCAAGGTCTTTGTGGGCTGTACATGTAAATTATTTTGTAAAAGAATATCTTCTCCTCATCCGCTCATCTCCTCCCTCACCCTACACCCTTCTCAGAAAATGCAGGCACCACTGTTGCTTCAAAAAAACTGTAGGCAGCTATGGTAAAATTTTAAGTGGTACGGTGCACACTAGTATAAACATGTAAGAATTTGCTAATTTTGCTTAAAAAGGGCATTTCACTAGTAAATTTGTTTTTTGAAGTAGGTGCATGTGCACCACCCAAAGTAAACGTGGCTTCACCACCAGGGCACCCTGGCATCGAAGAGTAGCCTAGGGGGAGAAGCTCTTCGTGCTCGTCCTCTCCGATATGCTTGGTGGCGTCGTTGCCTTCCATGGCCTGCTTGGTGGCCTCACTGCCCTTTCCTTGCCTGCTCTTTGTCGCACACCGCCACTCTCCTGTCCAGGACCCTCCTAGGCGCGCTCCATGGTGAATTCTAGGATTACAAATTGATGACTAGATTTTATGATTTTTTTGAGAATTCTAGGATTTTTATTTTCGAGTAAAGTACACCAGCGGTCCCCAAACTTGTTCCAGTGTGTCATCTAGGTCCTTAACTCCAAAAATGCATTTTTTAGATCCCTTAACTTGTTCTAGGTGTCATATAGGTCCATAAACTCTCAATATACACTTCTAAGTCCATAAACTTGTCCCCTGGTGTCATGTAGGTCCCTAAACTCCCAATATGCTATTTTAAATTCAATAAAAAATTGTTTTGCTAAGTTAATGAAAAATGTTTTTTACTTTAAATTTAATAAAAATGCTATTTTGATTTTTATCGAGAAAGATAACAAATTATTTTTATAAAGTTACATAAAGTGCACTCAAAATATAATTAGTTAGTAGAAAATTTTTTTTTTGATCGCGGTAAAAAATATTCAAGATTAGCATAGATATTTCCATGTTAAACGAGTAGAAAACTATAATATCCCCCGTTGATCTTTTTTATGATCCAATGGTCCTGATTAACCCATGGTGAATATGATTAATATGCAGCTAATTGAGAATTAAAATGGTCTTAGTGATAAGATTTCTAAATGAATCACGTGAAAAAATAGTTTAATAAACAGTCTATTTCGAATATAATTAATTAATTATGAGTTTTAGGGATATGAAAATTCACCATTAGAGTTTTGGGACCCAAATGACACTTCGAGACAAGTTTGAGGATCTGAAAATACATTTTGAGAGTTCAGGATCTAGATGACACCTCGAGACAAGTTGGAGGATAGCCCATGTATTTTACTCTTTATTTTTTTTGGCGCATCTTGTGAGGATTAACATAGAGGTTTTAAAGAAGCAGCCAATTTGTAACAGTAAAATTATTATATACTTTTTGGAAACAGGAAGGGCAAGCCCCTACTGATTTTATATTAGAAGAAAAAAGAGTGTACATTGTTATCATATTTTGAGCATAGAGCCATAGAAAGATCCATTTAGTACCGGAGGCAATACACGCTGTTACCATACAATACAACATTGTCAAAGTGCTCAATCTCAGATGTGTTGTTAACCTTGATATTGAACTACGAATGTTAAGTTATCTCAAATGTCATTATCCCAATTTAAAAAAGATGACACTAGCTAGATGTAAAATCTGGTTTCCTGTGTTTGCCTGAAAATCATAGAAACAAATGCATTTCTGCGTGCAGTGCTGGCGGTCGTTGCTCTAGACGATGTCTATTAAAAACGTAGGTGCAGCACACAACGCCGATTTCGACCGGCAAATCCACACGCGCATATGGCTCCTCCGCCGGCGGCCGGCCAGACGGCCGTCAACGCCAGGCGCTTCGTCCTGGTCGCTCTGACGGCGACGCTCGCGGTGGCGGCCGTGGTCACCGTCTCCTTCGTCGTCCTGAGCCCTGCGCGCGTCCACCTCTCCGTGACGGACGCGCGAATCATCCCCGGCGAGTCCCACGACGGCGCCGTGGAGCTTCTCCTGACCCTCGCCGCCAACAACACCAGCAAGCGCGCGGCGGTCAGGTACGAGAGCATGTTCGTGGACCTGACGAACAGCACGGGCCCCGAGGTCGACTTCTTCGTCAGGGCCAACCTGACGACGCACATGCCGCTGACGCTGAGCCGGCGCCGCGGGAGGGCCGCCAGCTTCTCCGCGACGCTGCTGCTGGTCCCGGGGATCTGGACGGACTCCTCCGGCAACATGACCTGCAAGAACTCCTTCGCCGTGATCGTCGCCGCCATGGCGCGGTTCGAGGTTGGCATCGCGCACACGCGGCTGTTCGACATCAAGCTGGCCTGCCGGCCCGTCAGTTTCATCCGCGTCGACGCCGCTGGTAAACTGAGTGGCGCCCCTGGTGGCCTGCCGCCGGTCGGTTGCGAACCTAGTTAATCGGCAAGCAGCCTGGATGTAGAGAAGCCATTTGTATTTTGAATGCTTCTGTGTGTTGAATTTGGGTAGCTAGCTAGTGTGGCTTGGACCTGGCAATGTAGGGTTGAACTGAGGTGGAGAAAGAAGAGTCCCCTGTAATCAAAGCTATGGGCAGTTGTGCTACTTGTGAGTGAATATTTACAAAGTTCTTGGCTTGCTCGATGGCATCACGCGTTGTATAATCTCCTTTCTATCTCAATACAAACATACGCAGCAGCAGAAGAAGCACCAGAGGTGTTCGCCCGCGGCGCGAACAGAGGTGGCCTTGCCAGAAAGAACTGCTCGTCGAAACTGCCCATGCGCGGCGCCCCGGCAGCTGCCGTTTCGTGGCTGCCGCCTGAAATTTTCAACCGAGGGAGGGCATAAAACATGAAGACAAGTAGAAAGAGGGCATGTGTGATATTTCTTACTCCCTCCGTTTCAAATTATCCGAGACCTTATAGTTTTTTAGAAAAATAAATACATATCAAATTTGATCAAATTTATATAATAAAATATCAATATTTATGATACCAAATAAGTATTACTAAATTTTTTATAAAATATTTTTTATAGAATATATATTTTGTGCCATAAATATTTCTATTATTTTGATCAAACTTAAAATGACTTGGCTCTCAAAAAAGTTGGAATGGCTTGTACTAGTAATTTAAAACAGGGAGAGTAGTAGTAAAAAAAACGACACCGGAAATACCAAATTGGCAAACAAACAAATGTTGCTTAGAGCATCTCCAACAGATTGGGAAAAACAAATCCCCTTTCCCTATATCTCTGGTTAAAGGGGATTGAGATGAAAAAAACCTCTCCAATAGATCGCCTTTTAGGCCTTCTCGTCCCTGCGGTCCTGCATCGTGTCCGAGTACCCAGACACGGTGACGCGCTGGCGGAGTCCGGCAAGGGGGAGCAGTTCCTACAGCGCGCGATCATGGAGCAGGAGCGCGAGAAGGTGCTGGGCATGATGACAGATATCTAGGAGCGGAACGGTGCGGTGGCGGAGCTACAGCGCAGCCTGACACTTCAGCTCGCAGGCGCGAGCAGGCCGTGTCGGCCGCCGCTGTCCCGGCCGCGAGCGGGCGCGGTGGCTGCTACCCCGGAGAAGAAGATGGAAAAAGAAAAAAAAATAAAAAGATATGGATGACAATGACAGGTGGCCCCCGCCTATTAGATTAGATAGAAAGAGGAAAGGGGAAAGATGATCTGCTGCAGCTTCTCTCTCCAATATGTTGAATTATTGAATGGGGATTCTCCTATAGCTAGAAAAAGAAAAGGGAAAAGAGAAGCTATTGGAGATGTTCTTACTACCTTTGTGTGGGATATGGGTACCCCTGGGCCCACTACCGACCGGATAGCCAGTCGGCCTGGTCTCACGTCTGACAAGGATGTGGGCCGACCCCAGGCCGGCCCACGAGGATTCCCCGCTTGATGGACAAGATTGGAGAAGGCTTAACCAGCAAGGCATTTAGCGATATCCTCAGATCCTGCCCGAAGATCACGGCAATTATGTTGTAACCAACTTAGATTAGTTTCCTCATTTGAGCCGGACAGTAATTAGAAATAACCGACTTGTAAACCCTAGGCCGTCGGCCTATATAAGGCGGCCTAGGTTGACCCCTTTAGGTCATTGAATCCTTTTCGCCATCTACGCCACCCATCCGCTGTAACCGAGAGCTTACGCTGTTTTCCGGAACACGTCGAGCAGATCAATACAAGACCCCGAGCACAGGACGTAGGATATTATACCTCCGGGTAGCCCGAACCTGTATAATCCCTGTGTCCCTGTGTTACCTCGAGCTCCCTAGTCTCGCGATTGCCCTTTGCCTACAAATCAACCATCTGGGTACCCCCGGGTAGACTGCCGGACATTAGATCCGACAGTTGGCGCGCCAGGTAGGGGTAATCGTGAGGCATTACAGCTAGCTCGATGGCAGATCGTCGCTCCGTCATCTTCCCCGACTCCATCAAGGACTGCGCTACACATCTTGAGGGTATCAGCTTCTTTGCTGAAATCCACTTCGCCACCACCACCGCCTCCGACTCCACCACGACGCCCGACGCTTCCGCGCCGACCAGCTCCGCGCTGACCTCGTCGCCGACTTCCTCGTCAGTCATCGCCCCGCTCCAGCAGCGGCTCGATGCAATCTCCATCAGCGACCAGGTTCCGGACCTGAGCACTCGCCGGAGACTTCCGCCCCCGACTGAGCTCCTCGCCGGGTTGAATCGTGTCCAAGACACCCTTGCCGAGTGCATCACCATGTCGGAGGAGGCCCTGCGCCGACCCCGCAAAGCGCTCCCGCTAGGGCTCCGCAACGCCTCATCAACCTACTCGGCTCGGCTCCGAGAAGATATGTCTCAGATCCAATCTGAGATGCCACCCCAGCCCACCCAGTCTCCGGACTGCGGCGAGTTCCAGGTCGCCACAAGCGTGCTCTTGCCGGCCCCGGCCGACTCGAGCAATGACTCCAGTTACACCACGCCCCCTGGGCGTGAAGTCTTCGTTTCTGAGGATTCAGTTACTCAGGATGGAGATACAGATCTGGCCAGGGATCGCAAACGGGAGCGAAATGCTGCTCGAGCCCACTGCTGTGCCGAAGAAGCAGCCCTGCCCCCGGCAGCGGCCGAAGACCCCGCAGCTGCCGCAGCTGCCGGAGTGGTCCCCCCGGGGGCCCCAGCAAGACAGCCTCCTCCTCCTCCTCGGGGTCCTTGTGGTGTCCGACCCCAGAACCTCGATGGAGCCTTTGCCAGGGTGCCGTTCCGCACGCCCCAGGCTAACGTCGCCGCCGCTTTCGCCGAGCTGGGACACATGCCCGACACCCCTGAGGTGCAACGGGCCCGAGCTCAATTGGAAGCAGCCCAGGAGCAGATCGAGCGATCGTATCGTGCCAGATCCCGATCTGGGTGATCAAACTCGACCCGCTCTTCAAGCCATCGCTCTGCCCATAGCAGATCGGATCGGGGTCATCTTCACCAGAGGAATCCCCCGCTACCCGTCGTGGAGAAAGAGGTGGCTCAGAACCACCATGAAGATGAAGAAGATGAGCGGCGTAACCCGCGCAATGCGGATCATCGCCGTGAACGCCACCAGGAGCGGCGCGACAGGCGCCAACGACATCCACCACCTGAGGATCTCCGTGATCGCATCAGGGAGTACGCCCGGGACCTCCATGCCGACCTCGATGCCCGGCACCAGGAGCGTGACGCCGCCGAGCTCGAGCGCCGCGAACGGTACGACCGGGAGTACGGCCGACCCGACCGCCAGCCGGTGGGAGAGGCTGGTGACGCTGGAGCAGAAGACGACGAGCGCCGCGTTGTTCATGAGCTCATGGAGCACGAGCAGTACGACGCACAGTACGGCCCTCCGCGGGACTACCGCCGCCAGTGGCGTGACAATGTTCGGCCCCGAGCCGACCCAGTTCAACCTCCCCGCCGCGACCACCGCAACGAGGAGATCTACGATGGTTTCGCCGCCTTCACCGCCCGACTCCGTGCCATCCGTTGGCCCGAGTCCTTCAAGACAGCCCTCGTGGAGAAGTTTGATGGTCGCTCCGACCCCAATCTCTGGCTCAAGACGTACCACACAGCAGTCAAGGCTGCCCACGGCTCCAACGACCAAGCCTAGGTCCGACCCCCGGGTACCCAAAAAAAATATTCTAGAGTCAAACTTCTTAGATTTGACTAAGCTTATATAAAACATTATTAATTGTTATACTACATAAATATATTTTTGATAGTTAATGTAATTATGATTATTTAGTAACGTATTTAATGTTATTTTTTTCATATATACTTGGTTGAATTTGGGACAGATTCACTTACACCCCGTTTGGATGTCAGTATTGGAGCTCGGAATTGGGAATTGGAATTGGATCAGGTGAATACAGCTGTTTGGATGTATGTGGAATTGAGAATTGGTATTGAGAAACAAATACCGTGGAATCAGCCCACACCTAGCATAACGGTTCGTCAAAACCGAGCCTCCCACCTCTATATTGGAACGAATCGCGATTTGGCCTCTTTCCCCGTTGCCCCAACCCGCCACAGGCCGCACCGCCGCCGGCCACCGGCCGCCCGAACTCTGGCGTGCCTCCTCATCTTCCTCCCGTTCGGCAGCCTCCTCCTCCTCCTTGCTAGTCGCGGTCGGCGCCCCTCCTCCTCTTCCTCCCATCCAGCGACCTCCTCTTCCTCGCTAGTCGCGGCCGGTGCCCCTCCTTCTCTTCCTCCCGTCCGGTGACCTACTCCTCCTCGCGGGTCGCGGCCGGCGCCGCTACTCCTCTTTCGAGCGGCCGGCGCCCCTCCTCCTCGCAGTCAGCGCCCCTCCTCTTCCTGCAGCCGGCACCCCTTTTCTTCCCCGCGGCCGGCGCCCTTCATCTTCCTCCTCCCGTCCGGCGAGGTATGGGCGGGGCACATGAGCTCTGCCAGGGTCCGCCGCCAGCAATGCTGGGGTTGGAGAGGAGAAGAAGATGGTCTAATTCTCAATGCCAAGGTATGGACATCCATACATGAATTAGAATCTATTATCTCCTTCAATTCCATCTAACAATTTCATCAACATCCAAACAATGGATTTGGTATTGTAACCTATTACCAATACTACTCGAATTTGGTATTGAACTCAATTCAATGCCAAGCCTTCCAATATCGATATCCAAACGGAGCCATTAATATTCTAGAGTTGCATTTGTTTTTAGATGGAAGGGAGTATTTGTGTCTGAGTAATCCACATGATACTCCAGTCTGGGTCCAGAGCAAATAATGGCTCAAGCTGGTAATGGTTCGGCGTTAAATCAGTTTTGGTAGTTTAGTTTTTTATTGGATTAGCTTGATTTTGGTGAATATGGTTGCTGCATATAATGGTTTAATTTGGTTTGATTTAATAGTTATAAAGGTCTAAAATGGTTAACAACTATAATGGTTATATTTATATTAAAAGCTGGACCTTAAAATTTACATCTCGCGTTCACATATGAAAATTTTAGCGAATTTTACTGAAATTTGTTGAAAATATCCCAGAATGACAATCCTGTACTTTGTGCAAATCAGTGTAGCCGTATCTATAAGTGGGCTCCACGTTCAAAGTTGGAGCCTAAAATTAAAAGCTCACGTTCACACCTTAGAATTTTAGCGGATTTGACTAAAATTTATTGGAGATGTCTCAGAACGTCAGTCTGCTACTCAGTGCAAATTGGTGTAGCCATATGCCCATATCTATATGTGGGGCCCACGTCCAAAACCGGTCCATAAAATTAAGCGTTCACACCTTACAATTTTGGCGGATTTTACCGAAATTTATTGGAGATGTCTCAAAATCACAGTTCGCTACTCCGTGCAAATCAATGTAGCCAAATTTGCATGTGGGCCCCGCGTGTAAATCTGGACCCTAGAATTAAAAGCTCGCGTTCACACTTTAAAATTTTAACAGATTTGACCAAAATTTGTTGAAGAATTCTCCGAACCACGGTCCGCTACTCTGTGCAAATCGGCGTAGCCATATCTAAATGTGGGTCCTACGTCCAAAGCCACATCTAAAACTATAGAATTGAATCGATTTAGTTTGTTTTGGAAAACTAGTCTGAATGGTTTGGATCACGCTCAAAAAAAAAAGCTGGAGGCAATCTGGGTGGGCCCTGCCTACTTCACCCGCAAATAGGAGGCGGCCTGGCGAGCAAGCAACCCCGCGTCCGGGGTGGGCCCCTGCCTGCTTCATGCGCGAACAGAGGTGGCCTTGCGAGCGAGCAAACGGGTCACCGAAACTGTCGACGCGCGTCGGGTCAAACGGTCCAACCAATTCTACCCCTCCTCCATTCGTCGCACCCAAAACCCCCGACCCCGAGCGAGCATGCCGGGCCGGCCTCGGGGCCCCAGGTGCCCTCGGCCCGTTTTCTTTTTCCTTTTCATCTTTTGGTTTTTTGGCCCGTTTATTTTCGAAAGCAAGAGGCCCTATATGAAAAAACAAAAGGTGGGCCGCTGCAGAGTAGCATCGGATAGCGAGGCGGCGGAAAATAAAATAAAACGGAAAATATGTAAGCTTGTTGACCCAAGTCATCAACAACACAGATAGTGAGGAGGTGATGTTGTGCTGAGAAAAAAAAACTGTGTTGGTTGCATGATCAAAATACTAGCAACCAACGAGCACTTAGGGGTGTTTAGGTGTACCCGTTATGTATAGTGTTTATGTATTAGATCACGTGTATGAAGAGAAAAAATAAACTGACACAGCCGTCTAGTGAAAACTTTATGCGTTGCGAATTGACCGGCATGTCCAATCCAAGACGAGCACCTCTCTCTGATCCTTGTGTCTGATGACGTACGTAGGGGTTGTGCTGGGTGGGACCGGGACCAAACGCATGCATGCCGTGTCTCATTTCCGTCCAGGGCACACACAGACGCACGTAGTTACACCGTCCATCAGACACTTGTACCCGATGCTTAATTGCGCTACCAGGCCTGTATGTAGCTACCGACAAGTGCTACCTGCTAAACAAGAAGCATTATTAATTGCATTTGTTGCGTCAAGCACACAAGGCTAAGGTCCTGTTTAGACCTGTTTAGTTCACGCACTATGTATAACGTTTTGCATAACGCATGTTTATCAATGTATTTTTTCTCTCTGTAAATACTATGCATAACGCAAAAACACTATGTATAACGCTGCATCTAAACACCCACTTAGTTTGCAAACTTGTTACATCGAATGTTAGAACACTAATTAAGGGTATTAAACTGAATTAATGATAAAACCCATTCCATAACCCTCAGGTAACTTTGCGAGACAAATCTAATGAGTCTAATTTGGCCATGATTAGACAACGTCGTACTACAGTAAACAATCTCTAATGATGGATTAATTAGGCTTAATAGATTCGTCTCGCGATTTCCCGTCCATCCGTGTATTTAGTTTTATAATTAGATCATGTTTAGTCCTCCTAATCTTTGATTTAGAATTGCTACAGTAAATTTTACAAACTTTCTCACCGAACTAAACAGACCCTAAGTAAGGTAAGGGCATTATTAATTGCATTTGTTGCGTCAAGCACATAAGGCTAAGGTAAGGTAAGGGCATTATTAATTGCATTTGTGACACAAGTTAAAGTAAGGTAAAGCTAGTCTCAGCGTAAGTTTCATGAGTAGTACATCAGTATTAAATAGTATACCACATCAGCATATTTGCTGATATGGCAAACCATTATAAGAAGAGAGGGTTTCATCATATGTGACGAAGAGAGGGTTTCATCATATGTGACGTAAATTGCATCCCCATAAAACCTATCTGACATAGTTACCTAGTTCTCAGACTTGGTAACTGTGAAACTGTGTATTAAGTAGTCGTAAAATTTGTGATATTCTACACCGTTACGTTAACCTGTGCTCCTGCACAGACAAGGAATCACTTTTACAAGTTCATGGATAAACTTAAGGCACACCACTAATGAAAAATGATTATTTTTCTTTTCAAATATTACTCATTTTCTAACTTAGCAACAATAACATAGAAATCTATAATATTTGTCATGTTGGTAAGTTTTGGTTACCAATGCAATTACGTACTTCCTCTGTCAAAAAAATGCAACTCTCATTTTCTGAGAAGTCAAATAATTTCAAGTTTGACCAAGTTTATACAAAAAATTACTTACATTTATACTTTTAAATATATTAGTATAAAAATATATTTTATGATCAATCTAATGATACTTATTTTGTTCCATAAATGTTAGTATTATTTTGCATAAATATAGTTAAACTTGAAATAATTTGAGTTCTCGAGATGCGAGAGTTGCATTCTTTTTGGGACGGAGGAAGTATTCTATTATTTTTCCTACCGTTACTCAATTTATGACAGCTCTTGTTGTAGCAAATGTGTCCTCCACTCACAAATCCGGAGTTTTGACTTGCCAAGTTAGATCTTAGTAGTTTAAAAAAATAAAAAAATCGCTTGGTCAAAGACCACAATGGCCCCATTTAGACCAACCATCTAAACTTTAGGTGATAGGGTAACTAAACTTTAGCTACATGCCAAAACATGCATACTGGTTGAACCTAGCTAAATGAGTTTAAAGACCAAAATACCCCTACCTATTCAAAGGATTTTTCACTGCCACCGCACTATCTGTGGTGAAGGGTAGGTGTGATACCCCGGTGTCACTAATGTAATTAAAACCCTTAATTAAATTAATTAAACTCATTATGAAATGCATCATTGCATAATTGTGGTGTTTGTGCATAATTGTGTGTTTAGGTTGACGCGGTCAACCGGATTAATCAAAAATGTCAAAATACAAAACTTATACCAAAATGTCACAAATAATGTCAAATACATGTTTATGAACTCACATGAGTATGGGAAGTTCAAACAAAAATTTGAAATTCAATTTCAAAATCGTTTGACCGTCATTTCATGTGTTGCGAGTTTTGCGTTTTACCCTTCTCGAGAGGCTAATATCTTTGTATTTTGCCTAAACACTTGAAATTCCACCAATGTAAAAGTTGGAGTACAAAGTACCCTCTTTACAATGGTGGTGATGTGGATCAAGGAAAACTTTGTTTGATCACTCATAATCTTGGTCAAAATCGGGTCAAACCAACAATTTCAGCACTTAGCTGAAATTCACTGTCTGAAAATGTGAATTTTTGCCCAGATTCGTCGCCCCATAACTTTCAAACCATTGCTCAAATGCTAGAACTCCCTTTCTAGGAATTGTAGACCTAGGTGTGCTCTATAACTTTTGTATTGGGCGATCCTGGGGTTGCTGCACAAAATTGTGAGAAAAGTTGGAGGGAAGATGGCTGCGTCGCCCCGACCGGCGGCAAAAATCCGGTAACACCGGTTTGGACAACCGGTGGAACCGGTTGTCTCCGGACAGGA
>CM014273.1:66441811-66612514 GCA_004135705.1 Alloteropsis semialata
CTTGTTTTATCAAAGATAAATGTGTGAGTTGGTTTTGGTTTTGGGTTTTGGGTTTGAAAAAGAGTAAAACTGTGTGGATAAAATGGATGGGCATAACTTTGTGAAATGCCAATAAGGAGGCTTGTACCTTTGTGGTTAAGCCAGTTGGGAGATATCCATTTTGTCCGGTTTTAAACCGAGGTGATGTGTCATCTTGCCTAACCCACTTTTATCGTACAACCACTCGACTCTTGTATGGTGCAAGGGCTTAGTCTAAATCCCACTAGCCGTGCTGTTAGTTGTCTGGAGGCAGGTGTGCAGCGGGAAAACCAAGTGCCGTCTTAGTGACATGGTTGTCGTCTTAGTGACATAAACCCCTTGGTGTTTTTCTCGTGATGGCTAGGCAGTTTTGGCTATGGTGGGTAATGACTTCGATAGGATCCGCACTGACACTAAGGTGATCGTGTTGCGGTACCCTACTTGTGGTGAAAGTGTACACCTCTGCAGAGTTTCCTAATCTATTCGAATAGCCGTGCCCACGGTTATGGGCGAGTTATGGCTTGGTCACAATGCTAAGGTTTTGGGATGGGTTTGGAGTGTGTTGGTTTTGGAATGAGTCGGCTTTGTGCCAAAAGCTACGGCGGATGGGAAATCCGGTAGCACTTAAAAGATGGATCCTTTGTGGATCAACCCCCACTGCTTAAAGTTGTTGCTTAGAGCTTGCTTTGCTAAAATATACCTTGATAACCCATGCATGTGTTAAAACTAGCTTTTTGGCAAAAACTAAAACCTAGCCTTATCCTTGATATTCCTTGTGCATAATTCTGTGATAACCCCTCCGTGGGTGTGATTGGGCTTGTTGAGTACTTTTGTACTCACCCTTGTTGTTGTTAAATCCAGAAGAAGACCCGGACTTTGTTGAGGACGCTGAGTAGGTGGTCGCTTCCGCACCCAGCTTTGCCTGTGGAGTTTGGTCCCGCCCAAGATGGCTTCGCTGCCGCAGAACTCTGATCCCTTGGTTGAACCGGTCTGGTTCATCCTTTGGCTTACCGCAGTAGTTTACCTTTTAGCAGTTCTAGTTTGTATTAGGTGCCCGCTTCCTCGTGGGCTGTAAGTTTCTGTATCATCTGTTGAATAAATGTGTATCAGCCTCCTGGGACTGATAATTTGTATCACATTTAGTCTCTGCTTAGGCAGGGGCGCTTCATATCTAAGCCTCGAAGTGACCTCGAAAGAAATCTGTTGGACAGGGAGGACCGATGCCCATGTCGCCGGTTTCAGACAGGAGCCATGGTCTGCGCCAGAGATGCTCGACGTCGCCTTCAGGAAGAAAATGACGCCAATGGCGCCATCGACGCCGCCCCAAGGAGGGATGGGTTTTCACCCGCATCATCAACGCGGTGACTTGGGGAGCCGTCGCACCACCAACGCCCGGCGTTGCCCGGCGGCGGACTGGGTCCCTGAGCCAGGATGCTTAGATCCAGGGCTAGGGTCGGCGCCGCCGCGGGCCGTCGCCGCCGACGGCCGATGCTGCCATCGCCGTCACCACCGCGGGCTGCCGCCGCCGCGGATCCACGCATCCGGCGGCTAGCGCACAAGGACAGCCGGACCAGCCGTCGCCGGATCCAGATCTGCCGTCACCGAATCTGGGCACCACCATCCCATGGGCGGCGGCCGCCGCCGGTAACCACCATCGCATCTGCCACTGGATTGTGGAAGATGAAGGTAGCCTTCGCGGGGATGTTGCTGTGCCCGCCGCCGCCCTCATCGCGGCCGGACGGACTTCCGCCGGTGAGCTCCGGCGGCGGCGAGACGGAGGGAAGGGGGAGGAGGGGGCGGCGCTAGAGGGTGGGGGGCGGCGCCGCCCGAGTCGCCCTAGGGCGACGCGGGGGCCGTGGCTATTGTTCGGGAACTACTTGGCTTGTAGCTTGCTGTCGTTTGTGATTGATTGCTATCATGCTAGGTTGTTGGACCTCTCCCCCATCTACATGAACAACCAAACAAGTCTTACAGAGAGCTAAACCGAGATCGATTCTAGAACGATCGAGTAGCACAATATACTGAAAATGCCACCGAATTGAATGCGTAGTTTTTTTTTCCTCTAGATAATGCCTAGTGCCGATAGCTGCTTGTAGTCTCGATCGATCAGCACGCTAGGCGGCGGAAGCCGATGTTGCCGGCGCCGACGTCGTGGAGCACCTCGATGGTCTTCTGCTGCACGTTGCCGAGGATCCCCGGCATGGCGTCGTCGTCGTTGGCCGCGAAGGCGAGGCAGCCGTCGAGCAGGATCCCCGACCGGTCCAGCTCCACGGCGGCGTTGTTCCCGTCGAACACCAGCGCGATCCTCGGCAGCCTGACGAAGCGGACGCCGGTGAAGTCGTAGCAGGTGTCCAGCTCCGCCTGGGCGGGCGCCCGGCGGTACCCGGCCATCTTGTCCCTGAACGCCGCGCGCAGCGCCGCGTACACCGTCAGCGGCAGGCGGGTGACGACGGTGACGGAGTCCAGCACCGTGCCGGCGGCGAACGACTCCGGCGGCACGTTGAGCGGCTGCCCGTTGACGGTGATGGCCAGCATCCGCACCCGGTACAGCGTCGTGTCCCGGCGGTCCCTGAGCATGGGCGTCATGGCGAAGCGGTAGGACGCGCTCCTCGGCATGCCGATCTGGAAGAACCCCCTCTCGCCGTCCGTCGGCGGGAGGCAGTAGGAGAAGGCGTTGCCGTAGGTGGAGGAGGTCTGGGCCATGAGCGACTGCGCGCCGCGGCCGAGCGCCATGACCCCGTTGGACTGGCTGTCGGAGCTGCCGGCCTGGTCGTTCTCGTTGCACCCGAAGGTGAAGTTGCTCACGGTGTTGCCGGAGCTGATGGTGAGCAGGTCGGAGCTGTAGGTCCCCGACGAGGTGACGGGGCCCGACGGTGTGGACCTGGTGACGCGGTACTGGCACTGGTTGTTTCTGCAGCCGTTGGCGTAGGGGCCGAGCTGCTTGCAGGCGGAGGAGTTGCAGGGGACGGGGGCGTAGCTGCTCGACCGGGACGGGTCGTAGTAGGGGCACTCCGCGAGGTTGCAGGGCACGCAATCCACCCACGGCACGTCGCTCGCCGTGTCCAGCACCACCGTCTGGGTCGCCGCCGGCGAGCCGGAGGTCCCGTCTGTCGCCGCCGGACGAACGCTCAGCTGAGAGTGATGAGAGCCCTGCTGCCGCTGCAAGAAACATGTACAGGAACAAAAAAAGATGGAAACTGATCGAGAAGAACAACCAGCAGCAAAGCAACCAAATCAAGGTGCTGGAACTGGAACGAACAAATTCGAACCTGTAGGGAGGTCGTGAACTGTGTGCCCATGGCGACTGAAATGCCGGCCTGGTGATGGACCTGGGTCTCCTCGACAGTCACCGGGTCCTTGTGGGAGCCCTTGCTCGAGCGGTAACCGCCCGAGGCCTTCCTATGAATGTGGTGCACGCGGAGCCGGTCCTGCCGGAGCAGCTCGGCCAACGGCGGCGTTGCCTTCGCCTTCGCCGCACCCGGAAACGACGGCGAGCACGGGCCGAGAGGACGGTACAACGGCACCCAGCTGCCGTTGTGTGGCGGCATCACTGTCGCCATTGTGCAACAAACATTTGTTCACACAGAGTCATACGCACTGGCAAATCGATCGAGGACTTGCTTGGGAGAAAATTTGAGAAGCCAATATACTACTGGTAATTCGCAGTTGAAGCAGAAGAAATTTTTATAATTTCTAGGCGATTGAAAATTCTAGGCAAGCATTTCGTAGATGCAGGCATGCAGCAGATGCCGGACCCCGGGCCCGGAGGAACGTACCCCTGTGACCGGAGCAGGTGGCATGTGGTTTCAGCGAGCGCATGTCCAGGACCGTGAACTCGTCGTGATCGTCATCGGCTGCACGGGCAGTTGGAGAAGAACCCAACAAGATGAGTAGTAGTAGAAGTGGCAAAACAACCACCATGGCTAGCTGTTTGTGTCTTGCTGCTTGCAGCTATTTTTTTACTAGATGCAAGCTCCCATGGTTTCCTGGCTATGTATTTATAGGCCATGGGGACAGGCAAAGCATATATAACCAAGTGATCTGTAACGGCCTACTGTCCTTATTGTTAGGCTGAGTACGTGGCTCAAAACTTGTGGAATAATCTTCTCATTATTTGATTTTGTAAAATTCGTCCATAATAAGATTTCTGAAGTATAAACTACACGTGCAATTTTTGGTTATTTTCATATATGGAAGCTTATTTTTTAAAAAAATAAATCAGTTTCCAACATTTATAGACTGCTGAAAAGTTTTTGACGACTTGACACGTCTAAGGTCAAGGTCAACTCAATACAAATACCTTGGTGCCAACTGCCAAGGAATAACATCTACGAGCCAATAATGCTAGTTGCTGTAACCCATCTGCAACTGGTCCAGGCCGAGTAGGGGCATTCGCAATAGTGATGTAGTAATTAATAGCTCAACACTGAAGTCATGGTCAATATACCTACACTACACAACTCTGGCCAGATTCAGAACTCTTGTGATTAATATGATGAGTTGGTGCATTTGGATAGCAAGAAATGACCTTATTTTCAGATATTTACAACTGATAGTTTCAGCACGCAAAGTACCTACACAATTTTTATTTTCTTTATTTCTTGAACGCTTTGTACCTTTGTCTTTTCCTTAATTTAAAATATATGTTAATTAGCATTAGCCAGCTACAGCTGATTAATAAAGGTGTCGTTATTTGCTCATACGTGCAATTTAGCGGCAATTGCCCTATTTTTAGCCAGTTCTTAACTGTTTTCAAAGGTATCGCACTAAATATTTTAGTCCGCTATTTAAAATATTGATAAAAAAGATATCACAAAAGGCACAATGGCATTCTTCTGGGAGGCTTTTATATTATTCTTGAAGTGGTGAAAGGAATCGATGCTCGTGATAGCATAAGGGGGGACGGTGAATTAGGCTTTCTAAAAACTTAACCTACCACATACCTCTAATTGCACAAAGTAAACTAAGACAAACTATCTAGATGTGCATCTAAGATTTTCTTCTAGTGTTTGCACCCACCCAAAAAGTTTTGCAACCTAGAGCCAATCCTATCAAGATACTACTCTAGAAAGGTAAAGACACACAAGTTGTAAGTATGAAATACGGAAGCTTAAATAGTTAGTGGGATGCAAACTTAACACGAAGATTTATCCCGTGGTTCGGTTTACGCCTACTCCACATTAGAGCTCCAGAAAGGATGTGCTCCCGATCGCCAAGTGTTCTTCCCGGTCAAGGACTTGAGCTCGCCACAAAGGCTCCCCAAGAGGGATGATGAGCAAATCACCAAGACCTTGCTCTCATCAACCTATACTCTCCTGGAGATCTTGACGCCGTCTCCATTATGGAGCTTCTCCACCAAGGAAGAAGGTCTCCTCTTCCCCCGCACAATGTCACAGTCGCCGCTCCACACCAAGCAGGAGGGTCGAAGACTTGCCGGTAAGTCACCAAAACTCCAAGGGGCCGGCACACCGAGATTACAAGTGTTGGCTCAATCTAGAACTAAGTATAAGGCTCAACACCTTGCAACTCACTCACTAGGGCTATCCTAGCTTTCTCACTCACTAAGGATGAAGAATGTAGCTCAAATGGTGGCTTGGATGTCTTGTGGTTGTAGATGAACTTATCTGAACTCCAGCAACTCCAAATGATCGAATGGGGGTGGTATATACAGCCCAAGGAACTCAACTAGCCGTTGCACAAAACAAATGTCTTGTGTACTTAATTGGGCCTATATATGGCACGGTTACAAACAAATAAATGTTGGGTTTATTTGGTCGATAATAGAGGTGTCAGCCAGAGCTTGTGTACAACATAGACCAAGCAAGCCTTACAAACCGGAACGATTAGTACTAACTTATTCTGAAATGATGAATGCTAAATATCTTGGTGCTAGTGAGGCAGCCTTTGTCTGTGGTGGCGCTCATCAGCACGCGCCACGGCGGAACCCAACGGCGTCGTGGCCGACATCGTAGAGCACCTCCATCGTCTGCTGCTGCACGTTTCCGAGGATCCCCGGCATGCGGTCGTCGCGGTTGGATGTGAAGGCGAGGCAGCCATGGAAGAGGACCCCCGACCGGTCCAGCTCCAGGGCGTTGCCCCGCTCGAACACGAGCTCGATCCTCGGCGGCAGGACGAAGAAGGCGCGGGTGAGGTCGTAGCAGGTGTCGAGGTCTCCCTTGGCCGGCGCCGCCGTGTACATGCCCATCCAGCCCCTGAACGCCTCCCGCAGCGCCTGGTACGCCGTCGGCGGCAGGCGGGTGATGGCCGTGCGCGAGTCCAGCACGGAGCCGGCGGCGAAAACCGAGGGGGTCACGTTGAGCAGCTGCCCGTTGACGGCGATGCCCCGGAGGCGCACGCGGTAGAACGTGGCCACCCGCTGGTACCGGAGCATGGGCGTCACCACGTACTGGGAGGCGTCCACGTTCGGCGGCAGGCCGAGCACGAAGAACCCCAGCCGCCGCCTCGTCTCCGTCGCCGGCGGGATGCAGTACGAGAAGGCGTTCCCGTAGATGTCCGCGGCCTGGGACACCAGCGACTCCGGCCCACCGCCGAGCGCCATGATCCCGGCGGTCGCGTTGTCGAAGCTGCCGCCCTGCCCGGCCGCGTCGGCGTGGCTGCACCCGAAGTGGAAGGTGATGCCGGTGCCGTTGTCGGCAACCGCGAGGAGGTCGGTGCCGTACGTCCCCGACGAGGAGGAGACGTTGGAGTTGGGTAACGGGACGCGGTACTGGCACTGGCTCTTGACGCAGCCGCCGGCGTAGCGGCGGCCGAGCTGGTCGCAGGTGGCGGAGCCGCACGGCACGGCGAGGTACGTGCTGGACCGGGCTGGGTCGTAGGAGGAGTCCGTCTGCGGGTGGCACGGCGGGACGGGGCACGGCGCGCACTGCACCCACGGCACGTCGCTCGCCGTGTCCAGCACCACCGTCTGGACTACTCCCGGCAGGCTCTGCTGCTGCTCGGAGCTCTGCTTGGATTCTGAGCCCAATATGACTTGAATCACCGGCTGGTCGTGGAGGTAGCCGACCTCGAAACGCAATGGTTCGCTGACGGTGCCCTTGCTCGCGCCAACATCTTCAGAGAGCCTCTTGTGGATGTGGTCGACGCGGAGCTGGTCGTGGCGGAGCAGGTCGGCCAGTGGCGGCCTCACCTTCGCCGGACCCGTAGACGACGACGGCGAGCACGGACCGAGATGGCGATACAACGGTACCCAGCTGCCGTCGTGAGGCGGGATCACTGTCATGCATGGTGCGTCAAACATTGTTTACAGAGTCACAGAGTTACTACTATGCTAGTAGAATTTTGTTAAGAACAACTGATAATTCAGATTTTTTTTTATTTGCAGGCGACTGAAAATTAACAAACCCAAAATTTATTTATATTTGCAAAGGCACAAAAAAAGAGTAAATCGGACGCAGGCACATACCCCTGTGTCCGGAGCAGGCGGCTGTGAACTCGTGTTCGTCACCCCCTGCAGAGGCGATTGGAGAAGAAGAACCCAACAAGAAGAGGAGCAATAATGACAGAACAACCATGGCTATTTGCAATTGTAACTACTACTACAGGGGACAGCTATTACTCGACCGTGCTTGCAAGTTCTCATAGTTCCATATATAGGCCAAGGCAGCTCATGGCCAATTGGTGTGGTGACCTCACTTTAGGGACATAGTAGGTCTAAAAAATCTGTGAAGTTTCTGGATAACTTAGTGACAGTCATTCAAACAAATTTATAATTTTTTTTTTGCCTCACCTTCGCGTCCATTGTCGGTCTGCCTCGTCCCTCCCGCTTTCATCGTTCCATCGCTCGGCCCTCCCCGATTTGAACAGCAACATCTTCAAATAATCCAATCAAAATAAATAAATTAAATACAAAATTTTAAGAATCTTGAAATCTTTTAGTAGACATTATAAATAACTTATGAGCCCATTTTCTTTGATTGACATTATATTAAATTTGGATTTTAAAATAAAAATTATACTAAAAACTATATTTAAATTGCTAGGTGAGCCGTTCACACTAGTGATGGTTTTCAAAAAACTTAAAAATTTGTAAAATATTATAAATAAAAAGTGACCCAAATTGGTTTGGTACTATAGTCAATTTAGATTTTAAATTAATAATGACTCTAAAAACCATATTTAAATTTTTACGTGAGTTGTTTACCCTTGAGATAGTTTACAAGAGTCTTAAAACTTTGTAAACAAGTACTATAAATCAAAAGTGACACATTTTGCTTTGATCTAATGTAATAGTAAATTTATACTTTAAATTAAAAATTACTCTAAAACTATATTTAAATTGTCACTGAGCTATTTACACTCAAGATACTTTACAAAAGTACTAAAGTTTTGTAAACAAATACTATAAACCAAAAGCGGTCCATTTTGCTTTGATCTGGTATGACAGAAAATTTCTCTACTCCTAAAAGAACAAAATTCATAGTTTTTTTTGCCTCACTTTGTCTCCCGACATCCTATCATCGGCCCCATGTCCCTCGTGCCTCCCCTCTTCATCGGTGCATCCCTCGCACCTGTCTGCCAGCCCTATCCCTCACCCCCCCCCCTCCTAGGTTCGTCCCACATGCCCGTCCGCTTCTTCGAACCATAGTACCTTCAAATAATCCAATCAGAATACAATAAAATACATACAAAACTTTAAAATTCTTTAAAAATTGTACAGTAGACGATATAAAATCAATAGTGACCCACTTTTGCTTTGATCTAGCATGATAGTAAATTTGGATTTTAAAATAAAAAATATTCTAGAAAACTATATTAAAATTGTCGCATGAGTTGTTTAGATTTAAGATGGTTTTTGAAAATCTCAAAACTTTGTAAACAATAACTATAAATAAAAAATGACCCATAGCGGTGGTGGTGGAGCTCAGAGGAAGGCAATTAAGGCGAAGGAGCGCAATGGAGGAGAGTGGCACGTGATGGAGAAAGCGACCCCTACAACGGGGCCAACTGGGGAAGAGAGGGAGAAATTTTAGGGTTTGCGTTATATATATGGGTCTAGCAGGCCTTAGAGGGCCCGCCTTCAATCGTGGCGGGCCAATCCGATACTACATGCTAGGAGACTGCCCGGGACATGGACCAGGGCGATGCGGGCATGAAACAAGCTGTGTTGTGTCGTGCTCAGACCGAGCCACGTACGGCCCATGGGCCACGGGCCTTATGACCATCTATATTCAGTGTTGAGATAAATCTTTTGGTGTTTGGGCAAAGCTAGGCCTGTTTATCAGGGTCAGCTTTGCTAAAAAAAAATCAGGGTCAGCTGAGGAGGCGTTTGGTTACCTGTACCGCTGTCGCCAGGTTCTCGGCATGCAGGCTTAGTCTGATTGGTTGCCTGTATGCGCGTCACAGCCTGGCCAGCCAGCTGCAGGCGTACCCTGGAGCCAGGCCTACGAGGAACGCAGGAATCGAGCGTTTCTACGCGGCTTGGCTCGTGCGGCGCAGCCAACGCATGGGGGCAGCATGTCAGTGAGTTTGGCAAGTGCAACGGATACTTGCATGCAATCAACCAAACAAAAACTCTAAAGAGCCAGGCTATATCAACGCAGATAACCAAACAAAAACTCCATGCATGTTTTCAGCCTGGCCAACGACAGCTTGACTCGTTTCGTACGAGCCTGGCTCACCAGACCAGGAAACCAAACGCACCCTGAGCCGATGAATTTTGGTAAATCCAGTTGAGAACTGACGTTGTTAGCAGTAAATGTCCCCCATCAGGCATTCCTGTTGCGGAGAAGACCCCAATCATCTGGCAGGCCAGTGGCCACAGCAAACAAGCAAAACACACATGGAATGAGGAAGTAGACTTTCTGGACGAGATCTCGAGATGGTGCATGGAAGAGAAGAAGGAAACGATCGACGTGCTGACTGCTGAAAATAAGAAAGATGAGAACATCAGGCTAGATAGTTACTTGTCAAGCCGAGGAAAGATCCAATCCTGACCAGCTAAGTTTACAAATAATAAAAAGCGACGATCGATGTACGAAGCAAAACAAGATACTTTGTAAACAAGTACTATAAATCAAAAGTGACACATTTTGCTTTGATCTAACGTAATAGTAAATTTATACTTTAAATTAAAAATTACTCTAAAACTATATTTAAATTGTCACTGAGCTATTTACACTCAAGATACTTTACAAAAGTACTAAAGTTTTGTAAACAAATACTATAAACCAAAAGAGGTCCATTTTGCTTTGATCTGGTATGACAGAAAATTTCTCTACTCCTAAAAGAACAAAATTCATAGTTTTTTTTTTGCCTCACTTTGTCTCCCGACATCCTATCATCGGCCCCATGTCCCTCGTGCCTCCCCTCTTCATCGTTGCATCCCTCGCACCTGTCTGCCAGCCCTATCCCTCACCCCCCCCCCTCCTAGGTTCGTCCCACATGCCCGTCCGCTTCTTCGAACCATAGTACCTTCAAATAATCCAATCAGAATACAATAAAATACATACAAAACTTTAAAATTCTTTAAAAATTGTACAGTAGACGATATAAAATCAATAGTGACCCACTTTTGCTTTGATCTAGCATGATAGTAAATTTGGATTTAAAATAAAAAATATTATGGAAAACTATATTAAAATTGTCGCATGAGTTGTTTAGATTTAAGATGGTTTTTGAAAATCTCAAAACTTTGTAAACAATAACTATAAATAAAAAATGACCCATAGCGGTGGTGGTGGAGCTCAGAGGAAGGCAGTTGAGGCGAAAGAGCACAATGGAGGAGAGTGGCACATGATGGAGAAAGCGAGCCCTACAATGGGGCCAACTGGGGAAGAGAGGGAGAAATTTTAGGGTTTGCATTATATATATGGGTCTAGCAGGCCTTAGAGGGCCCGCCGTCAATCGTGGCGGGCCAATCCGATACTACATGCTAGGAGACCGCCCGGGACACGAACCAGGCCGACGCGGGCATGAAACAAGCTGTGTTGTGTCGTGCTCAGACCGAGCCACGTACGGCCCATCGGCCACGGGCCTTATGACCATCTATATTCAGTGTTGAGATAAATCTTTTGGTGTTTGGGCAAAGCTAGGCCTGTTTATCAGGGTCAGCTTTGCTAAAAAAAATCAGGGTCAGCTGAGGAGGCGTTTGGTTACCTGTACCACTGTCGCCAGGCTCTCAGCATGCCGGCATGCAGGCTTAGTCTGATTGGTTGCCTGTATGCGTGTCACAGCCTGGCCAGCCAGCTGCAGGCGTACCCTGGAGGCAGGCCCGCGAGGAACGCAGGAATCGAGCGTTTCTGCGCGGCTTGGCTCGTGCGGCGCAGCCAGCGCATGGAGGCAGCATGTCCGTGAGTTTGGCCAGTGCAATGGATACTTGCATGCGACCAACCAAACAAAAACTCTGAAGATGCAGACTACATCAACGCAGATAACCAAACAAAAGATCCATGCATGTTTACAACCTGGCCAACGACAGCCCGACTAGTTTCGTACGAGCCTGGCTCACCGGACCAGGAAACCAAACGCACCCTGAGCCGATGAATTTTGGTAAATACATTTGAGAACTGACGTTGTTAGCAGTAAATGTCCCCCATCAGGCATTCCTGTTGCGGAGAAGGCCATAATAATCAGAAAACAAGCAACAAGTGCAAACACACATGGAAGGAGACTATCTGGACGAGAGATGGGGGAAGAGAAGAAGGAAACGATCGACGTGCTGACTGCTGAAAAAAAATTAAAGATGAGAACATCAGACTAGATAGCTACTTGTCAAGCCGAGCAAAGCTAAGCCTGACCAGCTAAGTTTACAAATAATAAGAAACGACGATCGATGTACGAAGCAGACGCAACCATATACGCGCAAGCATGGAGAATCATCATGCGAAATGCATGTCTGGCCTAATTCAGCGCCCTCGCTGCTCGCAAGTCACCTTCTGCTTGCCATTGATGGACTTATCGTCCGCCGGCTCCCCGCCGACGAGGAGCTGCTCGCAGCAGTAGGTCGTCGGGCGAGTCTTGTTGAGCTTCGACGTCACCTCGGTGATGAGGTCGCCATCCAACCGCAGCGTCACGTCGCTGATGCTGCCGCCGTTGTACAGTATCTTGAAGCTTTCCGGCGGCGTCATGCTTCCGCCACTCACATTCGTCAGCCTAATGGCGGACTTCAGCTCCTCCAGCTGGTTCACGGCTATGTCATACGCTCGGAATTCGATGATGGAGTCGAACAACGGGTCCGACGACGCCCACGCCGGCGTGTTCTTGTCGAAGAGGTAGCCTTTGATGTTGACGAAGTACATCCGGACGCGCTCGCTGGGGTTCTGCGCCCAGAAGTCGAGGCCGAACATCAAGGCATCCGTCGACGGCGGCGGGGCCCGCCCGGCGGAGACAAAACCTCCGGCGACCAAGAGTTGCAGAGACTCGGGGCGGAGAACCACTTTGACGGCGTTGACGATGACGACGACGATTAGCACGGTCACCACGGCGGCTACCGCGTACCGCGCCGCGTCCATCCACCGGCGGCATCCTGATTTCTCGCCGTCGTCGTCCGCCGCCGCCGCCATAGCTACCACGCCACTAGCTGATTGGCTGCGGAACTAGCAAGATTTCTTTGCTGCAGCGCTAGCTTAATTGTGTCGTTGTCTACAGATGTGCATAGATCAGAAAGCAATATGGGGGGTACCTACCAACCCATTCATTAATACAAAAGTTGCTCCACAAGTTGAGCTGGGCTCGACTCGATCGGTAAAGCTACCATTGCGCAACCTAGCACACCAATACTATATAAAAGCTGATGGAATAATCAACTCAGTAAGACACATAGTGAAATAATAATGTATACATTGCTTAAAGCTAAAAACTGATTATCCAGAAATACTAAAAATATTTAACATGTATATATGAAAATGCACTAATAATCGAAGCTATCTTCCGGTTTCCATGTCGCCCAACTACGTACATTCCAAGTTGTAAGAAATATGTAATAAAATAAAAAAAATCAGATCATCTCTAATTGCAGTATCAACCCATGGTGATATTAGATTTTTTTTTAAACAGACCAGACAGTAAAGCCGTCGATTATATTAAAAAAAGATGAAAGCCGAGACTGAGCAATACAATGAAGAGGAAAAGTTCAACAACAACCCATCACCATACAACTCAACAAAATGGTGTTGCGTCACTCTAGACATTACAGACAGCAGGCGCTACTCCAAAGCAACACACCAGTCAACAAATGCAAACTCATCATCACCGTCGGCCGTCGCTTGACTACTACGTACATGTGAAATGAGAATATAACCACTGCTTAAGTTGGTTCATATCCTCCTGAAGCTAGCTAGAAAAACAGGTGTGGGTTTCCATATATTAAGGCAGATTCGCAGGAAGTGAGAGGTTCGTAGTACACATTTGACTCCCGCAATCACAAACAAGTGTATTTATTTGCACCATCACTATGCAATACAGAGAAAATTTTTTTTGGGCCCCGACAATGATAAATTGATAACATATATATAGTATCGATATCAGACGATTATGCACTTGTAGAGACGAGGTCTTATATGTAACAATAGTGCTACCAAAAGTGTATATGTCACTTTTACATATATTAATCAAGTCTTTGTCATTTTAACATATACTATATTCGAATAGGCTGTCTTGAGGGAAGATTCCTCCAAGTGTAATGGTTATAAATTGAGCTGTACGTACGATCCTCCCAGAGGTCTCACTAATGCAAGAACTTGGGAATGTACCAACTTCATGCTATATTTTTGGTTGAGCTGTACAGTAAGTATTCAGAGAGATACATATTTGTACCCTATAGGAGCACTAGCACACACATCTACCCCTTAACACATACCCAGGTTGACAACAAGTGCCATCACAAATTAAAGCTAGCGAGCGGTCTAACCAACAGAGGTACCCCAAGTAAAACCTGATTAATTGTTAAGCGCATGCAGTGCAATTTTTTTACCATATTTTTCTTATTACTAACTATTTTACTTTTTGTCTCTTAAAAGTAATAAACAGTTTTTATTGGCTGATGATAAAATTGAAGGTGACCATGTGAGGCCTGCCTTGGATAGAGCAGCTACTCACTGCTGCGGTTCTTGCAACTTTTACCGTGCATGGCATCATTCGGCCGCAGTATGCAATTGCTCTCCGCAGTGCGTTCGTTGTGTAGTGCTCTGCCGCAACTTAATGATGAGTTGAACAGGCGGCTGTTGGAGCGAGAGGTAGGAGATGAACCATTGCTAGGGCTAGGGAACCATTGCCAGATCGAGCTGGCTGCACCAATCCAGATTCAATCCAGACTGCACAATACTCCTCTATTGCGTGCATTGCATGGCCGCATGGGACGGGATGGGACCAATCAGCAATAATTCATTCCAGCCCAGGCTTTTGGTGGATGAATTTATTGAAGGGGTACCGGCGTCCCGGGCCATGTCGTCTCGTCGGCAGGCATGGCATGGGCATGTCGAGAAGACGAGCAGATGATCTGACACTCTTGAGTCTCCGACGATCGGCTGCAGTCGCCACCAGTGGACTCTGGCTGGCCGGAGGTCGGAGGAGTCCACGGTGGTCTCCCTCCAACTGTCCCACAAGCAGGCTGCAGGCAGGCAGCGCCGTCGACGGCGGGCACGGTCTGCGTGTCTGGAAGCGAAGAAATCATCATGCAGATGCAGGCCTTCATTGCATGCAGATGCAGGCCTGCTTGGACTGCGAAACACCGAGGCGGCGACAGCATCTGTGCCCGAGCTAGCTGCTAAGCAGCTTGTTGTGTGGTCGTCGCGTCGTCGGCGTCGCGACCTCAACTCTCCAAGTCATCGTGTTCATTCTCTGATGCCATATGGCTTGGCATGCTGGTGGCGGTGGGTTACATTACATCTGCTCCGGGATAGAGCGAGGTGTCAATTAGTAACCCTCTTTAGTTTAAATATTACTACTACATTTTCAAAATGAGGTGAACATCCCATTGATATATTCAAGTCACAACATATACAGGCCACGGCGCACAATCCATTGAATCATCGACTTCAATTGATTCCTTTATATATACAATGTCAAAGCCACGCCATTAGGGCACCTGCAGTGGTTATAGTAAGAAACTCTATAACCATGTCCATGTAGGATATGGTAAATATTATAGATTACCTGTCCAACAATCTTACTATAGCACAAGATTTTAAATAAATACGGGGTCCACAATAATTACTTATTTAATCTGGCTGCATGCGCCTCCCACGCACTCTGGTTCGCTAGAAACCGTGTTGATGGGCCCGCTGGCTTGGGATAGCGTGCTAGCGAGAGTCGCTGGCTTAAGCGATATTTTTTCTCTCTCCAATTCTCTCTCTGAAGTGGACTCCTATCGAGAGCACTATCAACACCGTTGGCCACGCCCTTATGGGGGTATTTAGATGTTGTTATGCATAGTGTTTTTATGCATTGGGTCACGTGTCACAGAGAGAAAAAAAGTACATTAAAAAGCGTGTATTATGCAAATGGAGGAGAGAGGGGATGAACTAAACACCCCCTTCGTACATGTGTACCACTGTTCCTCTCTTCTTTGTACAATGGCCTTATTCAGTTCCAGCAAGTTTCTGCAATTCAACCAAAAGTAACGCATTGAAAAACGTGTCCCTCTCTCTGCAACACGCTTCCCAATACACTTTTTCTACGGGAAATTCGACCGATTTTTACGAACTAAACAAGGCCAATGTATAAAAACTTCCTAACCATGGCGCGCATGCATTATAAAGATGTTTTGGTTTCTGTCTGGTTGCATGAGTGTTGTTCATATCAATACATTGCTGACTAGTAGAGTGTTTTGGTCTTTTTCTGTCCTTGTAATACAAGCCTGTTCGCTTGGCTTATCAGCCACCAGCCAGCAGTACTTCAGTCTCACAACAAATCAGCACCAGCCACCAGCCAGCCAGCAGTACTTCAGTCTCACAACAAATCAGCACCAGCCACCAGCCACCAGCCAGCCAGCAGTACTTTTCTCTCACAACAAATCAGCACCAGCCACCAGCCAACCGAACAGGCTTTGAATTGGTCTCAAGTTCAGAATTGTACATTCCGTACGTGTGTAGCTGTCACAGCTTAAATGAGTCTCAGCTACGATTAAATGAGTAGTACCACTAGTCCACCTACTGCAGCATCTTACTATTACTAATTGGATACTTTTTTTTGAGGCTTTCACGTTAATCCTCATGAAAAGCGGTAGAAAAAAAGATAAATCCTAGAAATTCTTACAAAAATCAGAAACATCTAACAATCCATCCGTAAACTCTAATAATCATAGCCATTGGATCTATCATATTTTCTAAAAAAAATTACTCACTTTGCCATTATAAAAATACCCTAAAGTAACCCCCTAAATATATAGATTAATTACCCACCTTTACCATTATAAAAATAACATAAAGTAACCCCCTAATATTCATCTAAATTACTCCATATGCCATTATCAAAATAATTCAAAATAACCCCCTAAATTTACGCATAAATTACTCCATCCCAAAGTACATTAGCATATGATCTCTAAATTATTATTTCTGCATTAATTGTTAATATAGGAAATATAAACTTAAGGTGTTGTCCACGTTGGGTATCACCATGTCGATCATATATGAATGACAAAGCAATAGTACATCCGCTATTATTAAAAATGGCATACATGTCATTATAAAAATATGCTGAATTACACCCAATATATGATTCTAAATTACCTAACTCTGCCATTAATTGTTAATATAGAAAATAATAACTCAAAGTATATATGCACAATGTGTGTCACCATGTAGATCATATATGCCTGTATGAAAAAAACAATGAGAGCATAGATTTTCCATGTTAATTAAGCACGTAGCTCAAACTCTAAACTTGCATTCACCTAACTTACCACTGGTATATAATTATAAATTGCCTATTTCTATAATTGTTAGTATAGAAAAATACTAATTTATTTAGGTATATATGCATGATGAATATCACCATGTAGACTATATATACATGTATGGGTGAAACAGTAAGAATATTAATTTATATGTTAATGACATAGCTTAAATTTAGGGTTCAATTAAACACATTATATAGGGCGATGCAAAGTGAATTTTTTAACAAATAAGAGAGTGGAAGGTAATACAATTTTTTTAACAAATAAGAGAGTGGAAGGTAATACAATTTTGATCATTAACTATGGGTTCTAATTTCTTCATGACTTTTAATACTCATGTCTCCCATATTATCATCTAACTTACCACCGGTATATAATTACAAATAACCTATTTTGGTTATTGTTAATATAGAAAATACTAACTTAGTAAGGTATATATGCATGATGTATATCGCTATGTAGACTATATGTATATGTACGGATGAAACAATGAGAATACTGATTTATATGTCAATGCCATAGCTTAAATTTAGGGTTCAATTAAACACATTATAAAGGGTGATGCAAAGTGAAAAAATTATTTAACAAATGAGAGAGTGGAAGATAAATATTTTTTATCATTAACTATGGGTTCTAATTGCTTCATGATTTTTAATACTCATGTTTTCCGTATTATCATCTAATTTACCGCCGGTATATAATTATATATTAGTTATTTTTGTCATTGTTAATATAGAAAATACTAACTTATTAAGGTATATATGCATGATGTATATCAACACATGTAGACTATATGTAAATGTATGGATTAAACAGTGAGAATTTTGATTTATATATTAATGCCATAATTTAAATTTATGGTTCAATTAAACACGTTATAGAGAGCGATCAAAGTGAAAAAAATATTTAATAGTAAGATAGTGGAAGGTAATCATTAGCTATGGGTTCTAATTTCTTCATGATTTTTAATACTCCTGTCTCCCATATTATTAGCCCGTGCAGGTGTACGAGTTGATAGGCTATTAGGATCCAATGCAAAAATCAAATTCAAGTCTACTCAGGCTTTGGCGGATAGATTGAATGCGGCCCATGTGAACTGAACGGTAGACCTGACCATCACCATGCATGCTCTCCATCTAGCAGGCAGGCTCCTGAAAAAATTTTCAGGGTAATAAATGCATCTTTGACCACTAATTAGAGGTATTAAATAATGTCAGTTTACAAAACTACCTCCACAACCTCTAGTAAATTTCCGAGAAGAATCTAATGAGGCCTTTGACCGCATGATTAGAGGATGATTAGAAGATGGTTACTGTAGCATTACTGTAGCAAATCATGGATTAATTAGGCTCATTAGATTCGTCTCGGAAAGTTACGCTCATCCGTGGCTGGGTTTTGCAAATAGACTTCATTTAGTACTCCATGCAAAAAAGATTCCCTTTTGCAAAATTTTGCAAAGGGCATCTAAACACGGATGCGCTGTGGCTCAATCAATGCCTATGCCTAGGGGTGGACAATCGTCATTTACCGAACCGATCGGTTCGGTAGTTCGGTTCCTCGGTACTTCGGTTCTTTCGAAAATAGGTACCCATCGGTTCTTTCCAAAAATCGGTACCGGAGAATTTCGGTTTCGGTACTTTCGGTTCGGTTTCGGTTCCTTCCAAAAATCGGTACCGGAGAATTTCGGTTTCGGTACTTTCGGTTCGGTTTCGGTATTTACCGAAAAGTACCAAACCTATCACACATATGTGCAACAACAAGTTTAAAAGCTAATTTTAACATGATTTCATAGGAAATAATTGTGCTAAATACATACATATAAAAAGTCCACTAGACCATAAGAGTAAAGTAACACAAATATATGATATAACACTCCACAATAATATAATCAATAATATAACAACATTCACACTTAGCATATTACATATAGTTCGGTAAATTCGGTAAGTTCGGTTTCCCTCGGTAAAAAACCGAATTTACCTCGGTAAATTCGGTTCCTAGGAATTAGGAACCGAACTAGGTACCGAAAACTTCCGAACTAGGTACCGAAAACTTCGGTTTCGGTGCTTTCGGTTCGGTTCTCGGTATTTTCGGTTCGGTGTTCGGTTCTCGGTATATTTTGCCCAACCCTACCTATGCCCTGTACATCTTTCGCCGTCGTTCTTCGGCGCCGGCAGCAGTCCAACTGTTTGTCAGCTCGATTTGGACGAACGCCTGGGCATCCACCATTAATTAAGTAGCTGATGATATCATCCCGGATACGTCATCACCTGGTCCCTATAAGGAACGTGCGTGCTACTACATACGGTCTGTACTAGTACAATCGTTCATGGGGAGCCTGCAGTATAGGCAACTTTAGGGTCAAGTGTTTGTAGCTAGCTATGCATGGCCGGCGCATGTTGAAAAATAATCTGGTTGTGTCGTCTCGTGTGTTTGTTTTCGTTTTCCTTAGAGGAAAAAAATCTCGAATTCTTTTTTTTAGACAAAAAAAAAATCTTGAATTCTTGTCTGTTGTAAATTTGTGTAAGCGTGTTCGCTTGTGACCCGAGATGTGCAATGGAAGAAGGATATGTGCCCATAGTAATCTTTGTTCATTCCAAAGGCCATGGCACGTGGGGCTCCTATATGGCGACCGGAAGTTAGATAAGTCTCTTGAATATAAAGCCTATTAGACCCACCCACTGTTCATTTTCTCGCCCCCGCCGCCGGCACCGCCCACCGGGGATTCAGCCTTGCCCGGCCGGCGCCGCGCCCTCTGCCGCTGCGTCCTTCACCGCTCAGCCAACCGTCGCCGCCGCCGATCCTCCGCCGCCCCCCGGCCCCCTCATCTTCTATGTTCGGACTAACCTCAAACTCTAACCCTAAGCTCCACCGCTTATACCGCCTCCCTCGGCCGGCGGCGACCTCGCCGCCGGCCGTCCCGCCCACCTGACGTCCCCCCGCGTCTGAGCTAGCGAGTGCGAGCGCGTGGATGAGGGAGGAAGAAGATGACGATCGAACAGACAAAAATTGTTGCACGAATCATAAAGCATGTGAAAGCCAACTAAGTTTCTAGCTACCGCCCCTAGATAGGATCTACTATGGCACGGGGGGCTCCTATATGTCTACCGGAAGGTGTCTAACAAAATCATCTATAAGGCCCATTTGTAGCAAACTAGGCCCAGCAACTAGCGTGCCCAGCAACCAGCATGCGCGGCGGCTGCTGTACAAGTTTTTTTTTCATTTTCGTTCCGTTAATACTAAGTATTAGACTTTTTTTTACGCAGCGGCTGTTGTACATCTTTTTTTCGTTTTCGTTCCGTTAACATCAAGCGCGCTAGACTTTTTTCGTAGCAAGGAAGCTGTTGTATATTATTTTTTGCTGGGTCCGTGGTTGCAAGTGGGAAAATAAACGGGTGGGTACCAACTCACAAATTGAAGTTTGAAGTTGCAAATTACTAATATAGCTTAAGAAATGAAGCTTTAAAGTGCACATTATCGATAAGACAATCCACTTCTACAGTCTAAAAAATTAAACAGTGAAAAATTAATGTAGCTTTTGCTTGGACACGTGAACTTTGACAGGTTGATCATGCCGAAACCTGTGAAGAATGAAACTGTGCTCAAACATTGTTTTTATTAACTTCAACATAACAAACCAAGAAATGTTGAATATTTCCATTGATGATCATTATAGTAATGTTGAAAATTCAACATAGTAAAGTTGAAATGTACCAAAAGATTTTTTTTACCTAAAGTTAAGTTCAACAATTCCACATACACATAAAGTTGATCATGCAGGACTAATTGAATTGAAGATGCAAACCTAAACCCTAACCAGTACTGCCTTCTATGGCAGGGGACCCGAAGCCGAAGCAATTTCGCCTTCTGTGGCGGGGTATACATGGCCGCCCCAAACCCCGAACATGCTTCTGAACCCGATAGGACGAAGTCGCCCCCAACAACCCTGAACCCTAACCGGTATATCCGAAGCCGAAGAAATTTGGCCTTCTATGGCAGGGGGTACATGGCCGCCCCAAACCCCGAACATATTTCTGAACCCGATAGGACGGAGTCGCCCCCCAATAACCCTGAACCCTAACCGGTATATCCGAAGCCGAAGCAATTTGACCTTCTATGGCAGGGGGTACATGGCCGCCCCAAAACCCAAACATGCTTCTGAACCCAATACGACGGAGTCGTTCCCCATCAACCCTGAATCCTAACCGGTATATCCGAAGCCGAAACAATTTGGCCTTCTATGGCAGGGGCTACATGGCCGCCCCAAACCCCAAACATGGTTTTGAACCCGATAGGATGGAGTCGCCCCCCAACAACCCTGAACCCTAACCAGTATATCTGAAGCCGAAGAAATTTGACCTTCTATGGTAGGGGAGCCGACGTCGAAACAATTTGGCCTTCTATGGCAGGGGGTACATGGCCGCTCCAAACCCCGAACATGCTTCTGAACCCGATAGGACGGAGTCGCCCCCCAACAACCCTGAACCCTAACCGGTATATCCGAAGCCGAAGCAATTTAGCCTTCTATGGTAGGGGAGTCGAAGCCCAAGCAATTTAGTCTTCTATGGCAGGGGGTACATGGCCGCCCCAAACCCGAACATGCTTCTCAATATAAAATCTCCAAACCTCGAACATGCTTCAACAATTTGATATGTTGAACCCGATAGAACTAGTTCAAATATTTCAACTATAAATAGAAATGTCGAAATAAAAATCAAGGTTGAATAATTTTAAACCTGTCAACATTGTGAAATATTTAGTTCAACATTTTGTCAAAACTAGGCAACATCTTTAAATTGCTATTTAGACATTTTTGCAACAAAAAGTTAATAGAAAAATAATGTAATTGCATTAGTCCAAAAGGCATGAATTTAACACAATAAAACAATAATCTGTATCTTCGGTGAACTGAATACTAGTTGTGTTAGTAATTCGATAATTTTGTTATTGATTTTGTGACTAGTATGTTTGAAATACTAATATAGTATAATCAACTTCTCAAAAGACTAGGTTCAACATTCATATAAAATTAGTTCAACATTTCGGATAAACTAGTTCAACATCTATACAAATATTGAAATCGTATATTCAAAATGTTGAAGGTACATATTAAAATATTGATACCATGCACTTTGGATGTTCAATTTTCAAAAATATCAGAAATAAATTAAAATATTTTTATATTGGGTCTTGTTTTGTTGCATAAATTCTTAAAAGCACTATGGTTCAAACGGGATCGAAAACGGATCTACGGTTTGAAACAAAAATGCGATTATATTTTCACGCCCAAAAGAAATCCCTTCACCCAGCAGCCAACCGCGCACCAACACGTTGCTGCTCCCCACCCCAAAGTCGCATGTGCTTGATGCTGATGTCCCCGCCTTCTTGAATCCTGTCTGTCCATTTAGCTTTGCACCAATCTCAAACAGTGGAAGATAACTACATTAATTTCTTCCGGAAGATATATAGGAACCGCGCTATGGCACGTGGCCTTGTGTGGGCGGTCCACCAACAAATAATGGAAACGACGCGGCAGGATCCGCGAGCGGCCTAGGCCCAACAACCTGCACCACCATTCGGGCCCACGAGCTCATGGCCACTGTTCTCATTTCTCAATATTTTCGTTAGACCAGCGATCCAGCATGAGAGCTGAACGCAGCGACGGTGGCAAACCGTGCTACTGCCATGGCCATTGGGAGCACACATCAGGAGGCGCCTCCTTCCTTGCGACGCCTTCTTCTCCACCGGTTTACGAAGAAGCTATAACAAACGGGTGCTTCTAGAATTGTCTAAACTTGGGGCCGACAAATGTTTCAGTCGCTTGGAGGAAGAGGGCCTAAAACTTGGGGCCTCACGTCACTCCCAGTCTCGTTATACTGTTGGAAAAGCCCAGAACAAAATGGGCCAATCGGGCCATCTCCGTCAGCCAGCCGTATATGGGCCTTCAGACCAATTTCACATGCCCAGGAAGGCCGGTTAGGCCCACTCAGCCTTCGGCGCCCGCCGCCTCTATAAGCAGCACCCAACCCTAGCCCAAAACCTCTTCCTCCCACCTCACGCTCGTCCGCCTCCCCCCACATTCCGCCGCCGCCGCCGCCGCACAGGTACGCTCGCTCGCTCGCCGACTTCCTCCCGCCCCTAGGTTCCGTGACGCGGATCTCGAGTCGATGCGCGCGCGGATCTTGCTGCGCGGCAGCTCCGTTTGGTTAGCTGTAGGCTGTGGGGTGCTCTAGATGCGTAGGTGACCGTGCGTCGTGGTGTTGCAATTTGCTCGAGATTCTGCTGCGGTGCTAATGGGGATGGAGCTGCGGTGTCTCGTTTGTTCTTCGGCTTTTCTGATGGTGTTGTCGTTGCGTTGATGTGCGCGCAGGTAATTAGGAGAGGAAGAGGGCGAGATGGTGAAGCACAACAACGTTATCCCCAACGGGCACTTCAAGAAGCACTGGCAGAACTATGTCAAGACATGGTTCAACCAGCCCGCCCGCAAGCAGAGGCGCCGCATCGGTGAGCTCACAGCTCCCTCCCCTCTTTTTTGACCTCCATCATGGGCCGTCTTATGTATGCAATTGAAGCCTAACCAGGGTCTCACTGCGTCCCATGTTATGTATGCAATTGATGTGATCGATTGATGTTAGTAGTGGTCTTGTTCTGCATACTGCAATATTGCCATGGATGATGAATCTGTGCAAGCTTTAGTTTCTTTCAATTTAGTACATTTGGTCTTGTATTGGTTGGTAAGTTTGTGTTATATCAATTTAGTAAATCCTGACTCTTTAGTTTGTCATTTTGAAAACTATACCCCACTTGGCTGTTCCTTGTTCCTACATGGCTGCACCTTGTATGGGGGATGATAGCTTCTCGTTTTGCTGGTGCTATGTCACTTAAGTTTGGCATATATATCAATCTTGATGCCGGCAGATGTTAATAGAGTTTACTCTGCATTTATGTGCTGGGGTACAGTTTTTTACTTGCTGTACCACCTTATGCTATCAGTGAATGAATCAGCATAAAGTCAATTGTTTTGCTAAATAATCGCATCCATGATGCATCTTGTTATAATGTACGTATTTTTTTCTTTATCTTTCTCATTCTCATACCTACTGGCGACTTTCCAACTTGACCCTGCTGTTTTCTGTATGCAGCTCGCCAAAAGAAGGCTGTGAAGATATTCCCACGCCCAACTGCTGGCCCTCTTCGCCCTATTGTGCAATGCCAGACTCTCAAGTACAACATGAAGTCCAGGGCTGGGAGAGGCTTTACCCTTGAGGAGCTGAAGGTGATACATTGATTCATTGTTCTCCCTCCATCTGAGTTGCTCTCGAGACATTTTGCTTTCTTAACTCTCCTAGTTTGTTTTCATTGATGTTTTAATTTCAAACTATTTGCTGCTGTAGGTCTGCATTGTGTATGACATGTTATTTTTGTGTCCACTGCTGGTTTTTGTGCTCTTTTGTTCCTTGTCTGAATGTCATATGGTGTTTTGTTTCAGTTGTGGTGCTATAGGCCAAGTTTCTAAGTCATTATTCTCATCATTCAGTTACCTGCTGTTGAGCCACACTTTGCATCTGTTATTATTGTCCTTTGTGTTGTTGCTCAAAGTTATTATGTTGTGATTGCAGGCTGCGGGCATTCCCAAGAAGCTTGCTCCGACCATTGGCATTTCTGTGGATCATCGCCGCAAGAACAAATCACTTGAGGGACTGCAGGCTAATGTCCAGAGGCTGAAGACATACAAGGCCAAGCTGGTCATCTTCCCAAGGCGTGCTCGCAAGGTCAAGGTATGGATAGGAACCTTTTCCTGAATGTATCATCTCTTGAAGACATTGCCCAGATGCTTATGTTCTGATCCTTGGATCACCTGCCCTCACTGCAGGCTGGTGACTCTACTGCTGAGGAGCTTGCCAACGCCACTCAGGTCCAGGGTGACTACATGCCTATTACTCGTGGTGAGAAGCGTTCAGTTGAGGTTGTGAAGGTCACAGACGACATGAAGTCATTCGCAGCCTATGGCAAGCTCCGCCTCGAGAGGATGAACAAGAAACACCTTGGTGCCCGGCAGAAGAAGGCTGCTGAGGCGGAGAAGGAAGAGAAGAAGTGAAGTGGCTGACATAGTATTCTATTTTGTTCTACTCAGTCGCTAGTGGATGCTATCATCGAGGGCTTGTTCTAAATTTTGTTTTTGGCGCTGGAAATGGAGACCACCTGATCGTGTTGGTGTCGTACTTTTTGATGCCTGGTATCTGTTTAAGAATTATGCTATCTAATGGGTCATCGAATTCTTTGCCCATGTGCGTTTCTGAATTGTTTCTTCTTTTGGTGAGGTTGTCCGGTTGCCCAAAATCCATTATAGCTTGTGAAGCATGCATATCTGAAATTTGTGTTGTCATTTTTTAGGGATTGCCTTGTGGCCTCGAAATCATGTTGTCATATAGAGGCTAGAGATGTCATTTCATCATGGCCTCGAAAGTGTTTCGGTGAAATCCATGCCTGTGGCAGCACGAACAGGTTGTACAGGACTTTGGGGTTCTCTGGTCTCTATACCAAAGCTGTTCGCCGTCGCTGTACAAGGCCGCACTCACTTGTATGGGATGTCACCTGCACTTCAATGCTGAGGAACTTGCTTGTGGCGCTTCTAATCCTGATCTGGCAGTCAGTGATAAAACCTGAATGTCCACTGCCTACAATCTGTTTGAGGATAGGGCTGAACAGAGCTGTCTGTTTGGGCCATTGCTTGATCATGAGGAGGCCATGGCCACTGCCTAAACCATGGAAGATCATGGGTGCTGGAGCAGAACTCCAACCGACACCATGGCCATCTTTTGGGTCTTATAGAGTTGCCACCACCCAATATCCCCTAGTTTGGATCCTTTACTTTCATCACAACTAAGCACTAGTCTCGAATTTTTCATATGGAGTACATGCATATCAGTAATCTAAAATTTAATTATTCAAGTAATAATTCGTGAAACGAGTGGACATAGCAGTCTGGCCGGCTTCACTGTAGTTCTCACTGAAGCTCTGACACGACACTGTAGTGCACAGAGGTGACAGAGCAATAGGAGCTCTGCACTGCACCTGCGCGGGATGTGAGAGGGGAGGGAGAGGCCGGGCGGCACTCGGCACCATGTATCTCAGCGCCGAGATTTGCGCCACGTATCGCCACGAGTTTCTTCCACGTCGTCTGTTGTGTTAGATCTCGGCATCATAGGCTATGGCACCGAGACGTGTAACCTCAGTCTAGGGTCCATTTTTAAAATTCTTTTCGTTAGAGATCTATTTGAGAAATTCTTTTACGAGAGGAGCCAAAAAAACAAAAAAAGTCGGTCTGCTTGTAATAATAGTGCATCCTGTTATTCATTCTTATCTTTTCCCGGCCCTTGTTTAAGCACGCAGTAGATTACAAAATAATATAGTTGTATAGTTTCATCCCTAAACTGAAAGATGCAAAAAAAAACAAACAATGCCGACATGTTTGCCTTCTGAATATTATCAAAAAAAACATTAGCAGAAGCTCTAGTGCTGGGAAGGATCCCTCGTCCTTATCATTGTTCGTAATCATAAATAACTGCTCCCTCCGTTCTTAAATATATGACACTGTTGACTTTTTACTTCAACTTTGACCAATAATATTTCATAAGTTAGTTTGTTAAATAGAGTAAAATGGGTACCGTTACATCTATTACCAATAATACTTTGGATTTAACTTGTAGACTTATCCATTTGCAAAAATATTTGTAGAAAAGACGAATAGTCAAACGAAAGAAAAAAAGTCAATGATGTCATATATTTAAGAACGGAGGGAGTAAAAAGATTACATAGAAAGATGTTCACTTTATTTTCAACATGAATGGAGTGTGATGAAGTTATTTACTGATGACGCCATCAACATATGTGTGATAAACAGATCCTGGCACACATATACGATACATTCGATTTTGTCCTCAAGCCGTAGGGGCCGCGAGCCGGCCGTAGCCTTGCCGCGCGCGCAGCGAACCCCTCTTGTCGCCCGAGGATGAAGGAGATAGAGATAAGGATTGAGGAGCTGTGTGGGAGAGATAATAAGAGATAAGGCTGTGAGGACTTGGGGAGCTCGGAGATTTTTTTTTATTGCGTACATTGGTACTGGGCTGGAATTCCAGCCGGTACGATAGTGGGCCTATTAGCACATAGTATCATGTCAACCTATCGTTCGGTATTAAACTGTCTAGAGAGCACTAGTACCGGAGGGTGGCACCGTCCGGTACTAATAAGTGAGCATTAGTACCAGGTAGAGCCACCGCCCGGTATTAATGTGGCTCCGCCCGAGCTATCTGCTGGATCTGATACTAACGGTGGACATTAGTATCGGGTCAATCTATGCCCGATGTCATTTTCTTTCTCTGGGACGGAGTGTTAGAACGGAAGTTATATTTGTAGAGGAATATATTGAGCATACTTTTGTGAAGGAAAGGATTAATACAACCCGGGCGTACATTGGTGTAATATGTCAATTAACATAAAATTCATTCGAGCCTAAGAGGACTAATATATCAATTGGAGATGCAGAATGCCTCCAGGAGTAATAATTTATAGAACAACTTTGCTGCTGGCGACCAGGGCTTGCCATGGTTGGCGGTCGAAAGAGACGGAAGAGCACAGGATGGGGACAAAAGGAATGAAACAAGGGGATCAGAGCCGAATTTGCAGCTGAGCTCGATTGCTAGCTACTAGCTAGGTTATTTAGTCGTCTTACATTAATTCAGATCGAACCATGCATCAGCAGGGTCCTTGTACAAATATATTCCCTAACTGCTAGTGGTAATCATCCTTGAAGCCGATCGTCACCTCTGTCATGGCTCTAACAAGGGTGGCCCGTTGGAAGACCTGGCCGACCTCCATGGACACCACCTTGGCCAACTCGTCGTCGGCCAAGACATGGCCCCAGCAGTTGGCGGCGGCGTTCCCCAGCCTCGCGACACAATCGTAGTAGTCGTCGTCGGCGAAGCTGGCGTCCACCGGCTCCGGGTAGATGGGCTTGTACTCCTGGACCATGGCGCGGCACATGGGGACGGTGCGGGCCACGGCGGCGTAGTCAAGCTGACAGTACTGGAGCGCCAGTGCCGTGCTCTTCCTCTTGCTATAGCGACCGGAGTCGGAGAGGCGGCGGAGCACGCCGTGGACCTTGGCGGCGGCGCTCTGGAGGAGGTCCATGGCGGCGAGCGCCAGGTCGAGCGGGTTCTTGGCCGCCGCGCTCCGCTTGTCGGACCGGAGCATGGACTCGCACAGCTTCGTGGTCAGCTGCGGGCTCCAGTCATATGCCCTCACGATTGCGCAAGAATTGGTCACCAGGTCACCGGTCTTGTGCTTACCTAGAAGGCCGCCGCTGCCTTGGATCTCAGCTGCATGGGCGGCGACGGCGAGGAAGGCCGCTGTGCAGAGGAGCAGCACGGAGGAGCTTGTTGTTGCTGAAGCCATGGCAATGCCAATGCTTAGCTAGTGGTGGTGCTGGCTGAAGAGATGATATGCCAAGAAGAAGATGGTGTTGCAGATTTATAAACTACTATAATGCATGGACGATATATGATGCAGCGGATGGGGTCGCGATATCTGACCGGAGGATGCACGCACATTAATTATTGCCAGACCAGTGTTAGATATCCTTCTAGCAGTGTGAGATTTGCAGCTGCAAATACGCTGCTCGAGTTGTGACATCCGAACAGAGAGGATTCGCGTGCATTAGTGCCGGATATGCCAACGAGCAATAATCATTAAGCTTTTAAATATATTTTTTATATATAAAAGCAGTATATAATCATTAAGCTGTGGATATACGAGGCTGCTATCTCAGGATTTCTAATCGAGGCGGTCCTAATCTGCTAAGCGGGTTGCAGGAGGAGCCCGTTAGGGACTTAGGGTTGCCACCGCGGGTCGGTTCAACGAACAACCGATGGTTCGACCCGGACCATCCCCACCTATACGCAAGATACATCTTTAATTAATACGACATCTTTTGTTTTGGTATAAAATTTGGATCCACTCTTGTAGATAGATACAACAACACAGCAATAATTTTTTTAAGAACTCGTAAGGCTATCCCTATAGGTATACCATGCACAGTAATTAGTGACATGGTTAATAAATTAAGAGGACATATAAATTAATGGGAAGAATGTACAATATTAAATTATCGTTGAGATACAGATTGGTTATGGTTAAACCATACTATAGCTACTTCCTCCATCCTGAAATATAGCTATGTATATGTTCATCCTAAGTTAAATGCGACGTGCTTACGTGACAAAGAGCCATTAGTTTATAACCAAACTACCAACGACCACCTAGACTCTTTCGCGGGAGGGATCCAATTAGGGCGTGTGTGTCTCTGGGTTCCCCTAGGTCGCCCTGCAAGCCTAGGATGATATCCTGGTCATCGAGACTGGATGATGAACATCATGTAGATGTTGGAAGAGAAATTAGAGCTAAAGAGATAAAAGAGGTAAAAGTGTAGTGATTTGTGTCGATTGGATGCCCTCGATCAGTTCATAATAATTGTAGGGTGGGGAAGTCTTGCCCCATGAGGAGTCCATGTACATTACCAAACATGCTTAAAACCTACTCAAACCAGACTTTCTAGGCGGAAACTTTTCGAATCAAAAGTGGAATATCCGGTTTTCTCTGGGCGGAGCTGTCGGGAAGGCAGGATCTAGTAGGTGGCATCCCGGGCAGAGCTGCTCGGACGGAGGGATCTCCGGGCGGCCGGCCGTTGGAGGCAGGGGTGGCCAACTATGATGGAGGGTGGTGCGAGCGCTGGCCACAATGGAGGGAGGCGCGAGGGGCCGGCCGAGGGAGGCACGCCAACGGGGGTAAACTCGGCAACCGACCGCCGACGGAGGGAGGCGCACCAGCGAGGGGGTGGCAGATAAAATTTATTAGGAGCATAGCAGAAAACATGTTTGGAGTTTTGGGTCCACTTAGGTGACGATATAGATAAAACAAAGACTTGTGAATTGTGAGCCCAAGTAATTGCAGAACTACTGCAGCCATAGCTTGTATGAATCAAGTTGATATGGAAACCTAGAACCATAGTATTGGGTCGTGATCATTGATCACGATGCCTAACATCTCTTCTAGCATGGCAGCCACGAGATCGGTCCGCCGGCAAGCCTCACTGACATCCTCCAACACTAGCTTGGAAAAGTCTCTGTCTCCGGAGATGAGGCCTATCCAGCAGCTAAATGTGCCTCTCCTCAGCCTGCGAGCGCACTCCAAGTGGTCCTCCGGGGCCAGCTGCCGGTCGCGTTTAGCGTCGGGCTTGTAGTCCTCGACCATGGCGCGGCACACGGGGATGGTGCTGGCCACGGTGGCGTAGTCCAACCGGCAATGCCGGAGGACAAGCGTCGTGTCGTTGCTGTTGCTGCGGCGGCCGGAGCGGAGAGCGGCGTCGACCCTGGCGTCCGCGTCCGCTACAGCATGCTGGGCGAGGTCGATGGCGACGAGGGCCAGGTCGCGCGGGTGCCTGGCCGCCGCGCTTCTTCGCTTGTCCAGCCGGAGCGTCGACTCGCAGAACTTGTCGTTGAGGAACCAGCCCCAGTCATGGCTCATCACGTTGCCGCAAGTCTTGGCCACCAGGTCCTCGCCATGCCCATCATCAGTGCTCTTGGCGTGAGCGGCGGCGAAGAAAGCCGCCGCCGTGCAGAGGAGCACCGCGGCGAGCGAGGACGAGGTCATCGTTGACGCTGCTGTTCCTGCCATCAAAGTAAGGCAGGCAGGTCCAGCCGCCTAGATAGGTAGCTATTGTTCCATGGTAGCAGATTTATAACGCGACCGGCCGGCCGGGCTGCTTCAGCCTCATACTGCAGAATTTATTATTAATAATAACTTAATATTGTGGCGGTGTATATATATCTAATATATATCTTATACCTTTATTTGATCTTATATCTTACCTAGCCAGATGTGGGCTGCAGAGACGGGCTGGGGATGCATGTACATTTATATATGGACATCTTGGGTTTGATACCATGGCTTAGATATTCTCCCAAATTAATTTAATCCTATATCTTGCCTAGGCAGATGTGTCATGTCTCTTTTTTTTCTTTCATAATTGAAGGAGATTTTTTTAGGTTTGATATTGAGGAGAATTTTTTAGGCTTGATATTGATAGATAATTGAAGGAGCTTGATGCCGACAATATCCTAAGGCCGAGATTTGAGACATTATTGACTAAGAATCAGAAATTTTTTTAAGATATCAAGAATGAAATCCGAGAAGATGAGGAGCAATGCATCCACAAGTTACACTTACACAACTATTAATTGGGATGCAGTCATGCAGTTTTAAGGCAACCTTGGTGACGGTTCAAGATCCATGGGAGTCCTCATGAGCTACAGGCCCGCTAGGAAATTGGGCCGACAACTCTGACTGATACAAGAAAGAGACGTACAGCTTAAGAAAACTAGTCGGGTACTAGAAAACAACCTGGCCTACTCATGTTAGGACTCTGTGTATTGTATCTGACTAGGAGTTTGTATTTCTTGCCTTGTAGACCCTGTCTCCCGAGTATATAAGGTGAGGCAGGGACCCCTTGTAAAATCATAACCATCAATACGAGAAGATCCACCATACAAGACGTAGGGTATTACGCTCTCTACTCGAGGTGGCCTGAACCTGTCTAAATCGTCTCGTGTTCACCATCGTGTTTCTGATTCCGGCGAGACCCTCACGAACAACTCGACTACTTAGGGACCCCCCATAGTAGGCTAGCCGGTATAAAAAACCGAAAACTGGCGTGCCAGGTAGGGGCTCTCGTCGAGAATCATACAGAGAGCTCGATGGCACCAGCCTTCATCAGCTGCGACGGCGACATGACGTTCGAGAAAGGCGCCACCTTCATCTTCGGCTCCTGGGTCTGCATGGCGGACGGCGCGGGCAACTTCGACCGCGTCCTCAAGTCGCCGACTCCGGAGAAACTCGCCGACAAGCTCGACGAGATCGCACCCTCGGGTCCGAATTCAACTCGGGCTCGGGGAACCTCGAGTTCAAACTCAACTCGAACTCAGGGAACTTCGACTCCTAGCTCGGTTCCTACTTGGGCTGGGAAGATTCCAAAGCGGACCAGGCGATCCGAGTCGATTTCTGAACCATCGGTCACACCAAAATCCGCCAATTCAAAAATCCAGAAGAAAATGAGTCCAGCCACTGCTAAACGTGAGGCCGAAACCCCGAGCCAATTTCCTTTTGGACTCACGGGCCCCACCTCTACTCTCCAGGCGGCATCCTCAAAACAACTCCGATCTCTGGTCGAATTCGACGAACTCCCTCTCAACGGGAAACAACTCGGACTCCTTATCACTTCAACCCCCGAGGGACGATTTGTTCATTGGCCAGGACGCAAGCCAAAGCTTGGAGCGACACCACAGGAGGACTTGGACATGTCTCGCATCATCGCGTGCATCGATCCACTCCCGTTTCAACACGGGCAACCCCTGAACTCTTCAAGCAGTCGCGGATCAACTGTCCCAGTAACTTCAAGCACAGGAAGCTACCCACCAGGGCGTCAGGCCATGGTGATCATTGCTCAAGAACAAGAAGTCTCCAACGAGAAGCCAACTGTGGAGAACGAGGTTGAAGCCGATCGCAATCGACGCAGGGAGCGAAACGCTGCTCGCGCAGATCGTCGCCGCCGCGCCGGTCGCAGGCTTCCTCCGCAGGACCTCAACCCCAAGTTCATGCAAGTCGCCGGGCAAGATGTCTACTCCAGCGCCGCAGCCAACATCATGGCTGTCGTCACAGAGTTGGGACAGATGGCCCAAACTCCAGAAATCCTCAGGATGAAGACAATGCTCGAGACAGCAGCCGTCCAGCACGACACAATCAACCCGGTGAAGACTATTTCTAGAGCTCCAAGCCGCCAGGCAAGCAGCCGACTTCCTGAAGTTGGCAATCGTGGCAACCCATCCCACCACCCAAGCAGAGAACAACATGACCGCAACATTGAGGGAGGCATGGTACTCGGCGGCGGAGGTCGTAACCACGGCACCGGACCTAGCCACTGCGATGTCCAACAAAGTCACGTTGGTGGACGCGACGGCAACAGGGACAGGGACACACGCCCCAGCAACCGCGACAACAACAGGGATCTGCGAGAACAATTGCCACCCAGAGACGCACGCACCGTCATCTCATCACGGGCGTGCGATCGCGAAGAGCAAAAACGCCGCAGACGCCAGGAGTACGACCAAGTCTACGGGCCACCGGGTCAGGATCACCATAACCTCCACAAGTACGAAGGGTTCCCGGTCTTATCTGATCGTATCCGCGCTACTTCCTGGCCCGACAAGTTTAAACCAGCTTATATCGAGAGATATGACGGGAAATACGATCCCGAGCAGTGGATTCGCATCTACTACTCGGCAATCAAGGCGGCGAGGGGCAACACCGACACCATGTGCACCTATCTTCCGGTAGTCCTTGACCAGGCTCCACTAACTTGGTTAGAAGGGCTCAAGCCGGGCTCCATCGACTCCTGGGATGAGCTCTGCAAGGCTTTCATCAACAACTTTCAGGGTTCATGGCAGAAGCCGGGTACTTGTTTTGACCTAGTCCAGTGCAAACAGGGCCAGAACGAGTACCTGCAAAGCTACAGCCGACGATTCTGGGAGAAGCGCTCAACCTGTTCAGGCCTATCCGACCAAGACATCATCGATTGCTTCCATGGTGGCCTTACAGACCCTGTGTTGCACCTCGACTTCGGGAGGAACAGGCCAAAAACATTGGAGCAGATGCGAGACCTTATCGGTCGCTGGTCAGACGCTGTAGACCTGCAGCGCGAAAGATTCAACCGAAACAAGTCGGGAGGGGACCGCAACAACAACAATGACCGCAACAAAGGCAAGCAAGTCGGGAATAGCAGCAAACGCGACTTCAACGATAAAAAACGCAAGCCTGAGGATACGGTCAACGTTGCTGAGAAGAACCCTTCCCGGAGGAAGTTCGAAAAACTACTCGACAAGCAATGTCCCTTTCACCCAAAGGACAAGCACTCAAGCAGGGATTGCTACAGCCTCAAGAAAGCGTTCGCAGCTGAGGGAGCTCCCAAGCCCAACAACCCTGACAACAAAGGAGACAGGGGTGACAAAGACACCGGCTATCAACAAGCCGACAAGGTGGTCAACGTCATCTTTGGGGGAATCACTCAATCAGAATCAAAGCGCAAGCAAAAACTTATCCAGCGCGAGATTGCCTGTATTGAGCCTGCCATCCCCACCTTCCTGAAGTGGTCAGAAGTCCCCATCAGCTTCTCTCGCGAAGATCAATGGACCAACATCAAGAACCCGGGGCGGTACCCTCTGGTACTTGACCCCCGTGGAAGCTGGCGCGTGACTCACAAGGACATTGATCGATGGTGGAAGTGGACTCAACATCCTGTTCGCCAAAACTCTGAAAAAGATGGGTTTGGACATCACCAACTTTCTCAAGCCCACTGATTCACCCTTCTACGGCATCGTTACTGGTAACGCTGCTGTACCCTTTGGCCAGGTATCACTTCCAGTCACATTTGGTACCAAGGCCAACTACAGGACCGAGTACATTACATTCGAGGTCGCCGACTTTGAATCATCGTACCACGCGATCCTGGGAAGACCTGCTCTGGCAAAATTCATGGCGATTCCACACTACATCTACCTCGTCTTGAAGATGCCAGGCCCCAAGGGGATTTATCCCTAAAGGGCGACCTAAAGATCTCTTATGATTGTGACACCAAGGCAGTGACGATTGCTGCAAGCATGCAGCAACCGAGCCAGGCAGCAATCGTAGCAGCTATGGCGAAACAACTCGGCGAGGCTGAGTTGGACATCCCAACGAAAAAGCCAGCCGCGTCAAACATGAAGCCCTCCCAGGAAGTTCCAATCAAGGCAATCGACCTAGCGATGGTCGACCCCTCCAAGACGGCACTGATCGGCGCTGACCTGCCTACCAAATAGGAACGCACGCTCACCAGCTTCTTACGGGACAAACGTGACATCTTTGCATGGAAGCCATCTGACATGCCGGGAGTCCCAAGGGAGTTGGCTGAGCACAAACTCAACGTCGATCCTGCCACCAAGCCGAAGAAACAATGCTTACGACGCTTTGCCCAGGACAAGAAGGAAGCCATCCGTTCGGAGCTGGCGAAACTATTAACAGCCAGGTTCATCAAGGAGGTGTTCCACCCTGACTGGCTAGCTAATCATGTCCTGGTCCGCAAGAAGAATAACAACGAGTGGAAGATGTGTGTCGACTACACTGACCTGAACAAGCATTGCCCAAAGGATCCTTTCGGGCTACCTCGCATTGATCAGGTGGTGGACTCCACAGCTGGCTGCTCTCTACTCTGTTTCCTCGATTGCTACTCGGGCTATCATCAGATAAGCCTGCACAAAGACGACCAGATCAAGACGGCGTTCATCACTCCGTTCGGCGCCTACTGCTACACCACAATGTCCTTCGGACTGAAGAACGCGGGGGCAACATATCAGCGTGCAATTCAGAGTTGTTTAAAGGCTCAGATCGGGCGCAATGTTGAAGCCTACGTTGATGACGTCGTCGTGAAGACAAAGAACCCGGACAGCCTCATTGACGACCTGTCCGAGACCTTTACACATCTCAGGGAGTTCCAATGGAAGCTCAACCCTACTAAGTGTGTGTTTGGCGTGCCCGCAGGAAAACTGCTGGGCTTCATAGTCAGCCACCAGGAGATTGAGGCAAATCCCGAGAAGATCATCGCTATTACATCCATGGCACCTCCAAAATCCCTCAAGGATGTCCAGAAGCTGACTGGATGTATGGCGGCCCTCAACAGATTTATTTCAAGGCTGGGTGACAGAGGATTACCTTTCTTCAAGCTCCTCAAGAAGCAAGACAAGTTCGTATGGACTCCAGAAGCTGATACAGCGTTGAAGATCTCAAGAAATTTCTCCAGTCACCACCAGTACTCACTGCACCAGCTGATCAGGAACCACTGCTCCTCTACATCGCAGCAACCACTCACGTCGTGAGCACTGCTATTGTAGTCGAGCGGGAGGAAACCGGCCATGTATATAAAGTACAGCGGCCAGTATACTTCATCAGCGTGGTGCTTTTAGAATCAAAAGTGCGATACCCACAGGTCGAGAAGCTGTTATATGCTGTCTTGATTACGTCTCGCAAGCTGCGCCACTACTTCGACTCTCACCGGGTTGTTGTAGTCACATCGTTTCCAATTGGCGACATCCTCCGCAACCGGGACGCGACAGGGCGAATCTCCAAATGGGCGGTCAAGTTAGGCTCTCACGCCATCGATTTCGTCCCACGTGCTGCCATTAAGTCTCAAGCCCTGGTGGACTTTGTTGCTGAGTGGACAGAAATACAACATGCGGTGCTAGAAGAACCCCTCAAGCATTGGATCATGTACTTCGATGGATCATTGAAGCTTGAAGGGGCCGGCCCAGGAGTATTATTCATATCTCCAAAAGGCGATCAGCTCAAGTATGTGCTCCAGATCCTTTGGAAAGCCACCAACAACGAAACCGAGTATGAAGCTCTACTGCACGGGCTACGCCTGGCTGCTTCCCTTGGCATCAAGCATATGGTGGTCTATGGCGACTCCTCGGTAGTGATCAATCAAGTCAACAAAGACTGGGACTGCACCAAGGAGAATATGGACGCATATTGCATGGAGGTGCGCAAACTCGAGAAGCACTTTCATGGGCTCGAATTTCATCACGTCCTCAGAGACAACAACATGGCTGCTGATGCACTTTCAAAGCTGGGATCACACCGAGCGCAAGTACCGGGCGGCGTTTTCATCCATGAGCTGTTACAACCATCCATCAAGGAGCAGGAAGTACAGCCGACTACAACACCCCCTCATCAGCAAGTCATGGTGATTACACCCGAGTGGACAAAGCCCTTCATCGAGTACATCCTGCACCAGAGGGAGCCCGAAGATAAGGTGGAAGCTGAGCAAGTCATCAGGCGAAGCAAACACTACGTAGTAGTCGGCTCCACCCTCTTTCGACGCGGCGCATCGTCTGGAGTCTTGATGAAGTGTGTCACCCCTGAAGTCACACGGGAGATTCTTGAAGAAATCCATGGTGGAATATGTGGCAACCATGCCGCCCACCGCACGATCGTCGGCAAGGCTTTCCGGTCCGGGTACTATTGGCCATCCGCTGTGGCTGATGCAGAAGAAATCGTGAAGACTTGCCAGGGCTACCAATTCTTTGCTCGACAAGCTCATGTCCCTGCAACGGTCCTCAACACCATACCGCCCTCTTGGCCCTTCGCATGCTGGGGGCTAGACATGGTCAGACCACTCAAGACTGCGCCAGGAGGTTTCAAATATCTCTACGTGGCGATCGACAAGTTTACCAAGTGGATTGAAGTCAAGTCGCTGGTCAACGCTACAGCAGCAAAGGCGGCCGAGTTCATCCAGGACATTGCTCATCGTTTCGGTGTCCCAAATCGCATTATCACTGACCTCGGCTCAGAATTCACAGGGAGCGAGTTCTTTGATTTTTGCGACAAACTGGAAATTGAAGTTCGCTATGCATCGGTGGCGCACCCACGTACCAATGGACAAGTTGAGAGAGCTAATGGCCTCATACTTCAAGGAATCAAACCAAGGCTCTATGAACCGCTCAAAAAGTACGGCGGCAAGTAGGTGCAAGAACTACCAGCCGTGGTATGGGGACTCAGAACCCAGCCCAGCCGCGCGACGGGGCAATCACCATTCTTTCTGGTCTACGGCTCAGAAGCAGTACTCCCGGTGGACATCGAGTACCATGCTCCAAGAATTCAAAACTACTCGGAGGAAATAGCAGAGCAGAGTAGAGCGGAAGATGTGAACATGCTTGAAGAGGAGAGGCTAGCCGCGTTGATCAGGACAACCAAGTACCAGCAAGAACTCAGGAGGTATCACGACCAAAACGTCCAAATGCGGTCTTTCAACATTGGTGATCTGGTCCTTCGGAGAATTCAGAGTACAAAAGATCAGCAGAAGCTATCCTCACCCTGGGAAGGTCCATTTATAGTATCCAGGGTTATCGGCCCGGGTACTTATCAGTTACAACGGGAAGACGGAACAGAGGTGCCCAATGCTTGGAACATTGAGCACTTGCGACATTTTTACCCTTAAAGAAGTTATTAGAGTTTTTTAAGAATTAGTAAACAGTCGGTCCTCTCTATGTACTGCTGTCGGCTTCTTAGCCAAATAATAATAAAGTGTCTATATTCCATTGACTTCAAGCTTGGAATTCAGATACAATTCTCCAATTTTGAATCATCCCGGGTTGTTTAAAAATAATCCAGAAAAGGCTGTATTCAAAAAAGTCATCTACTTTTTGTTTCACACAGAAGGATCGGGCGCACCTATATTTGAATCTAGTCGGGTTGTTCAAACAACAATCCCGGAAGACTACATTCAAATGCCATCTACTCTTTGTTTCACACAGAGAGATTGGGCGCACATAATCAGATAAACAGATACTTTTTGTTAATAAAGCACTAAGTATTTACATCTGAATACAAGTTCATTACAAAGGTTTTCTTACATGACCAAGAATTCTTAGAACTTAAGGCGAGATACAATTTTCTCCACAGTGTTATTGGGGCCGGTATATTCATGGCCAGCGTGCACCCGCTTTTGGCAGGGTTGTACGCGTCGGCGCAGGAAGAAACTTGCAATACCAATGGCAGTTAACCCTTGCTCCTTCAAGTCAGAGATCATCTTCAGAAGGCTGGAGATCCTCTCGACCTTATCTCTATCGAGAGATTCATTCCAGGAGTCTTGCGGACGCAGCAGATGACCGGAATGTTTCGAAAGTCTCGGGGGCTGGTTTTCCACATAGAACCACTTATCATTCCAGTCTTATAGAATTTTTTGCAACATCTATGTAGCCAAATTGTTAAAATTCGGTACCTAGGATTTTGAGATTTTGAATTTTTTGTTGAAATTTCTATCTTTCTTCTACTTTTACCTGTGGATTTGAATCATTTCCCCTTTCTTAGATTTTGATATGTTTCTATAGGTGCTGGCATTTGTGCTCAAGCAAACGAACCTTCCCATGTTGGATTCCTTTGTTTGCTCTGCTTATTGCATCTAGTCGAGCTACCGTGTGGTTGCAGTGCAATAGCTTGCTACTTTTGCTCTTTGCTAATCAGCAATAGCCACTTATTTCTTAAGTTCCATAGGTTTAGTATCAATCATTCTCAGTTGTTCAGTTTAGATAGACAGGAGGCGGGCAACAGCATTCAACATCAACATACGCATTTTTTTGCTCTTGTATTCAGGTGATTGTTTTGGTGTAGGAAAGTAACAGCCCGATTCAAATTATTGTCAGCCGACAGCTTCAGTTTGTTTGTTATTGTGAAATGACACTTTCATTCCATAGCGATTTAACTATTTATTAAGCATTCTATTATGTTAATATCATTTTTCTTTTTCCATGTCTTTGTTCGAATAGATGCCACTATGTAAATTCTCTCTAAACTATGTACTCTGTATTATCTCACATAATAATTGGTTATTTTGTTACAATCTTTTTTTTCAATGAATTAATTTTCACAAGCTATATTTCAGAAACATGTCTCATGAAATACGTAGATATGCAACATTTTGGTTCCAAGTTCACTTCTAATCCCATAAAGGTAACTACACTAGTTAACATGTTAATTTTGACAAATCAGGGATGTATATGTATACTGACCACTTCTTTCCTGCTTTTGGTTTTTGATTAAGTAGTCAACTATTCTCGCCAAGGGTGCAAAATGTTTCTGAACGTCTGCTTTGCACCACCTTGTTTCTACTAGCCCTTGTCATATAAATTTGATTGTAATGGTTCTAGTTATCTTTTTTTTCAACTTGTCTCTCCATCTGCTTTTTTCAGGTCTTGACAATCCTATTTTTCTTTCATTATCTGATTGTGTTGTATGAAGTTGTAGTTGTTTTGGTGCACAAACCAACCGCTAATACTAATTTCATGTCCGAACAACTTTGCTGCTGGCGACCATGGCTTGCCATGGTTGGCAGTCGAAAGAGACGGAAGAGCACAAGACGGGGCCATAAGGAATGAAACAAGGGTTTCAGAGCCGAATTTGTAGCTGAGATCGATTGCTAGCTACTAGCTAGGTTATTTAGTCGTCGTCTTGCATTAATTCAGATCGAACCATGCATGCATCAGCAGGGTCCTTGTACAAGTATATTAATTCCCTAGCTGCTAGTGGTAATCATCCTTGAAGCCGATCATCACCTCTGTCATGGCTCTAACAAGGGTGGCCCGTTGAAAGACCTGGCCGACCTCCATGGAGACCACCTTGGCCAACTCGTCATCGGCCAAGACATACCCCCAGCAGTTGGCGGCGGCGTTCCCCAGCCTTGCGACACAATCGTAGTAGTCGTCATCGGCGAAGCTGGCGTCCACCGGCACCGGGTAGATGGGCTTGTACTCCTGGACCATGGCGCGGCACATGGGGACAGTGCGGGCCACGTCGGCGTAGTCAAGCTGGCAGTACTGGAGCGCCAGTGCCGTGCTCCTGCTATGGCGACCGGAGTCGGAGTGGCGGCGGAGCACGCCGTGGACCTTAGCGGCGGCGCTCTGGAGGAGGTCCATGGTGGCGAGCGCCAGGTCGAGCGGGTTCTTGGCCGCCGCGCTCCGCTTGTCGGACCGGAGCATGGACTCGCACAGCTTCGTGGTCAGCTGCGGGCTCCAGTCATACGCCCTCACGATTGCGCAAGAATTCGTCACCAGGTCGCCTGCCTTCTGCTTATTACCTAGAAGGCCGCCGCTGCCTTGGACCTCAGCTGCATGGGCGGCAACGGCGAGGAAGGCCGCTGTGCAGAGGAGCAGCACGGAGGAGGTTGTTGTTGCTGAAGCCATGGCCATGCCAATGCTTAGCTAGTGGTGGTGCTGGCTGAAGAGATACGATCTACTAAGAAGACGATGGATGATGTTGCAGATTTATAAACTATATATAATGCATGGACGATATATGATGCAGCGGCTGGGATCGCGATATCCGACCGGAGGATGCACGCACATTAATTATTGCCAGACCAGTGTTAGATATCCTTCTACTCCAGTAGTGTTAGATTTCCAGCTGCAAATACGGGCGACGGCCGCTCGAGGTTGTGACATCCGAACAGAGGATTCGCGTGCATTAGTGCCGGATATGCCAACGAGCAATCTGTGTCACCCATCCGTGCCTCATAGCTTTTATATATTTTTTATATATAAAAGCAGTATATAATCATTAAGCTGTGGATATACGAGGCTGCTATCTCAGGATTTCTAATCGAGGCGGCCAATAATTTTAATAATTTTAAAGGAAAGAAAAGGGCTATTTATTTCGCAAGATACATCTTTAATTAATACGACATCTTTTGCTTTGGTATAAAATTTGGATCCACTCTTGTAGATAGATACAACAGCACAGCAATAAATCTTTTTAAGAACTCGTAAGGCTATCCCTATAGGTATACCATGCACAGCAATTAGTGACATAGATAATAAATTAAGAGGACTCATAAATTAATGGGAAGAATGTACAATATTAAATTATCGCGGAGATTCAGATGGGTTACGATTAAACCATACTATAGCTACTTCCTCCATCCTGAAATATAGCTATGTATATGTTCATCCTAAGTTAAATGCGACGTGCTTACGTGACAAAGAGCTATTAGTTTATAAGCAAACTACCAACGACCATCCGGACTCTTGCCCGGGAGGGATCCAATTAGGGCGTGTGTGTCGCTGGGTTCCCCTAGGTCGCCCTGCAAGCCTAGGATGACATCTTGGTCGTCGAGACCGGATGATGAACATCATGTAGATGTTGGAACAGAAATTAGAGCTAAAGAGATAAAAGAGGTAAAAGTGTAGTGATTTGTGTCGATTGGATGCCCTCGATCAGTTCATAATAATTGTAGGGTGGGGAAGTCTTGCCCCATGGAGAGTCCATGTACATTACCAAACATGCTTAAAACCTACTCAAACCAGACTTTCTAGATGAAAACTTTTCGAATCAAAACTGGAATATCCGGTTTTCTCTAGAGTGGATTTTTAAAATGACCATAACTTCCGCATCCGGAGTCACGACACACATATGCATTTCGATCGGCTCGGTGAGCGTAATGCGACGGTAAAGTCCAATTTGTAGTTTCGAGACTTCAGCGATACAAGAAGTTCTGATTTTGCAAACCGGTGGCTCTGGTTTTCCCAAACGTGCGAATTTTGAGTGCGAACAGGTCCCTAGGGCGGAGCTGCCGGGAGGCGGGATCTAGGTGGCATCCTAGGTGGAGTTGCTCGGGCGGCGGGATCTCCGAGCGGCCGGTCGGTGACGACGGATGAAGGCAGGGCTGGCCAACCATGATGGAAGGAGGTGCGAGGGGCTGGCCGAAGGAGGTGCAAGAGCGGCCGACAGGGATAAGCTTGGGCAGCCGGTGGAGGGAGGCACACCAGCGAGGGGGGGCAGATAAACTTTATTGAGAACTGCTCCGGTACTCCTTTTTAAATTTATGGCATGAATTTTAAAGCAACTTAACCCATTAATTAATGATTTTCTAAATTTATTTCCACTGAATCTCGAATGGGCCCCTAGCCCCCTACCCATGTTCAGCTCTTGTCCAGCCCACCCAGTTATCTCCTCAGCTCCCTATCATTGTTCGTGATATACGGTTCCATTCCACCATGGGAGGCACCGAGCTGATCGTCGGGTACACCATATCAGCGGTGGCTCCACGCCGGCGGCACCAACGGCCGCGGAGCTCGACGTCGGATATCCCCGTGCATCTCTTTGTCATCCCCTTTGTGACCCGCTTTTGCCGGTGCCGGGGCTCACACGAGGAAGAGGTGCCGGACCCTCCTCATGCGAGCGTGACCCACCGGCGAGCGGATGGCTAGAATGGCGCCGCCACCTCGGTCTGCTCGCGAGCTACCCTCCTCTCGGCGGGTCTCATGTAGACCTCGTCCTCCGGCGAAGCGAACCGTGAACGATGCCGAACAAAGAGGATCCGGACTTCCTGAGATTGGCTTATGATGGGCTTTGGGCTGGGGGAGGGCCAGGCTGCTTCAGGACCCAGTAAAAAAATAATTAATTAATTGGTGGGTTGCTTTAAGATGTGTGCAGTTTTTTAAAGAGGAGTACCAGAGCAATTCTCAACTTTATTAGGGGTAGAGAAGAAAACAGGATTGGAGTCTTGTGATCCCAAGTAGTTGTTACATATGTTGAGTTATGTTTCAAATTCAGCTGCACATTAAAAGGCCGACTTCTGACGGAGCGAAGCGGAGGCCCGTCGCCGGAGGCTTGGGCCGGAGCATATATACCCGATTAGGGTTTCTCCTTGATCATTATCTTCTTATAAGCCGCCGTCTCGGCGTTGTAACCCGACTCTTGATAGTGAAGTGTTGCTGGCTGGCGCCCGTGGTTTTTCCCTTCCGTATTGGGAGGGTTTTCCACGCTAAATCTCGTGTCCCCTACGGTTTGATCTGTTTACTTTCATCGTTTATTCATCATTCGTTTATAACAACACAACTACTCCAACCATAGCTGGTATAAATAAAGTTGATATGGACTAGGTATTAAACCTAGAACCATAGTGTTGGGTCGTGATCATTGATCACGATGCCGAGCATCTCTTCTAGCATGGCAGCCACGAGATCGGTCCGCCGGCAAGCCTCACTGACATCCTCCAACACTAGCTTGGAAAAGTCTCTGTCTCCGGAGATGAGGCCTATCCAGCAGCTAAATGTGCCTCTCCTCAGCCTGCGAGCGCACTCCAAGTGGTCCTCCGGGGCCAGCTGCTGCTCGCGTTTGGCGCCGAGCTTGTAGTCCTCGACCATGGCGCGGCACACGGGGATGGTGCTGGCCACGGCGGCGTAGTCCAGCCGGCAATGCCGGAGAAGAAGCGCCGTGTCGTTGCTGTGGCGGCCGCCTGAGCGGAGCGTGCCGTCGACCCTGGCGTCCGCGTCCGCTACGGCGCGCTGGGCGAGGTCCATGGCGACGAGGGCCAGGTCGCGCGGGTGCCTGGCCGCCGCGCTTCTTCGCTTGTCCAGCCGGAGCGTCGACTCGCAAAACTTGTCGTCGAGGAACCACCCCCAGTCGTGGCTCATCACGTTGCCGCAAGTCTCGGCCACCAGGTCCTTGCCATGAATACGATGATGCCCATCATCAGTACTCTTGGCGTGAGCGGCGGCGAAGAAAGCCGCCGCCGTGCAGAGGAGCACCGCGGCGAGCGAGGAGGAGGTCATCGTTGACGCTGCTGTTCCTGCCATCAAACATTTACGGGCAGAGGCAGATAGAGGATGGTAGCTATTGCTCCATGGGTAGCAGATTTATAATGCGGCCGGCCGGCCGGGCTGCTTAAGCTGCATACTGCAGAATTTATTATTAATGATAACATAATAATGCGGCGGTGTATATATATCTAATATATATCTTATATCTTAATTTAATATTATATCTTACCTAGCCAGACGTGGGCTGCAGAGACGGCCTGGGGTGGCATGCATGTACATTTATAAATGGGCATTTTGGGTTTGGATTTCTTGGCTTTGGATATCCTCCCAAATTAATTTAATTCTATATCTTGCCTAGGCAGATGTGTCGTGCCAAGAATCGCCAATTGAAGGAGATTTTTTTCGGGCTTGATAATTGATGGATAATTGAATGAGCTTGATGCAGAAAATATTATAAGGCTGAGTTTTGAGACATTATTGACTAAGGATCAGAAATTTTTTCAAAGCCTTCTTCCATTTCTCTATACCAACCTTTGCAAACACATTACTCCCCCATTTGTCAGGCTTTCCTGGCTCAAAGAAAAGATAACAATAAAAACAAAATACCGCATCCTTTGACTCACTATACTCCAACCAATCATATGTCCCAAACCAATGCTGTTGAAAGGATCTCCATTCACCACCAGTGGCGGAGCCACCAGTATGGCAAGCTATGGCAGCTGCCATACCTACCGCCAGCCAACTCGCTGCTCTTATTGGTAGTATAATGTGTTCATCCACTTTACCACTTAGGGGTGTTTAATTCCGGTGAAACATTTTGGTGAAAAATTTTGCAAGAGAATCTTATCATTTAGGAGTACTAAATGTAGACTAATAATAAAACTAATTACAGATCTCGTCTGGAAATCGCGAGACGAATCTAATGATGGTAATTAATCCATGATTAGTGGATGATTAGCAGATGGTTACTGTAGCATCACTGTTGCAAATCATGGCCTAATTAGGCTCATTAGATTCGTCTCGCAAATTTACCCGGGGTTATGGAATGGGTTTTGTCATTAACACACGTTTACTACTCCATGCATGTAAGATTCTCTTTGTGAAAAATTTTGGGGAATTGAACACCCCCTTATCAATGTTTGATGTTTTTATATGATTGTGAATCACAAGCTGTGATCTCTAATATATTTATACATAATTATTGGCTATTAGCTATATTTTTTTGTATTGTGACCTCTTGTTGTATGTATCGTTTTTATATAAATCAGCATTAGTAGATTCGCCATAGGTAGATTTTGATCCTGGCTCCGCCACTGTTCACCACTTTGCAATGTGCGAGGAAATGTAAAACAATTGGTTGTTGATTTGGGCCCCTCAATACATATGTCCTCTTGACTTGATCTCTAATCTCAGACGGGTACTCATCAATTGATTTGCGTATTCTGGGATCACTAATGATATCTAAGGCACAAAATTCTACTCTGGGATTTTTTGTTGCCTTGCATTAGTTTCTGGAGGAGCAGGTGTACTGCTACTGCTTGAATAACAGTTGAACAATGTTCTCTTTGACATTTTGCAATCCTCGCAATTTTTACCGACATTGAAGATTTAATTCTTGAGTTAATAACAAACATTGCAAAATAGGTCGAATTCCGAAGATTAGGAAGGATCAGAAGCAGGCAAGCAGCCATACCTCGTTATCCGGCGTCGTGGAGGCCCTCGGCGCGCCCCGTGCTACTGCAGTGCTGCCTGCCGCGGCCCGTGGCCGCCGCCCTCCTCACCTTGCGCCGTTGCGCGCCTGCACGGGCGCGGCTGTGCTGCGCCTAGCTGCCGGCTGGGGCCGACCGCCCCCGCAGGCCACAGGTCGCGCCCTCGGACGATCGGGCAAGGCACCTAGCCGCTTGCCCGCCTAGGCCCCATGCCGCTGCCGCGCTGCGTGCCACTGGCCGCCGCCCTGCGGCCCTCCCCTGCGCCGCCGCCGTGACCATGAGATGGAGGAGAGACCGTCCGCCCATGGCACATCCGTCGGTGACTGTGAAGAGCAGAAGAGGATAGGGTTTGACTGGAGAGTGGTCGGTTGGGCCTGTGTAACTGTGTTACTGGGCTTTATTTGGTGGGCGCCGTGGGCCTCTTTCATCTGCAGTTGCCTGAGCTGGTCCAAGTCGAGAAGATAACGTCATCTTCAACCTCCAGGCAGTAGGGGGGCTTGAGCCCCCTCAGCCCCCCTTAAGCTCCGCCACTGACCGCAAGATCATTCTCAGCTGAGAGGCTTCAGTGAGCAGGGCAGCCAAGCAGGTCACAACAGTCAACAGGAGCTGGGAGTAAAAATCGAGTCCCTAAAAAATAGAGGCGGCCCTTATTAAAATAAATAGAGGGTTTGTTATCTTTTTTTTTGGAGGGGGGGAGGGGCGCTTTTATGGTGTTGCCAACTGTAGGGGGGCTAGAGCCCCCCTATCCGCCACTGGATGAGACTGGGTCGTGTTCGGACCGGTCACTCAATCGAATGTGGCGACGGTTACGTGGGCCCAAGCTATTATGAGGTCTTGCAATATTGGTTGCCCGATCGAGCCACTTTAATTCGGCCTTATGCGACTGGTTGAGTAATGGTTTTCGAAAATTAGCTAATTAGAATGCCTAAATATTGTGGCCTTTGTCCGCCATTAATCTCATGTGCATACTTTTGTCCTATATACAACTAACGTTTCATTGAAAATTACTAGTACTAATCTTTGCACATGTTTCACAATTACAAATAGGCCGGGCAAACTGGAATATGTATTTTGTACCTGCGCACACAGTAGAATTAGCAGGCCACGTAACTTTTAATTTGTTTTGTAACTACACAGTAGAAATAGCACACGACTAATTGGATCGATGGAAAAAAAAACGGATTTGATTGCTCACAGGAACAATCGCCATAGCCGACTCTGGTGGATGGGAATGGGATTGGCAAAACCGTATATTGTGCCCGAGGCCCGAGGGTGAAGAAGAGGGCATCGTCGAGAAGCCAGCCCACGCACCCCTTCCTCGCCTAGTCGCCTCGTCGCGGATTTTTGGTGGTGACGGAACGCTGGGCAGGGGCAGATATTCACATTTTGAAACTTCCTAAGGTCTTGTTTGATAGAGGTGTATTGCAGTGGAATGAAAGGGATTGAGAAAAAAATAAACTAATTTTCTCTTCAATACCTCCTATTACTCTTCAATACACTAGTTCCCAAACAAGCTCTAACGGTGGAGGTAAAGGGAAGCAATAGGGGTGGCAAATATGGACTTCTTTTTGCCATGTTTTTGTATTGGAAATTTTCTTCAGCTAACTTTCTCTTGCCACCACAGAGATTTCTGCATACGTTCAACAACGTACGTTATTCTTGGTGCTTATTTTCTTCCCAGTTCCCTATTGGTGTAATGAATATAAGATGTAGTATTTTGCAAGTGAACTGGAAGATATTTGTTTCTTTGCCGCTCGGATTTCTTAAGCCTGTTCGCTTGGCTTATCAGCCATCACCCAGCAGTACTTCAGTCTCACAACAAATCAGCACCAGCCACCAGCCAGCCAGCAGTACTTTTCTCTCACAACAAATCAGCACCAGCCACCAGCCAGCCAGCAGTACTTTTCTCTCACAACAAATCAGCATCAGCCACCAGCTACCAGCCAACCGAACAGGCTCAGCCAAATGGATGTGACAATGGAGGAAGAGGAGACATGGGACTGAACAGGGAGGGGACTCGTCAACGGGACCGGACTTCGCGCCAGACAAGGAAATCATTGCTGCCGTCCCCGCTGCTGCTGCTCGTTTCGCAAATTTTTTGTCCCCCATTGCCGATTCAACACACTGCCCTACTGTTACCGTGATATCCACCGTTTCTGCAACCGCAAGCATCGAATATAATATCGAAGGCCAGATCTCTCACCCCTTAATCCTCAGGAGACGAATTCCTTTGTCATGATCCTGCCTGTAATAGGCCGATCGATGTGATTCTTTTCAGCATTTCCCCCACGATTAATCAATGTCTCTGCTGAGAAGGTAGCAGTAACAAACATCGGAGAGCTAATTTAGGTGCTTCGTAGAGCAAATCCATGTGGGCTGTGTAGTGTATCCGTCCTTTTATTTTGCAAGAGGATAGAAATAAATTAGTGTTTTGATATGCCTCTGGTATCCTGTATTCTACTTGCATGAGTAATTACTGTAAATGGATGTATCAAATTTTGGCCCCGTTTAGATCCACAAGAAATTTTACGAAATTTACTGTAGCAAAACTAAATCGAAGATTAGGAGGACTAAACATGATCTAATTATAAAACTAATTACACGGATGAACGGAAAATCGCGAGACGAATCTAGTAAACCTAATTAATCCGTCATTAGAGATTGTTTACTGTAACACGACGTTGTCTAATCATGGTCTAATTAGACTCATTAGATTCGTCTCACAAAGTTACCCGGTTGTAAAATGAGTTTTATCAGTTATCCATATTTAATACTCTTAATTAGTATCCAAACATTCAACTTTACCGTAGCAAAACCTAAACAAGGCCTTTAAAGGTATGTGGCACGTGTGCAGCATTGAATTCTCCTATATGTGGGCCGCTTGTGGCATTCGCAAGCCCAACATCCAAGAAGCCCCACCCGTGTGCGGTGACAGAGGCAGCGACATTTCTGTTGTACCAAGGCCCAATGCACCATCCATCACAGCAGGCCCAAACAGCCCATCTCGAGCCCCGCTCCCCCGAGAAGCAGCGCAGCGTCTTCCAGAACGTTCGGTGCTCTCCCCTCTTCTTAACCCGCAAGCACACGCGCGGCGCCGGCGAGGCCACACCACGCCGCCACAGCCATGCGGCTCCCCGCCGGCGCACGCCTCGCGCTCCTGCTCGCCCGCCGCTCCCTCTCCTCCTCATCCTCCTCCTCCGCGGCCGCTGCCGCCTCCCGCTTCCCGCGCGCGCACGCAGGTGAGCCTCGCTTCCCCCCTTCCCAGTTCCCACTAGGTCTCGGACTCTCCCGATTCCTCGGGCCTGGCCTGGCCGCCCCGCCCGTCCCGCGATCTTCGGCTGATTGCACCTCCCTGCAGGGATATGGACTGATGCGGCTCGCGCGGCGCCCTCTCGGAGCTCCCCCTTCTCGTCGCCGAGCACCGCCCACAGGTTCTTCCATGGTGAGTGGCGAATGACGACAAAGCGTTGATGATTGGCTCATTTGGTTTGGAATTGGTGATCTCGGCTAGTCGGGAGTGGGGGCTGACGGTGGAGCGATGGTGCAGGGACCAGGCCGGTGGCTGCAAAGGACTACTACGATGTGCTCGGCGTCAGTAAGAATGCGAGCCAGGCCGAGATAAAAAAGGCATATTATGGGGTATGGTTTTGCTGCCTGTTGAACCTGACATTTTGAGGCATTTGTCTGTGGTCATTGATAGATATTGGTACAGCATGCTCAGGGTTAAACTAATTAGGTGCGCCAAAGTTGTACTTAGATACAATTTGCAATGATAGTTGGTAGACGGTTAAGCTTCCAAGTACAAAAATCATAGTGTGTGATAATGTCCGACATTAACCCTGTATCAATTGTGTTCAGAAAGCACAGCAGCATTCACCCAAATTGGCAACAATTTTGTCGGGTTCTGATTAACAGTTTTGTTATATCTATGGATTGTGTATCAATAGTGTTATCAGGATAGTGCATGATGTTATTATACTTCCCTCGATACTCAACATCACGCATTTTCCTTTCCATTCTGCAATTGACCTTACCATGCCTTGCCCTTTTCTTTATGTTTCCTTTCTCCTAACAGCTTGCAAAGAAGCTTCATCCAGACACAAATAAAGGTGATGCGGATGCAGAACGGAAGTTTCAAGAGGTTCAACGAGCTTATGAGGTACTCCACGTCCATTCAGTGTGGTGTGTTTATACCTAACTTGAAGGCTTGCAACTTCTGTGGATTCTAATGAATACTTTTCATCGTCAATGTAGACTTTGAAGGATGAACAAAAAAGATCATTCTATGATCAGGTAATGATTCAACTGTCTTTGCTGATATATGTTTACATTTCTACTCCTCATTCTTATCACAGATGTATTGATAATAAACTTATTGTTCTCTTATCCACATTATATACAAGTCACTGTACCAACCTTTTAGAGTAAGCTTACTTGGAGTCTCGAGCATGGAATTAGCATTGACTTCTCCTTTATGCCTACAGGTTGGCCCTGATCAATTTGAGAAAGCTTCTGCTGCTGGAGGCGGAACTGGCAACCCATTTGAGGGTGGTTTTGGAAATCCTTTTGAGGATATTTTTGGCGGTGGTGGCGGCGGCGGCGGCGGAATGAATGATGTATGCCATCCATTTGTAAACTTATCTATCATAGCCTATAGCTTTTGTGTTTAGTTGTTGGTTTGCTCCTTTTCGACTCAGTACAATATGTCGTTGACTGTACAGAAAAAAAATGTCTTCCATGGAAGCTTATTTTATATGCAACTGTTATTTAGGAAATGGCTATTGGTTTCTTTCATTTCATTATTTGGCATGTAATTTCGTGTTGACTACTTGGTCACTGTATTTCTATTTCTTGTCTCCATTACTTTGTTTCATTGCTTCAGAACAGATGCCTTTTAGTTGGTACATCTACTTCAATCCTCTTTAAATCTGTGAAACTGCGAAAACTGATTCACTTTTTTTATGTTTGTTTTGTTATGAAGTTCTTTAGGAACATTTTCAGGGACAGGGAATTTGGAGGACGTGATGTTAAGGTAATTTCTACACTCATTTTCATTGCAAATTCAGTTGTACTTTGTGTATTGCAGTTCCATTGATTCAACTTTGCAGGTTGCGCTTGAAATATCATTTATGGAAGCAGTTCAAGGGTGCACCAAAACAATCAACTTCCAAACTTCTGTAACATGTGAAACCTGCGGTATGTAGAGCAGTTTTACTCATGGCTACATTTGTTTAAGTATATGTTCTTTCCCTGACGAAAGAACACCTTTCAGGTGGAGCTGGTGTGCCTCCTGGAACCAAACCTGAAACATGTGTATCTTGCAGGGGCACAGGATTTGTTAGTTCTTCCTCCGGCGTATTTCTTTTATCCGTTCAATTCAACTAATGAGCTTATTTATGTATGTTCTTCTCTATTGTTGACAGATGTTCATGCAAACTGGGCCCTTCAGGATGCAATCAACATGCACAAAATGTGGCGGTTCTGGGAAGACTGTGAAGGTAGGATGGAAAAAACGAATTTTGTTTAGCGCAGTTATGGTATCAGACCTCCTAAGAAACATTCAGCACATATATTTCAATGGGGTTGATGATTCTGAAGCCTTCATCTGTTATTCTACTGGTCATAAATGATTTATTTCCTGATTGCACCTAAAGCTAGTTCTATCATATTAGTTAAAAGAGGAGAGGTACTAGAGTTACCCTCTGCACTATGGCCTTTCTTTACAGAATTTGGCTTATGAATTCTGATTAATTATTACAACATGATGGTTGTGCTTTTATGCTTTTCTTCTAGGAGTTCTGCAAGACATGCAAAGGAAACAAAGTTGTGCCAGGAACGAAATCAGTTCGCCTTGATATACTGCCTGGTGGGTTTCAAGTTGCCGTAATTTGCTGTGATGTTACAGAGGTGTTAGGATGCTCTTTTCTGTGTTGCAAGATGTACTGATCATTATTCTATTGTTGCAGGTTCGGATGACGAGGATACTATAAAGGTGCTTAGATCAGGTGGAGCAGATCCAGATGGCCGTCCCGGTGATCTTTATGTGACCCTCAAGGTCAGTTCTCTTCAGCTCTTGCAATTTAGTAGGTCCGTTGATGACGAACAAACGAAGATAGTTAACAAAGCTAATTTTTCTCCAGGTTCGTGAGGATCCTGTATTCCGAAGAGAGAAAGGTGATATTCATGTTGATGCTGTCCTGAATGTGACTCAGGTAATTCGGTGTATGTTCCTACAATATGTTCATGTGAACCCCATGAATAGTTAAATGAAAGGTTCCCAATGTGCTATGATGTGAACTCAGTTGTAAGACATCAAGCTTAGAACGTATTTTGTTCAGTGAGTGCGGTCTATCACCTTGTCTATGAACTCCTACTAACTTGTTTATGAACTATTAAAAAATCTTTATGAACTCTCAGTCGGTACAGCGACCAATTATCTCCTCTCCTCACTTTGATCAGACTGGCTCTTGATGGAGTCTTGTGTTAGCAGTAGCACCAACAAGGGACTTGGAACCTTATGTGCATCTTCTAAATGAAATAGCTGTTGTCTTGTAACATGGTCAACTGGTGTAGGCTAGGCTATATCCGTATGCCTAACAGAACTGTTCATTTAGCATGTTTTAATAGCATACAGATTTTGATTACGTATATACTTCACAGGCAATTTTGGGAGGGACAGTTCAAGTCCCGACTCTCAGTGGTGATGTTGTACTTAAGGTATGTCAGATCTGTCAACTTCCATTGTCTGTTCCCTTTTTATATTAACTTTGTGGTGAAATCTTCATTGGCCCCATTATCTTATCACAGGTCAAGCCTGGTACTCAACCTGGTCAGAAGGTAGTTCTGAGAGGAAAAGGTAATTTATCGAGTACATTCTTTATTCTGTTTTCTCGGTGTATTATCTCTAGTAACAGATCCTAACACAGTTACCATTTGATGGTTACTTGTAATCTCCTGGTGTTCGTTAAATTACTCCTTTTATTCAACTCAGCAAAATTAAGCAGTTAGGTTAAGTGAATCAGGAAAGAGATCAATAATAAGGAAGTAACACAAAAAAGAGACAGTTAACAGAACGTGCACAGGATGAAACAATTAGGTTAATGTATTCCTGAAAGCATCTGGGTCCCTAAGGACGTGAATGGTTTTTTTCTTGTTGCAAAGTGTCAGAACAATGAATAAATAAATAAATTCTGGACAATCATGTCACTGGTGCCAAATGTTCTAACTTATGTAGGAAGAACGGAAAATTTAACTGAAATTTAGGCGAACTACCAATTGGCCTTTGAGACTTCCTAGTGCCACTGTTTTGTGGGAACTTGCATGTGCATAGAAACCTAAACACTATGTGTCCTGCAGGTATCAAGGCAAGGAACTCACCGAACTATGGAGATCAATATGTCCACTTCAATGTCAACATCCCTGTGTAAGTTCCCCTCATAACGAAACACTACACTCCTGCACTGTGCTACAGGTGAGTCTGACATAGCACTCCCTGCAGGAATTTGACACCGAGACAGCGGGCGCTGATCGAGGAATTCGCCAAGGAAGAGCAAGGTGAAGACGAGAAGGATGCAAAGGCAGCCAGTGCATCAGGATAGCCGATTTTATGAGCCATCCACACTTCATTAGTGCCTTAGCTGATCTTACATTGAGGTAGAATAGGCTGCTGCCTGAAATTCATGGGGGCAAGATATAGCTTGGTTGCGTGGAATTTCCATCGCAACAATAAGCTGGTTGGGCTGGTTGCGATTGAATTTCCATCGCAACATATAGATTTTATGTTTGAGGTTTTGTAGCTGGGAATAATACTAGACCACCCTGCCCGAGTGTCCAACCCTAAGCTTAAAAACGTGCAGGGTCTCTTGTACAATTTTGTGGATCAGGGTGACCATATATATGTAAAACACACGGTATGTCTCCTGTTGAGGTTTCGTTTTTTTGAGATAAGATGAACTACGGCAGTGCCTGGCAAACAAAAATTATCTATTTTTTTATGAAAGATCTCTCTTTTTTACGGGTTTCATAGAATCATCAATACTTGTAGTGTATTAAGAGCAAATGATGAATTGGCATCAATCTACTGCGTTGAGTGGTTAACATCGTGGACGCTTGTTCTCTCCTGTCCCCGTCGAGCGATTCTGTCCACAGCCTGCTCCGGCACCACCACCAAATGCAGCCATCATCTCCTCACCAAAGATGTTGCTGTCGTCTCGAGTCCCCCCAGAAAAATGGTGGTGTCGTCGTCTCGGCGCAGGAGAAGAGGAGGGAGGGCGCGACGATGCTGAGGCCCCCGCTGGCGTGCTGCAAGCTCTACATCTCCGAGGCCCGCAACGCGCCGGCGCTGCGCGCCATCGAGCGCGCCGCCGCGGGGCTCCGCCCGGCGGCCGTGCTCGTCAACGCCTTCGCCGACGACGCCTACAACCGGGTCGGGTACACCCTCGTCTCCCCGCTCGCGGGCGGCGGCGGTGACTCGGCCCCGCCGCCGCTGCATCGCGCGGCGTTCGGCGTGGTCGCGGCCGCGCTGGAGGCCGTCGACTTCGGATCCCACGCCGGCGCGCACCCGCGGCTCGGCGTCGTCGACCACATCGCCTTCCATCCTTTGGCCGGGGCCCACCTCGACGATGTTGCCGCGCTCACCAGAGCAGTGGCAGCTGACATCGGAGACAAGCTTCAAGGTTCTTGGTTCTCCTCAATCCCAAAAATAATTACCCCATCTTTCATGCTGTGATCATAGAAACCTAGACTGGCATCTTTTAGGAAAGACATTTTCACTTATCCAAACCAATGATCATGGAAACTCTGGATTTTCTCCAATTCAAGCATCTGATTTATAAGCGATTTACTCAAAAATCTACAGGAGTTAGTGCATTGCTCGGTGCTAATGGTGTGCATTGTGACGCTGCAGTGCCTACATATCTGTACGGAGCAGCTCACAGAGAGGGCAGAACACTGGCCACCATCAGGAGGCAGCTCGGCTACTTCACGCCCAACTCTCCCGGCGAGCAATGGCGCGGCGCGCCGGACGCCTCATCCCTGCCCGTCGCCCCGGACGCCGGCCCAACGACGCCGTCGAGGTCCAAGGGCGTGGTGGCCGTCGGCGCGACCGCCTGGGTCGACAACTACAACGTGCCCGTGCACACGGCCGACGTCGGCGCGGCGAAGCGGATCGCGCGGGCCGTCAGCGAGCGCGGCGGCGGGCTGAAGTCCGTGCAGGCCATGGGGCTCGCGCACGGCGAGGGCGTCACCGAGGTCGCCTGCAACCTGCTCGACCCGGCGAGGGCGGGGGCAGAGCAGGTGCAGGAGAAGGTGCGGCAGCTCGCGGCCGAGCAGGGCCTCGCCGTCGGCAAGGGGTACTTCACTGACTACTCACAAGAGAACATCATCGAGCTGTACATGCAATCAGCTGAAGCTCAACAGTGACAGAAATCCAATGCTTTCGTTCTAATCTTTGCACTCGAACAAGTGAAAGCTACAAGTCTACAACTGCAGTGCTGTTGATTTCTGGAGCACGCAAGAGAATTAGTGAGCTATTAACCATGGAATGTAGCTCTTCTTGGTTTATGTGGCAACTGACAGTCACAATATCGATCACGAAATGGATTTACAAGTGCAAAAGACTGCTATAGTGTGCTAGTAACAATGCAAGCCAAGCCAGGTACTTTCAATATCTAGTAATTACAGAGCACAATACATCCAAGTTGGGCACACAGATACCAAACACACTGCGCAACGTGAACATGCAACTGGAAGATGGTCCATTTCAGTAGGATGTGATTATCTTTTCATTTGAGAGCTCAAACTACCCCTGGCTTGTTATTCTGGTCTCTGATCAGATCATCGCTGGTTCTCCCTCCTCCGGGCATAACGGGTCCTATCATTGTACCTAGGCCTATCAGCTGCTCTCTGTGGCACTGGTTCTACCCTCCTCTGCCTCTCTGGGGGCCTCTGAACAATCTCCCCATTCACAAAGAGCTCAGCTGAAAGGTATAAAGATCAGAGGATGTTAATACATATTTCCAAGAGTAACAACTCAACAAGGATAAATCACAACATGCAAAGGTACTGGCAACAGCAAGTGTGATACATAGACAAGCTAGGCTAACCCAACATGCTGGGACATTTGAAACATCTAAACATAACTAAATGGACATGAATGCGCTAATGTTACATCTCCACTGATCCACAACTCCACTGCTATGGAGAGCAGAACCGATAAAGAGAATTGCTATAAGTCCATTAGCATTCAAAACAAGACATTGCCAAAATGACTATCTTGCTTTGCCAAGATGGACTAAATCCAACGAAAAAAATGGGCGACAGACCCTTGGATCAGAAAAAAAAAAGGACAAGCAACAACTCAACAAAATACATGAACCACATTTAATGCAAGGTTTACAACAATTACACTCTTGACAAACCAAAGTAGCATGTATTTCATAACAATTTTTCAAAGCATTGTCTCATCCCTACTGATCTGTGCCCCATTTCATTAAGGTGCAGAACCGTTAGAGAGACACTTGTTGTTAGTCCATTAGCATTCAAAGCAAGACATTGCTGACTAAGCTCCATGCTTTGCCAAGATGGACTAGAAAAAACAGCATGGTTAAGAAGTGGTCACTGGTTGAGCTACGAAAGATAAACAGGTAAAAACCTAAAATCTTGTGAAATGAAAAACAAATGTTTCATCCCTACTGATCTGTGCCCCATTTTATTGAGGTGCAGAACCATTAGAGAGAACATTGTTATTAGTCCATTAGCATTCAAAGCAAGACATTGCCAACAAGGCTCCACGCTTTGCCAAGATGGACTAGAAGGCCAGTCACGAGTGCGGGTCAAAACAGGTATCTGGCATTCTGGCTCCACTAATGAAGAAAAAAAATTATAGAAGTGTCTAGATTAGGGGCAAAAAATGTCAATGTCTCATCCCTACTGATCTGAGCCCCATTTCATTGAGATGCAGAACCGTTAGAGAGACAATTGGTATTAGTCCATTAGCATTCAAAGCTGGGCATTGCCAGTGAGGCTTCACAGCTTTGCCAAGATGGACTAGAAGACCAGTCACCAGTGTGGTTAAAACTAGTATCTGGCTCCATACTGAAGAAAAAACACATAGAAATTAGGGGCAAAAATGTGTTAGCAATGTCTCATCCCTACTGATCTGAGCCCCATTTCATTGAGGTGCAGAACCGTTAGAGAGACCATTGTTATTAGTCCATTAGCATTCAAAGCTGGGCATTGCCAGTGAGGCTTCACAGCTTTGCCAAGATGGACTAGAACATCAATGTCAGGTATGGCTAACTGCAAGTCCAGATATCAGTCTATAGCATGGATTGGCAGAAACTCATGTGCAGGCCTTGTCATCTGTGATGAGATGTGCAATTTACAACTACTCACTCAGAACACCAACTAATTGCATCCTCAGATATGAACAATCATACAGTGATTGCCTAACCAAAAAAATATACTGGTGGCAAAAGTGACGATGAGAAGAAAGCTACCTCCATAGTCCTTGTACTCTGGGTCAACATACGAGTCCGGTAGCACGAAGAGAACACCAGGGAGCCCTGTAAATCATAAACAACAGCATCAGCTATGTGTCAAGTCAAAGTCAGCGAAAGGACAGGAAGCTAATGAGCGCATCATAGTGCATTTAGATCAAACGAACCCTCGAGCTTGTTTGAGGTCTCCTCATCTATCTCGCAGCCGAACCCGAAGTATCGCTCACACGAGACGTTGTAGATCTTCTTCTTCGCCTCCTCCTCGCTGCGTCAGAGAAAAATCGTCAGATTACTTTTCAAGGGTGGCTCGGCGGGTTGAGGAGAGCACGACTGTAGGTACCTTCCGAGGACCTTGGCGAGGGTCTGGATGTAGCAGTCGATCATCTGCTGCTTGTTGGCGCCCTCCCCGCCGGGCTTGTCCATCACGATGAGCCAGTGCTCGTAGTCGCAGCCCGGGAACAGCGGCGCCATCTCCGTGGGCGCGCGGTCACCGCCCCCGCCGCCCCGCATCGGGGAGTAGCCGTCCCCGCCCGGCCGCCGCGCCATCCCGCGCGAGAAGCCGAGGCGGGAGGCCGCCGCTACGACGGCCGGGCGCAGCAGCGACTGCTCCGAGGCGACCGCCGCCGGCCCGCGGCGGAGGAGCGAGGAGAGGGAGGAGGAGGAGACGCAGCGGGAGAGGAGCCTCCGCGCGGCGGCGGCGGCGGCGGCCATGGTGGTAAAACCCTAGCCGGCGGGGACAGTGGGTGCAGTGGTGGAATGGGTGCGATGCGAAAAGCGTGTGTTGGGAATGAATGCGAATTTAAAGCTGGCAAGAGGTTTAGGCCCGATGGTGCTTGGGCTGAGATGGATCCAAAATGGGCTTTGATGGACCGGATCTGGGGAGTAATGAAGCCCAGTTGGTGAAAGTTGCAAGTGCAAAACTGTGCAAGCAAGCAAAAATATTTGAAAATCGTTTAGGGCCTGTTTGGAATGCGGAAAATTTTTCCTATTCTTGCATTTTTTCTGTGAAATTGAACTGCTTCCTGTGAAATTCTTGCACGATTCCTGCGAAATTCATGCGTTCCAAACAGGGCCTTAGTATGTTTTGAGAGACCTTTGCACCATTTTCAGCAGATATGATTATTTGTGCCACTGCTTCAATGGCCAAACCTGCAAATGAGTTGAAGTTGACTGAATGTTGCAGCCAAATGTACTGATACTCTGTAACTCTGATGATGCTATGGTACAAAGTAACGTACACTAAAAAAAAATATCATCACCAGGTGTATATTGTTCAACCAATATACTGCAACATTGCTGCATTATCGTTCTCTCTCAAGGAGAGAGAAGAGGATGAATAATCGAGCTGATCGTGTATACTGTATATAATGACAGGGCTGCGACATGTACATGAATTGGCTTTCAAACCATGCTGTATAGCCTTTGGTATATCTACTGCATAACATTAACTGTAAAGAAACTACACCAGTAAAGAAGACAAAAATGACAAAATTGAATGAAGGGGAGGTACAGAAACTTGTAGACTGCTCCATTGTCTGTCTGCACCCCCATTGTATCGAACTGCGAAATGCTGCAGAATGCCTGGACAAATGGAGAGTGTTTGGGGGAAAAGAATGAAAGAATCTGCACAGCTTGATTCATCCCGCTCAGGAAATGTTATCAAGGTTCAAGGTCAGGAGTCACAGCTGCGGAGGGTTCAATGTTTGACAGCCGCGCTGCACCTAGAAGCTGTTCCGGGAGCTCATCGCATGTGTTTGCCTGCAGGTGCAGTGCAGCAGTAAGAAAACATGTATTTGGCAGAGAAAACACTGTGTGTGTGNTATTTACCTGGATAAGAAACGCCATGTCAACTATCAAGGTGGTAACAACACCAAACACCAAGCCCAGGACCCCATTGGCCACCGCTGATGAACCAATATCTACATCCACCTGCAGAATTGTCGTGATGTAAGGATGCAAACCTTGTAGGTTTGTAGTCCGTGCATGGGCAGAACAATGCAATGTTCTACTTGCTCAGTCATAAATTTAACTGGGTCATGTTCACACATGATCAAAAGAATATGGTTTTCTATCCATCAACAAAAAGAATTTACATTGCAGCAATATTACTATAGACTTACTTCTAAGTACTCTGGACCGCGCAAATAGCTGCAATCAACGGCCTTCCCCAGTAAGCAAGGTGTGCTTCCAACACTTTGCCGCACTATCCAAGACCCCTGAAGAATTCAAGTATGCTAACATGAGCATGGTTTCCAATAAACACTTATAATTTATTTTGCACTCAAGCAGACCTTCGGAACAGATGGGATAAGCTTCAATCTGCTGTTCCGAAAATCATCATCGCCATCGGCAAAGCGCTGCAACAGTGATCCTTTCTTCAAGGAGCTTGAGACAAAATAAAGGACCAAGCTGTAATGACTTGATCCAGGAATCTGCAAGAGATTGTGAATTAACCAGCATAACCTTAGTGAAGAATAAAAATCACCAATAGGAACAAAAACAGGTACTTGGGAGAAAGGCATAAGCTTAGCTTATTGTTTTCTTATTTAATTGTGAAAAAAAAACATCATGTGGCGAAAGCAATAAATTTAGAACCATGCAAAGATTGTCTGTGGTAAGTAAAATTTCACTGTATCACACTACGTCTGCTCTTATTTCTAATGTTTATGGTTTTTGAAGCAAATACAAGATCGGCATTTACAAGAACACATGCAGATTACTGAGCATGAGACCGATGTTTTTTTTTTTTGTATTCTGTGTGGTCGCCTTTTTGTGAAGACAGAAGCAGATGAACAACAGGGTGGGTAGAACATAAGCTTACTTGTATGTTTACAAGGAAAGTGAACATTCCCTTCTCAGCAGCAACCTACATTAGTAAAGGTTCAGTTGAAATCATCATGTAACAGAAGCACTGTATTAGTTAGAGTGGGGCCAGTATTCAGTACACACAACACAAACTGGCATATATGTTTATATTAAAATGAAAACGATTTGAAGTCAAGATGTGTCAACCTCAATCACAAAATTGTAAGGTATTGTCATACTATCACTCAGAATCTGTGACCTTTTAGTTTCAAACTTTGTCTGATGAATCTGACCTAGGACCAGCTAAGCGTAAAGACTAAATGATACCTAATCTTAATCCAAAGCCAACAACTATTCAGGTAGTGGTCCAGAGTTCATAAGAATGCTTATATGTAAATGAATATATTGTATCAGATATTAACCCTTCACATGATAGTTTTTTTTTTGTGGCAAACACAATAGAGATATTGATACATGTCATGTGCTCGCTACTGTGTAGGGTATAGCTAAATGAAACATTATGTTAAAACGAAAGAAGATTTAATTGGACAGCATGTCATGCACGTATTTCATTAAGGAGAGAGTTTAGTAGTTTACACATTGAAGACACTTGCAGAAACTGACACAGTCACATAGATGAAAGGAAATAGAATTGCTACAAGGTCTAAGAAAATAGAGAACCGCTATATTTATGTAGTTCAAAGGTTGACTTTGGTTGAACTAATAGTTCTCTATGACAATGGTATTCTATTAGTCCAAGTTCTGCCTTCCAGGTTAGAAACATGTGCCCAGTGTGCCATGTAATCGTGTAACAGTAAATTACATAAAAATGTGATGAGATACAAATATACAATTAAGCAAACCATAACAGATTTTCTGACCTGGACTGCACATTCTTTTCGCCTCGCAACATGATCCATACGCTTGGTGTCCCTCAACCAGTCAATCGCTACGAGTTCCATAAGGTACTTCCCTGCTGGTACCTGTAAGCCAACTGACAATTCTAAGCCCTTGATTGACTGTTATGCTTCAGAAAGAAAAAAAAAAACTGATTGTGCCACTTGAATGCCTGAACCTTTGATTTATCATGTGGAAAGTTCTTGCTTCGAACTTTAAAGATCTTGCTATCAGGTACTGCCCAACAGTTACGACTTTTCTCATTTGCATCCTGACGAATAATGCTCGAAAACCAAGACAAATCTATTGGATCTGAAGGATCACCAAATATAATGGTAAAGATGTCAGGTTAAAACATGGATAATCACTTGGCAACTTCTAAAGTTATCAAACTACAAGAATGCAGTTAGAAAAGAAACAAACCTGAGCTCTTAGCATCACTGTCAGATTTGGTAGGCTCTTCCTGTACATGAATTGCAACGAAACTTTATTGTGAAGGGACCAACAGCAAAACATTTGGCAAACCATAAAAACTGGGTAAATGTTTTAAGGCGTGACTGTAAAATAGGGCGTTCACCTCCAAGTCAGCTTCAGGAGCTTGATAGTCATCATCATCTTCCGACTCTTCATCTACCATATCCAAGATTTTATTATCAGTTTGTTTGGTCTTTGGCTCAGGTTCTTGAAGTTTCTGGTCCTTTTTCATTGAGACTGCATTAACCATGGCATGCATCACTGGAATCCTTGGAACCGTATGAACTTCATCCGTTTGGGAAAAATATTCACGCAATCCTGGAAATAAATGTGATGTCAAATCCTCACGAGCACAAACTAACAGGCAAAGGGGCATTTAGAGTCTTCACCAAGCTTTATTTGCACTTCTATTACTGACAGATAATCAAGGCATCATGTAATTACAAGTAAATAGTTGTATGTACTTAGTACCAGCAACACAGTTCAGCATCTGCAACAAAGAGTGGTACTGGAATGATGGAACAAAGTTCACACCCCATCCCCTAAGATCAATTTGCATAAGGTGTTGAACTTGAGTGCGCGGTCTCCCATTGAGGCTTTTGAGAGGAGAAATCTTGAAACCTCCACCTGAAGTCGTAGGAAGTTAAGGAAAAAAATAAGAAAGATGGCAAACTTAAAATAAGAATAGCAAGGGTACAATTCCTGACAAGCAGAAGGCAAATTACTTTCAATAGAAGCTCTCACAAATCCTGGTTGGGGGCCACAGTTCTGATGTTCAGTAGATCGAAATAGCACAACTGCATGTGTATGTGAAGAGGATGAATAAGAGCATTCTCAATGGATGAGTAACCGAAAAGAAATCATTTAAAAAACTTACCGTAGCTTCCATCATCGTTGCGCCGCCAATATCGTACATAACAAAGATCTCGAGGCCAGACTAACCTGCATGTTCACATAAAAATATAAAATGGAAGCATGAAGATCCAAATCTGATATAGTGCATTCTACAGTATAATCAATCTTTTGGAACAAATCTCATGGATACATGGCAGTAGCAGGTTTCCATCCCTGACTAGAGGTTCCAAAGTATGCCTTCCAGGTGCCAGCATTCTAGAAATCCAGAGCTACTCTAGAAAATTACTTTTGCTCGGTACAGCATAAACTTACACTTTTTGGGAGTAATGCAAGAGTCCTAAATAAGGATATAGTGATATACACAGCCAGTGTACGTGTTTGCTAGATATATCAGATTACTGAATTGTGAATTGTTGCATACTGGCACATTCAGTCATCCAGGCAATTCAAACAATGTTGGAATTGCTATTGGCTGCAAGCAATATTAATCTACGGTACTACAATATATGTCTGGTCCCAAATTCTGAACTCAAATCTAAATATATCAAAGTATGTGCTCAGATGCTTATTGAGCAGCCAGCATCATTCTTTCAATTTTATTTCCAGACGATGAGCAATGTAACTATCATGCAAGTTGGAAGAAAGAAGCAACAAGTGATAACAGATAAGTAACACAAGGAAAATGTAGTTACATTGAACACCAGTTCAGTTGTAGACGATGGTACAGTATTGCAGTATGACCATCAACCTCTTCAACTAAACTCCCATATTGGAAGCTACAATCCCATCTGCGGAGGAGAATAAACGATACAAAGGTCAACTAAGGATGACCCAACTAAGGATGACAAGGAAACGAAGCAGCAAACACTTACTCGTATCGTGTTACATCCATACCCATTACAAGCCCAAAAATGGCCTCACATGAGGCATCCACCACTCCGACAGCCCTCATTGCTCGACTACAGCTTCTTGCCTGCAAATGAATAACAAGGAACAAGTATTGTCATTCTGTCAGAAATAGCAGGATCTTCATCCACTGTCCAACAGTATAGAGGTAAGAGCCTAAGAGGAAGTACATACAAGGTATTCAACCTCCACGAGTTCCTCAAAGATGCGCAATCCTGCCAATTACAGAAACAGGATACTCAGTCCCAGACTCCCAGTGTAACAATTTCGACTTGAGCTCAAAGTGTCCTCTTAAAAGGAAGGGTCAATAATTTATGTCAAGGAATTGTAAACTTGCCATTCTGGCACCTAAGAAGCCTCCAGTTCTTTCTGGAGTAAGACTGATTGGTGTCATTCTGATTTGACAGCCCAATATCAGGCTCTTTGGTCCAGTCAAGTACAGAATCGGGAGGGCCTAGCAGAAGAAAAGGACAAATTAGGTCTGCAGCAAAGCCATAGATCAATATAAAGTAATAAATAAATCTAGATGAATAAAATAACAATACTATAGAACTGTGTACCATTCCCTATAGTTGTCCTGCGAAGCAAGGTGGGCCGAGGCTCTTCTTCATCTTCAGGACTGCAGTAGAATGAATCTCCAATTAACAAAAAGAAAGGACCGATATGCAACTATAGGGAGAAGAAAGAAAAGAAAAACTTCACTTGCCCACTGTCATGATCAGAGAACGAAAATGGTCCTCCAAGATCTATGTCAAAGTCCAATGAAGCAAAAGCTTTACGGTTCTTCGCTGTCATAGTATCCTGTTGCTGCACAATAAAGATCACCGACATTTATCATAATGGCATGCATGTGGCGTCTGCAGAATATTTTGCTGTTTGGCACAATTTGACATTTAGTTCATCTGAAGTTTTGGTAAGTAACCAACCAGATTCGTTATTATATATACTTAGTGCAATGGAAATTTCTTGTTGAAGACTTTTTTCGTACATAACAAGCAAATAGAAGAACCTTCAAGATTCTGTTTTAAAATACTGTAAGCCATCTGCACTTGCACACCCTGACCACTAAACAGGAAAATGCTGAAAATACGATCGCATTATGTAATACTTGTTCATGTTAAGTAATGTCATATGCACATAGATAATATTTTTAAGAATTCTAGTAAAGAAATTCAGACTTACTGAACCTGATCAATCAGAAACTCTAGCTTCCTCTTCCAGGCTAGGGCATCTTCAATATCATGTGCACCCATCTGGTTGAAGAAAAGTGAAAACAGTGGCAAAGTATTCATATCAATGGTAGCAAAACATACATTGACACAAAGTAACAATGACGCAAATAAGACAAGCTAGCAGACTGCAGAGGATGAAAAAGTGCAAGCCCCAAAAATCTTGTTTTCATCCTGAAGTATAAAGGCAACCAAAATTTTATACCTAGCATCCTTAAATTTCAAAACTGAAGCAAATGTGGGTATAAGACGGTTTCATAGTTAAGGGATAAATTCTGACTGCACGCCGTAGCAATTGCCTTTGAAGCATATTTGTAATAGCAAAAAAAATTATTAACAAAGAACAGTTTTTGACAAGTGCGCATAAAAGGACATCAACTAATCCAAGTTTTAAAGGGTACCCATTTTTAAAATTATTCATCGCAACATATATACAGATAGTTTTGAAAGTGTTTAAGAGTTCAGCATTATAACAAACCGTGATTTGATTCTCCTTTTCTTTCTTGTTGTAAATGCATAGGAAATAAATCATCTGCAAAAGTTAGCAGGAGTAATAATGAGAAGATGAATAAGAAAGCTAACTCAAAATTCAAGTAATTGGGTAAATGACAAAAACGTTTAGAGAGTGTGGATTGCATCCATGAATAAGCTACACAAACTAATCCTAACAATACAGCAATTGCAGGTGATTTGTCAGTCAGTAAACTGTCCTCTCAAACACAGGAACTTTAGCCTTTCGAAAAGTGTTTTGCAAAGGGAGAGAAAACTTACTTGACCATGATGTGTTTTAAGCCCTCTATCCTCCACTCTGCAATTTCCGTCAATAAGAATTGATTTGAGTGGAATCTGCAAACCCACAAATTTTGAGTTGAAAATCAAAAACAATTACATCATGCTCTGTCAGTGAGTGTGCTCATTTTAACCATCAAACCATGCCCTGGTATGAAACATTAATGCATTTGATTCATTGAAAGTACTGCGATTAAGGTGCAGAATGAACCTGAATAGAGGCAAACTTATTAGAAAGGGTACTCCGTATAATTGTATTTGATTAACGATAATATTTTTAATCCCACAAATGTGCATTGCATTGATGGAAGGTGTAGCATTACAGCTAATCGTTATACTGAGTGATTGGAACACTAAAAAAGTCTAGGCAGACCAAACAAGTTGCTTACATGATTAACTGAGGACCAAAACTCTGCTATTTACCAAGTGTGCCATATATTATTCAGCACTTCTTATTAAAGCATCTAATTATACAAATGGTCAACAGTTCCATCGTCAGCTGGTCCATCAACTCGCAATTAGCATCAGCTGGGATGATTCCTACATCAGAAAACAATTATACCCCCTGCTCCAGAGCACGGACCCAGTCCAATGCATCTCAATCTGGTCAAACCATCCTCGAAATTCAAAAACAGCGAGAGGGAAATCCCAAAAAGTCTATGAATCACAAGCAAAGGAAATCCGACAGCAATCTGACCTCCAACGGGTAACAAACTAAGTACCGCAGCTAAATTTCGCAACAGAGGAGGAACGCAGATTTCCTCAACAGATGGATCACAGTTCCCAACAGCATAATTCAGAGCATACATACATACACTGCACGACGACGCAGGACGTACCATGCTGTCCCTGGGCTTCTTCTTGTAGTAGGCGAGCAGCTTGTTGTCGAGGACGAAGTAGCGCATGTGGAAGAAGGACCTCCCGATCTTCCTCCGCCCGTGCCGCACCAGCCACCCCTCGTGCCGCACCGCGGCCGGCGCCGGCCCCGGCCCCGCGGAGGCGCTGCCCTTCGGGAGCTCCGCGCTCCGCGCCATCCCCGCCGGCCGCGGGAGTTCGAAGCTCCTCGCTGCGTCCCGCCTGGACACCGACGAGCTCAGCATCTCCGTCGCCACTCCTCAACTCCCAGGTCGTCCCAAGCGGCGATTCCTCCGGGCCCGCTGACCTCGTCAAGCATCCATCCCCCGGTGGCGAGGGTGCGGGTGGCGGAAGTAGGACTGTAGGAGACCACAGGAGACGTGGGACCCGCGGATTGCTGGCGCGGCGGCCGGAGTCCGGCGAGAGGCGGGAGGGGAGGGCTCCGAGGCGGGGGAGAGGAGAGAGGAGGCCAAAGAGTTTTGAGGCGGAGGGACACGTCAATTATTAGTACGATTAAAGTTGGTACCAGATCATTAATCAATGCTTTTGTTTTCGTATCTCTTTCTATTTTCCCGTTTCGGCGTTTGGACCTTGTGTTTGACTCCAATTTACTACTCCTACGTTGCTGTGCTCAGTAGGGGTGAAGTATTTTTTTTCCAAGGATGTATTTGCACTTGGTCAAATATCAAAAATTCTGTCACTCCGTGTTTTCTACGCGTGCTGGAATCCAATCCAATTCTTCAGATTCGGATTCGAATGTCCGATATCTCTTTTGCTTGGTAGATGGTACACTACTTTGGGTGTAAACAAACACGGTACAAATTCAAACTCAAATATGCTCCAGTAATCCAGTATATAGATGTTGGAATGGGGATTATCTTATTTCTAAGTAGAAAAGCTATGGTCTACTTTATCGATTCCATTTAATATGAAACTAATTTTTGACTGAAAAGTAGATTACTACTAGTAAGAGACAAAGATCGTCCGTCATCAACGAGTGACCAAAACAAGGCACTACCATGTCCATGTGATCTTCTTTTCTCAGGACCTATAACTCGGCGCCAAATGGGCAGCGCCATGTCCCCTTTCGGAAGCTTTTGCTCTAGATCATATGCGAACAGATCAGATCAGACGCATTGTCCCATCCAAATGGCTTGATTAGTTTAGCCAACGAAGCAAAGCAAAGCAAAGGCATCGTGTTAATTAGAGGCGTGCTTGTTCGATAAAGGGCCACGTGCTTAATTAGCGGGTTCCGAAGGGGGCCGTGGCAAAAGAATTCGGGAGGCAGTGGCGGGAAGAGGCAGGCGCCCACACGGAAGCGGCGTTTGAAAGCTACGGGGGCTCTCGTGGGCTCCTCCTGGCTGGCTCCGTCTCGATGGGGTCCGTGCCGCTCGGCCTGGCCTTGGCACTTGGCAGGCGCGGCGGGGTCAGTCGGTTTGCGTGGTCAAATCTGACATTAATGACGTCTGTTTCGACGCAGTTAATGCTAATGAATGGATCCGTGCGTGTTTTGGTCGACGTGAGACGTGAGTTGGTGTCGGGTAGGCAGTACTCCAGGCCGCGGGCACTTGCCATTGCCGATCCTGTCCTGCTCGTGGAATTTGGAAACGGTCTCAACAAGAGATGAAGCGTGAAAATCAAGCCTAAGCGTCAGGTTAAGTGTGATAGCATCCGCAGGGGTTGGTGTGGCATAAGAATATGATGTATTTTTAAAAAATATATATATAAGCATGTATGATGTACTTGGTCTACATGTGTGGAATCATCGGTGCATGAGACTACCCACAGCGTGGTCGGAAACGATACTTGAAACAGGAGAGAGAGAGGGTTGAAGCATCGATGCTCGCCGCTGCAGGGTGCGGTGCTGAAAGTAAAAACTGAGCTTGCGAAGCATGTTCTTGCATCGGTGCTGAGCCAGTAAGAAACAATATCATAGTACAACTCCTCTCCTTGCAACCTAGGCTTCCGTGCCATACATAGTGAGTGGTTGGTTGGTCCTACATGTGCAGTGGCATCGGTGCTCAACGCTGGGTGAAAAATTGGTTCTGAGCATCGATACAGAGGTGGCAGCCATGCAACTTTTCAGCATCGTGTACGTTGTGGGCAGTCTGAGAGACGATGGCCTCCTTTGCTTAACACTGAGATTATTCTGCAACATTTATTCTTGCAGAAGTGTGATAGGTCGTCGATCCGTTCTGAATAATCCTGAAGCGGGCAAGTCATGTTGGTGGAACAATATTCGCTGGCACGTTGCTCGTGAAGGACACGTCGTTAGCCAATGATTCGTTTCTATGTCGGGCTCGGGCATATATATGTCTGCCATGACCGTGAGGTGGTTTTGGCACGTTGGCAATGCCATTTCCATGGAATCTTTCCACGCTAGGCTAGCTCCAGCACCCAGCCCTCCAGCAGGCCGGCTCGCACGTCGCGCACGCAGCAGTCAGCGATGGATTGATGATGCCGACGCAGCACGTGCTACCTCGTCATTTTCCTTCATATACTACTCCTAGAACACAGTGAAGACGTATCACTCTTACACGCCGGGGCATGGGTCCATTGATGAAATTTGCTGAATTTCTTTTTTGGTCCACTGTACTGTACATGGCACTCGTGCACACTCTACCACTATGATTGAGTACATTCGAAAAGCTAGCTAACAAGGTCACGAAGACAAGATCAAAAGACACGCGACGGGGGATCGGCCCATAAGTCCATTGATGAAATTTGCTGAATTTGCCAACAAGCATTTTTTTTTTTTGCAACCATGTCTTGGCACGTTTTTCATTAAGAGGAGAGCAAATTATAACCTACTTACCAAATCCATGCAGAGGATGGATCGGCTTAGTATCTTACATGATTATGCGTTTAACAAATTTTGCCGATGAGCACTACCACCGTCTTTTGTAGGTATGAGTGGATCATGACTGGTATAGCTACACTTCTTTTTTTTCTTTCAAAAAAGACTTTTTCTTTCTTTCTTGCTTTCAAAAAATACCTATTTTCTTTCGAGAAAAGAAAAACAAATAAATAAAAGACATGATGGCTCTGTATGCGCCGGGCGTAAGTCGTAACCACGTAAATAAAGTCGAGTGTCTTTAGTTTTTGCACAATTTCTTCTCTTTCCTTTTTGTTGCTTGTCTTTTGTTTTCCGCAAAAGACAAGGACAGCCATTTTTTCCTCCTTTTAGCACACTGACAACGACGCGACGACGACGAGTCGAGCAACGTCGTTGGATTCAAAAGACAAGCGAGGCGCGCCACTGACCAGATGGAGGCATATTCTCAAATCGCCGACGCCATGAGGCTACGTTGTGTGGGTCAAGATAACGCTAAGACAACGACGTTATCCCGGAAACCGCCAAGATAATGCCATGCCGACTTCTTGTCACTGATGCTACATAACATAATTAAACGTTTTTTTCTTTGAAATATAACATTTTTTATCCCATTATTTCCAGTGTCAATTTTTATCCCATTATTTCCAGTGTCAAGTTTTCTCTTCTTTTCTGAAAAGGGGCTCAGCTAAAAAAAAAGATGAAATGGGCTTCAGCTTGACTACCCGTCTCAGTGACTGGCAACCCAACAACAGCCCACCCCGGACGAAATCAAAACCTCTGCCTTCGTTGGGTTCTATGGGCCCATTTTGGTCTACAAACGAAGCACAGCCCATGTTGGCATGCATCGGCCCAGGGCACGAATCTTCGAGCGACACGTGGACGGGCGCGATCGCCTCCGCGCGGCCATAGCCCGGGCCTCTCTCTCGGCCCGATCCCCCTAGCAAATCAAATCCTCGTCGAGCCAAACCGCAGCGCCATGGAGAGGCTTATCTCTTCCTCGCCGCTCCTCCGCCGCGCGCCCGTCGCGGCCGCCACCCGCGCGCCGCCCTGCCCACCATCCTTCCTCGCCGCCACGCCATGCCGCATCAGCGTCCGAGGGGCCGGCCTCACGCTCAGGCCGCCCCTCGCGTCGCTTCTCGCCAGGCACCGGCCGCGGCCGGCGTCGTCGGCCTCGTCCGCTGCCGCCGCGTCCTCCGCCGACGCCGCCACGCCCTCGGCGGCGGGATGTGAGGCTGATGCCGCGTCCTCCGCGAGACACCGCTTCTTCCAGAAGGTGAGCGCCTGCATATCGGGCACTCCATTGGCTCATTTCGACATAGAATCCGTTCTGCTCGTGCTGCTCATGCCAATCAAGTATAGTAACGATGACTCGGTGATCGAGAGCATAGCAGTGGTGTGCTGTACTCAGATTACGACTGAGTTTGTATTGGCATACAAAGAACACCAAGAATTAACGAGGAGAGCACACATTGTAATAAGATTCTTAGTTTTGTAATTAGTCTATATTTAATACTCCTAATTAGTATCAAACATTTGATGTGACAGGGCTAAAGTTTAGCCTCTAGTGTCCAAACAGGGCCTAAAAGCAGAAGCTCTGCAATTTTTTAGATGAAGGAAGCTCTGCCATTTATGCATCAAGTAAAAAGAAAACAATTACTTATGTAAGTTTGTACCAATGAAAGGTTTCCTTTAGCATTGTACACCAATGAAAAGTTGGGGGAAAAAATGACAACACTGCTGCATTAGTAATCTGTAGGATGTGCCACCCTGCTCTTCGACGATTGAGCATCTCGAATGCCTGACAAGTGGAGTAGCAAATCCTCTGACAGTCTCTCTTGGATGCTCAAATGTTGATGAACGAAGCGGCAAATCCTCAGTTTTTGACAAAATAAAAAAAATGTCACAGCACATTCCTAAAGTTTCCAGCATGTGCTATATGCTCACACGTTTCCCTTTTCTGCACTCTAAGGTGACTTCTGCTGCAGCTGTCGCTCTGCTCTCAGCGATCATCCTGACGCTGGTGCAGCCGTCATGGGCGCCTCCGGCATTGGCGCACTACCACCCTGTCGCCAAAGCGGGCACCACCCTCTTCAAGTCCGAGCTGCTCGGCAGCGCGTGGACGGGCTTCCTCGCCGGCTGCCTGCACACGCTCTCGGGTCCGGACCACCTCGCCGCGCTGGCGCCGCTCTCCATCGGGCGTTCCAGGGTGGAGAGCGCCGTGGTGGGCGCGCTCTGGGGCTGCGGCCACGACGCCGGCCAGGTGATCTTCGGCCTGCTGTTCCTCGGCCTCAAGGACCGCCTCCACATCGAGGTCATCCGCACCTGGAGCACCCGCGTCGTGGCGCTCACGCTGCTCGTCATCGGCGCGCTCGGCATCCGGGAGGCCAGCGAGGTGCCCACGCCGTGCGTCGCGCTGGACAGTGGCGAGTGCGACGTCAGCGGCATGGTGGACCACCACGGGCACCACCCCCCGGTGCAGACGCTTCCGAGCGGCAAGAAGGAGATCAACTTCGCGACGTTCGCCACCGGGATCGTCCACGGCCTGCAGCCGGACGCGCTCATGATGGTGCTGCCGACGCTGGCCCTCCCCTCGCGCGTCGCCGGCGCCGCCTTCCTCGGCATGTTCCTCGTCGGGACCGTGGTCTCCATGGGGAGCTACACCGTCCTCATCGGCTCCTGCACGGAGGCGCTCAAGGAGAGGGTCCCCCAGATCACGGAGAAGCTGACATGGGCGGCGTCATTGCTGGCGATTTCAATGGGGCTCGCCATCCTCGTCAGTCAGTCCTTCGGCATCACCTTGTACTGACATTCACTGGCAACACTGTCTTCTTCTTGCTCTCTTTGTTTCTACCTCCCTCCTTGGTGCTCTATTTTCCGGTGCTGTTGAGATAGGAACCTGGTATGAGATCGAATTTTCCTGTCATGTGCGACAATTCAGCGCGTCTTCCTCTCGATCGAGAGGCACTGCTTTAGGATTGATCATCATAGGAATGAGTTGCATAAGGTGATCTTCGGATGAGTGAATTGCATATACTACGTGATCGTCGTCAGAGCGAACTGCATAAGATGATCATATAAAGGATGAGTGGCATGTAATCATGTATTGTTGTCCTTAATGTAATGATTTCACTTCAGGGATTGGTGAAAACTTGAAAGCAATCCGGATTGAACTGCTTTTATTGCTGACACTTTATACTGCTCAAAGTTTGAGCAGCAGTGCATCTATCCTTTTTCTGTTCATGCAAAAGAAGAGCAATTGAAGTCCAAAAACATGGCAAGCTAAAACATTGCCAATTTGGATGGAAAGGTATTCAGGCCCTGTTTAATTCCGGTGACAAGTTTTGGTGAAAAATTTTGCAAAGAGAATCTTACCATTTAGGAGTACTAAATGTAGAGTAATAATAAAACTAATTATAGATCTCGTCTGGAAATCGCGAGACGAATCTAATGACGGTAATTAATCCATGATTAGTGGATGTTTAGCGGATGGTTACTGTAGCATCACTGTTGCAAATCATGGCCTATTTAGGTTCATTAGATTCGTCTCGCAAAGTTACCTTAGGTTATGGATGGGTTTTGTCATTAACACACGTTTACTACTCCATGCATGTAAGATTCCCTTGGGAAAAATTTTGGTGAGAAACTTTTGGGGGAATTGAACACCCCCTCAATACTAAAAAGTAACAGACTGGAGAATTCTTTTGAGATGTACCGTAACATCTATGAGGCCAGGCCCAACGCTCCAGCATATTGGTAGCCTCAGCCTCCACGTCTGCATCTCAACATCGAGCAGTAGCCTCGCAGGTTGTCAGTACTACCTGCAGAAGTGCTGGTTGCCCCGTCTGACAAAAGGGTAGAACCTCTACTTACTTGCGCTGGGTGACTGGGGGAGCCGGGGAGGGAGTCTGCTCCTCTGGTAAAGTAAAAGAGAAAAGTGACTGGGGAGTGACAAGAACAAGAATTTGCGTTGTGGGCTTGGTAGCTCTGATTGTTTCTAGAATACGTGGCCTGTAACTTTTAGCCGAGGCATACGCTCTTTGGTACCTGCGTTGGGCTTGCCCTGAAATCAGAACCCTTTCCCTCTGTCACACACGCAGAGGAAAAGCTTTTCTCTCTCTGGATGAGATCACAAGAGGAACATTCCATGAAAGCCCATCTAGGCCCAGTCAACAGGGCCCAAACGTTCGGCCCGACTCGTGTCCCCTCTCCTTCCTTGGTGGTGAAGTCCCCCAACTCCCACCGTCCCGTCCCCCCACGGCGTGCCCCCGTCTCGTGTCGCGCACCAACTCCAATTCCTCCCTCCTCCGCCTTCGCCGTCGAGATCTCACGCGCCCGAGCTCCAGCTCGGCCCCGCGCCCGCCGCCATGGCGACGCGGAACCGGACGCAGCTCTACCGCAAGTACCGCGACGCGCTGCGGCACGCTCGCTCGCCGGCCGGGGCGCCGTCGTCGTCCGGCGCGGGCGGGGGAAGCGGCGGCGGGCCGGTGATCGAGATGGCCTCGCTGCTGCGCTCCGACCGCCCCTACGCGCCCCTCAGCACCGACGACCCCTCCGCGTCCAGGTGCCACAACCCTCCAACACCCTCTCGCATCTCGGCTGGTCTGTAAAATTAGTAAGGTAGCTAGCTGCGACGCCAAATTGCGAGGTGGGGATTAGATCGAGTGGCACTTGAACTTGCGAACAAGTGGAGTGGGCTAATTGGCGGGTGATTCCAGGGAAATGGTTGGGCTGCAGATCACTAGACCTGCCCATTTAGCTTCTCTGATCTAGTCTAGCCTTTCTATATTAGCTAATTAGGAGGCAAACGACTTGTAGCTTACGGGCGATTTGCTTTATTGGGGAATGGAAATTTGCGTCACTAGATCGAACAAATGGAAGACCAATAGCATGTTGATTAGTGGCATAGGTAGTAAGCTGGAATGGTCGGTTGCAAAGCATAACTACTTGGGTTAATGTGTTGCTTGTTGGACATCTCACTGGCGATGAGATGATTTACGTGGCACTGACATTTGGTGGCTGTGTTGCAGTAGAGGTGCTGTGACTGTCGGGCTGCCCCCAGCCTGGGTCGATGTTTCTGAAGAGATATCTGCAAACATGCAGCGGGCAAAGATGAAAATGGGAGAGTTGGCTAAGGCGCACGCCAAAGCTTTAATGCCATCATTCGGCGATGGCAGAGACGACCAGCGAGCAATCGAGGTTCTCACACATGAGATAACAGACTTGCTGAAGAGGTCGGAGAAGAGGCTGCAGAAGCTTTCCATGAAAGATTCATCGGAGGATTCAAATGTCAGAAAGAATGTCCAGGTGATGATGGAGCCTTTGTTTATCATTTGGCAGTTACAAGTTGAAGAATTAAAATTTGTCGATGTTTTTGTTTGACGGCCAAAATATCTGTTGACTGTATGTGCAGCGCTCTCTTGCTACAGACCTGCAAAACCTCTCAATGGAGTTCCGTAAAAAGCAGTCATCTTATCTAAAGCAGCTTCGCCAACAAAAAGAGGTTCGCTTCTGTTGTCATCTGATATATTATGAGCTTATAGGCTGCTTATCGAGCCCTGACTAAGATGCTTTGTTGATGAATACCTTTGTAGGGTCAGGATGGTGTTGACTTGGAAATGAGTATAAATGGGACAAAGTCTACATTTGAAGACGACGAGTTTGAGGATGTGGTATGTTTTTAGTTTACATGCTCCGTGCTTGATTTTGTTGCCTGTTTACCTCTTCATACTAGGTATTAACATGAGAAGTACCTGAAGTTATTTGTGTTGAATCTAATGCATTCGAAGTCATTGTTTCATTCTTTATTTATCACTTGCTCACTCTCTGCCTCTCCACGACTACGCTTCACTTTGTATCCATAAATATTGAAGATTGAGATGGTAAATGCTGAAAAAAAATGACATAGTTATGCCTTATGTGCTGTGGAGACTGTGTTTTTATGCATTAGTCATAGGTCAGAATTAGGCTATGTGGACCTCCATTGAAATTGCATTCTGGGTATGGGTTTCTTTCTTATGGAGAGAACCCATTTCTCTGGTTGCATAATTGGCATTCATATTCTATCCCCAGCATTGTAGCTTGATTTTAAGGATGTGATTGGATGCTGATATCAATTTATTGTGGAAATGGTCAAATGAATAACTCTCTATGCTACTTCCCTGAAACCTTTTTTTGGGGCACTGATGATATCTGCATCTGTGTCTGGAGAACTTATTTTTTATGCTGCAAACCTATATGCTTTGGATAAGATAAAAGAGAATCGTAATTTCTGAATAAGCTTGGGCACTAAGCTATAAGCAAGCGCTGAGCTAGGACGATGTCCTAGAATATCTCCTGTTCATATTTTCTAGGAAATTCTGGAATGAATAAGCAGGGTATGATCCATTAGGTTTCAATTCAACTATAGTTCTCACTGCAGCTGGTTTCTCTGTTCATAAATAAGAAATTTTAAATGAAGTTCCTTATTGCAGCACGTTTTGACTCCACCTCTACTCATTTGGCTCTCCAACTAGATGTCTATACAAGGAAGAACATTTTTTGTATTTTACATTTTAGAAGTCGTGGTATCATTTGTTTGAGATCCACAAGGAAGAGACGGGCTTGACTAGTATATGATATACATATGTGAGTAAAACCAAAGAAGTTTCAGATACTTCTTTATCTTATTGTGGCAAACTTCATAAGTCCACTGAAACATAACATTAACTCATCTAGAATATAGTCCTGCAAGACGGTTGTTTTGTGTAAATAAAACTCTGCTTTCAGATCACTTGAAAGAAAAGCCCTTTAGGAAATCTTTTGGCATAATATGCCCTTTTATTTTATCAGTAGCTTTTTCTTATTCTTTTTTTTTGGAATGTTTGTATTCATGCATTGTATCTGATTCGACTAGATTTTAATAGATATGCCAGAATACTTGTTAGGATTCACTTATGTTATTGATGATGAGAAGTTAAGCAGTTCTTGGTGTTGATGTAACTCATACTGGGGTTCTATTACCAGGGTTTCACTGAGGTTCAGATGTCAAAACTTAAGAAAAGCGAAGCGTTCACCAGAGAAAGGGAGAGAGAAATTGAACAGGTTAGTACATTATTTCTCTGATGGTTCCGCTAATCAATTATATGCTATATATATTCTCCTTTTGACAGCACATGTTCCTGATGTATGTTTGCTACTGTCTGCTTCTTGTCTGAAGGTTGTCGAATCAGTCAACGAGCTTGCACAGATCATGAAGGATCTTTCAGTTCTCGTAATTGATCAGGTATATGAAATCCTGATTAATTGTCAATGATTGGTGCTAGTTGGGGCCAGACTCTTGATTTCTTCTTTGAGCAGGGAACTATCGTCGATCGGATAGACTACAACATACAGAATGTTGCAGCTTCTGTTGAGGAGGGTTACAAACAATTGCAAAAGGTTTCATCCTCAAACCACTTTTCCTCTTACTTTTAGAAGTTTTTTCCTTCTGTAGGTTTCTGTAGAATGGACCCTTAATAAAGATGAACTAAACAGTAATGCTACATCACACATTCCAGGACTCTATAAGCTGAAAGTGGTATTATTAACATATGATACTTACGGAGTAGCATGATAGGTGTTTGGGGTAGGCATAAAATAGTGTACTTAAATATTTGGCTTGCTTTTTTACCAAAATTATTTCAAAATAGAAAATACCCACATTGTTTTTCTAGATTCATCATAACAAATATTTTTTGGTGTTATTTACTTATAAAAGAGTTGTGATGAGTAAAAAGAATAGCATCTTGTTCTTTATTTCCTGGACTGTAAAAGATGATACATTTTCCGTGAACAGGGCAGTAAATTTGTAGCCAGCCCTTCAGTTTACTGCTTACCGAAGGCACTGTCTCATNCCCCCCAATTCTCCCTCTCCTCTTTCTCCCACCTCTCTGTGCATTCAGTTATATACATTATTTTAGAGGTTCCATGGTAGTCATCTATGCTTCACTGGCGGGACCTTATGATCATAGCATTTCTTGAATATAAAGAAAAATAGTTGGCAGCATCAGTATCTGAAGCTTGCAGTCTAATATCTTGGTCCTGTCTGTTCTGCAGGCTGAGAGGACCCAGAAGAAAGGGGGCATGGTGATGTGTGCCACTGTCCTTGTCATTCTGATATTCATCATGATCGTCCTTCTGATTTTGAAGAAGATCATTTTCTGACATACATAGCTATCCCTTTTTTATGGTTGATGATGGACTGCGTCCAAGGGAACGCCATGCTCATCTACTCTTTATGCGAGTGAGGATCACACAGTGCCTGCATATTGGGAACGCCGCAGTTCGTTTGAATAGCGCAATACGACTTACTGATCTGAAGATGGTTCTTCTGCCCATATCCGTTATGGCTGGGCCACCAACTGTCCTCAGTCTTGGCCACAATTTTTTTGCAGTGCTGCAGATGTAGAGATGTCATTCATACACGCTTCATTTTTTTGGGAAAAAAAAGTGAAAGAGTTGTGTTGGCACATTTCACCTTCCTGTTTGTGTTGGAGCAACCAGGTTAGGTTGTGTACGCCTCTGTATAGAGTGGGTTGTATCATCCAGTTCTCTTAAATCGAAAATTAGCTTCAGTTCTTGCTCACCACAGTTCAATTTCCTGCATGATTTCTGCTCTTCATTTTTTCTAGAGTCGCTTCTGTTCTCCATTTTGAGCTAGCTTTGAAGTGGCATTTCACTGTACCAAGAGAATCGTAACATTTTTCAGACATTTTTTCTTTCTTATTTTTGTTTCATGCTGTAACGACTTCTTGATGCCCCTTGACCTGCTAACATGTACCTGACAACACATGTTTATTTCCTTGTTAAACTGCAACGTTGGTCTCTACTGTGGATGGAAATTGCAATGTGGTTTTCTTTTCAGGTGGGGCAAGCCATTGTCTTGATGTTGTCGATCCATCACACAAGTTTTATCTGCTGATATTTCTGATTATTGCTGCGATCAGCCTGCAAGTTTATCCGCTGATTACTGCTGAGTGCTGGCTGAGCCAAAACCACAAGGGTTTGCTTTGAAGCTCTGAAGGTCAATCAGCTGCTGGGCTCTGGTGTCTCCCATGGCACGGCCTGGTTTTGACCAGCTGGTCCCGACGGCAAAGCCGTGGATGGTAGTACGTGCTGGTGGTGATGTAAGAGGTAATTCAATCCAGCCTCGCCTTGTCCTTTTGCCCCCATTTATAGTGCCTCTGCCTGCTTCAGCTGTTGCTGCAACTTGGGCAGCACCTAGCAGCTCTGTTTTCAGTTTTCTACTATCTACCTCCTCATCACCCCCTGTCTAGGTTTTCTATTGCTCTTCTAGTCTCTAGTCTTGTAGAGGGAGGGGCAACCCTGCCTGCAGGGACTGCCCTATCAATCTTTCTCTAACATTGTGAGAGGAGAGAGAGAGAGAGACTAGAGAGAAATAAAGAGAGACTATGGCATTGTTTGGTTGGCCTCAACTTTTCAAACTTGGAGCATCGGGAAGCGTGTGCCAAAGTTTGTAAAGTAAGTTGAAGGAGGTGTTAGTTGAAAGTTGCATTGGAAGCGTAAAAGTAGAGATGGAGGCACGTTTTCCAATGCATTACTTTTGTAACTTTTCAAACTAGTTGAAGGACGTGTTTAGTTGAAAAGTTGTAACTTTTCAAACTAGTTGGAGAAGTTTGATGAACTAAACAAGGCCTATACATAATTGCTTTGTTACTTTCTAGGGTCTGATAGGCTGATACCACCACAGGTATCACATTCATCTTTTGGGGGTGCTCTTGTAGGTAGTATCAGATATTGAAACGTGACAAAGGCAGGCAGTGCTGGTAATAGCGAGCGTGGCCGTACTGGGGATCCAGGACCTTGAATGCTCTCTGCGTCTGGTGTCCGTCCGGCTCCGGCCGTCCGTCGCTCTCCTTCTCTAGCCCTCACGTTCATCCATCCTCCTCTGTTCACTTTTTCAGTTGATTCCCGGGCCGGGCGGGTGAGCATTTTTTTTTCTCTGCATATTCACGGTCAGTACAGGGATTTACTGGGGTCAGTGAAATCTTGGCCCGCTGTAGCGGCCTGCACGGTACAGCCAAGCCGTGTTAATTAATTGTTATAAGCCCATTCAAAGTGGTACGGGCGACAAGTAAAAGCGTGGATTTTGTGTGCCTGACTGAGGTTGTTAGCGCGGTACATTTGGCCTTTATTCTACGCCTGTACAAAACAGTTCCTGCACGGGGGGGCACGGCCTATGCTTTTCCTGTGCTCTACTATACTGTACACACGTACGTACACTGGTCCGTAGCGTACAAAAGTTTGTTGGGGCCTCGCCTGGTCTGTTTGTCCGTCGCATGATTGATTGTGTAGACGAACAGGGTGTGTTTGGGTTGGGTGTCATGGCTTCTGCTATATGGGTCATGAATGTTTGATGTTGCCGCCAGTTGGTGACGTATCATGCTCAGGTTTGGGGAAGCACCACCAAATATTTCCGATGTGGAAATGCGCTCTGTGCCCGTGCACGTTCTACTCTACCCCTGCTGACTTATTCAATGCTTAAAAACCCGGTGGCTCTTTTTTTTTTCTCTCTCCTCACGTTCGGTTTGGAAATAGATTCGCCCCAGAACCAAAAACAACTAAAACAAGTACGTGGAGCGATATAATACAGCAACTTTTGCATTGATAGAATACATTAGGGATTTCTTTTTATTTTCGACGAAACAAGTACAGAAGGAATTGAGACCTCGCAAAATATCGAGAGGACACCTAAATCAACCAGAATGGCAAGGCCTTAACGGCAATCAACCATTCTGAAATGAACCAACTAGAATAGCTATGTCGGATATTAATATCCGGGACGCCTTTATTTAAAAATCGCCCACTCGAAATGGGCCACAAGGCATGTGGCCCACCACTCACGACGTCCCTTTCGCAAGCGGCCCAGCTACGGCCCAGCTTTGATGGGACGCACTAAGCTCCGCGTCGCCCGATCCCTGGAGGAGGACAATAGAGAAATATCCGAATGAACGAACCACTCCGCCTCACCCAACCCAACGAAGGGGTTGGGCGAGGAAATCAATGTAGGCGAAGGCCTCCACCTTGCCCGACCCGAGCGTCAGGAAGGAGGACCCACAGGCCTCTCCTCCGGGTCAATGGGACATCATGACCCAAGTTACTGGGGCCCAACCCCGTCAGACTGGGCTGGCCCACGACATGAACGAACGCTGCGAGCCTTAATTGCTAGGGTGGGCGCCGTACGCCTATTCCGACAGTCTACTCGTCCTAAATTAATGATGAGGAGCTGACACGCTCAGCGCCAACCCCGTCATAAACGAATGATGGGGTACTGCCATGCCCGACGCCAACCCCGTCATAAATGAATGATGGGGCGCTGCCACTCTCATGGTCTCCATCTCCATCCTGCTCTATCTGACCTTTCGAATGCTCTCTGCCCCACTGCCAATATACCACAATTGCGACCAACCACACCTCACAGTCACAGGTGTCGTGCCTCGCATCCATCCTTCAAACCCTGGCAAATTCAATTTTGGATCATGTCATTTCCACAAGAAAACCCTAACCCTTCTCTTCTCCTTCCACTGCCGCCACGCTTACCTCCGACAATATCATGACACTCACATGTTGCAGCCATGTATAAAACTAACCTTGAAAAATGCTCATACCTCCTTGCAAAATTGCAACCAAGCAACAATCAGAACCCAACATGAAAAAAGGCATGGAAATAGGGCAGAAAAGATAACACGGTTGCACGTTAAGAACACACGAGGGGCGGGAGTTGCTGGAAAAAATAAATTGAAAAGAGATGAAAACCCAAGGGTGCCCCTGGAAGGGCAGCAGGAGTACAAGACAGGCCATCCAGACCAGACAGGCGGCCAGCGGCAGCGGGTGATGCCATCGCAATCCAACCCAAACCAAACCACCAAAGCGGCGGCAGCACCGCAGCAGCAGCACCCAGCCGCGAGCGACTTCCTCCCTCCCCTCCCCTCTCCTCTCTATCTGCTCCTGCAGATCCCCACCGACTCCTCTCCCCCTCTCCGCCTCCTCCATTAATGGCCGCCACCAAGAACCCTCCAACCCCCACCTGACCTCGCCTCCTCCGCCGTCCGTTCCCCACGCCCCTGTCTGTACGTCCGTTCCTGGTCGGCCTAAAGGAGGAAGGAAAAGGTCCGTCGGGGGCTGGAGCCAACCGGTGGGGCCAGGCCAAGGCTCGTCGATGCTGAGCTCGGCGTCCTCCGCGGCGGGGATGGGGATGGGCGGAGGGTACCCGCCGCCGCAGCGCGGGGCGGCGGTCTTCACCGCCGCGCAGTGGGCGGAGCTCGAGCAGCAGGCGCTCATTTACAAGTACCTCATGGCCGGCGTCCCCGTCCCGCCTGATCTCCTCCTCCCCGCCCGCCCCAGCCCCCACTCCGCCGCCGCCGCCTTCTCGTTCGCCAGCCCCGCCGCCGCCTCGCCCTTCTACCACCACCACCACCCGTCCCGTGAGCTCCCACTCGCTTCCTCTCCTCTGTTCTTACTAGCTTATTATGCTTGTATCCCTTTATCATATCAGGAATCTTGCTGAAATGGATGCGTGCTTGCTGGGTTAGGGGCAATAACAAATGGTTACTTTTGGGTTTTCTTTTTACCCTTTTCAGGAGAAATAAATAGATCTTTTGACTGCTTATTGGGATTGATTTGGTACCGATTTATTGATGCTTAAACATATACTAACATCTGCCCGCTTATATGGATCTTTGTTGTTTTTCTTTTCCGTTTGTTTGCGCAAGCAATGAGATTCTTTATTCAAACTTTTAAACAAAGTAAAGCATCTTTGCATCGGGTTGGTCAAATGTTTATTTGCTCTTGATCTAGCTCAGTGCATCTTCATTTCAATATTATTGAATGGTGGATGGTGACGGTTGTGTGGATTGAATGTGACTCATCTGTGGTTCATGCAGTGAGTTACTACGCCTACTACGGGAAGAAGCTGGACCCGGAGCCGTGGCGGTGCCGCCGCACCGACGGCAAGAAGTGGCGGTGCTCCAAGGAGGCGCACCCCGACTCCAAGTACTGCGAGCGCCACATGCACCGTGGCCGCAACCGTTCAAGAAAGCCTGTGGAATCCAAGACCGCCTCCCCTGCGCATCCGTCGCAGACCCAGTTGTCCACCGTGACGACGACGACTCGCGAGACCGCGCCCCTTGACTCCCTCACTGCAGGGGGTAAAACCCATGGCCTGTCCCTCGGCGGGGCTGGCTCATCGCAGCTTCACGTCGATGCTTCGAATGCTCATTATCGCTATGGCAGCAAGTATGGTTACATTTGACATCCCCCTTTTGTTTCTCATTGTCACTACCGAATGCTCGTTGCCTTGCAAATTAAGCAGCTGCTACGCTAGGTTTCCTTGCATGATTGGTTGGGGGACTGAATAACATATCATTTGAGCTAGGCCAATTATTAATGAGCCCGATTTCCCTATGTTCTCTCTTTACACTGTTATATATTGCAAAAAGTAAAAGCATAACTCGTGGACAAAAGCACATCTGCTTCTCACCCTTCTTGCAGTTTAAGCCCTTATTATATATGTAAATCTTTTGTAGTTTTATTGAAAGGTCAACTGGCTTGCCTGCTATGCCCTGGGCCCTGGCTGGTTCTGCTATCTTATATATGTCTATAAATTTATATTTTATGAACTATGGCTGGTAGCTGCCATGTCCATGCCCTCTACAACTTAGGCCTGTCTTTCAGACACATATTATTGCTTCTCGCTTTCAGGCATTGTTCTTTTTCATGTGTCTTAATGATGTTGTGGTTTTAAGTTTGTAAGGATTGGGGGATCAGCAGTTGCAGTATCCGACTCATTGTGCTGCTTAAGTTGCTACTTGAGTAGCTGATGCCCCGGTTTAAGTTGCTACTTGAGCTTGATGTTCCATCACCAATTCAAATCAATATATAGCTGGTTGTACAGGCAGAGTTTTCATACTAGAGTGCTGGCAATAGTGCTGACTTCTGTCAGCTCATAATTATTTTTAGCAACTTGTCGTGCCATATATCCATAACTGATTGATTATGATGCAGGTACCCTCTTGGAGCTAAAGCTGATGCTGGCGAACTGAGCTTCTTCTCTGGTGCATCAGGAAACTCCAGGGGCTTCACTATTGATTCTCCAACAGATAACTCATGGAACTCCCTGCCGTCAAATGTGCCCCCATTTACGTTGTCAAAGAGTAGAGACTCTGGTCTCCTGCCCGGTACCTACTCCTATACCCAACTGGAGCCACCGCAGGAGCTTGGCCAGGTCACCATTGCCTCACTGTCCCAAGAGCAGGAGCGCCACTCTTTCAGCAGCGGAGCCGGTGGGTTGCTCGGAAATGTGAAGCAGGAGAACCAGCCGCTGAGGCCCTTCTTCGATGAGTGGCCTGGGACGCGGGACTCATGGTCGGAGATGGACGACGCGAGGTCCAATAGGACCTCCTTCTCGACAACCCAGCTCTCGATCTCCATCCCGATGCCCAGATGTAAGCGTCCTGTCAAGTCTTTTGTTACCTCAGCATCTGAGAAAATGGGATTAATTTCTTTCCTACTCTGAATCACACTGGCAATGGACCCTGATCATTGTGATTGCAATATTTTTGCAGGCGATTGAGAAGCTTGGGCTTGCCTCTAGGTCGGGTTGTATGAGAGTGCATCAGCATTGTTCTCGCCGTTAGCGAGTCGTCACACGGAGATTGATCAGCCATGGTGCGCTTGGCCTTTACCCTAGCTATATCTTCCACTGTATCGCCACTAAAAACTCTTCATAAGAGCAGGATCCCTTATGTATCAACGGAGGCACAGAACTCCACCCTGTTTTCAAGGTTGTACCACGCTTTGTATTGTAAAACCAAGACCCGGAACCGTCAGTTGTCGATTGCAGTAGATGATGCAAGTGTTTGTGTGCTTTCCAGCTCGTGCAATCTGATGGGGGGGAATCTGATATGTGGCATCTGGACATCTGGTTCTGGTGCCCATCATCCTGTAGTGCAGCGTCCTCTTGCTAGCGGATCCTGTTGTGATGCAAAAATCTGATGCTGGGGTTCGTATTCGCGATAAGACCCCCTTTTTTCCTCGTACGAATTCAACACGGATGTGACGTTGTTGTGATGCGTTCATTAGAGCATCTCCAGCCGGGCCCCTAAATGAGCCTCTATCTCTTGTTTTAGTCTCCCAATGAAAAAAAACAACTCCAGCCGGGCCCCTAAACGGGCTACTATTTTGTGGAGGCCTCCAAATTTTGGTCCAGGGCCCCTAGAACTGGAGGCCCTCTAAATTTAGTCACCCGGCTGGAGTTTGAAGCCCCTAAATTTTTGTGGACCGGCCCCTAAAAGCAATATAGAGGCTCAAATTTAGTCCCCCGGCTGGAGTTGCTCTTATCTCCTCTTTTAAAAGGGCAAAAGGTTGAAACCAAAAAATTGAGGGACGAAAGAAGCCTGCACGTGAGCCTGGTGGTCTCTCTCCGTCTGACTCTCTGGTGTGCAGCTGAAAAGAGGGCGGAATGGCTCCGAAGTTGGCAGCAGCTTTTGAGCTGAAACCGGGACGGCAAAATATTGCATTGCACCGCACGCAGACGCAGGGGAAAAGGCTGAGCGCCTGCCCTGCATGCCGGTGTTGGCGAGTCATTGGCAGGTGTCGCTTCCATCCATCCAAAAGGGGCAGCGTGATGCCCAGAGGAAGCAGGAAATCAATCACGCCGACCATAATGCCCAGAGCCCGCTGCCACCGGCCAGGCCGCACGCATTGGTACTCACAACGACGTCACGTCGCGCAAGAAAGCAGAGCTCTCGCCTCTCGCAGTCGCAGCGGCGGCCATGCCTCTTCCACTCTCCACCAGACCACCACCACCTGCAACCTTCTCAGAAACCGATGCATGGCCTTGCTTGCTGCGAGCAATCAAGATGGAATCATATAGGGCCTTCTTATTTCACCCATTTTGCATAACGTTTTGCATAACGCACGCTCCTCAATGCATTTTTTCTCTCTGTAAACACTATACCTAACGTAAAAACACTATGCATAACGCTGCATCTAAACACCCCCATAACACATGAAAAGGCAACAGGACATGCAACGGAGCAAGCAGGTACCACAAATGAACTGTTTGTATTTGCCACATGTCACGATCCATACAAAGACCCACTGATTCAGCTTAACAAGTGAACAAACGGTAGGATCAGCTTAACACGCGTCACGAGGCACACAGGCACAATGTATAGCACAATGTATATAGGAGAGAACACAAAGCATAAACACAATGTCCGATGGAGGGAGACGCATCCGGCCGCACTCATAGGTCACAACCTGGAGCCCAGGGTTGAGAGGATGCACGAGCCAGGACGCCTATTATTCTCATCACGAACAAGCACGGTAATAGACACTACTGGGCAACATCAGTTGCTGCAAAGGAGCTTGGTTTATTGAGTGGTGGTGGTGGTGGTGGTGAAGTGTTGTGGTAACACTTGGGGCGAAGGCGGAGCGTCAAATCTGTTTCTTGGAACTTCAGCTTACAAGCTTCCTCGGAAGGAGAGCCCTATCACCTGGCATCTCGTATGGGCGCCGGAAGGGGTCGGCTGGGCCGTGCCACGCCCTGGATCCCACAGGCAAGGGGCGCTTGATGGTGTTCCCGTGGGTTCTAGCCTTCAGGTCTGTGAACCTCTCAGGGCCCAAACCAGACACCCTGTTGGGGCCCATCGACAGCTGAGACAGCTTCTCAGCGAGATCAGGCGCACGAGGGCTCTGGTCCTTCGCGAGATAATTGCCTACTGATCAAGGTTTGCAATGTTAGTCCGGAGTAACTAGACCTGTTTCAGGTATGCAAACAGAGAATGTGTACTCACCATTGCTCTTTACTGCAGCTGGTCTGGACCAAGACTGATTCATCGCATTCGCCTTTGTCACTTTATGGTTAGTCTCCGGGGGCTGCGGAAGATAATGATAAACATTGAGTTGCTGAAAAGGTATAGCAACCAACTATATGAACAATGAAGACTTTATATCCACCTGATGATCCAACTCCAATTTCCTTTGCACACCAGCTGCAACATTGGCAAGGGAGAAAGTATGAACTTAAGAAGCAGAATCGCATATCCTTCATAAGTAAAATTAAGTATGACATGCCAGCCCAAATGCATTACCTGCTCTTACTGGAGCGTTATTGCTCACGTATGAGTAATTAACTGTTGGCCTCCCATTGGGTACAGTCCCCATGGAGTATCTCCTAGTACTCCTCTGATCCACAGCTCCTTTAGCCCCAACTACAAAAGTACAGATCCATTATACTAGCTTCTTCAACAAGGATGTACTAATGAAAAAGGACATGAATATGCAGATCTCAAGGATATTAAGATACCTGACGGCGGAGTTGATGCATATCCAATTGATTTGAAACGAAGTGAAGGAGGGACATAGAAGCATGGCTGCAATACATGATCGTGGTAGGTTAAGGTCATTTGGTACATTAATTCATCATCAGGTAGTAGTGAAATCCATAAGATATAGACCTGGAAGAAGGGATGCTGCAAGACCTCCACTGCTGTTGGCCTTCTTCGTGGATCCCATGAGCAAAGCCACTGTGGGGGATAATTGTCATGCATCATTTATATTGGACACTTATAACAACAACAAAAAGGTAGGTACACTTTAAGCAGAGAGTATTAAAAGTTGACATTTACCGAAATAAGGTCGATTGCATCTTCACTTGCTGAGGGAACCACTTCGGAAAGATGTATGCTTTCACACTGTGCAAATATGGCACAGCAAGTTAACATTAACAATCACTAATATCTTACGAGAGAGAGATATTCATCTCTATACCTGAGGAAACTGAAAACCAATAGATGCTGCAAGCTGCAGTCCTTCAGGCCAAGTACGCTGATTTGGAGTGCCAAGAATGCTACAGATTTTGTAAAGTTCATCTGCTTCACTGAGGAAGAGAAAACATGGAGTTATGAATAACGTTTCTGTACACAATAACTTTGGAAGAACATAGTCAGTTGCTCCTAAGAATCATGACGTAATTAAAATCAACTTTCTGTAAAGCAATTATATTACTATTAAAAAGGCTGCTGACATGTGAAAAATGTAAATATTACAAAAAAGATTAATACTATGTTATCTTTAATTAAAGTGGCTAACGCCAACAGCCAACTCCTCCCCTATGCCGCAAGCTTTTACTAGTAAGCAGCTTCGAGTTCAATAGGGAGTGAATTTATATGTCCATTTGATTGCATACACCATGTTACGATAGAGGAAGAAGGAATAGATGAATGAATGGCTGTATCAAGCAGCCCCAAAAAGGGGAATATAAACATAGTACATGAGAGCACCCAAACCCTACATAGGATATTACACAAATACCCTTGACACCCTTAACAACATCAACCAAAACAATTTGACAACCAAATAGAATTGAAGGGTCATGTGTACCTTGAGCCAGGAAAAAGTGGTCGAAGCGAAAAAAGCTCCGCAATAATGGCACCCATTGCCCACATGTCTGAAAATGTGACGAGGAATAAACATATTAATAAATTGAACCAGATTACTTTCTGAATTTGTGGTTAAGGTTCTCCACTTACCAACTGCTGCATTATAAACAGTAGCTTGAAGAAGAACTTCAGGGGCACGATACCTAGTTAATAGAAAACATTAGTAAATATATTCTATTATCTGGTACACTTTAAGCAAATACGAGACTTCAAACATAGCCTACCAACGAGTGGACACATATTCTGTATATGGTGGTTCCGAAGAAATCTCACGAGCAAGCCCAAAGTCCGCTATCTTGATGAGCTCCTTAGTAACCAGCAAATTTTCTGAAATTGCAGAATTCACAAGATCAATAATGAAGGTTGGTGTTTGATAACATCGAACACATTCCAGATGGAACACATTACATGTACATTTAAAAGGACTGGTACCCCGCTAATTTGTTTCTACGTTTATTTCTTTTGCTCTTACACATGTGGATCACCACTATCCATCAACCACTACCATGATGCACATTTCGTGGTTCTGTGAATGAATCTCTTTATATGCAACTAAATCATACACAGGGCATAAACATACAACATTTACTGAAGCAGCAAGTTTCATCAGTGTACGAATGATAAGCATACAACTTATAGATATTTGAGAATGGCAGAGGGCAACCACAACATGAGTACCTAATCCAACTACAACAATTTTAAGCTGGAACTCATACAAGGTTTCTTCAACTTAACAGACTAATCTATAGTTGTATACTGAAAATTTGCAGCTCCTATCCCAAGCTCATAAGTGAGAACTTTGCTTCACAACAAATAGGGCGCATAATTGAACTGTAGAACAATTAAAATGTAGAAGTGCAGAATCACAATACCAGGCTTAAGGTCACGGTGAAAATATCCACGTTGGTGCATGTGACTCAGAGCTTGAAATATTTGAAAGCACCAATTCCGGACTTCAGTCTCTGAGAAGGGTTTCCCTCTGGTCTTCATCAGCTGATAGAGATTGCATTCCTAACATCACCACGAAGAACAAAAAGCACAAACTTTAGTCACCTTGAAGACTACAAGCACACATAAAACACGAACATGGATTAAGAATTGTCCATACCATGTACTCAAAAACAAAGAACAACATATCGTTCTCTCTTATGACTTCCTTGAGCTTCACGATGTTTGGATGGTTCATCCTTCGCAGGGACTGATAAAAAATTAAGCAACTCAAGAGAATGCCACAGAACACATAATAAATATTTGACAGATTACAAAGCAACAATCACCTTCACTTCACGGAGGTTTATGCATTCATCCCAAGAATAATATTTTTTCTTCATTTTCTTGATCGCAACCTATCAACACAGTATGTGTAGTGAGGTGAAAAAAACAGAGCAATGGGCAGGCAAACTGTGTAGCTACTAAAAAAAGTTAATGTGTAACAAAGCAAAAAAAAAAAAGGCAAGCCGAATGCATACCACTTCACCACTTTCTTTATTGATTGCGCGCCAAACACTCCCAAATGTTCCATCACCAACCTCCTTGATAATCGTAAACCTGGAACTCAATGCGAAAAAAATAGGTGAGCAGACATAGGAAACAGATTAGACAGGATTCTACGTCCTTCCTTAGTCATCAGATGATGGAGGATATTTACCTCTCCATTTTATTAGCTGGTGGTGCAAAAAACTGCCCTTATTTCAGAACAGTTGTATAGTCACAAACAAGACTCATATATGCTTGGCGGCAGTGTCTTTGGATGTTAGAACACCAAAGTCACTGGAGACTCTTGTCAAAGCTCTGTAAGTAATACCCATGCTTCGCCACAATAAACTCTTGAACACCCTCTGCTCTGAAATTAGCACATAATGGATCAGGGTATTGAAAAAGTAAAACAACTACATTTTTCTAATTTAGCAGCAAAAAAGAATGATAAACGGACCAAGTCTGCATTAGGAAGTGCACATGTACCTAGGTTATGCCATCCCAAGCAAAGCCTGATGAAGCGTAATCAATACACACCAAACTTTGGACTGAGCAAACTGAAAAATTACAGTGATAGGGCAGAAGAAAGCTAGCAGAATCAAAGAAAAGCAGAACCTGTCAAGCAAAAAAGATGCATGAGAACAGGGAAAGCCAAGATATATAATGATAATGCTAGTAGCTTCTCCAATGAAAGGATACCTGGAGCTTATGTGTGACGACAAAGCTCCAAGTGTTAGGTCCAAGTGTCCAAAGATGTCTTGACGGTAACTTTTGCTGGCTGCTGAGTGCCAAGACAAAGATTACCGAAATGTTGCCCGAGAAACAGATCCACCATGCTCAAATAAGTGTGCTACAGAGCTGCACTGTAATCACTAGGCGACTCTAATGTCTGACAGCATGGGACCAGGCAAGGCAGTCGCTAAACGCGGAGTGATCCTCAGGTGCAGTTGACAAAAGAGATGACAAGGAAGTCTCCGTAAAGACAAAACCTCCAGCCAAGAACTTCCTCGAGCAGCGAGATGTGGGATACAGAGGAACTTGCTGTGTAAGGGGTGTACTCCATATCCTTGCTGAAAATGCTATAACTCCAGCAGGGCGCGGTGGTGCAACCTGCATATGGGTGTAGAAAGTGGTAATGAAGCAACAATTTGGCTGGTTATGGACATGCGAAAAGGAAGCAACATGGGACAACCTAATTATGTAGAACACATAGGAGCATCAAAATCAAATAAACAGATCACAAGCATGCATGGATGCATTCAACAAACAGTTCATGCCAAGGGATTATTCTACAATGAACAGTGCTCTATATATCAATGGAACTACGCTTAAAGTCTCAACAATTCAACTCAATTGATGTTTTCCTATGTGTCATGTTGAATATCTTCCCATAAGAGTGTCAATTAGCGTCTATATACTTCTGCTGGACATAATTATAGGCACGCCAAAATCTACAAGTAGAACACAACCACATCTGTCACAAACTGCCGAAAACAATTCAATTAGGCAACACACCGGTAATATACACAACTTGAGCACAAAACGGTGTGATCATTAACTGATGCCTAATTGAGCATGATTGCGAACTGATGCGTTCCATATATTTCAGAATGGGGACGAAACCCTAAACAAGACAAAGCACCGAAAAAGTAGCTAATCATGGTCCAATTTGACAAATCAAACATCCACACGACCCCCAGGCCACCCCACATCAACCTCCCACGAAATTTGAACCAAAACAGCCCCGCGAGCTCACAAATCTCGCTTGGATCCGATCACACGGAACACGGCGGATCTCACGACGCGCCGCGCCGATCGGCCAACCACCGCGCCGATCGTCCACGCGGAATTCCATCCCGCCTTCAGCACCAATCGACCCCCACCAGACCCCCGACGCTCCCCGCATCAAAATCGACCGAACCAGGCTCGAATTGGACGACGCACCTGGGAGCCTCTCGGCATAACCGAGCGCCGCCGCCGCCGCCGCCGAAAGGTCCAGGGGAGTTGGCCGCCGCCGCCTCCAGCGCTGATAGGGTGGGGGAAGGAACGGGTGGGTGGGTCAACACCGCCGCGCGCGGCGTGGAGGAGGAGCAGCCGAGGCCGAAGAGGAGGAGGTGGGGGGTGGAGGACGGACCGGGGTGGGCTGCTTCGGGGATTTTTCTGCCGCCCTCGCCTTTAATTTATCTGCCGGTCCGTGTCCGCCCGTCGGCCAACGTGGCGCGTGTTTTTTTACGTTTCGGTCCCTCTACGACTCGCGTATCGCAAAACCGGGCCTCGCCGCGGTTTCTTTTCTCACGGGACGGCGACCAACCGACCACCAACCTCGTGCTCAACGCGTGTATTTCCGAGTATTCCAAATTTTGATCGCGAATAGTGTAACTGATTTTGGCGTTACGTGTGCACCTCCTAGAATCAACTGCTCCTCTTTCATTATATATTTTGTTTAACATATGGTTGTGCTTTTTATTCAAAAAATATATTTGGGCTTCTTCTCTCGTCTCTCGAGTTCACCTTTCGTTAGCTTTGACATAATACGCGCGTTTTGCATAAAGTTTATGCATTAGGCTGCGTGCATAGAGAGAAGAAATGAACTGACACGGTTCTCAAGGTGTAAACTTTATGCAAAATATGTGCATCTAAACACCTCCAAACTCTTCTAAGGCCTTGTTTAGATTGGGAGAATTCGATTGAATTCAATGATTGGAGATGCATTGGAAATTGAAAAAGTAGAGAGGGGGCACGTAGTTCAATGCGTTGCCTTTTGATTGAATTGGTGCCTTTTCGCGAATCTAAACAGGGCCTAAGTTCACTTTGGTTACAAACGCCGCCTGATAAAAGAAGTAACCTTCACTTTGAAGCTCCAATGCAAAGTCTTTTAAACTCATTTTGATTTTAATGCCGTCTAATAAAAGAAGTACCCTTCACTTTCAATAGATTCTTGGTTTTCTTATTATCACTGGATTTCGATGGTACAAAGGGCACTTTAACGAAGATTTTTATGAGAGTGTCTCTGGCAACATCTAGTACTCACCGATTACTATTCGTCTTGGCTTTTCTAGATTCAATACTTAGCAAAAGTAATGAATCTAAAAAAACAAAATGAATTGATATTTGGGATGGAGGGCCTACAATTTTTCCTACGTCGTGGAAGAATACATGAAAAGAGAAAACCTAGCTACTGTTTAACATCCCATTTAATATAAATCTATGTTAATTTTAAACTTGTGGGTGTCTAATTATCATGGGAAATGATTTTCTTTTGAGTTATTGTTCACCTCTTAGATCAGTGAGAAAAAAACACGTCACATTATACCCATAAACGAAATTATGGATGAGGAATGTTCTTTTTTCGATCAAATACCATGCACACACAGCAACAGCTTCGCAAACAGACAAAAAAAATGAATGAGAATAACTCGTTCAGCTCACGTTGCTCCCAAGACCCAGGCACGAGCTGCTCACGGGCCTTTGCTTCCATCACACCACACATAAAAAAACAGAGCATCCGGTATCTGTAACGCAGAGAAAAACATGGCGACAGATCTGGCGACGGGAAGAGAAACAAAGCTATCAACAGTAGAAATGGAAGTCAAAGTTATTCAGAAAAAGAGACTTACATCTGGAAAATTTCTATATGGCGTCCATTCTTGCGCCATATGTTTTCTTCATCTCAAGAAGCTTTGTACTGGATCGCTAGTTAGCATGATACCAAATTGAAGTAAGATTTGTTATGGTTCATACGCAGGAGTTTAGAATTACATCTATACTGAGAGCCTATTTAGTTCGGTGAGAAAGTTTACGAAATTTACTGTAGCAATTTTAAACCGAAGATTAGGAGAATTAAACATGATCTAATTATAAAACTAATTACACGGATGGACGGGAAATTACGAGACAAATCTATTAAGTCTAATTAATCCGTCATTAGAGATTATTTACTGTAGCACGACGTTGTCTAATCATGGCCTAATTAGACTCATTAGTCTCGCAAAGTTACCCGGGGTTATGGAATGGGTTTTGTCATTAATCTACATTTAATATCTTTAATTAGTGTCCTAACATTTGATGTGACGGATGAATAGTGAAAAGTTGTGAAACTTTCCTCAACTAAACAGGGCCTGAAAACAAATGTGCCTCGAAACCCGAATTCAGAGAACAGATGCGAAGCACAGGTAAAACTGAAGCCTGATAATGTTGACCTTCCAGGACAGTTCAGAGTTATCTATGTGTTGCCCATGATTTTCAAATGGCATAATGTTTCACTATAAAACTGAATAGTGAAAACGTAATAACTGAAAATGTATTCAGCACTAGTGTTGAAGTGAATGAAATAAGATAATTCTGGACAGTCATGCCTGAAAAAGGAAGTGTTACATGGACACGGGTGCGGGTGTCCAATTTGGTAGGATTTTCAGGGACATGGCAAATAACACTTGGAATCCGACACGGGTGTCAGAATCCGACTCGGTAAAAAAATTAGGACACAGGTGTCCGGGTGAAACTGGAAAAAGGTTCGATCTACAATCGCCATTTAAAAATCTATGGACTGAAACAAGTTAGAAACAGTGAAATTAAAGCTGAGCAATGTATTCACAGTCATTTTCATTTCAGAAAAATCCATAGTAGCGATGTTGAATCATGCATGAAAAATATCATTCTTATTTGGTTAGCAATTACGAGTCAAAATGTAGTGGTTTCTCTTAATTCAGTAATCCTATTTTCAAAGAAATTTAAATGAATCGATATTTATGATTGAAGAAAAAATTGTAACTGAAAAAGAACGGCCGAGTGAAAATTGTTACTGAAATTTCCCCTAAAAAAAATTGTTACTGAAAAGAACTGCTGGAGTGCGTACAAGAGCTGAAACGGCAACACATGCTTCTCCTGATGGTCAGCCAACCATGACAGTGCAGCTGCAACCAGAACAGATCAAAATTCAATAAAGCACAATGCACCTTATTAGAAACTGAAATTCTAACCACTATTTCATTTATCTAATCTGCAAGCCGTGGAATTTCTAATGGTAATGGAAATGGGGTAAGCCTCGAGTAGAAAAAGAAAAACTGAAGTAAATTTTAAAAGGAAGCTCGATCAGCTCCAGCTTTGAAAAGAGAAGAGAAAGGTCGATGTCCTAATGATATAGAGCATTCATGCACAGGACCACAGGGGACACTTACAGTTCTAATATTGTATTCGATCTTAATCTCATGTTGCAGTGCAAATAATACAATAAAGTTTTCATGTATATCCTCAAGAATTGAGGGTACTAAAATCTTAACCTCGACTTAATTTGAGAAGATGGAAAAAAAGGGCTATGAAGTACTACCTCCGTTCTTAAATATATGACACCGTTGACTTTTTATTTCAACTTCGACCAACAATATTTTATTAGTTAGTTTGTTAAATAAAGTAAAATGGGTACCGCTACATATATTATCAATAATACTTTGGATTTAACTCTTAGGCTTATCAATTTGCATAGGTATTTATAGAAAAGATGAATAGTCAAACGGAAAAAAAAATCAATGGTGTCATATATTTAAGAACGAAGGGAGCATGAACTACTTGATGTCTTTGGAGTTAAACTCCATGTGGAAGTTAAGAAACACAACGTACAGCTTGAACCTGACACGACGCAATCCTATACAGTATATATGTACGACGACACAACACTGTCGACGCTTCGCTGGCCGGCGTCACCTAATACTTCACTTGCTAGTGGGGTTGAGCGAGTCCCATGCCTGGATCCAGGTGATCATGGCGTCGGCGAGGTTGGTGAACTAGGGGTCGAGCTTGTCCCTGACCTGCTGCGAGAGCGCGAGGTAGCACTTGTGCACGGTGTCGCAGTCCATGGGCAGCACGACGGCCTGGAAGAAGGGGATGATGTCCTCCTGCCAGATGCCCTTGTACTCCTTCCTCAAGTTCAGGAACGGGTTGCTGGCCTTGCTGTGCCAGATGTAGGGCAGCCCGGTCTTGACGCCCAGACCCAGGTGGTCGCAGATCACCTGTGCTGTGCATATCCCCATCCACAATTCGATCGACGACCATCAGCTTGCTTTTTCTCCGTGGATGACTAACAAGCCGTCGGGGACCCGGATCGTCTTGGACGGATCGCCGTCCTGCACGATGATGAGGTGGTACGTCTGGAAGAAGGGCCGCCACATCTCCAGAAAGTCCAGGTTCTGGATCGTCAGGATCACGATGTCCAGGTCGTCCTTGAGCTGCGGCGGCGGCGGCGCCATCGTCCTCTCGTCCTTGAGCGGCAGAGCAGAGGACGGAGCGGAGGCGCGCGCGACGGCTACTGATGGTCGAGGTGGCGGCCGGATGGTGAGAATGAGGGAGAGAGGAGGACGGGGCATGCATGCAGTTATATGAAGCTGCAATGCAATTGGGGTGCTCCACCACGCGTCAATGGCGCGCTGAATTGACGAGCGAGGGGCGCCGTGGAGTGCCGCGCGCGAATGGCGGATCGAGAGCCCACTGTACGCTGCTCATGCTGTGCTACTGGGCTAGCATCATCCTAGCAAAGAGCATGTGTTCGCTGTGCTTTGCATGAGTCACAACGTAATCCTTCCAACTCAAGAGAAGCTAGATCGCCTGCAACACTGATATACTTAGTGATTTCACTCGAGAGATTTCACTGCGAATTTTATGAACTCTCATGTAGCCCTGCAGCTAGCTGATGTAAGACTGACTGTAGCTCATGTGTTTGCTGTTAAATTTAAAAGGCAATACTTTAGCAACTTATTAAAGCTTCACAGAAAGATGAAAAGGACTTTTAGGAGTAATCCTTACAAAAAAAAATACTTTTTGAGACACTATAATTTAACCACACTCTACACCGTGGTTTCCAAACGTTTTTCAATCGTTTCCATCGGACTACATTCGAAGTACTCAACAACTTGGGAGTAACGGAAGGTTTAATTAGAATTCACAAAATGTTAATTAATATCGCCTAATGGTGGTCAGCTACAAGTAGCTTTTTAATAATCTGATTAGATCAGTAGCAATGTGCCTATGGTGGTCAGCTACAAGTAGCTTTATTATTCTATTGTTCCGAACAGTACGGGATCCTCTAGAATGCATTGAGCTGATGAATGAGATGACACCCTCCAATGCATAGTGTTTTGTTGTTTCGCTGCCCATATTGTTTATTTTGTAGTGAAAACGCATAAAATTGGAGATTGTGGGATGAAATGAAACTTTTGCACCCAAAATGCCAGCGTGAAACTGTTTCAAACTTTTTAAAAGAATGTTAAACTAGTTTTATCTAGATGAAATCTCTTATTTCTGGAAACTCAAATTTGCTTACGTGGGCTCGCCTCACAGGGGCTTGGTCGATGAATGTGAACTGATCGGTGGGCTGGGGATATATGGCGGCATTATTAATGGTGGTCCAGATACGACTGTCTTGTACTAGTTTAGGTGGCATGATTAGCTTGTTATGCTTTACAGTCAGCAATGTGTCATCTTTTCTGCATTTTTCCCATAATACTTTTCCTAACACCCCCTAAGTGTTTCATATTTCTAATAAAGTGAAAATGTTAGGGTTTCATAATTCATCGCTGCGGGAGTAATACCGACTAGTTAGTGGTTGGGACGACAGCAATAACAGTGTAATTTCTGAAAAATCATTTTCCACGACTGAACCTCAGATCTTAATCCTGTGGAATGTGTCTAATACGGTAGCTTCAACTGAAGAGTTGGAATATGTCTAATACGGTAGCTTTAACTGAAGAGTTGAAAGGTAGACTTGTTGAACGGCAGTGGACTGGCCATTCACTCGTCAACAAACCAACGAGTCCTGACCTGGAATCATCAACAGCAAAGGAGGAAAAGAACATGAGGAGGGAGGGGGTAGCAAAGGCGCCGCCGATGGTTTGACGAAGCAAAGTTCAGGAAGACGCAACCACAGATGCGTTTTCAACCCTCGTTACAGGAAGGAAAGATCTCCCCAAAGCATACATGACAGCTCCAAAAGGACCGAGATGTCCTTAACATGATCATAGAATCTTAAACAGGCATTTACCCATGTGCCTCTGAATATCCAGATGCACAACAGATGTACAAGATACATCAGTTCAAAAGAAAAACTACATCATTCCTGTTTAACAACTAGCAATCCTAGTGTGGCGAGCCATAATTTTGACATGTTATTGCATTTCTTGATGGCCATGAAGGAAAGCAAAAATGCTCTCAAAATCCCAAACAGAACAGGTTCAGTAGTAACAACAGTATAATTATGCCAGACGGGCACAGTCCATTGCCTCATTCAGCGCTAGACAATGGTGTTCCTAGTCAATGGAAATAACCAAGGACCTGCCCACCCACGTTCTGCCTGATTGCTTCCTCATGATCCAAAACACCATTCGGAGTAGTAACCACAACATAGCCCCACTGCGAAGCAAATCACACCAAATAAACAGGAAAAGGTGTTAGTGATACTCCACACATCTGAAGCTAAACTACAAATGAATAGCATACTCCACATCTGAAGCTAAATGAAAAGACATCTGAAGCAATAACAGGGATGGCACTGGTACTGGTGACAAGAACCAAATGGAGTACCCCAAAACAACACATGTGCACTGCCTAGACAACTGTCATCAGAGTATGCGCTTTTGCCCAATTTCCTTCTCATAACTAACATTACATGTAAATGCCCATATATATGAGCAGATAATATACCTGCCGTGTTGGGAGCATCCGAACTCTGTATTGTTCTATTTCCTTAGCTCTGAGGTCTTGCCTGTAAGTAAGAGCTTTGCAATCTTTGATACGTCCATTAAGCTCCACTTTAATTTTCCCAACTCTATGCGGATCAAAGACCTCGAAGCTTTTGATATACCCTGTGCAGCATATAAAAAAAAAACATGAGAACAAATCTTCAGAACAACATAGAGTACAGTAGAAGGAATCCTGCCAATATGAAAAATCTCCAAAAAACAGTTTGCAATCCACATGCATAAGTGATTAAAACAAAAGAGGAAAAGCACACCACTTTTCCGTGACACTTTGTGTCCAACTGAGCTCTGTTATCCATAAAAGTAAGCTGAAGAGTGGCTGGAGTTGAAAAATCTAACTGGTGGGAAGTTCTCAAACTGACAGTAATCTTAGAGCAAAGTGGGCGGATGCATGCCACTACAGTACTACAAGGCTCTCACCTGTTTATAGTTTTAGCAAATGAAGTAAGACAAAACACTTGTTCGGTTGTTTAACAGACTTTGTTAAAATCTATTTACCTTGAATGTGCCCTCTTTTCCTCCATCCCCCTAATGACATTTGCTAACCTAGACACTGGATGTGCACTAATTTGGAGCCGAGATTTGGCGTCACAGCATTTTACCAATGTATAATATGAGTCGATGACAAGCCCATGGTACTGAAGAAGCCAATTTCGATGTGTGACATGACCTATTTGACTTGTCATTCCAACCATTCTAGCAGCACGACACTCGCAAATCGCATAATACATACACTCATCCTAGAAATAGGATCGATTACTTGGGGTAACGACTTGAATCAGCATCGAAGCCCTAGTTCTGGCACTAATGAAATGAGGAAACCCTGGTGGTGCTGCTTTGGGCAGACCCACCGGACGACGGGACGAGGCCGGGCAAGGTCGAGTCGAGGCGAGGCTGCGTGCTCACAACTAGAAAGGAAGGAGCAGGGAGCACTCCATACCTCGATGCTTCATGATGTTGAGGAAGGAGACCATGACGCCGGAGATGGGCTGGAGGAGCGCTGAGGCGTTCCCACGGCGGTCCGCGTTGACCATCGTGCGCAGCGCGTCGTTCAGGATCCTCCGCCCCATCGCGGTTCCGTTGCCACGGCCGGTGGATCTTGTCGCCTCTCCGTCCGCCGCCGCCGCGCTTCGCTTACTCTTTCTCCCTCCCCCGGCGGCGCTCGCGACTCGCGAGGGACTAAGGGCCAGCAGGAGGAACTCTGAGCGGGCCTGGGCTGGCACTTCGGCCTGTCAAGGCCAAAATTTGGAAGCTTTCAAGAATGGGCCAGTTAGCCACTGGGCTAGTCCAGTAAAACTGGCAGGAACGTCAAATGGGCCAAACTGGGTCTTTGGGGCCCATCACAGCCCAGCCCGCGAGAGAAGGGCTCCCGCCGTTTCCATTCGCGGGACGGGGCTTCCCGCGCACGAACCCCATTTCCACCGCACCCTTTTACCGCCATTTTCTTGGCGCCAAATTCCCTCGCCTTTCCCGCCACGCTCTCCCCTCCTCCTATAAACTCCCCCCAATTCCTCTCTCTTCCCCATCACATCCACATCACGACACGCTTGCAGAGATCTTGAGAGGGACAGATCTACAGAGAGGAAGAGAGCTTCGAGGGGGAAATCACCAATTCACCATGGTGGTGGCGCTGGGACCCGGCCGGTTCTACGGCAGCAGCCTCCCGCGGCCGCGCTTCTTCCCCGGCGACCGCATCGACCCGCCGGTGTCCGTCACCGACCCGCTCCTCGCCTGGGCGCAGGAGGCGCACTGGTCCATGGGCGGCCTCGGCGTCAAGCGCCTTCGTCTCCAGGGCCGCATCGAGGGCTCCATCGACAAGCTCCGCCGCCGCGCGCGCCGCGACGCCAGGAAGACCAAGGCCCGCACCGCCGGCCAGAAGCCCGCATCGCTCGCGGCGCTCGGATCCGACGATGACGCCAGCGATGGGGACTCTGACGAGGAGGAGGTGGCGGCGCAGGAGCGGATCCTGAAGCGGGAGGTCGTCGACGACGACGAGGACTCCGACGGGTCCGACCAGTCAGAGGAGGAGGAGGAGGAGGCGGACGAGCCTCTTGCGGCCATCGCCACCGCCGCCAAGAAGAAGCGCGCGAGGAAGCTCAGCGACGAGTTTGACCGCATCGCTGCGCAGCAGCAGCAGGTGGAGAAGAAGCAGAAGGCTCCGGCGCCGGCGAGGACGTCGCCGAGGAGGCAGGCTTCCGCGCCAGCTGCAAAAGCGGCGGCCAAGGTGTCGCCGAAGCGGAAGGTTTCCGCACCAGCTGCCGGGGCAACGGAGAGGGCGTCGCCAAGGAGGAAGGCTGCCGCGCCAGCAGCACCGGTGGCTGGGGCAAGGAGGACCTCGCCGAGGAACAAGAACTGAGCGGTGGCCGCTGTATGTGCTATTCTAGTTACTGAGCTGTTTCTTCCAAAGTGATCGTGTTGGGGTGTTAGTCTTGGAAATGTAATGAGTGCTTGTGTGGCTAGTCTTGGATGTTGGAATGATGATGAAATGGAATGGATGATGAAATAGAATGTGTGAATATCTCTGGATTAACCCTGGAATCATATACTCGCTGTTTTGATCCCTGAACATGTTTAATGTGGCACCATAGTACTTATTTTGGATTTATTTGCTGAAACTATCACATCATTAAGAAATAAATAAATTGTGGAATCATATAGTCGCTGTTTTGATCCCTGAACATGTTTAATGTGGCACCATCATACTTATTTTGGATTTATTTGCTGAAACTATCACATCATTAAGAAATATGGAAATCGTTTACCACATTTGATCTGTTGAAGTTATGGTGATGTTTGTTTCTGATATGACCTAGATCTCTGAACAATGTTGCATTTCTTGGTTTTGTGTGGTGCTGTCTTCTGTATCATCGAATGAGTTCATGGCATACTCTTTAAAATCTAAGTAAAATGTGGATTCTAATCAGTAAACCAGCCGAAGAAATCATATGGCTATGTGCTTCTATCTGAAATAACAAACATGCTGTCAGTTCCCTTTTGTTCAATTTGATGCTGTAATAGTTTAATGTACATGCCATAGGAAGTAAATTGTAATCCCTGACCCCTTTGATTGTTGATAATAATATATGTTAAACTTGAGATAACATGGAAAGAATGGTACATTCAGGGCAGTACTCTAATTCTTGCTGCCCTTCTGGATTGTGTGTATTTGTATATAAATAGGACTTCTTCAACTCTAATTATATTAGTACAGAGAAATGGGTCAAAAAGGATTGGTGAATGGTGATCATGTGTTGGAGTCAGAGACAATTCTTTCAATCTCTTCTAGCAGACGATCCTTCTCTTCGGCCAAGTCCTCGTTTTGCTTCTGAAGCTCCTCGATCTGTTTCGTCTGTTCTGAATCTTTCCTGTAATTGGTTAAAATATTTGAGTAAATAGCTTCAGAGAAATGCTTATGGTTACTGGACAAGAATTTGCCTTCAAAACAAGTGTCCTCGAAGCAGTGTACTCACCTGTTCATGAAAGATAGGTTAAGCTTTAGTGATCGAACCTCCTTCTCTAGGGTTTCACAGCGCTTAAGTACGGCCTGCATGTCAGATGGTATTACTGGTGTGGAACTTCTTTCCTTTGCTTCTGCCATTCTGAACCATAAAAATGTAATCCAACATCACATACTGTATGCCAATTAGAACTCATTTTGTTTAAAGAGGGAGAACCGCCACATACTTGCGAGAGCGCTCAACCCTGCGCTTCTTTGTAGGATCTCCGTTATCAGCTGCAGAAGCTAATTAATTAGGTTGTTTGGTGATTAAGAAGAGAATATGCGAGTTTAAGCATATGGTGTTCTTTTTAGGGAGTGTGCTCATTAGTCATTTGGCATAAGCATACCATAATTCATGTATTCCATGTTTACCCAGTATATAGACAACGGTGAGTGAGTGATTATCAAGAGGTCACTATAAGCCACACATTTGGTGCCTATAAGAAAGAATATGTCTGCTGGATATACCTGCTTGTTCTGATGAAATGGATCCCATTCGAGTTAATGCCGCTTTCTGTCAATGAGAAAAATGATTATGTTGAAATATTTTACCAGACGAAACTTTGGATGTTCCAGAAGTAATATTCAGATCAGAGCTTACCTTTCTGTCATCTTTCAGGTTATCCTTTAGTACCCTCTCCCTGTATTCTGTGCATTTAAACAAAAAGGCTATGTTACTCTCCCAATCTCCCATGGAATGATAAAAATGATCCCATTATAAGTGGACAGATCCAACATTCTCACATCCATGTCGTAGTGACTAATGATCCCATGGCATGATAATAGTTTGCTATAACTCAGAGATAAATGTCTGGTAGAAGTATACCTTTGCCTTTTGATCTGCAGTCAGTTGTTCCATTTGTAGCATTTTTTCTAGTGCTTTCACAAACAGACATTGCTTGCCCAATAGGAGGTAGCTCATCACACACTTCAAATCCAGCTGAATGAGCAGTCATAGCAGTAGATGATCCACTGTGCGAAGGCTCTCTGGATGCTGCACCGAACCAAACCTGGTTTGCAGGAGTAATGAAGTTACTATTATTTGGTTCCATGGGCTTCTCAACCTTGGGAAGCATTGGGGAATCCTGAAGTTGGGATGTTGTCACTAGGGAAAAGATATCTGTTCCTCCAAGAATGTTTTGTTGAAACTGCTGCGTGTCATAGAATCCAAAAGAATTGCCTACTGAGGCGTCTTTTTTAGCATGGCTACCAAGCTTCTTGCGCTCAAGCGTGTCCTTGAGCATACTCACCACTGATGTCACGGTATCTTGTGTCACCATTTGTGGATTATCCAGAGGGGATGTTGATGAACTTGAAGGAGATACAAATTTTGGAGTCTGAACAGGTGTGTTGCTCATTAGAGTACTGTTTGTTGTGTTTGTAAAATCTTGTTTTATTTGGTTAGTTGGTTCAATGCATCCTGTAGTTATTGGTGCCACATGAGGTTGCATTGCAGCATATCTCCTCCTGCAAAATAACCAAATTTTGGAGAAAATTTGAGGCAAGGACCATAGATTTCATCTGGGAAGGTAGCACATAGAGAATCTGAAATTCCTGCCTTAGTTCTGAGGAACGGCTTCTAGTCATTGGTTGAGTGCTGTGGAACCAGGCCTACACATGAACAAATTAAGAGAATGAGAAAGAAACAACGCCTTTCACTCGCTTAATAAACTTAAAACTTTCTAGGCAGTAGTAACTGGATTGTTTTTTTTTCTCGAACACAACTGGATAATGAAATCGGCCAACCTTTGCCAGAAGTAGGTCACTAGCCTGCATTCCTTTCTCTGCAGCATTCCTGCAGTATGGCAAATGACAAGGTTAATATTACTTGGACTGCATAAATATTGAACTAGAAGATGATGCAGGTGTGTAAAGTACGCTACTTGAGTGATTGCTGGTTATGGTTATTTGGATATTCAACAGAAGGAATTGCTGAATTCTGTGGAACCAAGTTTTCAGTGAGAAAATTCTGTTGAGCAATGTCAGGCAGTTGATTTGGAAGGCCTGCAGCTTCTGATGACAACCTGCATAGTTTTGCACAACATCTTGTGAGTTAGGAACCGTTCTATTACTCATGAGAATAGCTCAAGTTTATGTAAGTTTCAGTGTTAATTTCATTTAGCTGTGTAAAAGTTCAGCACCATTTCCCCAGGGGAAAAATGTTCAGCACCATTTAGGGCCTGTTTGGAATGCGGGATTTTTTTTTCTATTCCTGCGTTTTTCTTGTGAAATTGAACTGTTTCCTGTGAAATTCCTGTGCGATTCCTGTGAAATTCCTGCGTTCCAAACAGGGCCTTACATGCTCAATAAAATAGTGATGCAGTGCAGCAGAAAGTTTCCTAGAAATGTGTAATTACAATAGGAGTTACTATTTCAGGATTTCCAACCTTTAATTGGGTAATATTATGATCTATTTAGTATGTTGAAGCATATCTCAGATGCCTTTTCTGAGATTATTTTCAATTTAACCATCTATCTTTATTTTAAGATCTTGAGTTCTTGACTCCATCCAAGTGCACAATTTCTTTCATCAGTGCGTACTTACAAGATCTAGCCAACTTAGTTAATTCTGCATCATCTACCACTATCTTACCTAGATGGCTGTCGAGGGCGATTGTTTACCGAACCAAATCCTGGGATCTGCAAATAAGCAATCAATAATTTTAGGTGAAAGATTTCAAGTGAGAGATTAGCCAACATAGTAAGTAGTTTCAGTATTATGCTCATATTGTCATATTAGCTTACAGATATATCTGTTATGTACTTTCTGAAACTATAGAAGAAGTGAGTGATCCCAGCAAAAGAGACCCTACCATCTGAAATATGAATGATTTCACCTTTCATGAACAGAGAGAAAAGAAATCACAGGTAAGTCTCAGAATTCTTGCCTCTCCGTTCATAAGCCAGTTGTTGAACAACTCCTCGCTGTCCTCTCTGAAACTTTGTGACATGTTTCTGAACCCCAACATCTCCATACTTGGCGCTGCAGCCACACCCATAGAGTTCTCCATCACCGCCTTGAGGAAGATCTCCTCGCTGGTGTTCCTGAACAAGTCAGACAGGCCCCTCCCCTCCATCTCCATGAACCCCTCTCAGCTCAACCTCCACTCCTCTGATGAAATGAAACACTTGACCAGATTGATAGTAGGAGTCGTGAAAAGCTGTCTTTAGTAGTACTGCTGTAGTAGGCTTACTAAGGGCAATCACTTGAAATTCAAGCGACAGAAGTAATGAAACAAATGTGATAATATAAAATAGAATCCCACCTAAAGCACTCATAAAACTAATAAAATGGAACTTGGCAGAAGAGTTCAAGCAAAGCAGACATGTTATAGTTGAGTGTTGCACTAGCTGGGACTAAACAAAGCTGATGGCAGGTATCTTCCTCTTCAGTGGAGGCAAAGATTCCATTCTCCTGATTTTTGTCTCATCAGTGGAAAAATCGGCCTATGAAGAATTTGGCCACTTCCGTACCAATAGAATGGACGCGTAAATACGGTCTATGAAGAATTTGGCCACTTCCATATGTATGAACAGAAGAGCAGTGCATTATTGCTTGAATTACACACCATGATATGCTGACAGCTTCTGTAGATGGTCTGAAAAAATGCAACACAAAGATCAGACAAATCTTTCGGCAGATGCTCCAGAGTTTGCTTGCAGTGTTCAATATTTATTTGAAATATCAAACATTTGAACAATTTGTATCGTTTTGTTTCACACCTTGAGGGTTTTATTCCGGGGATTAATTTGTAGCAACTTGGTCCAAGGTGGTGACAGCATCACTGATATGCATGTTAACATAATATAATGCAGCAATTGGAGGAAGTGGATGGCCAGTCCAGGTTCTCATAGGTCTAAACGGCATTACAGCGACATATTTGAATCATACAACTGACGCAAGGCTCAAAAGCTCCGGTTTGGAGCCTCCCTGACATGAACTTCTCACCAGATCATTTCTTCAATTACTGGTCAGGTAAACTGATTCCTCTCGTCATGTTTAATTGCCGATACGTCGACAGCAAAAAAAGCTTTGCTTTGGAAGCATCTGCTGATTTTCTAAATTCCTTTAATCGACTGCAAGAATGTATATAGATGAATTCACATCATTGGGCATATGATTTTCACTGACAGTGACCCTAGTCTTACCTATTCGATTTCTATTTAGAGAAACAAAGGCTAGCTACATGAGGTCTGACCAGGACAATCAACCAAGATCTCGCTTGACTGTCCAGATACATCCATCTATCCCTGATCATTTGTCTACCAATAAAAGTAATCCCCGGATTAGGTGGCCCGTCAGCATCGGCTACGATCATAGAGCAAGTATTCTACACAATGACGATCCTACATAGAGTATTCTACACAATCTGTACCTTGCAATCTTGCAGGCTGCGCTCATAGGCCCCCGCCCATAGCTGTTGTCCATTGCGGCAAGCCGCACCTGGCGGCAGTGGCACGGGCCCAAGGACGGATTCTGCCGCCGGCACACGACGCGCATCCCAGACGGCGACCGCATCCATCATCTGACCTCAGAGATGGCATTTCTTAAACCTCCTACTCATGTCGCCGGAGTGCCAAACTTTAGCCTTTTTTTTTGGCTTTTGTTTTCAGAGTTTCCAAGAGTGTCGTAGGTGTTCATGGGAGGTGTTCCTGCCTACAAAATTTCGGAAAAATACAGAGATATTATATTGGAAACTCGCATGGCGGTTTTTGAATGGATGTAGAGATGAATGAATATTCGATTGGAGGATCCGGAGATGCTTATTACAGCATGCAGAGTACTTTCGTAGTTTACGCCTCGGATGGGAGGAAGCGTAACAGAAGAAATACGCCTCTACGCGACGATGAAGGAATCCACAGGGCCTACAAAAATGAATCCGCTTGGAAATTTGGCCTATAAACTGAGGTGAAGCCCATTAGGGGTCCATGGTAAGGCCCAAAGGCCGTGGTCAGTTTTAGCCCACAAGCCAATCCGCCCGCGCGGCCGCTTATCCCCTCCCTCCGCCTCATCCCGTCTTGCCCCGCGACCGAAAGCTTCCCCTGCCCAAGGCCCCAAGGCGCAGCGCTTCCATGGCGTCCACCGCGCTGGTGGGAGTTGGGGGTGGCCTTTCTCTACGTCTCCTCGCTGCATCCAGCTGCAGCTCCACCACAGCGTCCTTTGCTCAGCGCTTCGGCGGCGACTCCAGATTGCAGGGCTGCCGCCTCGTCCTCCTAGGCAGAAGAGGCGCCGGGGTGAGTGTTTCCTTCCTCTCCTTCTTGTTTGGGCATTCACTTTTGATAGCTAGAGTTGAGATATATGTGCCCTATCGTGTATAGTATTTTCTGTTTTAGCCTCTTGTCGGAACTGGGAAGTGGTTCCTGTGTTCTTCTTTAATTTATCCCCAATGTCAAGCAGTAAGTTAGCCGCAACATTTTTTGTGTGTCTGTCAGAATACCACTGCCATCTTTGACTGTAAAAACTAAGGACTTGTAGCACTTTCTTCATGTCAACTGTATCATTTTGGGTCAAGGAGGCCTCCCTACTAGATTACATTGTGGGTTTGATGAGATAAAAGTGAATGATTTTGATCAGGGAGAGAGGACGAGGAGATGGAATTGCCCAATATTTCACTGTGCCAATGAGGCGAATGTGGTGACTGAAGATGGCACTGTGGATGGTGATGCTACTGATGATGAAACAGATCTTGAGGCTGCTGCTGACGGTACTATTGAAGCTAATGCCGATGCCGAAGATGAACTGGAATCTTCATTGCCTGAGGATGTTGAGTGGATAAAGCAGCAGCCACTTCCTTATCCTTTGGTAGGTACTCAGAGTGTCAAATTGCTAAGATTAGTAGCAAAACGGAATGACCGTCCAGGGATGGTAATGTAGGATGCTCTGGAGCCATACATCAGCAAGGAGACGGTTCAGCAGCACTGGGGAGTCCATCAGCAGATACATGTGGATAGGCTCAACGGCATGATCGGTGGCAGCGAGTGGGAAGGCATGTCACTGGGGCAGATGATGCTGTCCTCTTTCAACGAAGGCAGGGACCAGCCCCATCCTCCCTTCTTCCATGCTGCCCAGGTACCTTCAGACAGTGCATCTCTGCTGACTTGTGTATGCATGAAGTGCCTAATCCTTGGCTGTGTGTTTTAGGTGTGGAACCATGATTTTTATTGGCGATCCATGAAACCTGGAGGTGGGGGCAAACCACCGGAACGGCTTCTGAAGTTTATTAACAGAGACTTTGGCTCCTACGAGCGCATGATCCAACAATTCATGGATGCTGCACTGACTCAGTTTGGTTCTGGATGGGTTTGGCTTTCTTGTAAGTGATGATAATGACCTTGCCTCTTCCCTTCACTGTTATAATCTGTAGCTTGCGCATGTTGGTGTGATGAACATAACCCTTTTCTGTGACTGCCTGTAGACAAAGGAAGACAGTTGCCTTATGTAAAGTCAAGAAGTCCAATTCCATCTGACAATTATGGTAGGCTGGTCATCTCAAAGACTCCAAATGCCATCAACCCTCTTGTCTGGGGCCACTCTGTGAGTATCATCAAGCCGACAACTTTTCCCTCCTTGCATCATCATGACTAGTCTCATGAATCCATTTCTGTGGCAGCCGCTCCTTGCGATTGATGTTTGGGAGGTACGGATGTTGCCATATGTGTTCCTTTCCCTTGCTTTTTCATAAGAAAAACATCTTAACTAACAATTATCTTCACTTCTTGGAACAGCATGCATACTACCTGGATTACGAGGTTAGATGGCGAACGACACTTAAAGTTTGCTCAGTAGTTAAATAAGACATTTTCTCTTACTCGGTTTGTCTTTAACTACATCCTTGCAGGATCGAAGGGCTGATTATGTAGCCGCTGTTCTAGAGAAGCTTGTCTCATGGGAAGTGGTTGAGTCGAGGCTCACAAAAGCCGTTACGCGGGCGGTGGAAAGAGATGGTAATCTCAGCAGAAGAATCCTAAGGAAGCGGCAATTAGCTCAGGCGAATGGCCAGAGTAGAGCTAGGCCTCGCACTCAGCAAGGCAGACGGACAGGGAGGCAGGGAGACCAAGAAGTCGCCAGCAGCAGTCCTGTGGAGGCATGACAATGCAGCCTGTAACGAGGCATGTCTCGTTCCCATGAAGCTGAACTGAGCCGCGAAGATGGGGATGGACCAGTAGCGCAGACAACCAGAGAAGGCGATCAACCTTTTCTGGATGACAAGACTTAAGAGTTCACTTGCCCATATAGGTTTGCTGAGATTTCAGACACCCTCAGTACTGTCCAGGCGGGCTAAATTTTTGTAACTAGCATTAGGGTAGAGCCTAGAGGTAGAATAGACAGTAATTCGCCTGCGGACTCAACCAGACGTCCAGAATTTGTTTCTCTCAAATTTTCTTGTGGGATGGGAGTGACAATGGAAGACTAACTGGTGTGTTCTGAACCTTTGATTGACGAACCAAGACCGCAGGGTGCAATCTCAGTGTAACCACTATTCTCTAGATAATTTTTTTGTCACTATCATTGGTCTTGTTTGTCTAAGGACATGCTCTTTTCGACCTGTGAGAATGTACCCATTTGTTAAGGAACATTTCTCAGTTAGTTTTTTTTTTCACTTCATTTGTATATGGCCTATATATGTTATCTTGTGGAAGATTGGGAAGCTTGTCCCTCTTGTCCAATGATACGATAATATTTGTGATTGACACCATTCTGGCATTGGATTAGAAGAACTACTTGTTTCGCGTCAAAGGGGGGAACTGCCCAACTGTGAACGTTAACCACATACTCAGATATTCCACCACAGAAACCTTATATACATATAATGGTTGCACAACTTCTGTCAATATTTAATCCACGATCAATATTTAATCCACGTCTGTTATCACCTGATCTGATTGACATGGTTAGGTATTAAAGAGGCTACCCCAACAATGAGCACATGTTTAGGATTCCCTCCTCTCTCCTTCTTGACTGTTGGCTTCAGCAGGATCCTGGCGGGAAATGAATCGCATCCCCAAACGTTTCTCTATCATCCAGTCCTTTGCATTTCCGTTTCCACAGACAAACTCACGGTCATCCAAGGGGTGCAAAATGTCCAAGTAGCTGCTACAGAATGCACAGCTCCTCCTGTATTGTGTAAGTGGCTCTTCTGCATGCACAAACACATTAACATTAAGTAATAAATCAAAAGCGTTCAGCTGCTATGAAGATAGAAAGTTGCATACATACCAATGATGCTGCATGATTCAACAATGGTAGTACAGGTGCCTGGAAATGACGGGTCTGAGCATGGGGATGGCTTGTAGTGCACCTCAGCAAAGAAACGCTTTATCTTTCTGCTGCTGCGGTCGTGAGCCCAGAAGTTCATGTGTAACCACACCTGGCCCCTAAAGCGCAAGCTGTCTCGCAGCAGAGGCTTCACCACATCAAACTCGCCACCCTGCAGAGATCATACACGTCTAGTCAGGCAGCATGCAGCAGGAATCATTTTAAGCACCATGAAATAGATGAGGACCAATTTAGTTGCTGCTTGAATGAAATGAATTGCGCACCGGGTGTCTGGCATTGTAATGGTCGAGAACGTCACAGACAGTGGAGATGATTGATGCGTCATCCTTTCTGCATCCAAAGCAATTCGAGTAATTTGATTGATAAGTTAGTTGTTCTCACACATTAACGTATACACACATAAATAGAATCACCAGCAGAAAATCTTCACGAGCATTTTGCTATAGACCACTGCACCCACAATAAAAGCACTTGATTTTTAACTGAGATGTCATGATGCGCAAGAATCATAAGAGCAATCACGCCATCACATGAGTGTTCTTATATATAGTGCATGGCAAAATAAAAAAGCACAAAGGTTTGTGCTTGGACCCCTATCAATTTGACTTCAACTACAGTTGTCAAAGACTCATACCTCATAATTGCGACCCAGGCCAGTGTCAGGAACTACCAAAGATATTGCTAGTTGGGCCGAAGAAGGGACACGTGGGCTGGACGTGGGCCGAGGGATAGCAAGGCTTGGGCTGGCCAGCAAGGCTAGAAGGTGCAGAGCAGCATAAGAGGAATACTACCATCACCGAGTAAGATGTCGAACGACCAGAACATTGAACTGGCGGCGAGAGCTCAAGGCTAGCTTAGGCTAAGATTGTATCTCCCACCCTCTTCTTCTCCCTTTCCCTTCCTTCATCCTCCCATGTACCCAGTTTGCTACATCTAGAAACTTCCAGAACCGGGTTGTGTATCCAGTTGTTGAATCAAATCGAGTGGGTTCGTAACAATTGGTATTCAGAGTTGTTCCGATCCAAGCTAGAATTGATGGAGGAAGAGACGATGGTGGCGATCCTGGCGAAGCTTGATGAATTGGGGAAGCTGGATGACACGAATCGAAAGATGGAGAAGACAAAGGCTCTGCTGTGCAACTACACTGAGCCACCGGCGTCTTCCTCCCCATCACTGGAGCGTGAGGGCATCGTTCCCATGAGCATCAGCAAGCCGGCGGCGTCCTTCTCGGCGCTGCCCGTGCCTTCCCTGACCTCCTCTCCACCACGGGATGCTGCAGATGTCGTTCCAGTCAAGACCACTGAGTTCCCAGCAAGGGCTCTCACGAGGTGTTCGACGCCGGGTCCTAACCAGGCCTCTTGCGCTTTGGTGTCGGCGACTACGGCATCGGCACTGCCTTCCTCTACCTCGACTTCCACCCTATCCCAGGACCTCTAGCTTGATGACCCCATCACCAACACCAATCACACCATGATGATGCCCGCCAGGTGTTCGATGCCAGGTCGCAATAGGGGCTTGCATGTTCCAGCGTCGGCATTCACTTCCTCTGCTGCTTCTTTGCTATTGGACATCAACACGGCCTATGACTTCAACATCACAGAGAACTATGTTGAGCAAATTTGGTGTGCTGTTCTCCACCAAGTTCCTATGGACCTGATAAAGCATTGCAACTATAGTTTCAGTACTAGTGTTTGCATTTCCAAAAAGCTGCTAGAGCAACCATGGCCACCACCTATACAAGAAGAGGTCAAGGGCAGCAGTGTCGAGATGCGACCCACACCATGGCCTTGGTTAAATTTCTGTTGGTCCAAAGTACAGCTATTGTCTCCATGCCTGCCACTAGAACAAAGATTGTTGGCGCTGCAGTCATGTATCAGTTGCCTGTCTTGCTGGCCAACTATGGGGTGTTCAAGTCTTCACTTCTACTGGGATATACGTATGTGTTGGAAGCACTGGCTTGATTTGTTTGAAGGTGCAGTGCAAGTTGATGGGTGCAATAGAAGAGAAGCAGTGGATTTGTTTCAGTCAATTCATCATTCTATTTTGACTGATTGTGAAGCCTGCAAGTTGAGCTACCTATTCTCAAATGTGCAAATGAAGGTTGTGGGCGAGGGTGCTGTGATGCGGCCAATGCCATGGCCATCCTATTTCGGCTGTCTGTCCAAAGTACAGTGGAGACAAGAGCTTGCTGTTTCCAGAAACAAAATTCAATTATTATCTACATGGAATGGAACAAATGTGATGGTGCTCCTACTGTGCGTCAGACCGGCACTCTTTACATCATGGAGAAAATGGCTTGATGAAACTGAAACACAACTTCAAGACAAGCCCATGTGTGTATTGCTTTCTCCACCAGTCAGCTTATGGATGGAGTGGTGCTTTCATAATTGGAAAATCTGGAAGTGCAAGAAACATTGGGGCATCGATGAGTCACAACTTCCTGCAGGGAACAAGTCGTGTTCAACATCTGAGATCACTGGTCATGATCCAGACAAAGCACATGTGAGTAACTGGAACTATGCATATCCTATACGTAACATGTGGTTGATATATTTCTTTGAGCTCCTGCAACATGCAAGCCAATTTTACATGTGGAACATGAGAAAGGCAATGAGCTGCTTGCAACCAGATAAATGGGTTTGGCCTTCCCAAGATATTTTCAAGGGACATGTAATTGACAATTTGAGTTATGATTGTACTCGCATAGCTGACTTGTGTGATCATGCCGATGGTCAAGAATTTTTGGCAATGTTCGAGTTACTTGAAGAAGCTCAGTAGCAAAACTCTGCACAGTGATTTGGTCTTGTGTGGAGTTACAGCCAACTTATGACTTCAGTGAGCACAGTGAGAAACTTCCAGAACCGGGTTGTGTATCCAGTTGTTGAATCAAATCGAGTGGGTTCGTAACAGCCAGGCAAAGCACAAAGCAAAGTTAAGATAAACAAGTCTGAGCTGAAGAGACAGACAGTAGTTCAAACTTTTGTTGCTTTGTTTCCGGGGGGAGGCGAGGTGACGTACCTAGCACAAGGCGTCTGACGGGATGGCCACCGTGGGATGTCCTCGCCCTCGAGCAGGCGTCCCTGCAGCCGCAGTCGATCCCTCTCCTCAGCGGAGAGATCCGGCAGCAGGTCCATAAGAGACGGAGACGTCCAGCCCGCCGCCTCCGCCGATCCCATATCTACTAGCAAGTGGCAACGGCAGGGTTGAGCCGCGAGAGAGAGGGATCGAGACCTCCTATATCTATCTTATATCCTACAGTTCACCTGAAACGGGCGGGGAGCAGGGGTCGGTGGCGGCGGCCCTGCGGCGGGGTCGGTGGCGGCGGCCCGACGGAGAGGGCAGGGGCTGCGGCCCGACGGCGGGGTCGGTGGCGGCGGAGCAGGAGCAGGTGCCGATCAAGTTCTATCGTTCCCCACTCGGAATTCCTCCCCACTCCCCCTCTCCTGGCCTTGGGCCCACATTACAGAGTAATAAAGAAAACTCAATTCTAACATAGAAAACGTATTCGTGACATTGACGCCATCCTTCAGCGAACACGCCTACCCCGTCGTCGATGTCTTAGGCGCCTTGTCCATGACAAAGAGCCTGTTCGGCTGGTAGAAGGAATAGTGCTCGGCTGGTAGAATGAATAGTATTGTGTGAGAGGAAATAAGCCGAAAGAAGCCAGCCGAGCACTGTTCATCGGACCAGCCGAACAGGCTCAAAATCGGAGGAGCAGCCTGTGTCGGTCGTCCGAAATCTGCCGGGGGAGGCCCAATCACGTAAGAGCATATCAAGAGTGACTAAAAAAAATGAGCTGTCAAAACTCACTAGTTTTGGAACTTTGCCAAAAATATTGGGAGCCGAAAAAATCTCCTTCTCCAACAGTGCTAAATAAAAGGTTCAAAAAATTCAATTGATGCCATATATCGTAATTTATGGGTCTATCTTCTACCAATCTATCTATCATCTTGCAGAACAATATAACGGGAAAAATAAATATAATACATGATGAAATAAAAAAATATCATGAAAAAAACGTGTGGAAACAATCTTGGTGCAAAAGAGCAAAACACGACGAAAGAATAGGTGCGGGAAAAAAATAAATTTTGCCATGCAAACAAAAAAAACGTACGGGGATAATTACGTGGAAAAATTGGACGGGCAAAAAAATGGCCACAGGAAAAAAAAGAAAATTTGACGTGCAAAAAAATGACGAGAGAAAAAAAAGAGCATAGAAAAATGATTACCTGGAAAAAATAGTGGATTGGGAGCATGAAGGGAAGAGGTAAATTCGGCAGTAAAATAGCAGTTATTGGTGGCACCATTGGCTCCTTATCATGTTTTATGGTCAAACAAACCATTTTAACCTGAACATGTAAAATCTGAGGCATAAAGTAGCAACATTTTAACCTGAACATGTAAAATATGAGGCAGAAAGTAGCAACATTTTCATGTTGACAGAAGTTAACATGGTTTCATCTTACATTACGAAGGGACAGAACGGCCACAGATCAAGAACTTCAAAAATGCTACCTGGCATGGGCATGAGCAAGCTTTAAAAACATGACAGATATACGGTAAACTTCATGGGTAAAAATGGCTACTGCAAACTGGGCACGAGCACTTGGAATGACAGCTCCTATACAAAGATATTTCAGAACTGTAGTGCTTAAAGATAAGCTCAGATCAGTCAAAGAAATGGCCAAAGCTACTCACCAGCCATGTTTGACCAGGTGTTGGCACGACGATGCAAAATTTGCTGCTGTTTGCTGCAAGTGCAAGAACACCACCTGATTATAAATGTCAGAATGGGTGATAACATTTAAAAAAAACTAAAACCATTTCTGTCCTTCGTGCGGCGGACTATAGGAAATTCATTAACAATGACTATAGGAAAATCACAATGCAATAAGTATTTATCTGGTATTGGTTGGTGCCATCGGAAAGCGAATGAAAAATAAAAGAAAATATCTATGTGAAGGTGCTATATGGATCACTGCATCGGTCAAAAAAACTTCACCCACAATTTTCTAGAAACCCTTTTACTTAACAAAACTTGTCATCAGTGAGGTATAACTGCTATGAACTAATAGCTTACTACGGACTGATATGGAGTAATCACATACAAGTTGTTTCTCCACAGTGCTCATAATTGTATCAGTGAGATATGTGCATGGTGAGTTCACCAGTACATTGGCTCTTTATCCTTCCTGTTGTTTTCAAGACAATAGGCAGTGCCGGAAATATGCGTCCTGAAAACACAGAAAATTGATCCAATCAGCTGTCTCTAAAATTCAATTCTTGTTCTTGGAACAAAATTTGGACCTGTTGCAACAACAATGCAACCAAACGGAAGAAAGGAACTGTAGCCTTTTTTTAATCTTGGAGGTTATTAGTAGTTAACGTATTTGATCGAATAGCTTGCAGTCAGTTCATCCACCTTCAAATGGACTAATGGAGGTGGCTGCAGCCATGGATCTCAATCTCCAGGAGCTTCATGCCTTCACCAGCTGCTCGTGTTATATTCTGTGTGTTGGTGATACAGTCTCCAATGCCCTTCTCTGCAAAAGAAAAAGAATAATATAATCCCATCTTTACCTTTGTGATTCCTCTGCAGGATGCTCGGTCGGATCGTCCTGCACCTCAGCTCGTTGGAAGTTTTAACCCAAGCCAACTGCGACAAAGCTACACAAAATCCAATGAGCCTTAGCGGCAGCGCGCCTTCGAGCTCCCATCATGCCACCAGTCAACTTGAACATGAACAAATGAGAGTTCTGTTGCGAAAAAAAAAGGAAAGAGGCCGATGTCTTTAACTTCCCATCCCAGCGCTCCTAGATCAAAGGGCAACCGGGGCGAGGCGCGCGGCGGCGGCCATGCCAGCAGTGCCCTCCGCCATCGCCATTCTACCGTGGGGCAGCATTGTCGAGGAGGTAGCAAGGGCGGCGGTGGGTAAATCATAGGAGTGGCGGCGGGTGGATCTGAGAAGAAGCGGCGGCGCTCGTGGATAGAGGGAGGCGGCGGGGCGAGCAAGGGGCGACGGGCGAGCCGGATGGGCGACGGGCGAGCGGGATGGGCAACGACCGACGAAAGGGCGCACGGAGTAGAAGGGCAGGGGCGAGTGGCGGCGGCGGGGTTTGGGGACGCGGCTGCGGGAAGCACTGGCGCGGCGGTGTGGGGTCGAAGCGTAGGTGATGGGATTCGACGTATCACGAAGGACGCGGCTCGGGGAGCACTGGCGCGGTGGCGGCGTGGGGGGTCGCGTCGCGGAGATGGAGGCACGGGGGAGGGTGTGAGATCGCGAAATCGCGAAAAATAAAAAAACAGAGACTACAGACGGAATCGAACCAGGGTTGTGAGTGGTGGGGTGGCAGAGCGACGAAGACGTGGGACTGTGGGAGGCGTCGGGTGGAGCGACGAAAGACGGTGGAGGGGTCGCGGAGGCCAAAAAAAGGAGAATTCGGTTCTTTTCAGTTGTAGAGAGAGATTGCATAAACTTGCTCAAGACCGGTGCACAGGAAGGCCCAATCATATCACAGGTTGGGAGTTGTGACGCTTTTTTTTTAAATCCTCCGGATTCATGATTATCTCATCTTGAAATGTTGAAGGATCTATAAGTCTTTGAGGGTTTTTTTTAATACGTGCAATCTACTTGTATATGTCCATTACGTGAAAGAGGAAAAAAAACTCTTGGGACCGGTCCGTCCGATCCTCTCGAGGAAAGAAACATTGCTGGTGACGAGAAGCCCTTGGACGACGCGAAATCTTCGGCTCCACCGAAACATAAAATCCAAAACAAAGCCCAACACGCAAAAAGACATCGTTTCAGTTTCATTTTTTCTCCTCCAAAAACTCCGTGCCGTCCACGTGTCCAGCTGCAACGTGACAGCGCTCACCAACGGCCCAGATCGATCGTGAAACGTGCAGGGACAGTCCTGGTCTATTTGGTAAATAGGTTGTAAGTGTCGGGCCCTGTCCGGGAAGATCCGTCGCCTTCCCGCGTATAAACACATCGTCAGCCGAGGCTTTGGACCTCTCGTCCCGCCCCGACCGTCATCCACCTCGAAGCAATCGACTGCGAAGAAAAAAAAAATACTCGAGCCGAGAGCAGCGCAGCGTCGGCGAGATGGGTCTGCAGGTACGAATCGAATCCAATCCTCCGTCTAGACTTGCGGTAGATTTAGATTTGGAGCGGAGGGGCTTCTTCTTTCTTGGAATCGATCCAGCTCGGTAGATTTGGTGCCGGATTTTGCGATTGCCTGAATTCGGCGAGGTACCATGCTTGTGCAGTTGCTGTGACGTGTGGTTCTTTATCTGTAAGTAGTTGGCCGTTGGGAAGATCAGAGCCAGCTGCCCAAGTGTTTGTTGCTGTCTGAATTGTTGGTCGATTTTGTGGTTCAGATTTCAGAGCCTAGCTTGCTTGCGGCAAAAATTGAAACACTCTTGCTGTCTTTGTCAGCCAAGTGTTTGTTGTAGGCAATCTTTGTGGCGTGCAAGTTATCCCTTGTGCCGTTGTGCGGACTGGAACAGTGCTGTTACTGCTTGCAAAGCTATTATCCATGGTCACGAGAGCTTGGCTCTGTTCCAATTCTCCCCTGCTATGCAGACTAGCAGATTACTGTTACTACTTGCAAAACCATCCACGGTGATGAAAGAACTTTGTTGATCAACTCTGCCTGTAGACTGGTAGTTTATTAATGCATAGACCAGTACTTGGTAACCTGCCGGCTTCACTTCCTAAAAAGGAGAAACTTTGTTGATGAACTTTCTGTGTTTTTGTTTTTTTGCCAGGAGGAATTTGAGGAGTACGCCGAGAAGGCCAAGACCTTGCCTGACTCTACTACAAATGAGAACAAGCTGATCCTCTACGGGCTCTACAAGCAGGCAACCGTTGGCAATGTCAACACTGGTATATATCCCTTATTATCTCTTACTGTCTTACTGGTCAGATGTTACAGACTTTCAAGTTTAGCCACATGCTGTCTTGCCTAAGCTAGCGTTTTCCATTGCCACTGAACACTGGAAAATAATGTTTTTAGTGGCAGCAGGATTGTTTGTCTTATGGTGTCCTTGATGTTGTCATGGATTTCATGCTTTGTGTGTGAAAAAACCCATAGCTGTTTTCATGGAACACCTTGTGAGTTTTAGATGGAGACTGCCATTCATGTTTACATATTGTTGCATGACACAGAAAACCAGTTACCGCTTTGAATTGCAGTTGATTTTCATGAATACTGGAGTAGCCAACATTCTAAGTAACCTTTTGATTTTGTTAATGTGGAATACTTCGATCTCCCAGATATGACTGAGATTCCATGTATTTACGATTGCCAAATGTAAGGAGACTTAGTCTGCAAGCTGCTCTGCAATGCTCTTTTCTCACAAGTTTCCTCAAAAGCACTGCAATTCATCAGATTACTTTCTTCGAAGAGATCAGTTCTTCAGATTGTGATTAGCTTTTTGTTTCAAGGAAAAACGATACTACCGCTATGAGTGATGTGGACCTTAAAGCACGCATTTGTATACCATTGTTTTTTGCTGAAGAAACCTGAATTAGCTTTTGGCTAGTATCAATCAGTCATACTGAAGCTTCATGTTTTACCTGTCAGCGCGCCCTAGCTTTTTCAACCTGAAAGACAAAGCCAAATGGGATGCATGGAAGGCTGTTGAAGGTTTGTTCAGACTTGTTTGAAATATGCAATCTCTCTCTGAATCTGACCAAACTCCCAATCGAGTTACACATTGTTTCAACCTTTGGCTGAACAGGGAAATCCAAGGAGGAAGCGATGACGGATTACGTCACCAAGGTGAAGCAGCTGCTGGAGGAGGCTGCCGCGTCCACTTCCTAGGCTATGAACACACCATCATCCGTAGTGCTGCGTACATAGCTAAATGTCATATGCGTCAATAAGTAACCATTGTTACTTGTCAGATGGCTTCTGATGTCATATGTGCATGTTACTGCTCGTCGTCATGGATGTGCAGCGTCGTTTAAGGTTGCAACTCTTGTGAAAACAAATGGATGCTATCTCACAAATGGATGCTATCTCAGCTCATTACTGTATGCGTTGTCTCATCTCTGCTTAAGTTTTTGAAAAGATTCTTCTCTGTTAAGTTGGCATCTGAATTTTCATGCCCATGACTAGAATACGAGTTTGCAGCAAAAGCCCCAGGATATGTTCATTCATGATGTACGATAAACACCTGCAATTCTGTGAAATTCTGTCTTTCCAAAGCAGTGTATTACTTTCCAGTATTCAGTATTTCAGTTCAAGCAGGCTTTCAGTTCAAGCAGGCATGGCCGATATCTGAACTTCTGAAGATCTTTCAAAAAAAAAAGATATCTGAACTTCTAAGGCCCTGTTCAATTCCACAAAATTTTTCACCAAAGTTAATTTTACATGCATGGAGTAGTAAACGTGTGTTAATGACAAAACCCATTCCATAACCCCCGGGTAAATTTGCGAGACGAATCTAATGAGCCTAATCAGGCCATGATTTTCAACAGTGATGCTACAGTAACCATCCGCTAATCATCCACTAATCATGGATTAATTACCATCATTAGATTCGTCTCGCGATTTCCAGGCGAGATCTATAATTAGTTTTATTATTAGTCTACATTTAGTACTCCTAAATGATAAAATTCTTTTTGCAAAATTTTTCACCAAAATTTTTCACCAAAATTAAACACTCTCTAAATACCTACGTTGAAGGCGCAGGGTCAAATGCAGTAAACACTAGTGTCACTGACGCAGTGGCCCCACAGCAGCTGGCAGTCAACGCCCTTCTTCCAGCATGGCCGCCCGTGCACACCAGCTCACTGACAAGTGGACCCGCACCGCCAAGTCTGTGCCCCATTTCCTGCCACTTTCCCCAGGGCAGATCCCTTCCTCCTCCTCCCGATCAAAAGCTACTCTAAACCCTACTCCGCCTCCCGCCCGCTGCCACTGACAGCCATGCCCCACCGCGTCGCCGCGCTCCTCCTGCTCCTCCCGCTCGCCGCCGCGTCGGAGGAGGCGCCGCCGCCGCAGGTGGAGGCGGCTGCCGTGACCGAGGCCGCGCTGCTGGAGCGGCACGCGGCGCAGCTCGCGAGGCTGGAGGAGCTTGCGGACTCGCTCGCCAGCTCCGTCCGCGCGCTCGAGTCCGCGCTCGCCAGATCCGCCGACCCGGATCCACCGCCGCCGGGCGCCGCCTCCACGGTCGGGGACCGCCGCGCCCCGCAGGGCGTCGCCGTCACCAAGCGCCGCCCGGTCTGGTCCGAGCGCTTCCACTTCGCGGCGGCCGCGCGGCTCGGGGAGGGCGCGTACGCCGCGGCGGCGGCCGCGCTGCCCTACGAGGACGCCGACGGGCTCACCAAGTACTTCGCGGTGGGGGACTCCCGCGGCCGCGTCTTCGTCTTCTCCGCCGCCGGGGACGCGCTGCTCGAGCTCGAGGCCGCCGCCTCCGGCGAGTCCCAGGTCACCGCGCTCCTCGCCTACCTCTCGCCGCGCCGCACCGACTGCCTCCTCTTCACCGGCCACGCCGACGGCTCCATCGCCGCGCACCGCCTCATCGAGTCGTCCCCGCACGGCGACGACTGGCTCACCCTCGCCGCCGCGTCCTCCCGCCTCCTCGTCCGCGGCCTCGACGCCGCCCCCGTCGTCCACCTCGAGGCCCACCACGCCGGCCGCGCGCGCTACGTGCTCTCCTGCGACGCCGGCGGCCGCATCCGCGTCTTCACCGAGAACGGCACGCTCTACGGCACAGCCATCGCCTCGTCGACGCCTCTCGCCTTCGTCAAGCAGCGCCTCCTCTTCCTCACTGAGGCCGGAGCCGCCTCCCTCGACCTCCGCTCCATGTCCGTCCGGGAGACGCCTTGTGAGGGCCTTGCTGAAGCGCTCAATGCCACCCGCGTCAAGGCCTACTCTTTTGATCCCTCGGAGAGATTCAAGGCCTACGGTTTCACCGAAGCTGGCGACCTCCTGCATGTCCTGCTGCTTGGCGATGTTTCCAGCCTCAAATGCCGGTTCCGTTCTGTCAAAAAGGCTGAGATCGACAGCCCTGTCGCCATACAGACGATCAGGGGGTACCTCTTGGTGGCAAGCCATGATAAGGTCCTTGTGTACAACACCTCATCTCAGTATTATGGGAGAGTCGGTGCGCCTCGACCCCTGTTTTCCACAACCATCAAGGACATCAAATCTGTGTTTGCGGGTTCTGGTGGCATGCTGCCGTCTGCACCAGCTGGGAAACCTGTTATTGCAGCGGACCGGGAGAAGCTGGTGATCTTGGGTCTTGGGGATGGCTACATTGCCATCTATCGCTCCAACTTCCCGGTGTACAAGCCAGAGAGCAATGCTGTGGTGTGGAGTGGTCCAGCTCTGCTTTTCCTCCTGTTCTTGATTGGCATTTGGCAAGTATATGTGAAAAAGAAGGATTCATTGGGGTGGACTCCAGAGGAGACGTTTAACACCTCTGTGACAGCTCCAACAGGGAGCCTTCTGAATCATCCTACTAGTGACAGAGCCTTTGCAGATAGCACAGCAAGAACCACTGATCGCAGCTATGCAGATGGAACAGCAAGAGCCAGTGATAGAAGCTATGTGGATTCCACTACAAGAACTACGGACAGAGGTTATGCTGATGCTACTAGAGCCGTGGACCTGCGGGGCGGGGCACTAAGGAGTGCTCCAAGAAGGTACGTGTCCCCTACTAGATATGCAGGGACATCTGGGATTCAATACCGACCTGCTTCGGCTGAGCCTGGTCTTAGGGGTACTCCAGAGCTGAAGTACCGAGGCCCAGGTATGGAGCCCCCTGGTTTCCCCAAGAAAAGAGACACATTGTTCTCAAACAACCAGGCTGTAGTAGATGATCATGGTGATTGAGGGTTTGGCTGGGTCGGTGTAAGCAGTCCCCTAAATTTTGGTCTGGCTTTGAAGATCCTTCGGGATGCCAGTGATCTGCCTGTGTTGTTGTATGTTGTAACTCAAAAGAATGTTGTATTGTACGGGTATGTTACAGCCATTTACATATGATGCTGCAAATGGTGAAATAACATGGAAATTATGGGTGCATTTGTTCGTTTTAATACTCCTTTATAAAGTATATGCCTAGGTCATTTTTTGCTGTACTTTTCATCTTTACTGATATATGAAGTTGTGAACATTGCTGGTGATCTTTTAATAGTGATGGGTATGTAAGTTGCTAACAAATGTTGTAGTATGGAGGGAACCAGTAGATGCAGTGAATGAATTAGAATTTTAGTTATACATCCATGTCCGAAGATTATGTTGTGGAACAACAGAGGAAAGATATTTTGAAAGTTGCTGCAGTTATTGGTGACTGTGACACATTTGGCACAATCAAAGCTGGATGCATCACGTGATGCATTTGAACTTGCAGTTTCTATCACAATCAGATACCTACCTCTATGTTGCATCAAGATAGCGAGCATATGCTCTGTTCCCTGTCGTTAAGATATTTTGATATGCTCTGATGGTGCTACATCATCTTAAAATTTTGATTGTGACATGGGGCAATGCTTGTATCGTAGTCTGTAACTGGCAAACTTATTTTGTGTCATCTTGCATGGATTTGCTTCCCGTGCGGGTATTCATAAACCTGGGGTTTATCTTATCATCAATTCAACTGTTTCTACCTTTCTGTTCGTGGAGTACTCGAGGCTGGTAAATTTCCAGAGGTATGAATTGATTTCTGCTTCTGACATAATGCAATTGCATGTATTAGTCTTTTCTTTGTTTCCTTTAGAACTCATATCTACTCATTAATTTTTTTATAGATAAATAACAAGTACTATTTAGTCCACATGGATCTTATTGCTTTATATGTCTGCATTATATCATCTATTGCAAAGTACGTGTGCTAATAAGATGTACTTATATCTCTGTTGTTTAATTCAACCCAAGTCCACTTTGACACTAAACAGCATTGTTGAACTCTTATAACCATTATCTTTGCAGGAAATCATGCACCTTATACATTCTCGGATCCTATTTCGAGATGCTGCCCGTGCTTCTCGTGTCTCTCGTAGTTTTCTATACTCATGGAGACACTATTCTAACGTTACATTCAGTTGGCAAACATTTGGGTTGGCTATAGAAGGGCACATCATATGAAAGAGCAACAGAACTCGTGGGCCGCATCCTTGAAAACCACTCTGGCACTGGGGTGAATCCACTTACGCTTCAAGTTTGCTCTTGTGACAGGGTCATCACGGCCAACCATCTCAATGTTTGGCTTCAAGCAGCTGTTAAATCTGGAATTGCAGAACTTGCTATGGACCTTTGTCGATGTCATACTCCAAATTCAACTTTCCATGTTTGCTTATATCTTCAGCTGCAAGCTCACTTCAGTCTTTTTCTCTCTCATATTGTGTTTTTCACCCGACTCCAACAATTTGGTACTTGAGAAACTCGAAAAATATGACACTTTTCCATGTTACTAAGGAGGAACTTTTTTTTTCTCTCGAACACGCAGCCAAAGCCACCTCATTCTAAGAGCCCATCCCAACTGCTGCAGGCTAGAGATGCCCAGACCACCCAGCTCCGGTGGCCGTGTGACTTTAGGCCAAGTGAGCAGGCAGTGGCCTCCCTTCACATTTCTCCTTCCTCTCCATAAAAAGGCCCTTCTAATCTTGTCAGTTGCTTTGAGAGCCCAGGGTGGGAGGTCCATAGCCATGACCAGATATATCAACATTGATGTGAGTACAAACTGCACCAAGATTCTTCTCCCAGCTCTTGTTAGTGAATCAGCTTTCCAACCAGGAGGAACTCTAGGATGCATTTGCTCCTGGACAATTTCCTTGAGAATTTGGAATTTTCCCCAAAAGTGTGATGGTATCACTTTCTTTAAGATACCTTCTCATCTGCAGCAGCTTAGTATCCTTGGGGTATTTCTATGCAGGAGTCTGCAGATGATAGAAATTAATGCTCTAAAGGTTTCAACCTTTTTGTTCAAAGGGCCCCCGATGAAAATATCAACCAGCAACTCCTCTCAACTGAAGAGCATGATCATGTCAATGTACTCTGGCATGTTCAAGTATGCTCTGACCAAGCTTCATTCCATCGCGTCAAATCTGCACACCCTTACCCTGTTATTATCTAGAGGTTTGTTTTGATTTATATATAGTAATATATTTATTTCAAACTTCAAATTGTTAATTAACTCTGTCTATGATACTTGTACCTTGTAACTTAACCTTAGAATCTCTCTCTGAAGGCCTTCAATATGCCAGTGTCACCTGACAAATTCCTCCTCAGGAACTTGAGAATTTGCGGCTGTGGCATGGAAAAGTTGTTTTTTCCCCTCTGGTTTCTTTTCTCCGAAAGCTTGTCCTGCAATGGAAAATTTCTTCTTCTCATAATTTTGGCCACTTCTCAGACCTATGCACTCCACTACTTTTTAACTATCTCGGGAGATATCTTCCTTCTCCACAAACAACTGTTTCAGTTCTTTTCCATGATACTCGCTGAGTTTAAGTGTTTCACATATATTTCCTTTTATTTCTCATGAGTTAAGAAATAATTAGTTAGTATTCGCAATGGACAACACTAGGTAAGCATGTATGATGTGCATTTACATGCCCAATATATGCATTTTACTTGCTGTAGGTCTTATTATTTTATATACAGGGCGATTCATGGATAGTTTGTTTCAGTTTCTGGGTGTAGTTTTTTATTCTGCCAGCTAACAATGGCATGTCTACTTAAACAACATTGGACTGTTAGTTGCAAGTGACACCGATATTTTCTGCAGGCAGTTCCCCAATTTGATGTCTGGCTGGACTCAGTTATTCTTGAAGATTTCTGAGTTGATTCATCACATATAAGGCTCGTTTCAGAATTTTATCAGGACAACCTCAGGAGAGCAAACATCTCCGGGTTCTGCTCCGCAAAGAGCTTAATAATTGAGATAGCATGTCAAATTCTTGAGAGTTCCTCGTCACTGATGCCTTGTGCTCAGGCGGCTATGATAATACAGGCATATGTGACTACATGGAAAAGAAAAGCTGTCATGGAAATGGAAGCCCTCAGGGGTTTGAGGCTATCAAAAATATATTGTTTACTTTGAGGTTTTGGAGCCCTGCGGCTGGTGTCATATTTCCAAACTATAGATGTCTGCATGCTATGTTGTGCATGCATGGTTAACATTGCTGAAATGCAACGAGTAGATATTTTCTTTGGCATAAATCAAGGATCCATGGCTTCTGAATAACGAAGGAGGGGTTTTTTTGAGGTAATAAAGAAGGAAGTTAATAATCTTTGATTTCAATTGACTACAAGTTGTAGTTTTCAAATTTATATCACCAGCTGATCAGTAACTGCAGTTTGCTGTAGTTATTAGTGACTGTGACACATTTTGCAGGATCAAAGTTGGATACATCGCGTGATGCATTTGAACTTTCAGTTTTTATCGCTCCCTGTTCGGTTGGCTGGCGGCTGGTGGCTGGTGCTGATTTGTTGTGAGAGAAAAGTACTGCTGGCTGGTGGCTGATAAGCCAAGCGAACAGGTTGGAAGATAACAGTGTAACCTGCAAACTTTGTGTCTTGCTTGACATCTTGTGTGGATTGTTTCCCATGTTTAGGCACCTGAGATTTATCTCACCACTCAATTGAACTGCGTTCTACTGCTTGTTTTGCAGAGTTTTTTGTATGACAAGAGCTTGGTTGTTAATGTTGATCACTCCTTTATAAACAGGACTAAATTACTTACTGAGTTGATCACTCCACGTCTGTAAAGTGAGCTTCTCTTATCCGCTGGCTTTTTGGTTCAGTAATATAAGCCCAGAGCCAGAGGTCGAGATTATTGACAGTGTTGCGTAGGATTCCATTCAAAGGCATGCTGAAAGACATGCGTCGTTTCTGCCTCTCCAGATGTTGGTTCCAAAAGAATGAGTATTGACAACGAATGCAGATAGTATTGGGCAACGCAGCAAAAAAACGTAAGAGAAGTGCTCCTGATCTTGATGAGCGGCCACAGGCAGGCAGCCCAAGCCGCGAACCCAACGACAATAGGAGTGGAAAGCGCTGTCCATGCAAACAAATATTGTTTGTATCATACTTGGGATGGCCATGTTCAAAAATTTTTCAAAGCCCAACCCGCCGCCGGGCTCGATCCCATCCACAAATTTTCCATTTCAAATGAACAGTATTATTACGTGTTTTGATTATTACGAGTGACTTTCTGAATCTGATTTTCGGTCAGTTTTTGCAAAGGGTATAGCAGACGTGTAACGTGTTGCTCGCTCATTGGACCCAAAACTGATTTTTTTTGGGAATCCATTAAAAAGTAGTAGCTGTTCCACGGGTGACTCCCCAAATCGAAGGGAAAATGCTGCTCAAAAAAAAATCGAAGGGAAAATGAAATAAAAATAAAAACAAACGGGAAAAAAAAAACTGGTTTTGGGCCGTGCCGATGCCGTGAACCGTGACCCCCCGCGCCGCTCAGTGAGGGCCACAGGCAGCCTGGTCTGGCCCGGTCCGCCGCCGAACTTACGATGAAAAAGAGGAACACGTTGTGCGCGAACGCAACGGTTGCGCCTCGGCTCATCCCTCCCTCCCTCCCTCCCCGTTCGAAACGATTCCCCAAAAATCTATCCCGCCCAGATTTCCCCCGGAGGCTAGGGTTTCTCGTCCTCCCCTCTCCCGAATCCCAATCGATTTGGCATGGCGCCTCGCCATCGTCTTACTCCTCATGAGGCGCCGGAGGTGATGGCGGCGCAGGAAGCGGCGACGGCGGCGATGGCGGCGCAGGAAGCGGCCGCGGAACAGGCGGCGGTGGCGGCGGCTCTGGCCGAGCAGGCGGAGGAAGACCCGGACGCGTTGGCCGTCTTCGGCGCCGACGATGCGGACGACGACCCCGATCACTTTGGCTTCGTCGACGCCGTCGGCGCTGATGCGGCCATCGTCGACGGCCTCCACGACGACGGCCACGACCTCCACGAGGACGGCTTCTACGGCGACCCCTTCGCCCCGGAGGAGCCACAGCCGGTGCTGGACGTGGGCCAGGGTGTCGTTATCGATGACCATCAGGAGGATGTGGATGATGAGGCCCACGGTGGCGAGGGGATGGACAACCAGGGCACCCTCTATGAGCTGTATGACGAAGATGGTTATATCGAATCTGTCTACATACCCCATTTCGACTATGGGCTTCTATTACAGGCAGAGAGTGATGATGATGACGACGACCAGGGCCAGGGTGGCGATGAGATTGAGGCGGAGGTGGAGACCGAGGGCCAGGAAGGCGATGAGCTTGAGAAGGAAGTGAAGGCTGAGGGCCAGGGTGGCTACAATGTTGAGCACATAGCACCTTGCATCAAAAGTTTGAGTGATTTTGTCGACATTACTTCTCAGCCAAAGATGTTCCCGGAATCATCATACTGTGTGATTGTGTCGTGCTGCTTTCGAGATGTCGAGGAGCTTTTGAATGGGATCCGCGGCAACTGGGAGAAACAGCATTGGCAGTGGGTAGGCAACCTTCTGCACTTACGCCAGGCAAGTAAACTCAGAAGGTCCTTTGGGAGACTAGGCAGCTGCCTTGACCATATTGGGATGCTATTCCTTGAGCATCGGCTTGAGAGAGGTATTATAGACTCACTTTCTGAGTATCTCCCCCTTCTGGCGCCTAATATGACCAACCGACAGCCTCCGAATGTTCGATACTATGCTTATGCTATATCAGATGCACTCAAAGTATTGATTTCTTACTTGCCGGGAAATGAAATTCCTCTGGATTGGGTTGCCAAGATCCCCGGCCGCATCAATTATGCAAAGCTCAGTGAATGTGTTGAATATATGGCGGAGAGGATTAAAACACTAGATGAGGAAAATGTAGATTACCCTGATGATGTACTACCGCCTACTGAGCACCCCTCCCTAGAACTGACCTTGCTGGAGCTGGAGGAGGAGGAGGAGGAGGAGGATGAGGAGGAGAAAGAGGAGGAGGAGGAGGAGGAAGAAGAAGAAGAAGAAGATGAGGATATACCATTTTATGACTTCAGACTTCTTCTGTCAGCGGAGGAGGATGATCATGAGAAGCCCATGTTGGGCTCTGGCCTGGACTCTCCCGACCACTACCCAGAAAGTTCTGATGAGAACATGATGGACCATTATGTGAAAATCAGGGACTTGGCTAGTCTCGATCATATCAGATCTTCAGAGAAATTTTCTAGACCATCCTATTATATCATTTCATCATATTGCTTTGGAGATGCATGGGAGTTATTGGAAGGCATAAGGGAGATGTCAGAGAAGCATTCTTGGCGTTGGGTAGGAAACATGGAGCGGCTGTGGCAGGCAGACCACCTTAGGGTAACACTTGTGCTGCTTTGCCGTTACCTGGACCAGGTCAGTGGGTTGTTTAAAGACCAGAGGTTCAACAATATGTTCGATTCATTGTCATGTTTTGCACATCATCTAGCATATGGATGTACCAGCATGCAACCAGCAAACATTCGCTACCACGTGGATGCGATTGCTGTAGCAGTCCGAGCTCTTATTGCTGCTGTGCCTGCTGAGCCAGCCGAGGTTGTCGCTGCTGATATCTCTGGCGTACGTCTGATGGACTTTGCTGGCTTCAATGCCCGTGTGCAATTCATCCAAGGGAGGCTTCAAGCAATGGACAGTGAGCATGTATATTATCCTGTTAATGTCAGACCTCCAGATGTTTTGCCTGCGCTGCCTGGACTTCCTCCTGTGCCTTTCCTACAATCCTTCGAAAGTATGAGGTAATTGCTGGCTCCATCTTTATGAGAAACCACTGGCTTAATCTGTCTCATATGCTTTACCTATGAACCATAGCTGGTCAACTTTGTGTATTTGATATATCATCATACTGATGATAATATAATCATACAGTATCCCTATAGTTTTGAATTTTCTGTGCAAAAAGAGCAGTTACTTCATGTGATTTCCGGCATTATTTGTCGCTTGCTGCAAAATTTGTATGAGCCATGCCCTGCTGTCTAACTGCCTCATTTGTCACCTTGCGATTTCAGCTGCAGGGAGTTACAGCATCCAGAAGTCCTTAAACAAGCTGACCCTTGAGAGCAAAGAGATCGCGCTACAGATATGACAGAGATCCTTGAGAGCAAAGAGATCGCGCTACAGATATGACAGATGCTTGATGCTCTTGTTTTAGATAGTTTCATAAAACTCACAGCTGTTCTACTAGTAGCCAGGTTCAGAAGTAGCTTGTTTGGTTCCTTGAGCTTGGGAGCGCACAATGCTGCTTGAACAATTTTGCAAAGTGACATTGGCTGTAGTTAAAGAGTTACCATACTACGACAAATAGATGCTGTTGATAGTTGAAACATGTATAGTTGTTCATTTGCTGAGCTTTGCATTCAGACTTTTGTTCATTTAATATCAATGCTTTGTTCATCTGTTGAGCTTTGCGTTCAGAGTCTCAGCCAAGAACCGTATGTAAATCATGGATGCGTTATTTGTGTGGTCTGCGCATGCATTTTTCAGCAAGTGAGATGAGTATGATAGGCTCATCTTGTGCTTGTCTGATATTTGCAGTTTTTTTTTTTGCGGGTATGATATTTGCAGTTTGGTGGCATCTTGTGCGTGTTTTGTGATGACGCTTGAGATCCCAGTGCTTTTATGAGTTCGTTGTTAACATGTCGAATCACTTTATGATGCCGAGTCCATTTTTATTTTACCTGCCCACGTCGCTTGGCTGCGCCCCAGTTCAACTCCTAAACTCGGCAGCGTCGCCTCTTGTCGTTTCTCACACCTACCTGGCTAGGCCAGTGCCCTGTGCTGATCAGGCAGCGGTTGCAGACCTGCAGTAGCATCAGCCATCATCCATCAGTGACATGTTAATCATGGCCATGCGTAAGACCCTGTAGTCTGTAGATCTGTTAATCCCTAAAAAGAAATCAGTGGCCATGCGTTAATGCGCAAGACCTTGTTGATTTAATATTTATCGCTAAAAAAATCGGTGATGAGATATCATCATCGGCGTCCGAGGATCCTCATGGATTTTAATCTGCTCGCTGCAGCTTATGCAACTGCAGCTGCAGCAGCCCAGCCGCTCGGCTGCAGGCCCAACCGGCTGCAGCGTAGCCCATAGGCTGCAGGCCCAACATCACATTGGTTGGGCTTGCACGTATTTACATGTGTTCTATGCCGGGTTTCCTATATATCTTCCGGAAGAAATTATTCACGTTGTCTTCCAATGTTTGAGATTGGTGCGGGTTTAAACGGACAGACAGGATTTAAGGAAGCGGGCATAGCAGCATCGAGCACGCGCGACTTTGGGGTGGAGCAGCACACGTGTTGACGCGCGGTTGGCTACTGGGTGGAGCGATTCCTTTTGCGTGTGAAAGTTAAATCGTATTTTTCTTTCAAACCGTAGATCCGTTTTGGATCCCGTTTGAACCATAATGCTACTGAGAATTTATGCAACAAAACAAGATCCAATATGAAAATATTTTAATTTATTTCTAATATTTTTGAAAATCAACATTCAAAGTGCACGGTATCTACATTTCAATATGTACCTTCAATATTTTGAATATATGATTTCAACATTTGTATAGATGTTGAACTAATTTATCCGGAGTGTTGAACTAAATTTATATGAATGTTGAACCTAGTCTTCTGAGAAGATGATTATATTATATTAGGGTTTCAAACATACTAGTCACAAAATCTATAACAAAATTATCGAATTAGTAACACAACTAGTATTCAGTTCACCGAAGATACAAATTATTGTTTTGTTGTGTTAAATTCATGCTTTTTGGACTACTGCAATTACATTAATTTTCTATTAACTTTTTGTTGCAAAAATGTCTAAATAGTAATTTAAAGATGTTGCCTAGTCTTGACAAAATGTTGAACTAAATATTTCACAATGTTGACAGGTTTAAAATTATTCAACCTTGATTTTTATTTCGACATTTCTATTTACAATTGCAATATTTAACTAGTTCTATCGGGTTCAACATATCAAATTGCTGAAGCATGTTCAGGGTTTGGAGATTTTATATTGAGAAGCATGTTCGGGGTTTGGGGCGGCCATGTACCCCCTGCCATAGAAGGCCAAATTGCTTCGGCTTCGACTCCCCTGCCATAGAAGGCTAAATTGCTTCGGTTTCGGATATACCGGTTAGGGTTCAGGGTTGTTGGGGGCGACTCCGTCCTATCGGGTTCAGAAGCATGTTGGGGATTTGGGGCGGCCATGTACCCCCTGCCATAGAAGGCCAAATTGCTTCGGTGTCGGCTTCCCTGCCATAGAAGATCAAATTGCTTCGGCTTCGGATATACCGGTTAGGGTTCAGGGTTGTTGGGGGGCGACTCCGTCCTATCGGGTTTAGAACCATGTTCGGGGTTTGGGGCGACCACGTACCCCCTGCCATAGGAGGCTAACTTCTTAGGTTTTTGTCCCCTTGCCATAGAAGGTTGTACTGGTTAGGATTGGAGATTGTTGGGGTGACTCCGTCCTAACGGGTTCAGAAGGTGTTCGTGGAGTTAGGGGCGACCACGTACTCCCTGCCATAGGAGTCTAATTTCTTAGATTTCAAATTGAAATTACATAGTTTTTTAAGAAACTGCAACTTCAAATTTGTAGTTTGAAGTTTCCGCCCGTTACTTTCCCCTTACAACCATGTTGCTTGATAAAATGACTCACAAATGCGCGGTTAGACAAATGTTGAGCTACCAGTATATCCTTTCTATGGTAGGGCATTCATGCGCAGATACTTCACCCCATGGGATGGAGTTACCCTGACAACCCAGAACCCAAGTTAGCTCAACATTTCTCTAATTGTCGATCAACATTTCTTAAAATATAGACCAACATTTGTCTAAATCTTTTTCAACATTTTCTATAGATTAACTCAACATTTCACTTATTTTGGGTCAATATTTCTCTACATTATGTCAACATCTACCATAAATTATTTTGTTAATAAATATTTTCTTTTTCGTATTCTATTGACTAAGTATGTTGATTTTAATTTTGTTCTCCATTTGCCAGGTGCATCTGGGACGTAATATCAAATGCAGATAATTTGTAGCTATACTTATTTGATACAATGTTTACTTATGTCATTATAACATTATTGTAAACATGGTCACAAATATTTTACTCTATGGATTGCAACCTGGAACTTCAAATTTGTACTTGCAAGTTCCCACCCGTTGTTCCCCCTTATAACCACATGCCCCGCAAAAAATTCAAGGAAGCAGTTCTGTTTTATCGTGTGTAAAAAAAGTCAAGAAAGCAATTTTGTTTTTTCATGTGTAAAAAATAAAGTTGAAGTTAGCATTTTACTATTTTTGCGTTTTTTACTTCACGCAAAAAAAAATTCCGAAAGCAGCTCAGGCAGAACGGCACGGAATAACCACACACGAAAGTGCAAGTTATTGTTGGGCTTACTGGATCGTTGATGGGCTTTAAAGATAGATAGCTTCTGCGTCTTCCGGTAGGTAGATAGGAGTCCCCGTTCTATGCTCTTAACATTGGTTGAGCTTGCACGTATTTAGCATGTTTGTAACTTGAAGTTGTAGTTGCCGCCATTTTTTGAATTGATTCAGTGGCTGCCGATGCAGTGGTTTGTGAAGAATAGAGGATGGGGAGAAGTGGAGAGCGAGACGGCGGCGGTGGTAGGGTTTTTTTTACTTCGCTGCTCCATCTAACAAGTGGGCTCACACGCACGTTGGATGATGACCGTGAGTCGATGTGGTGCCAGCTCGGACAAAACTACCGTCCAAAACCAGTCAGGGAGGGCCCGTGTCCGGTATCGCGAGTCTAAGGAGCCAAAACGGACGGTTTTCGACTTTAGGGGGCTGATTGGTTCTCTTCTCTGCGGCACCTGGCTCGCACGAGAGAGCCTGGCTGCCCGTCGCCAGGCCCAGCACATACGAGAGCTGCATGTTTGGTTGGTAGCTTCGTTGTAGACAGGCTCAGCGTAGCAGGTGATTGGTTGCATGCATGTGAGGCTGCAGCAAGCTATTTTAGCCGTGATTGCATGCTCGATGCGCTTTCGCTGCGCCCGCGCCAGCCAGGCTGCGGGGAAACGCCCATTTTTCTCGTATCCCCGGAGCCTGGGCGAGAGGGGTTAGTTGCATCGCACGGGCCAGGCTCGACAGCTCCTGCAGGCAACCAATCTTGAGCAAGCTGCATCTAGAGAGCCTGGTTCTGCTATATCCAGGGAACCAATCAGACCCTAGAGAGGTTTCACGAACACGATCCAGGTAAATAGAACTTTTTCCACACCCGATATCCTCCTCCTCCGCAGAACTTGGGCCATCAGCTCCGGCCCTAGCTCTCCGCACCGCCTCCACCTAAGGTCCTGATGACAGTCTGCTGTTTTTTAGAGCAAACAGGGAGAGTGCTCAGGAGATTAAGGATGTGTTACACCTATATTGCCAAGCATCGGGCCAACAAATAAATATGGAGAAATCTTCCATTCATTTCGCCAAGGGATGTAAACAGAGCCTCAGGAATGTGATCAAGGAGGAGCTTAATGTACATAATGAAGCCCTGAGCGAAAGATATCTAGAGATGCCGACTGAAGTTGGAATTTCGACAATTGGAGTCTTCAAGTATTTGAAAGATAGAGTTTGGGATAGGGTGCAAGGTTGGATGGAGAAGTGTTTGTCTGCAGGGGGCAAGGAAGTGTTGATCAAGGCTGTCGCACAGGCTATTCCAACGTATTCTATGTCATGCTTCAGACTCCCGAGAGGCTTGTGTCAACATATAGATGGGCTGCTCAGAAAATTTTGGTGGGGCAGTAAGAAGGAGGAGCGGAAAACTTGTTGGGTAGCTTGGGACGACATGATTATGCCAAAGTTCGCAGGAGGACTCGGTTCAGAAATATGAAAATTTTCAATTTGGCCTTACTAGCCAAGCAAGCTTGGAGGATACTGTAGGACACGAATTCTCTTAGTGCAAGGGTACTTAAAGCAGTCTACTTTCCGGAGGATGACTTCCTGCAGGCAAGTTTGGGCTCGTCACCATCGAGGGTTTGGAGGTCCATCATGGATGGAAGGGAGGCTCTCGCACAGGGTCTGATCCGTCGGATTGGAACTGGCGAGGACACACTCATTTGGTCAATGAACTGGATACCTAGGGATGGGTTGTTGAGGCCGCTGACCAGTCGGTGCGATAACCCGCCAGTTAGAGTTAGTGATCTCATTGACATGACCACAGCCTCATGGGATAGACAGAAACTGGAGGCAGTTTTCAACCCGATGGATGTTGAGTTAATCAACAATATACCTCTTAGTACACGAAGGCAAGGAGATTTCTGGGCGTGGCACTACGAAAAAAGCGGAATATTCTCGGTCCGTTCCGCATACAGGATGCTTGTTACGAATAAATTCAATATGGATGCTTGCTTGGGAAATAAGGGAGGAAGATCAGACGTCAAGACAGATAAAAAGGAATGGACTTCTTTATGGAATGTTAAGGTACCGTTAAAGATTAGAGTCTTCCTATGGCGGCTAGCTAAGCATTCACTCCCAACCGGAGATATGTTGCACCATCGCAACATGAAGACCCAGAGTATTTGTACTCTATGTGGCGCTCAGGATTCGTGGAAGCACTCGTTGATCGAGTGTAACATGGCTCGTTGTGTGTGGGCACTTGAACGGGAGAAACTACTAGAGCATTTGTGTGAGGTTGACCATGGCGATGCTAGGGGATGGCTAGCAGTTGTGATGACCACGTTGAATCATGAAGATCTTACCCGAGTGCTGGTGACTCTTTGGGCCATATGGTATGCCAGGAGGAAGGCGATACACGAAGATAGCTTCCAAAGCCCTTTGTCGACTCACTGTTTCGTGAGTAGGTTTATCCAGGATCTAAATGTGACGCAGCAGAGGAGGCCAGCGCGAAAGGAAGGCACAACGCGTGAGACGTTGCCACGCTGGATTCCTCCACCAGAGGGACTTATGAAGGTTAATGTCGATGCTGCAATTGCCAAGAACTCACCGACGGCGGCTTTTGCTGCGGTGGCAAGAGATGGGGCAGGTCAATTTATGGGAGCTTCAGCTGTTGTAGTGGATGGAATGAGTGAACCGGAGATTGTGGAAGCGCTGGCAGTTCGGGAAGGACTGTCGCTAGCGACTGACCTGCTGTTACAGAAGTTCAGGTTGGCCTCTGATAACAGCAATGTAATCCGAAGTATCAATGGCTCGGGATTTGATCGATATGGACACGTTGTTCAGGAGATCAAGGCGCGAGCAGAAGATTTTGTTCACGTGGACTTTGTACATGAAGGTAGAGTTTCCAACGGTGATGCACACCGTTTGGCTAGAAGTTCTATATATGATGTAATAGGCAGACATGTTTAGCTGCTGAATCCGCCTCAGGGCATGTGTAACTCATATGTTTTTGATTAATAAAGTTTAAGTTTCTCAAAAAAAAAAACCTGAGGTCCTGTCCCTTCTCGGGCAATTTGGCCCACCACAGCCCAAGGCCACGCCCCCGCAGCCTACCAGCCTGTTCGGTTGGCTGGTGGCTGGTGGCTGGTGCTGATTTGTTGTGAGACTGAAGTACTGCTGGCTGGCTGGTGGCTGGTGCTGATTTGTTGTGAGACTAAAGTACCGCTGGCTGGTGGCTGATAAGCCAAGCGAACAGGCTGTACATCTACATCGCACGGTCGCGACTCGAACCACGCCTCCACTCCACCACCCCCTATCCCTACCGCTCACAGGTCCCACCAGCTCCCGCAGCGGCGGCGCATCCCGCCGGCGAGCAGCGGCCTAGCTCGGCCGCAGTGGCGACAAGTCAGTCAGCGACGGCTCTCGGTAAGCAGAGGCCTAGCGTCTAGCGGAGATGCAGCGCTAGCGGCGGCGAGTCGGCGACGGCGACGGCTGAAGGCTCTTGCTCGGCGAGGAAGGGCACCGGCGCCGGTGAGTCGACACAGCTGGTAGCTTTCCGCGAGCAGCAAGCTGCGGCGCGGCCGACTCAGCAAGTCGGCGACGGCGGCCTCGACGAGTGCTGGTCGGTTTCATCGAAAAAACCGACACGGACTCGGTTTCTTACTTATCTAGTGCACCGATCGGTTCCTCGAATCTGCACACCCAAATTCTCTGTAACCGAAGCCATCGAAGCGATCCCGCCGAACAAACTGATCGCCCAGCTAAAATCCCCATCTCTCTCGCAGTCGAGAGCGGCCCGGCGCCGATCTACCCCGCTTCGGCCGGCGATCGACCGCTCGTCTACACGCTCGCCTTGGCATCGCACATCGTCCTCTCGAGCCCACGATGAGCAGCTCTGGGGATTCAAAGAGAAAACCTATCTGCCGGTCGGTTTGGCTCCGGCGGCAGCGAATCAAAAAGAGTTTGTGCCTCTGCAACCCCTGTTCTTCGCTTTAATTTGCCTGACGTCCATCTTTCTTATAGTTTCGAATATCATTGTTGTGTTTACAAGATTGCAATCTTGTTATTGTTAGGTTCCGCCTTTGTCGTCAGTATTTTAGTTTCTAAAAGGAACACTTTTGAATTGGGGATGCCTGTTGGTCGGAACAGGATTAGAGTGGAGCATTGAAATATTGTTCTGCTGTAGATCTGTAGGCGAATCAAAAGTTGTTCTAATTTTAATTTGTTGTGCCCTGTGAGAGGGAATCGATCGAATTTCCTGTATAATGTGCACTAGTTTTAATTTGTTGCCCATAAATTTTTTTTCTTTCTTATACTACAAAGAAGAGTTCATATGTTCAGTCTATGACACCTCCATGACATACCTAAAAGAAAGGAATGTTTTTTCATGCTATAGAGCTTTAATACATGTCTGACCTAGGTCTGTAGACTATTAAAACAGTTGTTCTTTGTACATCTTGGTTTCTGTGCTAGGTTTATCTTTTTTGCCAGCATTAGTGTGTCTGTGCGGAATAGATTAATCCTTCTGGCTCTCTACTTTTGTGTTCACCTTCGAAGTACCTTAAAGAAAGAAAAATCCTTTTTCATGCTATAGATGTCTCATGCACATCTGGCCTAGGCCTGTAGACGAATAAAAGGATTGTGCTGGCCTTCTGGTGTTGATCTTGATTTGTGTGCTAGGTTTAATTTATTTTCCTTCCTGGTGCATATAAAGTAATCCTTTTGGCTCTCTAAAATTAGAGAAGAGGGTTTAGTCTATTGCAGTATGTGATAGTTCATGCTAATAAGTTCCAGATTTTTGTCTCTCATTTTTACCGTCTGATGTAAAACTTGGTCATTGTAAAACTCCCAGCTAGTTGCTTGGTCTAGGGCATCTGTTCACTTTTGTGATATCATTGTATCGCAGAACACCATGGATCAACGGTTTCATTTGCTACAAGGGGTCCACTTTGCCATCAAGATGATGTTGTAGATGTTGCTGAAAAGATGGTGCCAGTACTCGAGCTTGATAAATTTCCAGAGGTATTTTGGATTGCTGCTTCTGAATAATGCAAATGTGTATAAGAGTGTCGATGCCGGAAACATTTGGAATGTATTCATAGAAATTTAGAGGTGACCGACTCATCAAAACTTGTCGACAAGTACTTCCTCCAATATAAAATTCCAGTCTTTCCATATTTATTAGGCACAAGAATTAGTGGACTGTATAAGAAATGCCCATGCTCTTCAATAATTGAACCCTTTAGCGATTGATTAAGAATTGGGTGGTCGTCATGGTATTATGGTAGTAGAAAACGTTTGTAAAAGAGCTCATTTACCAGTGCAATTGTAAAAGGACAAAACAACAACTTTTTTATGATTGGATTGAGTTTTTTCTTGTTTTTGTTTGTGTACAATGCACATGATGCTTCTTTGGTGCATTCATGGTTTCTGCCTCTTGGAAATTTAAGGCACTTCCTAAATTACATCTTTCAGCTTTGATGTTTATGCAATAGAATTGATCAGTACAAGTGTTACGAATAGCATGTGAGCCAATACAGAAAACTGGTCCACTTCCGCATTACAATATGCATCTTGTTATGTCTGTTGTGCACTATCACACAATTTTTTTTTTTGATGAATCCACTATCACCCAATTCAAAGCACACATGCTAACAGTATGTATTTATTTCTATTGTTTAACTGATAGCAACCCTTTAACCATTATTATTGCAGGATATCTTGCACCATATACATTCCCGGGTGCCACTACGAGATGCTGCCCGTGCTGCTTGTGTCTCTCATAAATTTTTGCGCTCATGGAGACGGTATCCTAACCTTAAATTCAATTGGGAAACACTTGGGTTGAATTGGGATGAGGAAACACCATATGGAAGAGCAAAGAAAATTGTGGACATAATACAGACCATTCTCAAAAACCACTCTGGCACTGGGGTGAAGACACTTAAGCTTCAACTTCGCCCTTGTCGCAATATCATCACAACCAATCAACTTGACATTTGGCTTCAAGCTGCTGTTAAAGCTGGAATTGTAGATCTTGCTTTGGATCTACCTCAATTTTATGGTCTAAAGTTCAACTTTCCATGTTCCGTTTTATCTTGTGCTGCAAGCTCACTTCAGTCTCTTTCCCTCTCAGCGTGTGCATTTTGTCCGACACTAATGGTTGGCAATTTGAAAAACTTGAAAAGTGTGTGTCTAACAGTGGTCCAAATTACTGATGAGGAACTAGGATGCCTTTTCTCCTGTGCAATTTCCTTGGAGAAGTTGGAAGTTTCCCAGTGTGATGGGATCACTTTCTTGAAGATACCTTCTCAGCAGCTGCGTGCCCTTGACGTATTTCTATGCAGAAGGCTACGGATGATAGAGATTTGTGGACCAAAGATTTCCACTTTTTCGTACCACGGGCCCCCGATAGAAATATCGATCAGTGACTCATCTGAACTGAAAAGCATGGCTATGTGTGGTGAATTTTTCTCTGGCATGTTCCACTATGCGCTGACAAAGCTACACTCCTTTGCGTCAAATCTTAAAACCCTTATGCTGTCGACATCTAAAGAGGTCTGTTGATTTATTATAGTATATATTTATTTCAAAGCTTCAAATTGTTAACTAACTACATGTATATTATTCTTGTACCTTGGATCATAGCTTACCTGATAATTTCTCTTTTCAGGCATCTGATATGCCAGTGCCGCCTGGCAAATTTCTCCACCTCAGACACTTGAGAATGTATTGTTGTGCCATGAAAGCCTTTGATTTTTTTTCTGTGGTTTCTTTTCTCGAAGCTTGTCCTGTAATGGAAAGTTTCTTCTTATCGGTAAGCAGAGCTACAGTTGCTAAGTTTTAATTTTTTTTGCGAGGCTGCTAAGTTTTAATTATCTCAGGGTACATCTTCCTTTTCAGCAGATAATTGTTTCAGTTCATTTTTTCCATGATACTTAGTGCCTCACATAAACTTTTACTTCTCAAGAGTTATCAGTAGCTAGTATTCTGCATTAGACATGAGTAGGTAAACATGAATGATACATGTCGATGCCAAACACCACCACCTACTTGCTGTAGGTATCCTTCTGTCCAGAGTGATTTGTGGATAACAATCTGGGTGTGCTTTTTATTCTGTTAGACTACGAGTCTACTTAAAAAAAATGGCTTTTGATAGTGACACCAATATTGATCTTGTGCAGGCTGGTCGACCTTACGTTGCTAGGCAGGAGGGCTCAATTCTTGAATATTCCAATGCAGATATGGCGCCTATAAGGAGCATTCCAGAATTCCGCCATGACAACCTCAAAAAAGTTTCCATTACTGGATTCTGCTCTGCAAAGAGCTTGATTGAGCTGACGTGTCAAATTCTTGAGACTTCCTCTTCCCTACAATGCCTTGTGCTGGACACTACCGGTGGCTATGGTAATTCAGGCAAATGTGAAAACATGGACAGGAAAGCTATCATGGAAGCCCTTAGAGGTGTTGAGGCTATCAAAAGATATGTAAAGGGGAAAGTTCCCTCTAGTGTTAACTTGGAGGTTCTGGAGCCATGCGACCAGTGCCATATTCCAAAACTTTAGATGTCTCCATGAGTATCAGGTGTACAAGACTATTGGAGGATATAGCAGAGTCTCGTTTGGGGCATTCAAGTTCAATCTGGTGGACTAGGTTAAATTTGTGCACATGTGCACCAATAGTCAAGCACATGACATTTCTGTGTAATTTAACATGGCATCTGTGCAATGCCAAATCATTTACGGAGCCAATTTGACTTAAGATATTTAAGTTGTTGTTAAACATTACATGTTATATTTTGCTCATTTTTTCATTTTTCAATGTGGAATAAGTAGGACTTTGAGCATAGATGGTAAAAAAAGGAGAGAGAGGAAAAGGCCATGAAACCATAGATGCAAAGATCTGCCTTTTGCCTCGCATCCGCCTGGGGATTAAAAACACCGACGACCTACAGGATCCACAGGGACATGCTCACATCACAATACCAATTTGCCATGGCACTACAGTATATTGAAGCGTTGTGTGAAAAGAGCACTACAGTATTTGGAGCTCCCACATTTCGACCTATTCCTACAGTATTTGTAATTTCTTCTGTTGCCATCAAATGAGCATCTGTTGAATTTTCAAATTCAATGTTTCCATCTAGAACAATTGATACCTCTTCGTTGATGATTAAAAAAAATACTTATGGTGATCCTTTAAATGTAAGTGATGATGATCAATTGATATCAGGTGATGCATTTGAACTTGCAGTTTCTATCACAATTCAGATACCTACCTCTATGCTGCATCAAGATAACGACCATGTGCTCCGCTCCGCTCCCTGTCGTCGGACATATTTTGATAGTCTGATGGTGCTACATCATCTTAAAATTTTGATTGTGACATGGGGCAATGCTTGTATTGTAGTCTGTAAGTGGCAAACTAATTTTGTGTCATCTTGCGTGGATTTGCTTCCCGTGCGGGTGTTTTGAACTGTTTGTTCTGTTTCGTGGAGTTTTTGTACGAAAAGAACATTTGACTATAAATAAGTACTAATACCTTCGTATCAAAATATTTGTCGCTGTTGATTTTTTCTGAAACGTTTAATCTTTTATTTTATTACAAAATTTATGCAAATATGCAATTGACAAACCATACTTAAGGTCTTGTTTAGATAGAAAAGTTTCCAAAAGTAAGTTTTCATTTTTCACACCGACAAACACGTTTTCCAATGAAATTTTTTTTTCAAACTTTCTTAAACTTTCCTATCTAAACAGGTCCTAAAGTTATATGATAAAAAGTCACAAACAAATCGCTACTTTTTATTTTTCTTATGGGCCTTTACCCGTCTGAATCATGGCCATCGAAACCTGTTCCTTTTCGGCTGGGATCCCGTGTCCGGCTTCAACCCAATCAAGCTTTTTTGCTACGATCCGCACATTTCCAGTACCTTCCCTCGATCAAATAGAAAGGGTTTATCAAAAAAAAAAAAGGGTTAGTTACCCGACCTCTACCGCAGTCGAGCACGGAGCGCCGCCGCCGATCTACCACCACGCTTCGGATCGCCTCGTGTACTCGTCCGCCTTGGCACCACACATCCTCCTTCTCAAACCACGATGAGCAGTTCTGGCGATTCGAAGAGGGCAATCATGTGCCGGTCGGTGTGGCTCCGGCGACAGCGAGCTAAAATGAGTTTGTGTCTCTGCAACCCTGTTCTTCACATCTGGCTGCTTTATTGCCTCGGCTGACACCGTGGCGTGTACAAGATTGCAATTATATTACTGTCAATATTAGAATCGTGGCGTGTATTGTTCTGGTGTATATTGTGTGGTTGGTTTAATTTGTTTGCCCGCATGTAAATTTTGTCTGTTGGTTTGTATAAAGATTAACCCTTTTGGATCTTTAGAACTAAATAAGAGGGTCCACACATTATAGTCTACTGGGCTGCTTTTGAGTTCACCTCCAAAATATCTTTTAAAATAATATTTTTCATACTAAAGAGCTTTCCGTCTTGTCTGGTTTAAACCTGTAGAAGAATAAAAATTCTGGGTGTAGATCTTGATTCATGAGCTAGGCGTGTATAGTTATTTTGTATTGTAAAGGTTGATCCTTTTGGCTCTTTAAAGTTAGAGAAGAGATTTAACACATGTCCACAGCAGTACGTGAAAGCTATGTTTCCTATACTGCCTGTGTGTTTACCACCAAATTTTTATAAAAAAAATAAATCTTATTTCATGCTAAAAACATTCAGTAGTCTTGATGTAACTTGGTCATCTGAGAAAAGTATCCTTATCTTGGCTATAATATCATTGTATTGTAGAGCGACGTAAATTGGGGGTTTCATTAGCCACAGCAAAGGGTCCAACTCGTCAACAAGGTGATATTTCAGGGGATTCCAAAAACACTATGTCAGTACTGGAGCTTGATAAATTTCCAGAGGTATGAAATGGGGTTGCTGATACTGAAATAGTGCACTGGCATTGCCATTGGCAGAGGACACACTTGGAATGTACTTTTAGAAATTTATAGTGGTGACTCATAGCTATTGATCAATGTAGTTCTTTCTAGACTTAAGAGATGGCTATGCAAATCTTCAATAGCTGACCCTGAGTGTGTGGTATTCTTGGGACACCGAAAATGGTGGTAAAAGAGCTAATTTACTAGTGCAATTATGTTAGGGTGAACTGGGTAAGAAGGGTGGGAAATGATTTATATTTGATGAAGAGTGGGGGAGAGTTAGGCCCTGTTTAGATGAGCAAGTTTCAACTATTCACGAGTCACATCGAATGTGGTGCCTCTAATTAGGAGTATTAAACGTAGATTATTGACAAAAACTCATTCCATAACCCCCGGGTAAATTCGCGAGACGAATCTATTGAGCCTAATTAGGCCCTGATCAGACCATGTGCTGCAGTAAACAATCTCTAATATCGGATTAATTAGGCTTAATAGATTCATCTCATGATTTCCCGTCCATCTATGTAATTAGTTTTATAACTAGATCATGTTTAGTCCTTCTAATTAGCATCCTCAAACTTGATGTGACATTTTCGGCAAGTTTCCACTCCCAACTAAACAAAGCCTTATATTTGTCATCAAAGTGATTTTTTGTGTACTTTGCGCACGTTTCTTAAGCGCATTCATTCTTTCTGCCTTGCACCTCTGGCAATTTGAAGGAATTTTGTACTAAAATACATCCTTAACCTCTGATTGCATTAGATTATGAAATAATTAATCAATAAAATCTACTAATGACATGTGCCAAGTCAAAAGGTATCCACTAACAGGATCATGTCCCTTTGGATTTTCTTGTTTTATCTATCGTGCATTATCATCCCATGCAAAGCATGTGTGCTGACGAGATATATTTGTATCCCTATGTTTAATCTAACCGAAGTGCTCTGCCCCTAAAATAGCAATGTTTAACTATCTAACCATTATTTTTGCAGGATGTCTTGCACCATATACATTCCCTTGTGCCACTACGAGATGCTGCCCGTGCTGCTTGTGTGTCCCATAGATTTTTACGGTCATGGAGACGCTTTCCTAACCTTACATTCAATTGGAAAGCATTTGGGTTGAATTTGGATGAGGGTTCATTACATGAAAGAGCAAAGAAATTTGTTAACAGAATTCACCAGATTCTTGCAAAGCACTCTGGCACTGGGGTGAAGACACTTAATCTTCAAGTTCGCCCTTGTGGTGATGTCATCACGGCCAATCATCTTGATATTTGGCTCCGAGCTGCTGTTAAACCTGGAATCGTAGAACTTGCCTTGGACCTTCCTCAAATTCATAGCCTAGTGTTCAACTTTTCATGTTCGCTTATATCTGCTGCTGCAAGCTCACTTCAGTTCTTTTCTCTCTCATATTGTGCTTTTCATCCGACTCCAACAATTGGCTGCTTGAAAAACTTAAAAAATGTATGTCTTGCACTTGTACACATTACTGAGGAGGAATTAGGATGTTTTTTCTCCTGTACCATTTCCTTGGAGAAGTTTGAAGTTTTACAGTGTGATGACATCACTTTCTTGAAGATACCATCACATCTGCAGCAACTCAGTGTCCTGCGGGTATCTCTATGCAGAAGGCTACAGATGATAGAAATTAATGCTCCAAAAGTTTCAACTTTTTTGTTCAGAGGTCCCCCAATGAAAGTATCAATCAGCAACTCATCTCAATTGAGGAGCACGACTATGAATGGTCAATTTTACTCTGGCATGTTCCAGTATGCTCTGACCAAGCTTCAGTTCGTGATGTCAAATATTAGAACCCTAACCCTGTTGTCATCTAGAGAGGTCTGTTACTTTATATATAAGTATAATATATTTGTTTCAGTTCATATTTAACCCCCAATCAGGGCAGTGACAAGCTATGTCTGCGTACTTTGTACTTTGGAACTTAACCTTTGCATCTCTCTCTTCAGGCCTTCAATATGCCAGTGTCACCTGACAAATTCCTCCACCTCAGGAACTTGAAAATCTATTGTTGTGGCATGGAAAACTTTGATTTCTTTCTCTGGTTTCTTTTCTCAAAGCATGTCCTGCACTTGAAAGTTTCTTCTTATCGGTAAGTATGGTAACTTCTCAGACTTGGACAGACTGGATGCTAAAAGCATATATGCTAAAAAAAAAAATTAACTATCTTGGGAGACATTTTCCCACATATACTTTTATACATTTATTTCTCATGAGCTGAAAAATAATTAGTTAGCATTCAGAATGGACACTATTAGGTAAACATGTATGATATGCATTTACATGCCAAACACAAATCACTTGTTGTTCAGTGTCTTGACGTAGTCTTTTATTCCGCTAGCTAAAAATGGCATGTCTACTTAAAACATCATTGTCCGTTTGTTGATAGTGACAGTGGTATTTTTATGCAGGCGGGTCCCCATTTCGATATAAGGCAGGACTCAATAATTCGTGAATACTCCAGTGCAGATTCATCACATACAAGGCGTGTTGCAGAATTCCACCATGGCAACCTGAAGAAAGTAACCATCACTGGATTCTGCTCCGCAAAGAGCTTGATTGAGCTAACATGTCAAGTTCTTGAGAGTTCCTCGTCACTACAATGCCTTGTGCTGGACACTACAGGTGGCTATGATAATACAGGCATATGTGACTACATGGAAAGTAAAGCTATCATGGAAGCCCTCAGGGGTGTTGAGGCTATCAAACGATTTATCAAGGGGGAAGTTCCCTCCAGTGTTAAGTTAGAGGTTTTGGAGCCCTGTGGCCGGTGCCATATACCCAAACTGCATAAGCTTGGACCTGGCTAGGTAATAGGTTGGCTGCAATAGAGAATGTATCCGGTGCTTCCACACCTTCAACAGCCCTTTAAAGGCCAAATCCAGTTATACACAAGTACAATACTGGTTACAATAGACATGAGTTGCATGTTACAACATGAAACTTGGATTATCAAGTCTGAAAGGTTGCAACACAGGTTATATTGTAATGGTGTAATGCCAAATGGCTTCACATACCTCCCTTTGGAGGCGTCATTTTGTTGCGCTGTAGTGTTATCGGCATTAAATGTCAACTATTCTATGATAATCTGTTGGTGATTTACCTTAAGTTGCAGAGTTCAATCTTTCAGTTGAAATGCTGCTGCAAGCCTGCAAAGATGACCATTGTTAGTGTGTTACTTGTAGCTTTTCAGAATATGCCAGTGCGCAGATGTGGTCGTGATCAATTTTGATTTAAAAATCTGCCGAACCAGCCAAACAGTCGAACGTTTAAATTCCTCAACAGGACACCCAAGAAAACTGCCATTTAGAGAGCATTTTGAGGTGGCACTCCAAATGACCTATGACCATCGCGGTGGGTTTTCGGTTTTGTAGTATTCCATGACGAGCAAACACCATAGAAGGCAAGCACATACTTCAATTATGTATGCATACAAGTTCATTTCTTAAGTGTTAACATGTAAAAGTTATTGATATTATTAGATTCGGTACGCAAAATAATTTTATAATATGTAAGCTTTTGTGTTTATATTTAATATGAAATAAAAAATATCAATTAAGGAAGAGAATTCCAGCTAGTTCTAGTTATTTTCTCTATAACTTATAGGGCCCATACAATGAGATAAGGAAACAATACAATTCAGCAGTAGACATAATTCATACAAAAAGTACTTAAGCTGCATAGATAGGTAATGGATGCAATTCTTTACTGCCTGGTGGGGAATTTCACCAAGGAACAGAACCCATTGAATGACAAGTAAGCTGCAAGCCCCAGTGTTCGCTCACAGATGAAGAGAAAATCGCCAATCCTGACTGAAGTTCATTTTATTACAATTAGGGTCTAGGAAAGAAACTTTCGCTTCATGGTGGAAATAATTTGCTGAACCAGCTTGTACCGCCTACTCAGTGGACTTGACGATGAAGTTCTGGCGGCTGATGGGGTTCATGACGACCGGTGGTCCAGCGGTGCGAGGCCATGCCTGGAACTTGGTGTCCGTTGCTTGCCACCACTCTTTGTCAGAAACAGTCTTGGGGATGGTACCTGAGTCCACAAAGAATGAAGCAGCTTAGATCAATACAAGGGAGTCACGCACAAGATTGCCACAACAATCTATGTAAGATTACACTCACCGCCAAACGCTTTCTTGTCGGAAACAAATGTGTCACACAGGTATGCAATGGCAAAGGATCCGACCAGTGAGCCCACAATGTAGCCGGCCGTCATTTTTGCTGCAAAAAGCATGAAATGAAGCACAAGTCAGGTCTGGACATCTGGTAAACAATGAATTGTGCATAAATCATTTGCATGTGTAAAAATTTTATAGAAGAAGCAGGCTCATAAATAGTTCTTTACAAACAGCACAAGTGTGCAAGCCATTGCCCAACCAAAATATAAGAACAGACGCTATCTCATGTACAATGAGAGATAACAACAGATACATAAAGAGGAGAAAAAAAACACAGAATTCACCAACATCAAAGGTAACAAAATGCATGCTTCTTTAGCAACAAGCACTAGCTTGTGCAGAATTGAGATAGATGCATGTTATGACTTGCCCCCCAAAAATTAACTTGCTGTCAGCTACATTGCTACATCCAGCATTTGTCCTTTCATGAAACAAGCAATGCCACAGATGTTTTGACAGACCTACAGTGAATAAAACAAAAGAGCAGTAAAATGAAGTCACGATGGACAGGCCAATTCTCCAAAAACTAGAAGATTCCTGATGCCTTCTAATAAACTTGTATGCCACGAGACAGATAGTCAGATACAGAACAAAACCAAGCAAAGAACAGCTGGCAACCAGCCTAACACGGTAAGAAACACATACTTTTCATGCATCAAGCGCATGTGTGCACATGGATCATCTATGTTTGTAGCAGCAAATGACTGTCTAAACTTAGCTGCTCATATCAATACTACATACACTGTCTTCCTTAATGAAAAGGTGAGATTATGCATCTTGCCAAACTTAGGGTCATTGTTTTAAAGGCGTTGCCTAGGCGTCTGGTCGGTCCTAGCTCGCCTTAGAAAATAGGCCGCCTTATCCGCCTAGGCGACGCACTCCAAGATTTTGGAGGACGTCTTTAAAACACTGCTTAGAGTGACAGATTACATATACACATAACAATTCGGACCACAGAGACCCTACAGCATAACACTAGCAAAGTAGCAATCAGCTCAGTCTGCGTATGATATGACAACTCCTTTACGCTCTGGAAATGATCACCCCACATTCTACAGTACACCGTCCAAATGAATGGGCATATATGTGATGATACTTCATGAGGGGTGGCACTGTACCCTGTCAGGATAGGCGAACATGGGCAAATAGAGATCAATCCAACCCTCCAGGATCAACATGACAAGCTCCCAATCAATATTTGAAGGCACCAAATAAATCCACGACCTGGTCCGAAAGCTCAATTGACGAACACCAAATGTACATGAACCCTAGCGGATCGGACAGGACCGACCCCGCATGCGATACACAAGGGCGCCCAAAACTAAACCTTTGACATGTGACCAACAACCAGATCAAATCCCACCAAACCGCGGCACGGATAATGAGTTACCTGATTGCCCCCATTGAGGCGACTAAGCAACGGTGCGATTCAGCATATCACCAGGTATGCAGTCGCCACAGATCTGCTCAATTGACACCTACCATTGTACAAGCGCCCTTCGGATCATCGTTATCACGGCGCTGCGGCAAGTCGAGGCGAGCCGGAGGTGCCGGCGCTCGCCTAGACGGCAATTAGACGATGTCTATTTAGGCTATAACCCAGGAATATAAATCACATAAAGCACAAAAATACTCGCATATATAGCCCAACGTTCATCTAAGACAATCTACCTATTGTTCATCGCCTAAGCCCATAAGCCAATGCATCTATTGTTTCAGTTCAGAATCCTTCCTAATGCCAACTTGCCAAAGCCCTAAACTAGATGCAGCCGCACGCAACTTTTATGGCTGCGTTGCTGCCAGGTTACCGGCCGGCCGGCCTTGGCCATCCAGCCCCTCATTGGATTGCCTCGCCTCCAGGTCTCTCTCTCCAGCTCAGCGCGTCGTCGAGCTTGGGCCTAGCGCCATCCCGACCACCCCCATCGGAAGGCCGGCATCGCGCGAGCGGCGAAGGGACGGCACCCCATCACCCCGCGCGCGCCTGCGTCTGATTTCCTAGTAAAATCGACCAGAGGCAAGCAAAATCGAGGCGCGGCGGATCAAACTGAGCGAAAAAGGTAGTATCTACTGTAGAATTGTGGATTTTTAATCGCCTGAGGCAGCAGACCTAGGCGCAGGCTCCCGTCCGTCGTCCTCGTTTGGCCACCTGGACGCCAAGTCGGCGACTTGGCTCGCCGCGTGGTAACTATGCTATGGATCTCGCGGTACTGTAGAAGATCCCCAACAAGAGAGTGGAAGAGCCGGTGCGTACCTGAGGAAGTGAGGATCGGTGTCGTCGCCGCCGCCGCCGCCGCCGCCGCCCGGAGAGAGGGGAGAGAGGCGAGAGACGCGTGGGGAGTCCGATCGGCCGAATGACAAGAGAGGAGAAATGGGACGGGCTGTCGAATCAGAAATGGGCCTTGACTTGAGCTTCCTCCTCTTCTGGCGGTCCTTTGGGCTGACAGGACGATACCTGGGTCTTTGGGCTACTCACTGGGCCTCTATTGTGGGCTCCTATTTAGGGAAAAAAAAACTACGATAAGCATTTCCTATAGTTTTTCTCTATATATTTTTTTTCTTTTCTTCTGCAAAAGTCTTTCTAAAATCTACTCTCTAAATCATGATTTGAAGAGTCATTTAAATAAAAAATGTTTTCTATATTTTTGTCTCCAACAGCTTTTCTATATATTGTGTGCAGTCCAAATAGTCATCATCGCTCTCCATTTTTGGGTAGCGAGAAATCAGGATATCTATATTTGGATATCTAATTGAAAATATTGGAGAGTGTTTTTTAACCAAAATCTTTATTCCTGTAAGTTAGGAAAGATATAAAGAGTCTCTTGGAGATGCTCGGCAAGCATTTTTTTTTAAAAAACAACGACGTGCGTAGAAAAACAATCCCAATAAAAAATCACTACTATATGTTAGCTTAATGTTCATCATTGTGTAAGGCCGATAGGACGGGGTCTCTTGGAGAAAATAAGTGCGTGTGCGTGTTGGCGACGCCAAACTGAAAACGTCCATTTTTGTCGTTGTATTACGAATCTGCTGATGTCTTTTTGTCAGTTTTTTGTTTTAGTATTTGTGTACTCTTTGATCCCTTGCATGTGAAGACTTGCTAGTCTTCGGGAAACTTTGTTGGTACTTCATAGCTTTTTCCGTTCTCTATTTTCGTCTTTACGTCTCCTTTTCTCGTACTCAAGAAGAGCCGTCAACACTTGCTGTGCTGCTGGTAGAGCATTGGTGTGACTGTTCTAGGATCAGATGTACTAAAAAAAATGTTCCTTGCAATGGACACCATGATCATTTGTTTTGTTTGCATGAACAATTGAACATAACTGGTGGTTGTGTTACACCACTAGTCCAGCATAGAACAGTTCACTCTGACTGCTTGTCTCAAAGAATTAGTAGTACCTCCGAATTTTTTTTATTGACGTTTCGGACAAGAAAGTTATACTACTTGCAAGCCAAAATAGTTGCCTGAAACGTTAAACAAAAAGAATCAGAGGTAATACCATACTACAACTCTAAGTGTATTACAAGTTGCTTATGTTACATCTATGTACGTACATACATATATAATATAAGATTGTTTCCAAAAGAATATATATAAGATATTAGTATAGCCAAAGCCGCTGGTTGGGTGCTGCTGGGCACTTTGGTTGGTTGGTCTATTTTGGGAGGAAGAAAATAAGATCACCTTCCATTGCTTGGTGCTAGCATCTTTATTTCTTTTTCCATCATCTTTCAAGCAAAGCTAAAGCAAAAAAAAAAAGCAAGAGAATAATACAGCAGCAAAAGCAAAAGCCGCATGCACCGCGTCCACCACGCTGCCCCCGAGGAGCCACGGCCGGTTACCCAGCACGTGGGCCCCACGGGTCAGCGAAGTCGTACAACGGGTCCACCGTGGACCCGTCCCCATCCCGCTTACGCGACGACTGCCTAGAACCGGCAGACGTGGCAGCCGGTGCGCGCGGCCCCACCACGTGACCGTCGCTGACGCTTGGGCCCACGAGATCCCGTGGGCCCCACGCGCAGTGTCGTGATGCCACGGTTCCCCAAACCCAAAGCGACGAAGGCTGGCGGAGCCGCGGGATAAACGCAACCCAAGAATTAGAAAGAAAAGGGCTCGCGTCAAAAGATTTCGGTGGAAATCCCTCCTCCTCCGTCGGGCCAAACCGCTTCCCCAGATTTTCTCCCCTCTCCCCCATTGCCTTGCTAGCAGTTGCAGCCGCTGCTGTAGTAGTAACCAGGGGGAGGAGACACTGAGACAGGTTGGTGGCTGGTTGGTTGGTTGTTTGGTGGGGGGAGATGGAGCGGAAGGTGGTGGTGGTGTGCGCGGTGGTCGGGTTCCTCGGCGTCCTCTCGGCGGCGCTCGGCTTCGCGGCGGAGGCAACCCGCGTCAAGGTGCGCATCGCCTCGCCCTCTTCCTCTCTCTCTCTCTCTCTCTCTCTCTCTCTCCCGCGCCGCCGGCCGGTAGGTACTTGCGCGATGCGCCCCGCGTGCCTTTTGGTGTGTCGGAGGTACGGACGGGCTATGCCTGCTTGCTCCCGGTTAGATCTCGGTTTCGTTCGCCGGAGTTGTCAGTGGAGAGCGGCGCAGCGGATGGGCAGAGGAAGATTGGGCTCCTTCTTGTGCCAGGGTGCTTCCTTCGCTCGTTGCAGTTGCAGTAGCGTGCAGTGCCGGGAAAAGATTCTGCTTGTTTGGGGTTAAAAAGGTGTCGGCTTTTGCGGGGTTGGTGTTTATCTTAGCTTTGGATCTTGCTGTTGTACGCTTGCGCATTGTGGGGCGGATGGCAGTGGTCGTGTGTGTAGCTCGCTGGTATGATGAAACCAGGACTCAGGACTTTCTGTTTAGGTGTATGAAGCTGGAATCGTTGAGCGAATGGCCTCGTGGTAGAAATGGTAGGCTGTGATCATATGAGATTTAGTGCTTGATTGGTTTAATCTTGGTTGAAACTCATCCCCTCGAGTGATTTGAAGCAACCTGGATTTTTGTGTTTTTTATTGCCTTATTGTTGCATTTATCTCTAGGCTCACTATCCTTAGGATTAAGCTGCCTAAATTGAACAATGTGTTAAGGTTTTCTTATTTCACTTTTGGTGAGGGGACTAAAATCATTGGTGAGGTATCACTAGCTTGAGGTGTAATTGCTGTATTTCATTCCTCTATACGAATCCTAAGGCACATAGGTGTATCACTCATTTTTGTTCTTTGCTGCCTGATAATGTGCATTCTGTGACCCATGCAGGTTTCTGATGTTCAAACAAGTACTCCTGGTGAATGCATATACCCAAGAAGCCCAGCCTTAGCGCTGGGGTTAATATCTGCCGTCTGTCTTATGCTTGCGCAGTCTACAATAAATACGGTTGCTGGATGCATCTGTTGTAAGAGGCATCCTGTTCCATCTGACACTAACTGGAGTGTAGCTCTGATTTCGTTTATCATATCATGGTAAACTGTTGCCCTAGAAGTTTATGATCTGTTTTTTATCTGATCCTATAATGTGTAAAATTTACATAGCCTTTTAGTGATTCGGCTTAGCAATTACAGGATTCTGAATATTGCTATGTTATGTGGAATGCCAGACATTCTTCCCTAGAAGGTTATTAGTATCTGTTTTATTCTCATCCCACATTGTATAGGCCATAGCCTTTTAGTAATTCGATTCAATAATTACAGAACTCTGAATATTTGCTGGTTATGTTGGATCAGAAAAGCTCAGGCTAGCCATGCCACAAAAACTATTTGTGCAGTCCTGTCACTTCTTTCAAGTTTATTTGTTTAGTTCATGGTAGTGTCCACTGCTCAGAGTTCTTGTACATCTTGAGTTCTTGACTGGTATTTGACTCATTTTGTTATTCTTGATGTTGCATCAGGGAAACACTTAAAAGAAACAATGTAGCATTGATGCCTTAATCTGCAACCTTTACTAAAGTACATGATTTGGCCTTTTTTTTTTTGAACTGAACACAGCGAGGGAGGCCCCCGCGGTGGAAATACATGATTTGGCCTAGTAGTTTGCACATTGTTAATTGGCTGGTGTTTATTGTAGTCCTTGGAAGCAACACATAAGAGTAGTCCACTTACTCGATCTACTATACAATAGCTTTGCATAGATCCCAAGTACAAATTGCATTGCAGCGCAATTATGCCTTATTCCAGGATGATCTGGCTAACGTTGGTTGTTGTAAGCGGTGATATATGTGCTATTATCTATTAATTCTAAGCTAGGTTTTCTGTTGGTTATCTTGAATAGTGTAAAGAAATGATTTTTTTTGAATATTTTACCAATGTGCAAACTTCTTCTTCTGGTTGTTCTGTTGTTGGCACCTGATAACAACAATCTGGACACTGTTTACTTTCTGCAGGTGCACTTTCATAATTGCATTCCTTCTCCTGCTGACTGGAGCTGCACTGAATGATCAGAGAGGTGCAGAGAACATGTACTTCGGTAGCTTCTGCTATGTGGTGAAGCCAGGGGTCTTCTCCGGGGGAGCAGTGCTATCTCTTGCCAGCGTGGCACTAGCGATAGTTTACTATGTCGCCCTGTCGTCGTCGAAGGGTCCTCCACCGACATTGGCAACCCCACAGAACCAAGGCATCGCAATGGGCCAACCTGTGATCCCGCAGCAGAGCAGCGAACCCGTGTTTGTCCATGAGGACACATACAATCGGCAACAGTTCCCATGACCATGATCTGAAGTTTCAGTGGCCACTCTGATTGGGGTACCTTATGTCTTTAACTCTTTATGCTTGGTCTGTATAGAGTTGCAGGTTAGAACAATAGCAGTCAGCATTGTTGTTAGCTAGAGTAAGGTTTTTGTTTCTCTTGTTTACCGAGCACTGTCGCGGCATGCCTGTTTCATCGCTATGGATGTTTGATTCTGAATGAACTGGGTAATGTTGATTGAGCTTGTTTGCAAATGTGGAGGTTCTATATGATTGTTGGACCTTGGACGGGAAGCAAGGAATGAAATTGCCTCGCTATGGTATCCCTTTTACACTGAGTAATGAGCTTTCGTCGCATTCAGCAACAAGAAGGGACTATAGATGCCAGCTGCTCTCTGAACTGAGCAACGGTATCACGGACAATGTCGCCGGGGCGCACCGTTGCATCGACCTCGGTGATCCCCTCGCCCTCATCGATCTGCAGCAGGTCGAGCTGGCTTTGTAGCAGGCTCGCCGGCATGAAGTGCTTCCCCTCGCTTGATCTCCTCTGCATCCTCTCGGTGATCACCTCAGGCACACGAACTTCACCCTGCAGGTGGCGTAGTCACCTGGCTTGTAGCTCCGGTCTGCCGCCCTGAGGACCTCCCTGTACCTGAGCTGCAGCGCCGAGCAGCTGACGGCCACATCTTCGCCCCTGTCCAGCCGGTCCCGGATGGCGTCCCGGAGCGACTCCAGCCATGGAGTGCGGTTGGCGTCAGAGAGTGGGATGCCCTTGCTCATCTTCGCTGTTTCCATCGACAGTGAAGTGGAGAGAAGTTCAGAATATATGGACTGGCTATAGCTATCAATTCTGGTGGAATTCAAGGATCATGAAATCACATGAGATGCAGTTCTTCAGAAATATCATGCATGGCGATGTACCTTTGTTTTCGTGGGAATGGTAGTCGTCTGCTTCGATGAAGGTGCAGCCCAATGATTGAGCAAGCAGTGCCGCGACGGTCCTGCAAATTCGCAGGAAAAAAACATAAGAACTATCATCGGCAGAATGTCCAACCACCTGCAAGACAAATAACTTTGGAAGAAGAACATAAAAACTCTGGCCAAGACAAACGAACTGGAGTTGTTTTCTCTCGTGTTCCTAACAGGAGAAAAATAATATTGGCGTCAACATCGAAATGATCACATCTTATGCTATCATAATCTACTGGTAATGTCTCTGTCTCTGTTCTCTCACTTGACGATCTGCGTTTTTTTTAAGCATTCTGCTGTTTTCTTTTTAATTTTCAACGCATATAAGATGTACAGCAAAATTGACCGAATCCATGGAACATGAACAGAGTAGTTCGTGTGGTAATAACTGTATCAGGCAAGGCCCAGACACAGCAGAATCCATGTGAAAAACCATGACAAGGTAACTGGAGAGGATGAATGATCTTACGATTTGCCGCAGCCGCTGACTCCCATGATCACAAGGGCTAACCCTGCAGTCAGAATTTTCCCAAAAGATATAGTTAGCAACCATCCAATCCCAACCCCTGCTTGGATTGGATCAACCCCATTCTTGGCTGTTTACTACAGCAGTCAGCAGGCAGGCTCAGTTCAGAATTCAGATCGCAACCTGTCTGCGGATGGACTGCCGGTACAGGCAGTCAGCAGATCAGAGCTGAATCTCCTGCGGGATATAGCACTATTTTTACTTGGAGCATCAGGGAAGTTTTTTGCAACTGGCGGCTCAATCGCAGATGCCGGTCTTTGACTGAACGAAGAAATAGAGGAGACAGCAAGTATATACAGGAGATCGATCCTACTGACCTGGATGCGCGAGGAGAGGATCGGTGCCCGCCATGGCGCTCCACCTCCTTGGTTCTGCTTCCACGGGTCCTCTAGTCAAGGACAAGGGGACGGCGAGTCGAAGAGGACGACGGCAACAACCAACAGCTGCGCTTCTTGTTCGGTTCCGTTTGGTCCATTTCCAGACCCGGGATGCCCAACTTGCTGACTCCAGCTTCATCCCACAAGTCCATCCAACAACAGGGTCCATCCGAGATGTCGAACAAATCTGTTCGGATGTAATTTCATTTCAATTTTCTTTCTCTAGAAAAGATCAAACATTTTGCAATTTGGCTAAACGAACATTGTAACAAAGCATCATACGACGACACACGAGTAATGACGGCCACTGCACTTGGAGAAGCATGAGGCCTACACGGAATTGAATCAAATGGCTCCGTTCACACTTCAGAAGCAGAACTGACAAATAAAACAAGGCAGATTGTTCGGTCCATCCATGGCAATCTGGAGGAGTGGAGAGCACACTCTGACACTCGCTCCATAGTTCAAAGTTGAATACTGATTACTGAATGAGGTGATAAGCAAAGGCAACATGAAGATCATATAAACAGATAGCGGTACCTAGATAATATATTATCACTGAATGAGAACTAATATACATTGGAGTACTGACAATACAAAGTTCCGACACATATCGGTGCAGCATCAAGTTCATCTGATCTAACAGCAACGTGAGGAACTATGACTACTTCCTAAATAATCCTGAGCTCTGAAGCGCTTTGCTGTAGTCTGCAATGACGGGGGATTTCTTCACCATGTCCCAGATCTTCGCTGAGCTTCTCAACCAGTCACGCTCTGAGAGATTCTTCGAGAATGACCTTGCTGGCCATGACAGGATCTGCAACCACAAGTACTGACACCAGAATGACTTGACAGGTCTAGAAGAAATGTGCCAAACAGGTTAAGCTTACAGAGTACAGAGAGTTCAAAAGGATTGACTTCATGTAACCTTAGCTTCTCGAATGAACTTAACAAGTCCAGTTAAAATCAGCAAACCAGTAATGCTTCCCACGAATTTACTAAAGTACGGATGGGAAGGATGATTGGATGAATGTAGTGGTATGAAAGGAATGGCTTGTCAGACTTTACAATGGGACTGGGACATGAGTAAAATAAGAAAGATGCTGTGTCAGACCTTAACAGAATCTTTAATTTGTCCAATTAACTGATATATTTTCAATTCATAAGCTATGCTGGAAGAATTGTAGAATACTGCCTTTCTATCATGCCAATTACTAAGTTTAACAATCATACCTGATCACGAAGCATCCCTAGCATGCATGAGTGTGTTCCATACTCAAACTTTGTTGAGTTGTCATGTCCTCTCGAGGGAAGAAGAAAAATGTCCTGCCGGCTGGAGGTCAAGTCTTCAACTTTCGCACTTGAAGAAACTGATGAATCAGAAACTTGACCTGTTGCACTGGCGCTACCAATTCTAAAAGTCGACGAGTTGAAGTGCTTCTCAAGAGCTTTTCTTAGAAGTGTGAGTTTTGAATGAGAAAAATCTTGTTCCCGCAATCTGTTCCATCAGAAAGCACACCAATTAAAGTTTTTTTTATGTATTTAGATTAAATAAAAGAGTACAGAACTGATTTAGGTGTGGAAGTATTACATTCTTTAAAAGCAGCAACAGATCTTTTTAAAGAAAAGGAGACTACACATGCTTTTACCAAGACATAAATTGCCATAAGTCTTTTTGGTCGTCAAAATAGAAATGAGCAAATAAGGTTCCCTTAATTAACATAAAGAGGATCATAGCAGTGAGAAATGATGACCTGGCATGCACAAAACAGAGATCAGAAATGTAGTCTTCACTGACTGATTGGTCGTCATTTTTGTTTTCCTTGTCTTGGGAAGCTGATGAGGTCAACAAGGATGGATCAGGTATGTTGTGCTTCAGTAAATCAACCTGTAAAAATGTACCCGAACATTTGTTTAGCCTTCTGCATTATTGCCAACTCCCAAAAGCCAAGTTATCTATTTAAGATATGCCAGAAAAATGTGAGAAACATGCACATTTGGATAGGATCATCAAAACACCCATTAGCGAGACATTTTGTTCAGACAGGCTCACTTTTCTTGGAAGTTAAGTGAAAACTAATATCCACAACCAAGAATCTCTATATGTAATTTTCTCTATTCTTCCAGATGGCTAATCGCATGACAATGTAAGGTACAAATTACAACAGATAACTTACTGTAAGCATGAGCTCCCACATGGACAAGTCATTCATCCCTTCTGACACTACCAGCAATATATTGCAAACAGATGCCAAGAAAACACCAAGCTACAGCAATTCCTTGCAGAAAACAGAAAATACTGATCAATTATTAGGTATTTACCAAGGAACTAGCAGTAGCACAACCAAGTTTAACAATTGAAGTATAGTCTTTACCTGGATTCCCATTAGCTCATGAGCCAGGTCTGCAGATAAGGGGTCACCGTTAAGGACAGGAATTGTAGATGAGCCATCTGGCCTCATCATATCAATTAGAACAGAGGGACTGTACACTGGCTGCAGGGCAAAAAGGTTATTGTTTGACAAATTGACAAGCAAGATACTCGAAACATATTCTAGCATTTGGATTGCAGAAACAGAATAAGAGTAACTTAATTTCACCTGAGTGTCAAGGAGTATAACTCGCTCATTAGAAATCCTGAGGTCAACACCAGTAGTACAGTGTTTCCCCATCAATTTGACTTCCTCAGTTTGTGTAGGAAAAGGAGGAAGCATACCTAAACACAATGCTCAACAATATGAGTTTTGACTGATTGAAGTATTACATAGAAAAAACTGTGAACCAAAAAAAAAAATAGACTTCTCAGCAGCCTTATGGACATATAAGAGGTTTTGTAATGCTTATAATGTGGAAGATATAAGTCTGAAGGCAGCTAAATTTTATACGGTGGAAACATTAGGAACAGTGTCCATGTTATGACAACTGATGTAATTCGGAATGTTTGCTCAACACAGAAAAAGAATATTACAAAAGTAAGGTTTTATCATACCAGGTGAGCTTGCATCATATCCATAAAGCTCGTTCATTATGGTCGATTTGCCTATACCAGGTGGACCAATTACCCCAATCACCATGAAATCATTGTTCTCTGTCAAATACTGCAGAATACGCACAGGGCCAACATCAGTAAGATTTCAGGATCAAACTAAGGCCCTGTTTAATTCCAGAAACTTTCCAAAGTTACCAAAAAGTTTCTACACTGACAACCGTGCCCTCTCTCACAGAACACGTTTCCCAATGCAAAAAGTTTTCACCACTTTTCAACTTTCACCGGAATTAAACAGGCCCTAAGGGAAATATCCAAACCCCATGACCTATTAAATGGGAGCATTGCCATTCTATGCAAATAATCACAGTAACAACTGCAAATAGGTACGATTAATGCAGAACATAGCACGTCACACAATATGCTTCTCACTTTGAAGCAGAATCCCAAGGTAGAAGCATGTACAAAACCATGGACCACTTGAAAAAAATCAAATATCCTGCTGCACAGAGGAGCCTTCTGAAATTAGCACCAACCAAGATGAGAAACAATCCCCCTACAAGACGCTTCTTAGTTTTTACACTAAGGATTTAAGTAAAGCTAGACTGGATACTGGGACATTACAACGAAAACTGTAAACGCAGCCACTTCTGAGCCCTAAAGCTAGGTGCAGGCGTGCAGCCCACAACAGCCATCATAGTTTCCAAATTCCCACTGATCAATACACCCCTAAACTGCCTAGCAGAGACTCCTCTTATACGTATGGAAACCAGTATAGGTGAAGAGCCCCCTGAACGGGGTGTGCAGACAGCTGACAGCAAGAGCGCGGGAGCGGCACGCACCGGGAGGATCTTGTCGGTGTGGACCTCCCACGCATCGGAGACGAGGCTGAGCGAACCCGGCTGCGGCGCCTGGCGCGAGCGGGCCCCGGCGCCACTTGGCCCCCCGCCGTCGTCGTCGGCGCCGGAGGACGAGGCGTGCGGCAGCGGCGGTTTGGCGAGGAGGATCTTGGGCGGAGGAGGGGGAGGCGGGTGGTGATGGTGGTGGTGGGAGGAGGAGGAGCCCCGGTCACTGACGCCGGCGAGCGGCGGCGGTCCGGCGGCCATCGCGTCTCGGCCGTGGGCGTGGGGAGTTCTGCTATTCTTCTCCAGTAGCAGAGCAGGAGTCTCGGAGGAAAAGAATACCTGGGCCCTTTTGTGGGCCAAATTTGATGTTGGCCCAGTCTATTCAGCCTTTCTTTGGGCCGAGAAATTTTCTTTCTTTCTTCTGCTATCGTCCCTTCCCCTTCTGATCTCGCTTTCCGTAACCTAACTTTCCAATACTGTCCGTCCCGTCTCGGACGACGCCGGCTGTCGGCAAGAAGATCTATCCCGGAGCCGTTGCCCAAGGGGACGCCGTTGATTGACCTGCACCGCCTGCCGGCGTACTTCCACTCCTCGAGTACCGCGTGCCTGCCTCGCCTAGCTACTGGTGTGCATTCTGATCATACAAGTTTGAGTTGCTGCTCCAACTTGAGTGCGTAACCATGAATAAGTTCCTTTCTAGATTTTTTTTAAGATTAATTCTCTGTTATTACCACTAGTTTAATTAGTTGATACAATAACAGTCCCTATTGTTCTCCGTCTCCAAGAATTGAAGCAATCTGTACGGGATTTTCTACCGTACGTGTAGGTAACTGACAAATGTTGGTCGTTGCTGCAAGGAATGAGAGCTATTGTGATGCACAGAGCCGAGATCAAGAAGATTTTTCAGCCGTACTTGAAATCATCAGAGAGGAAGCTACACGCCCACACGAACGTATACGGTATATCTTGACATGATTGATATTGGTTCTTCTGCTTATCTTTTATATTGGTAGCAGGTATGAACATCTTGCTAGCCAATAAAATTAGTTCAGGCCTTGTGAAGACTTGGGAAGCATCGTCTATGGCAGCTGGCCAGGTGGGTCAGACAAGGATGGCTAGCATAATCAAAGTATCCTAGAAATGATGACGCTTTGCACGCTGATGCTTAAGAACAAGACAAAGAATCAAAAGGTAATTATATCTTGACTTGACTCTCGACAATCGTAGTAAATTTAATATTCATACAACCATTTAAACTTAATCTACAGCTCTGGCCGGCCGGCTGATGCTCCGAGGTCAGGCCAATGGCGCGAGGTAACATTTGACAGTGACATGCCCATTGTTAGGGATCGGAGAGATACCTGTGATAACTTTTTTGATTTCGTGGTTTACTGGTCTAGTCTTTCATAGACATTCATAAGAATAGGATGCACGCATGTCTGCATGTGAGTGTATGTACTTGGTTTTAAATCTTATAGGCTGCAAATTATAGCTCCGGATGGCGCTACTGCTAGGATAGTGATTTTTTTGCCACTACGCGTTTGTGGAGCTAATCGCTATTTTTAGTCCGCTATAGCCACTAAATGGGATTTGAATGTAGCCACTATAGCTGGTGCTTTAATATACTAAACTTTATGGTTTTAGTGAATGATCAATCAGTAATGCAAATGAAGCAGTCAGGTTCCTACCTATCGCTGTATTGCTGTTAAGTAATGGTCTCCTAGATCTATTGACGTGTTTCTATCCATGAAGTTTCTTGATTTTGTCACATATTAATGTGCATGGTTTACTTATTTCTGCGTGTTCTTTGCAAAACTGCTACCTACAGTTCTCATAGTTTGCTGCAAAAGCAGTGGCGGAGCCATGACCCTGTCCGTGCTTCAGCCCTGGTTGTTAGTCTAAATCCTATATAAACTCAGTTAAATGTACATTATAAATACATTTAGCCATTAGAGACATATTTAAAGATTTTTACTGGTTTTAGCCTGGATTCTAACTCATTCTTGGCTCCACCACTACCGCCAAGCCCAGCTTGTTATAAAGTGGGAGACTTAAATCATATCTTTGTTATGTAACTTGTCTCACATAAAGAAAAGTTATTCATACATCGCATGATGCAGCCACAAAACTTTGACTAGAGGGCCAAATTAATAATAGGAAAAACAAATTATGAAAGAGGACCATAGCCAGTTCATAAACAAAGCCACCGCGTGGCCGGCTAAGAATGCGCGCACAACTTCTTGCACTGCTGCTACCTCCACTGAGATCGAACCAAGCTGCTCCTCCACAGAGATCCAACCAAGCTGCTCAAATGGACCTAGCGATGGGGGCGATGGGCATCCTTGCAACCAAGCTGCTCGAGCTACTCCGACATGAGTACAATCTGCAGACAGGTGTGAGGAAGGAAGCCCAGACTCTCGTGCAGGAGCTGGACCACATCAACGCCTTCCTTCGCAAGGTGGCCGAAGTCCCGTGGGATCGGCTTGACGAGCAGGTCAAGATCTGGGCACGGGAGGTCCGGGAGGCATCCTACGACATGGAGGATGCGCTCGACATCTTCCTTGTGCATGTAGAGAGCCGCGAGCCCGACAACCAAAGCCTGCTCAAGCGTGCCTTCAAGATGTTCAGTGACCTATTCTGCAAGGGCAAGCCTCGCCACGACGTTGCCGTCATTATCGAAGACATCAAGAAGCAACTCCAAGGGATAGCTGAGAGGCGTGCCAGGTACAAAATCGATGATAGTTTGGTCAAGCCAGTCGTGATGACGTCGACTATTGATCCTCGCCTTGCAGCTATGTACCGTGAAGTATCTCAGCTCATTGGCATCGACAAGTCAAGGGGTCAGGTCATATCCATGCTGTCTTACCAGCTCGGGAATGGTGTGCCTGATGAGAAGAAGATAAAGAAAGTTTCTGTTGTCGGAGTTGGAGGGTTAGGCAAAACCACTCTCGCCAAAGCAGTGTATGAAAAGTTGAAAGGAGACTTCAAGTGTGGAGCTTTTGTTCCGGTTGGCCGTGATCCTGACTTGAAGAGAGTCTTCAAGGATATTCTCTTAGATCTTGACAAGAACAAATACAAGAAGCTCAGTATGACCTTATTGGATGAAAGGCATCTGATAGATGAAATCCGAGGGTTCCTTAAGGAGAAGAGGTATACATCACCCCGCCATATCCTTCCTTACACTAATGAGTGCCTTCTTTAGTTGTCATTATCAGGTTATATATATATATATATATAAAATTGCAAGTTACAGTAACAAGTATTTTCCTTGCTTATGGCGCCTGAATGTTGTACTGCCTGCCGCACTAGCTACTACATCTACGCACCACCACCGAAAATAAGGGCCATAGGCATGGTTATGGAACCGGTACTGAGAAAGACTAAAAGTCTCAGCCTTTGGTACCGGTTATTCATCCAGTGTAAAGGGCTCTATTTGGTACCGGGTGATAACGCGACCTAGTACCAAAGGTATTTGAGTAAAAAAAAATACTTTTTTGTGAGCATACATATCTGAGTGTTTATATTAACCAGCAAATATAAACATGTAGTCAATACTATCTTACAAAACACTTTATTTCAACTTTCAGAAGCAAGATAAAAACTTAACAATTCTGGGCATTTGTTAAAGCCTGATGACTTTTTTTTGAGGGCATTAAAGCCTGATGACTTGTTAATTCATAGTTAAACTTAGATGAGTAATAAGGAATGTTGGGAGTTATGAACCCATAATTGATACTACTGTATGTTGGTCAGACATATTCAAAATCAGGAAAAAAACAATATTCTATTATTGTCAGCAGGTCTTCAATTATTGTTCTTGGATACTTGTTCCTTTATAGACGCTCCAGGTAGCACTACGGGAGAACCCCCCTTTGCCGAGTGTCCAGAACACTCGGCAAAGGGACTTATACACTCGGCAAACCCCTTTGCCGAGTGTAGCCCACGGCAAACGCGCACTCGGCAAACAAGTGACGGCAAAGGGCTCTTTGCCGAGTGCCAAACATCGGGCACTCGGCAAAGCGTTTGCCGAGTGTCCCCTGGCACACGGCAAAGACATGGCCCACTCGGCAAATTGACTAACGGCCGTCACCTCTGAGACGGCGTCAGGGCGCCCTTTGCCGAGTGTCCGACGTTTGACACTCGGCAAATACTCCCCCTTTGCCGAGTGTCAAACCCGGACACTCGGCAAATAGATGTCCCGTTTGCCGAGTGTCCTGCCCAGACACTCGGCAAACACGTCCCCTTTGCCGAGTGCTATGGTAAATGCACTCGGCAAAGGGACTTAACAGAATGACCCAGCGTGGTCACTTTGCCGAGTGCTATGGTAAATGCACTCGGCAAAGTGACCAAACAGCTGGTTTTTTTGCTGTTTTCTCTCGTTAAAAAGAACCCCAACTCACAAATATCATATGCATGACATATACATCACATTGCACAGGAATATATCACAATATCCATCACAAACGCAAATATATCTCACAATATCCATCACAAACACAAATCCATCACAAACACAAATCCATCACAATATCCATCACAATCTAGAAATAAGTATCACATCCATCACCTTAGTTGACACCACGTGCTGTCCCCACCTTTAACCTTGGCAAATGCTACATTCAAAAAGGCCTCGGTCTTCTCAATCCATTCATCGGTCAACGAACCCAGATTTGTGCGGCCCGTGTACATCCACTCACGGTCATCATCCATCCTTTAACATCAGCGGGGGTGATATTAAAAACAAATATATCTAAACGATGTCTATCATTGCCTAATAGGTAAAGATAGGTCCTAATCCCACCCGAGAATGCGTAGATGGGTACAGTTTCCATGGTCTACTTCTATCCGAGACAGAATTTCGGCAGCATCTCCCCGCTGTTCTCCAAATACACGTCCGGTCAAGGAGATTGTGTATCCGGAGAACAACAGGAAGATGAAGCCGAAATTCTGCCTCGGATCGAAGTAGACCATGGAAACTATACCCATCTACGCATCCTCGGGCTGTCCAAATAACGTGGACAATTCGAAACAGATACGGGTATCCATATGCAGAGATCTGCATACTTCCAACCGTATCTCTTTCGAACGGGAGACGCCTAACTGGGTTACGTGATCTACGAACATGATATGAAATAAGACGAGTAATTGATGTCTCACCTTGCTATCCAACAAAGTGACGCGGCGAGGACGGTGAAGTAGCTGACGAGGGACTGCGAGACCCTGAAAAACACGCAAAGCTATGACGTCAGTTCAAATTTTCGGCAGCACCTCCCCTCTACGGTGAGGTTTCAAAACCTGCAACAAAAGAACGGCACGATGGCCGATATACACATAACGGCACGCTGGCCGATATACACATGATGCCATCTGACAACATAATTACTCTCATGTTCCACAGACAACATAAGTACATATATATTATTTTTATTCTAATATGCCTTGAAACCCAGAGACCAACATCAGTACACACCAACGTCAGTACACATCGGCAAGAAACGCTAATGAAAAATCCATTGTACTGCTGCACAAACGCTAATGAAAAATCAATTGCACAAGACTGATCATACATGCCAGTGATTTTTTTTACAAACCATGCAGACAAAGCTTTTCCCCTATGCACAGATCGTCGTTTACATTAAACATATCAATGTCATGCCGGTTGTAAGTAGCAGCCGTAAAATCATTTTTTATATTGTGTAGCACATATCGTGTGATGGAATGGTTGTGCGGCGCTGGGTATAGCATGCATCAGTACAACCTCTAGGAGAGAACAGAGAGTATTACCTTGCACACAGAAGTTTTGGGGCCGGCGGAGATCTCCTGGGATGGGGGCCGGCCGGATTCGAGGAAGAGGGGAGGGGGGAGCGCCGCCGCGGCCGTTCCCGGCAGCCCTGCCGCCGCCGCTCAGATCTCCTTGCGCGCGGGGCCCGGTGTAGCTCGGGGGAAGGTACGGGGGGGCCGGCGCTGGGGCAACAGGGGAGGGGGAGGCCGTCGCTCGCCGCCTCCGCCGCCGGAGGAGGAGAGGGCCGCGCCGCCGGAGGAAGACGCCTCCGCTCGCAAGGAGAAGGTCACGCGCGTCGAAGGGGGGGGGGGGGGGGGGGGGGGGGGGGGGGGGGGAGGGGGGGGGGGGGGGGGGGGGGGGGGGGGGGGGGGGGGGGGAGGGGGGGGGGGGGGGGGGCGACGGGTGCGGACGGGTGCGGTGGTCCGGAATGAAGCCGACTGAGAAGAAACAAAACCGGAAGATTTGATAAGTGTCGGATGAGGGCATTTGCCGAGTGCCCTGGATCTGGCACTCGGCAAAGGTCCTTTGCCGAGTGCCAGATCCCGGGCACTCGGCAAAGGACGTTTTTTTGAATTTTGTTATTTATTTAACGCTGGTCAATAATTTTTGCCGAGTGCCTTAATGGGTGGCACTCGGCAAAGAGACACTTTGCCGAGTGTTTTCTCAGGTGCACTCGGCAAACTACCTTTCCTACAACATGTTTTATTGCATTTGTTGCACCAAATTTTGAAAATTCCATGTTAAATCCACTCTACAATGCATATTTAATCATTCAACAAGGATTGATCCATTATTTTATGTGGTTATTCATCAAAATCATTTTATATCATTTGAATCTCAATAAATGGAGTAAAAAAATTAAAAATTATCAAACAGATCCGAAAATTTAACATAATTTAACATGAAACAATTCATGCATTCTATTACCAATAGAAAAATTTCTGAAGCTAAACTCAAATTGGACCATCACTCTGTCTCCAAATCATAAAAGAATCCTTTGAACTCTATGATTCATCTTCGGAGATTGTTCATTTTATAAGGATGGTTTGTCAAAACTTTTGCAGAACCTTCTACATTTTTTACCACAGCCTTCACATAAGATATCATGAGCTCTTGACCAATCTCAGGATTTTCAGAGTTCATTTGATTTTTCTATAATTAAAAAACAATCCTCCCACACATACTTCATCGTGTTTCATGAAAAACAAGTTCCAAATTTACTTCTATTACATGCATAATGTCACACAATGGAGTTAGTAACATGAATATCATTTTTTCAATCACTCTGTTCCCTTATTTGAAACACTTGTAGTTCAAATTTTGACTTAAACCAACAAATTCATTTTAATGAGACAAATTCATTGAATATAGCAAACGGGCCGACAAAAATCCAAAAGCTGTGAAATAGAGTACAATGTATCATATGTGAAATAACAAGCAAAGTTTGAAACCATTTACATGAAATATAGATGTCCACTTTGCCGAGTGCCAAGAAAAGCACTCGGCAAAGATGGAGTTTGCCGAGTGCCCAAGTCAAGACACTCGGCAACGAATGTATTTGCCGAGTGCCAGGAGGCGGGCACTCGGCAAACTGTAACGGCCGTCGACGGCCGTCAGGGCAGCCTGCCGGCTGAGGCCACCCTGTGGGCCCGGTGGGATCGTTGCCGAGTGTCCCTTCGCTGACACTCGGCAAAGCTATGTTTGCCGAGTGTCCTTCCCCTGACACTCGGCAAACAGATACTATGCCGAGTGCTACTTCTTTGCCGAGCGCTTTACGTTGGACACACGGCATATTCTGTTTTTGCCGAGTGCCCGACATTTTGCACTCGGCAAAGCTCGAGGCACTCGGCATAGTTCGGTTTTCCGGTAGTGTTAGTGTGGATAATCGTTTGTCCAACCTCTCAATGGTTTCAGGGAGCTTGAGGTCTCTGATCGCGGTGGTGATTGCCTGTGTGATCGTATCTGTCATCACCTTCTGCCCCTCCTCGATGGCAGCTTGTAGTTGCCCTTGACTAACACACTCGTTGAAGTCCCTAGGAGTGTTATTTTCGTCGTCACCTGCCATTATAGACATCAAAATAGGAACAAACAGTGAAGGTTAGCCCTAATAATGTACTACTCAGGTGTAGTGGTGCCTCTGAATCAAACACAGCAAAAGGAAACACATTACCAAGCTCTTACAAGGTTCTTACCAGCAAGGCAAAGGACACCTGGAAGGCATAGGCCGCGATTGCAAGGGTTAAAAACCTGCTGTCCAGAAGTAGTATGTGGAGCTATAGGAAGGCCAAATATGTGAGTGGAACACAATTCAATAACAGATAGTAATGCTGAATAAATGTCCAAAGCTACTTGTCCTTAGTTGCTGGTCTACTCATGTTCTAAGAACAGTAGTGTCAACAAGAAAGGAACAAGGATGATTATGAAGAACAACAATGACAATATCAGCAAGTATCCAACAGCACACAACAGCAGCAAGTGTGTCCTCTCTAGGCCTTCCGCTGTTTCGTCTTTTAGCACTAGTAGAAATCAGATTTTTCTTTTTCCTCTCAGCCAGGAGCACAAGAATAGGAACACCACCAAGTATCAGCTCAAACCGATGTAAGATGTGATCTATAGTAAATCACGAGCCTTCTCAAAAATTGGTGCTGGAACTTCAGAGCTCGAAACGACTCCCTTCCTGATTTTGTTTTAATTTTTTGAAATCAGTGTGACTGGCAAAATTTTGAGAGCTTTCTGGGAAAGAAAGAACGCCTCAATCGGAGTTCTGAGCAAAAAGTTATGCCCATGCAAGGAGGACCCTCCGAGTTAGGTTTTGTGATGGTCGAATCGGAGGCGGATGCGAATCAGGTGGGGAAAAGATTGTGGGATGATGGTAGCGGAATATGGGATCACACAACTGAACTAAAACACAAACTAAACTAGCAACAAAGACATGAACTAGGACACAAACTCAACACTACAGACTCTGAAAGAGAATTATGCAAAAGGCTAAACACGGTGTGCGACGGGGAAAATTTTTTTTTGGCTTTTCTGTGGACTCTAGGATGAAGGCAAAATTAAATCTAACTAGGGTAAGGGTGAACCTGATAGTATACCTGAAGCTCTAATTACCACTTGATGTGAACTAGGGTTCCCGATCTTCCGAAAGGTTCTGATAACTCTCGATTTGGTGGAGTCGTAACACAAATCGATCCGGCTTCTGAACAACACGTCCCGAACCCTGCAATCGTAGCACCACGTCTCCTCAGGTTATCGACCAGCGGTCAACCTTGCCAAGAAGGCTAATCCTTGCCTGTGAATCGAAGAACACAAGCAAGAACAAGAAAGAATGCAACCAATTTGCAGATGTATGATTAAACTCATGANCGCCTGGATCCGGCCGCCGCCGCCACCGCTGCTCCTCGCGCCCCTCGCGCCGGCCGCCTCCGGGCCTTCCCGCCGGCCCCTAGAATCTCGGGAGAAGGAGATGAAAGAGGGAAGGGGAGAGGAGGAACCTGGATCCCGCCGCCGGCCACGCCAGGATCTCGCCGCGCCAGGATCCCTCCGCCCGTCGGCTGCCGCCCCACCTCTCCCCGCCGCAGCTCCTCGCTGCCGCCGCGAGTGAGGGGCAACGGAGGGGGGAGGGGAGGAGCAGCCAAGGGCGAGCTACGGGAGGGGAGCGCCGGCCGCCTTGGAGGGGAGCGCCGGCCGCCAGGGAGGGGAGCGCCGGCCGGAGAGACTGGGAGAGAGGGCCGGCCGCCAGGGAGAGGGGAGCGCCGAAGAGACTGGAGAGAGAGAGAGAGAGGGAGGTGAGTGAGAGGATAAGGTGCCGGCCTGGGGGAGAAGATAAGGCGCGCGTCGCGGCCTGGTATTTTTTTTTTGCCGTGTGCGTTTGATCTAGCACACGGCAAAGCGTGAATTTGCCGTGTGCGCTGGATGTAGCACACGGCAAAGAGATGGTTGCCGTGTATTTTTTCTTTGCCGTGTGCACACACGGTAAAGAGTCCCTTTGCCGTGTGCACGATAGAAAGCACACGGCAAAGGGACTGGCACACGGCAACGGCTCGATTTCCGGTAGTGTGGTACCTTGTGCAATGCAAGCTCGTTTCCGGCTGTTTTGCCTGATGTCGGTGCTCTGCTCGTGAAGCAGCTTGAGCTGGTTTCGCTGGTTTGGTGCTTATGCATAGCAGCGGCTTGTGCCTGCTTGTATGTATATATGGCTCACAACGGCCGCCCTAGAAGTTAGAATCATGTTCCCTGGTGTCTCCCAGTCCCATTGTTATTGTTATTGTCTGTAGGCAATAGTATTGATCAGTATTGCTGGCACTACCACCCTCAAGGTCAAGGGACTGTGGCTCTCTTATACCCAGCCAGCAGCTGCAGGCTCTGCGTCTTATATAAGGCCTGCAGATCGAGGAGGATAGGACGGAAATATATGGGCACTGATTTTTTTTTTTGAGAAAATCTACAGCAACCGGCCTCAGGTTGCCTGAACTTTATTACCAACAAGACATATTACAAAGTTGCAAAATTACAAATGGGCACTGATTAGTACTCTCTCCGTTCCAAATTGTAAGTCATTCCATCATTCTTGGAAAGTCAAAGCATCTTAAGTTTGACCAAGTTTTTACGATGAAGTACTAACATTTCTTATATCAAATAAGTATCATTAGATTTTTTATTCATTTTGTATCGCACCTCCATACATTATATTTAGCATAAAAACAATATTTTTCATCACTTCCTCACATATACACGTATAAATGGTCTACATGGTGACACTTATCATGTGTGTATACCTTAACTTATTATTTCTATATTAACAATGATAAATAGGTAATTTAGAATCATACATTAGTTTACTTTTGGACTTTTCGGTAGGATGGACATGAAGATAATTAGATTAAGATTATGTGTTTAGTTTAGGTTATCTTTAATAAAGACATACATGGGTAACTTAGATACAAATTTTGAATGTCATTTTAAATTATTCTTTATAATGACATGCAGAGTAAATTAGATAAATATTATGGGGTTAATTAAAATTATTTTTCATAACATCATAGCTTGATAATTTAGATATAGTTTTAAAGTTTATTTTATAATATTTTATAATGATAGTGGTGGGTAACTTTTTAAAAATTATAATAGACCAATGGCTATGGTTATTAGAGTTTACATGATTGATGTTTCTGATTTTTGTGAGAATTTCTAGGATTTGTCTTTTTTTTTCTAGCGTGTCTTGTAAGAACTAATGCGGAATCTCCGGTTAAAAAATTAAGGCTATATTGCTACCAAACTATTATCTTGAGCTATCTCTCATTTGTTAAATATTTGAACACAATACTTATATAGATATATACTTATTATTTTCATCCGATTGTGATAGATTTTAGTGAGTAATTACTCTATAATGTTTTCATACACATTTATAATCTTTAAATTTTCAATTTGCATCATATGTATGCGCTTAAATTTATTTAATAAACCCTAAGTTTGAACTATAGTTTTAACACAGAAATCTATATTCTCATCACTTTCCTTATATCTTTATAAATGACAATACACACTATGCGTATATGCCTTAATCACTATATCATAAACCAATAAAGTATGAAATACATGATTTAGAATCTTATATTGGTGTATATTTTCTATTAAGATGATTTGGATTCAAATGTAGGTTTACCTCATGTTATTTTTAGTAATGACATATGTGATAGTATAAATGTAAAGTTAATGGGTTACTTTAAGTTATTTTTAAAGTATTTGTAGAGGTTATTTTAAATATTGTTTATAATGGCATAAGTGGGTAATTTTGATGAAGATTAGGAGGTTATTGTTTATTTTATATAATGGCAGAGGTGGGTAATTTAGATATAGATTTAGGGGGTTACTTTAAGCTATTTTCATAATGGCATAGGTGGGTAATTTTTTTAAAAAATAATAGATCTAATGGCTATGATGATTTGAGTATTCCAATAGATGGCTAGATGTTTTGCTTTTTCTGAGAATTTCTAGGATTTCTCTCTTTTTCTAGAGTGTCCACCTAGGATCCTAGGTGGCTTCACCTGGAGGCTTCAAAAGAAGCCTCCAATTAGTAATAGTAAGATTTTCATAGTTATATCTATTTGGTGCCATAAATCTTTGCAATTATTTCTAAATTTTTGGTCAAAAGTAAAATGGTTTGACTCTCCAAGAATCTTGGAATGACTTATATTTTGGAACAGAGGGAGTACTGAACATAGATTGATTCCCATCGCTAAGGGCACACCCTGCACAAGAGCGATGCACTGATAGGAGAATTTAGTTTTGTCTTGCACTGACAAGTGTTTGTTTGGAGGATTGTATCGTAAAACAGATTACAGCTGTTAACCAGTTACATTAGATCGTGTTTGGTTCGGTAGCTCTGTAATCAAATCCTCTGTAATCGGTTAACAGCCCTATAGAAATTTGATTCCGCCGGAAATCGGGTGTTATCAGAAATCGATCTCTCTCCTCATCTTCGTCTCCCGTCGCTCGTCTTCTCCACCTGCCTGCAGGTTCCCCTGCCCTTCTCTGCGCGCATGCGATCTGCGGCTGCCTCACCACGCTCCCCTCTGTATAATTGTCCGCAGGCTGCAATGGAGATTGTCGTGCCTAGCCTAGCAGCACGGAGAAATGCGCCTCCTGCTCGGA